>CM045448.1:5429456-6029456 GCA_024666655.1 Dascyllus trimaculatus | reverse complement strand
AGTCGATTCTTCTTCTAGCCCTCAGATACCAACTCCTGTAGCAGCTGCTGCATCTCAGGATGTACCTACCTCCATCGATCATCCAACAACTCGACATACTTTCTCCAGATTGTCACGAAAATTCAGACAAGCAACCACCAGATCTTCACCAGTCTTGACAAGGAAACGGGCATCTTCTGCTTCAAGTCCTCAGATACCTCTAGTAGCTCCTGCATCTCAGGATGTATCTGGTTCCACCGACTATCAACCAACTCAACATACTTTCTCTAAACTGTCTCGAAAGTTTGGACGGGTTACCACCAGACATTCGCAGGCTTTGACAAGGAAACGGGTAGCTTCTGCTTCTAGTCCTCCAATACCAACTCTTGTAGTAGCTCCTGCATCTCAGGATGTACCTACCTCAACCAATTGTCAACCATCTCAACATAGTTTCTCTAGCTTGTCAAGACAGTTAGGACAGGTTACTACCAGATCTTCGCCGGTTTTGACAAGGAAACGGGTAGCTTCTGCTTCCAGCCCTCCGATACCAACTCCTGTAGCATCTCCTGCATCTGAGGACGTATCTGCCTCCACCGATTATCCACCAAGTTTCTCCAGACTGTCACCAAAATTCGGACAGACTAGCAACAGACATTCGCCCACTTTGACAAGGAAACAGGTAGCTTCTGCTTCCAGTCCTCAAGATGTACCTGCCTCCACTGACTATCAGCCAGCTTTGCATACTTTCTCCAAACTGTCACGAAAGTTTGGACAGGTTACCACCAGACATTTGCCGGCTTTGACAAGGAAACGGGCATCTTCTGCTTCAAGTCCTCAGATACCTCTAGTAGCACCTGCATCTGAGGAGGAATCTGATTCCATCGACTATCAACCAACTCAACTTACTTCCTCCAGACTGGAGACAACACCAGTTCCGACAGAGGAACCTTTAGCTGAAGAGTTTCAGAAGACTTGTCCACCCTTATCCAGTCCTTCCACACATGATTCTTCTACCTCTACATCTCAATCATGGAGTTTGTCCTCAGTCCATACTGCTAACACTTCATCTGCCACATCATCTCAACAAGTCCTCCCTCAGAACTCCATCGACTCTCAGATTTCTCAATCAGAAACACCGTCCAACGCTGACCACAGAGCCCAGCCGAGGTTATCGCTGCCGAGTCAGGCGGTGCTGCTGCAGTCGAAGCTGCTGCAGCCTTGCGTCAGTCTGACCAGGTTGAGTGTCGACGAGTGCATCCGAGCGACTGCCGGTAGGGCCTCGACCAGACGAGAAGATCCCGTGGAGCAAACCTGCAGCGTCGACGAGGACGACGCCGATTCTTCCTTTGACGTGAACTGTCTCTTCTCAAGCAGCAACGGCGAAGACTCTCCGGACAGCGATCCCGACTACAGACCTCACATCAAGAGGAAAAGACTTCTCCTGGAGTACGAGAACGCGAGGATGCTGAATTACCTCTGAGACTCCAGTGGTGGACATGTGAGACCAGAACTGATGGTCACAACGTCTCAAGTGTTTTTTAACCCGACGCAAACGCATCAGATTTGTGTTTCTAGAAAGCTTTTTTAAATTGAAAAATCAACTCTGGCGAACCCTTACCTCAAGCCTTACCTCACATCTCTGGATTTATCAGCTGGCATGCCCCCTTTCCAAAGTTTCCTCATTGACCTGGGGGATTTAAACGTCTAGCTCCAATACAAGCTGTGTTTTATGTGCATTTTGTCTAGCATCAAAACAGTTCTTGGACAGAAGAGTCTGAAAAAGCCTTCCCATTTTGCAAGAGGCTTCTTCAATTAAGGTGATGTTGTTCTGAAGAGATCTTTGGAGAAGGAACTATTTGGCCCACATGACTGATCATCTGTTTCTCCCGTTGTCTTCGGACAGCATGAAACATGTTCTATACCAGCAGAGAGAAAAGAAAGATGTACAGTTTTCTCGACTGTAACCGAACCCTTAAGACTTCCCTGTTTTTCTCTCATAGATTCACAAGGTTTCATTTTCTTTTTCGGTGTTTCCTCGGGGTCGGCGAACAAGCTGGTTTTGTTTCCCACTTCTCCTGCTCTATTTATTATAACTACGTAGCGATGACAACGTTTATTCACTCCAAAGAAGCTCCAGGAGGCAAGTTTAATCTGCATTTTCCTTGCAGATTGCATGACAGTTTTTAAGAAACGCAGCTACTTATACGTTTACTGTTGCTAGATTCAGGTTTGGTGAACTGACATTGATTCTTCCTCCGAAGCAGAAACCTGCGTTTAGAAATGAAGACATGAACTTGTTCATTTTAGAGTTGAGGATAGTCAGTATTTTCACATCAACAATGGGTCTTATTGCTCTGTAAGTGTTGTGATTATTGATTTCAGTCATTGTTAAGGGGGGAAAAGTCGACATTTTCTGATAACAGCTTGTTAAATGTGAATATTTTCTGGTTTCTTTCCTCCTCTGCGACAGTAAACTGAATATCTTTGGATATTTTGGGACACCGATCAACATTTTTCACAGTTTTTTGACGTTTTCCAAACCAAACAACTGATTAGAAAATTGAGAAACCACTTGGAACTAGCTGCCAGACTTTACAGTGAGTTTATTCTCCTAAAACTGCAGCTTATTCAAAGAAAATACTGATGACTGTGGTGAAAATCCCCCAAAACAACCACGAGAACGGAGAAAAATGCAGCTTGAAGGCAAATTGGCCGTCCACCAATTAATCAAGAAAATAATCAACACGCTCTTCAACAGTAATTTCGATTCACCTCATTCAGCTTAACGTCTTAAAAGCTCTCAGGCGTATTGCATCCAAACAGCCAACAAAAAGACGGTTACTGCACTGTGTTGCACTGGTTTTCCGTGGTAATGGTGTTGTGTTGTAGCAGGTTTGACTTGAGTGTTTGTTCTGTAACCACATAAGGTGTAAATCTGCTGATGTGTTGATAACAAATGTTCCTAACAGAGGCTTGTGGTGTGTTTTTGGTGCCTGGTTGGTCCAGAACTTCAGACTAGAGGAGTCTGGAAGTTGGCACCAATATCTCTTGACATCACAGCGTTAAACCGAACTAATGGAATTACTGTGTAGCTTCAAGCATCTGTAACGACAAACACTGTGAAATAAAACCTATTCATCCAGTTTCATTGTGACAACTTTAATGTAAGTGTTTAGCATATTTTCATCACTGCAGTATAAAGTCCTGCCCCTCTATGGAAAAAGAACAACCATGAGGAAGGAGAGAGAATGAAGAAATGTCTCTGTGCAGAACGTAATAAATCATAACAGAGACTAAAATAAGACTTATTGATAAAGAATTAAGAATCAACATGTGCAATATTTTTACAAGTGTCTACAATAACACTGGACAAAATGGAGGCCTGTTCCACCATGCTGGATGTATCTCCAACTACTGTCTCCTCTGTTCACTGTTTCTGAGCCATGCTGCTTTTATTTATTGATCCAGTAGGTTTGATTTTCCTCTCAGTCTCTCTTGTCATCTCAGTTTTCTGTCTTTCTTTTGTCATTTTATCTCATTTGTGTTGTTTTATTTCTTGTTTTTTGGTGTTTCGTATCTTGTTTTTGTCATTTTTTCTCAGTTTGTGTCTCGTTTTTGCTGCTTTGTTTCTTGTTTTTGTCATTTTGAATCTTATTTTTGTTTTTCCTGCATCTTATTTATGCCATTTAGTGTCTCTTTGTGGTCGTTTTGTCTCCACAATCCATCGATATTTAACTATTTCGATGTTTACATGATGTTGATTTTCCTCTCAGCCTCTCTTGTCCGTGGAAACACTGCCTACAGTTCAACCTGAGAACTGTTTGTCACACCTGAGGCAGTTGTGGCTTCAGTTTTGCTGTGGGGCGAAGAATATTTAATTTTTTACAGAATGTAGTCACTGGAGACGATTAAATTTTGGTGTAATGTCACGTCTTTAAGCTGTGATTTGTTTGGTCGCACATCAACCACGATTTATTGTAATGTTTATTATAAAATCTGATCTTTTTTCTGTTTTCGTGGCTGATAAATGGTGTCATTTTGGCGAAAACATGTCTTTCAAAACCAAGTTCAAAGAGTTTAGTCACTTTGGAGACTTTAGAAGGAATCTCATCTTACAAAAAGTTTTTTTCAGGGATCCATGCCGCCTGTCCTCAAAGCATCAAAATATGTTCTGAGTAAAGGCTTTATGCCACACAATCAATCAAAACCTAACAGAAATGGTCTTAATGAAGTCATGTAGCGCGTGAAGACGGTAAAAGGGGGAACTATCAGTCAGACCTGGACCCGTGGAACCGCCCACTGAAGGTCCGTTTATCTGTCCGTCTCCTAAATCAGCCAATCAGATCAGCAGCTCGACACGACTCCGACTGTCTGCAGGACGGTAGTCAAACATCCGTACAAGTCTGTACAGAAAACTGGTACAGACAAACCAGCAGAGGGTCGCCTCTGTTTGCATGTTTACTCAGTTGTGCTGGAGGGACGGTGGCTCGGTCCGGCCCCTGTGAGGAGGTAAAACCAGGACATTGGATCAGCTACTGGCTTTTGACCCCAGCATCGATTAGGAAATGTGCCCTGGAGTGATACAGCATGTACAGAAAGTCAAACACAGACCGAGCACAGGAAGCGTTAACCGGAGCTGCAGCTTCTCAACCAAAACACTTTGTTCTTTGGTTTTCTTGTCGGGTTACTGGAGGTCTGGGGGTGATATGAGCAGGTTTCTTAGCGATTTAAGCAAACTGTGGGTCATTTCAGGGAGCCGTGTTCCTCCACCATGTTTTCTCACTTGTTATCTGGGACACAAACTAAGTTATGTAAAATATGTTGACTGAAATTGGAGAACTTCATGTTTTTGCCCTCAAAAACCATCTTACCTGTGAGGTCATTACAAAAGTTCAACATGTCCAGGAATAAAACTTCAACTGCCCTGGAAAAAAGGTGACAGACAGAATAATGTACAGCAGATTTACATGGTTAAATGGCCTCAGCAGAGAAGAAAGTTTAAATTATTGGCTCTTAAAAATGGGAATATAGTGCCAAGTTTGGTAGGATGGACGGTATAGTGGCCCCAGAAAGTTCGTGTAAGTGTATATCTATGGATGGATCCATGTTTCCTACTAAAAGACAGTCTTTGGTCGACATTTCACCAACTGTTGAGGCTCTAACATCAGTAGAATTTGATGAATGGAAAGTTTGACAAGACAAGGTTCTAGTATTTGGTATTTTGACTTGAAACTTGTCCAAAATGACTAAATATTGGTCCAAAATGAGATAAAGTGGCTTGAATCCTGCCCACAAGGACCTAAACTTGTCCAAAATGACAAGAATTAGTAATTATTAGTCCGTGAAAATGGAAAACGTTTCCAACAAAAGTGGTATTGTGGCCTCAAAAAGTTCCTTTAAGTGTATTTATATGTATGGATCTATATTTCTATCAGTCATGCGGTCCTGTATTGGTCCGTCGTGGTGAAGAAGGAGCTAAGCTGAAAGGCGAGGCTCTCTGTTTACCGGTCATCTACTTTCCGACTCTCCTTTATGGTCATGAGCTTTGGGTCATGACCAAAAGAACGAGATTCCGGATACAAGCGGCTGAAATGAGTTTCCTCTGCAGGGTGGCTGGGTGCACCCTTAGAGATCGGGTGAGGAGCTCGGAGTAGAGCCGCTACTTCTCCACATTGAGAGGAGTCAGTTGAGGTGGCTTGGACATCTGTTCTGATGCCTCCTGGACGCCTCCCTGGGGAGGTGTTGTGGGCATGTCCCACCAGGAGGAGGCCTCGGGGTAGACCTAGGACACCCTGGAGGGACTATGTCTCTCGGCTGGCCTGGGAACACCTCGGGGTCCCACCGGAAGAACTGGAGGAGGAGTCTGGGGCGAGGGAAGTCTGGGCCTCTCTGCTTAGACTGCTGCCTCCACGACCCGACCCCGGATAAGTGGAAGATGATGGATGGATGGATGGATCCATATTTCCGACTAAAAGTACAGACATTGGTTGCCATTTCAACAACTTTCAATGTGACGGGCTCTTCCATTGGAAAACTTAATCAGATCTAAGCTTAAAATTGTGATATTTTATGAAATTACATCAATCTACGTGTCTCATTTAGAATCTTTCCAAAAAAAAATTGTTTGTAGTAACTAACTTCTAGAAAAAAAAAACAAAAATTGTGAGCTATGTGATGTAACCATGAACTAATGAGAGTTTTCGGCTGAACTGCAGGCTGTGTTTCCACAGAGCAGAGAGGAAATAAAAATGTAAGTAGTTGAGTGAGTCTCCATGCGACAGACAGCGACAGTGACGGAGTTCTCTTTCCTTCCTGAGCGACATACGCACGGTTGGGCCGGCATTCTTATCTCCGGTTGTCTAAGAAGCTGGGAGACTGTTAGGAGCTGCCGCGCTAGAGGCCGCGCCTGTTCATTAGGCCGGATGGGGTGAAGGCCGCATTGTTGGTAGGACATTTGAACTGTCTGTAATTACATTTGTATCTGTAACGTTCCATACAAAATATGCGAACTGGGAGATTGTGTTGGGGGTGGACTGAAGCTCCTTGGTGGAGGTATGAGCTCTATGAGTGCTTTTCTAGTTTATAACAGTGTCATGCAACACAGAATACATTTCTCCATCCTCTCTCCTCCTTTATGGTTGTTCTGTTTCCATAGAGGTGTCGGACTTTATATTCCAGTGAAAAATGAGCCCACAGTGAAGAAAAACAGTCACAAAAATACCCAGAAACTGTTTGCAGTTCAGAGAAGTAATTAAACATGTCGTTGGCGTTTAATCAAGGTAACATGCTGTTTACTTTTTGCTCTGATGGTTATAAATAGAAGACACGGTAAAAAATTAGCGAAAGAAACACAATAAAAAGAAAACGGAGGCTGGAAGTTCGACTTATAAACTCGCAATTTCAAATATTTGTGGTTTATAAGCTGCATTTATCGGACTTGTTTCTCATGTAAACAACGCCGGTGTCCACACGTGGACTCACACAGAGGGGTTATATAATCACATTCACTGTGTTTGAAGCCAGTTTATCAAACTATCGGCGTCACGTGGCCGATGTCCTTTAATCACGGTGACGGGCTCTGTGAGATATTACGCACAACTGTGGTGGATTTTCCGTTTAAGGCTCGTCTTTATTTAGGTACATTATGTCTGTTTACTGGCTTTTGTTGCGTCACATACGAGTGATGTTGCCTATTAATACGGTGATGCCAAACAGCAATCGATGAAGCGACACCACATGCTTTCAAGTTTGTTTATAAAGCCTCTGCGCAGATTTGTTTTATTGATTACAGCATTTTTATTAGAGAATACGCAGATGACTGTTCGTTGTATGTTTAAAAAAATACTTTGCTTTTGTAGAGCTTTGATTATGACCATCACTAGAGGGGCACTGAGGTGGAATACTGACTTTAATGGTTTAACATGCTGAGTCATTTTAACCATAATAACAGCAGCAGTTATTATGTCCAAACTTTAATGCCTCAGAAGTTTTGCCCAACTTTCTTGTACAAATCTTTAAAAACTTTAGGTTGTAGTATGAATAAAACATCACACAACATGTCAATTTGCAACCTTTTCCATAAGATTTTCTTGCTACTGTTCTTTATTTGAAGGTTGTAGCTGCAGACGTAATAACTGTTGTAGATATCAAAAGTAAAATTCCTGTTTGCTCCATTTTATTTTTGCTCGTCTGAGTCCCCCACGGGTGATTTTAAAGCTCTAAACTCAAGCCTGAGCCCACATCTCTCTGCAGTACAGGCTCCAACTCTTTGCTCTGGTTACCCGTCGACCCTCCCACTGAGCTGATTTATGAAACTGGTCTTCTGGTCTCCCGTTGGGCAGAGCCACACAGTGACTTTGCAGTTTTGGTTGGAAGCTGAGCTCAAACTGAAAGGCCACGCGAGCAGCCGGAACATTCAATCACAACAAGTTTTGCTCAGGGAAATACCGGGTCAGGGGCTCTGCTTTCTACAAAATAAATAAATAAAGAGGCTCCACGAAAAGAATGGATTTAAACAAAGGGTTAGTCTGTGATTGTTTTGTGTACATTCTTCATGTTTGCACTTATAAAACAGCGATAAAAGTAAAAATCAGTCAGGAACTCTTAGATTATCATTTATTATCTACACTGATCAGGCATAACATTATGACCACCTGCCTAATATTGTGTTGGTCCCCCTTATGTGCTCAAAAATGCTCTGAACCATTGGACCAGAGGACCTCTCAGGGTGTCCTATGCGGTCTGGAACCAGGACGTTGGATCCTTTGGGTACTCTGGCTTGTGCAGTGGGGCCTCTGTCAACCAAACCTGTTGATGCTTGATCAGAATGGGGTGTAGGAAGTTTGGAGGTCAAATCAACATGTTGGACCATTGTCATGTTCCTCAACATGTTCCTGATTGGTTGATGTTGTTGTCATGTGGTGGGGTGCATTTTCCCAAGTGAAGACCAAGGTTTTCCATCAGAACACCACATAGTACCAATATGATCAATGTTATTCACTTCACCTGTCAGCGGTCAGGATGTTGAGGCTGATCGGTGTATGTGTTCTTGCTGTGGAACTATTCTTGTTAGTAGAAAAACCTTCTGGTAGTACAGGGGTTGAAGAAGTGCCCAAGGGTCAAAGGGTCAGACTCTAACAATAGAAGATATTCTTACACTCCTAAAAACGTTTTGGGCAGAAGGACTTTTGTTCTTATACAGTATGGGCCTTGTTAGAACCCAATATGTAACAACGACCCATATCGTTGTTACATATCGGGCTCTAACACGGCAGCTATATATATATATACATGGCTCTGGGAGTAGATCATAGATAAAGCGGAATTATGGTTGGATGTGCAAAAAATAAAAAGAACCCAGAAAATGTCAATCAGTCTTCCATTAAGTGCATTTGGAGAAAAGAAACGAGGATATGTTACACACAAAGCTGAAACCAGGGTTGCGTTCTGTTGCCTTCAATACTGCCAGAAGGATATTTAGTATGTCCCAGTGCACAATACAGTGTTGAAAATACAAGAACATCCTGGTCAGATTTTGCATTTTTGCAGGTTTGTGTACTTTTCTGGCCTTTCTGACCCACAATCCTCTGCAGCAGCTACACCACTAAGATCTTTCTATGCTCTATAGACTGAATATACACTCATAACAACATCACTTTTACCCCAACTAGATGCTTTAAGTAGCCGTCCACAAGTGTCTAGCAAGGTTCTGGTTGTATCTTTGACAGAGACTTGTTTCTTCATCACAATCTTCAGGTTCTTGATGGTTTAAGTCAGGACTTTGGGGGGACCAGTCAAAAACCTTCATTCCAGCCTGATGGAACCATTTCTTTACCACTTTGATGTGTTTGGGATCATCGTCTTGTTGAAACATCCAGCTGTGTCCTAGATCAACCTTCTGATGATGGTTTTAGGTTTTAATCCTTAACTCTTCCATTTACTTTGTGTAAAACAGCAAAACAGCCCCAGATCATGATGCTGCCACCTCCATGCCTGATGGTAGGTTTGGTGTTGTTGGGGTTTAAGGCTTCAACTTCTCTCCTCCAAACATATTTCTGCTCATTGTGGCCAAAATAGCTCAATTGTATATATTCTTGTATGTGTACAAGCCTAAACTGCAAAAGTGGTTAAAATTATGTTAAATTTACTTGAAATTAACTTAATTTCCATGAGGTGATTCCACTAAATTCCTATTCGATGTTTTACAGTGTAGTCCTAGTTTCAACTTGCAGCTTGGTGACACTATTGCATCACATATTTTCACATCCATGATGCAGGACAAAGTCTGATTTCCTGAAACATGTAAAAGTCCCTCATGGGCCTTTTTGAAGCACTGTTAGAGCTTAAATTAAGTTCCACCAGCAGCAATCAGTCCCAGAGCATGATGCTGCCACCTCCATGCTTGATGGTAGGTCTGGTGTTGTTGGGGTTGAAGGCCTCACCTTCTCTCCTCCAGTCTCTGTTCCATCTGACCTCAGAACTTTCCTCCAGAAGGCCTTTTCTTTGTCCATGTGGTCAGTGGAGCTTTAAGGTTCTGCTTCTAGAAAAAGTATCCCCTATAGGTAAAGTAGTCGCTATTTTTTATAAAAACTTAAATAAAGCTCTTATAAAACTTGTCGGCTTCTAGCACAGACTTGTTTCTTCATCACAGTCTTCAGGGTCTTGATGGTTTAAGTCAGGACTTTGGGGGGACCAGTCTAAAACCTTCATTCTAGCCTGATGGAACCATTTCTTTACCACTTTGATGTGTTTGGACTCATTGTCTTGTTCAAACACCCAACTGTGTCCAAGATCAACCTTCTGATGATGGTTTTAGGTTTTAATCTTCCTTCTTCATTATTCCGTTTACTTGATGATGCTGCCACCTCCATGCCTGATGGTAGGTCTGGTGTTCCTGGGGTTAAAGACCTCACCTTCTCTGATCCAAACATGTTTCTGCTCATTGTGTATTCATTCTGTACATATCCCTGTATGTATACAAGCCTAAACTTTCAAAAGTGCCCAAACAGATGACGGCTCATTTCACGCGACAGACTGCAACGGATTATGTCACAGTAGTATGTTGTAATTGTACGCATACTGCATGAAACAGTTTGTACTTTCTGAGGGCAGCTGCAGTACACACTGGACGTAAAAATAAGATCCATTTGGAATGCAGTCCGGTTGTTTTCCAGCTGCTGAAGAACATGGAAGACGAGTTGAAACTGAGAAAAATGATGGCAAGTCTGCACACTGGAAAAAATGCCCCTCCCAAAACAAGAAAAAAACTTCTTTCAAGGCAGTTTTATCTTGAAATAAATGAAAAAATCTGCCAATAGAACAAGTGAACGTTTGCTTGGTCAGATTTCTTGAAATAAGACATGATATTTAGAATATTGAGGTCTTAAAATTAGCAGGGAAAACTTATTTTAAGCTATATTTTAGCAGCATTGTCAAGCTGAGGTGTCTTAGAATAAACCAGACATGCTAAAGAATTAAATAGATTTTTGCTTTAATAAGTTTAATGTCAACTTCTTAATTTGAGATGTATTCAACTTATTTTAGTTGTATTATCGTGGCTCTTCTCTAGATTTAAGACCATCTTGTACTGGAAATAAGATCACACAGATTAATTGAAGCATTCTGAGATATAATGTCTTCTCACAGTTGGCTAGAAATCCTAATATTTAGTGGTGTTTGACAGCATTTGAAGGTGTTGTTTTTTAGGTGAAGCCAGCTACGCCCAAAACGTTACTTGTAAAGTGAATTTATCTTAAATCAAGTGGGTTGAGACATTCTGACTAAATATAAGACGAATAAACTTGGTAAGATGTGGAGTTTTTGCAGTGCAAGAGTTCTGTTCGAGCTCTAAAGTTGCAGTTTTTCTTTTATGTCGGCGGGTGTCGGCCTTGTTTCGTGCTGCCTAGACGCCTTATTGTGTTTCAGATTTCTCCCATGTGTCTCCCAAAGTTGCCCAGTTTGGCTTCCCAGTCGTAGAGCTGCTGTTTTCTGATGGACGTTTCCAACAACATGCCAAAATTTCAAGGTTTAATAGCAAAAACAGCACAGAATTCTTGCGTTTCATGTGCAGTATAAGGGGTCCGTGTACATCGCGGCCATTTGTTTTCTTATTTTGAGATTTCAAAATAAAAACGAAAAATAAACCGTTTCCCTTTTTTTCAGTGACAATACAAAATGAAAAACGAAAAACGGGCCCTAATTCATTATCCATTATCTGTTATACTATTTAATTAGACGTGTTTGTAAATGGAAATTAAAATTAAAACATACCCGTGGAAAACTTATTTCTCTATTTCCTGTTGGTTTTGGCTCCGTGACCCGTCTGACTTCTGATGAGGAAGGATCTGGTATCTAAAGCTCCAGTGTTAGCTCACTGTTAGCAGACCTTGCTGTGTGCCGTGGCCTGATGAAGACCCACTGTGGGGTCCAAACGTTGCTTGGAACACATTGTTCACTATTTCACAGTGGACTTTTCACCAGCTAAAGTAACAGAAAACCTCCAAACCTCCCCAAAAACGTCCCGAAAAGCAGCCGAACGCTAGCGATTTTGCGCTAGCTGCGGAGATAGCGGCACCACAAGGTCCCTCCAAAGGGACAAATAAACCCCACGCTAGTGAAAAGTCCACTGTGAAATAGTGAACAATGTGAGCCAAGCAACGTTTGGACCCCACAGTGGGTCTTCATCAGGCCACGGCACACAGCAAGGTCTGCTAACAGTGAGCTAACACTGGAGCTTTAGATACCAGATCCTTCCTCATCAGAAGTCAGACGGGTCACGGAGCCAAAACCAACAGGAAGTAGAGAAATAAGTTTTCCACGGGTGTATTTTCATTTTAATGTCCATTTACAAACACATCTAATTAAATCGGATAACAGATAATGGATAATGAATTAGGGCCTGTTTTCCATTTTTCATTTTGTATTATCACTGAAAAAAACGGGAAACGGTTTATTTTTCGTTTTTATTTTGAAATCTCAAAATAAGAAAATGAATGGCCGCGACGTACACGGACCCTAAGGCTTAAACTGATCTGTATTGTGTGCATTCAGGCCAACAACTCAAAGCACTTCATATATTGTTTGAGTTATACTTTGTGATTCACTCGTATCACAGCTGAAATGCAGCCATGGTGCACTTCACTCCTTCAAACAAGTGCAGACCTGCAGTTGATGGGACTGTGGCTGCTTTTTGCATTTTAGTTTTCAGAGGGTCAACAACAACACTTGGACAGATTCTGATTGTTTTGGACTCATGAGGTCTTTTCGTGGAAAACAAAATACAACAACTTCGTGGCCCCCTTTCAGTGTTTTTACTGCCCCAGTTTTCCCTCCATGCCATAACTCACAGAGGGCTCCTGACCTTCACCCACTTCATTTCAAAGGGACTGTAAAATGAACCGATGCTGAGCGAAGAAGCTGGATGTTATGTAAGGAGAAGTTTTCCACACATGTTGTTCATGTCTGACCTGCTTTTGCTCACTGTACTGAGTATGAAACACGTGAGGACGCTGGCGGTGATGAGCTCCATGTTTTCAGCATCACCGCGTGTTTTGTCTAAACTGCTGTTTGTCCGTCCGACGTGTTGACTTAACACAATGTGACCGGACAGTCTGGACGCACAGGAAGCCATAACATGTTTTGTTGACTCAGGTAGGAGTCTTAGTGTGTCGTAGTCGTCATGAATAAGTAACTTTTTGTTTGGGCAGCGAGCATCAAGAGGCAAGTGACTCACAGAGACGCTGTCAAATACTTAAAAATTGGTTCTATCTAGGATTATAAGTCCCCCTTTTGGCTTAAAAACAAGAGTAGATTGAGCTAAAACTGAATAATTAGGTTAAATTTACAATGAGTTGATTCCACTTAATTCCTCTTCGATGTTTTACAGTGCAGCCTCAGTTTCAGCTTGCAGCTTGGTGACACTATTGCATCACATGCATGATACAGGACAAAGTCTGATTTCCTGAAACACGTTAAAGCCCTTCACGGGCCGTTTTGATTCATGTTCGAGTTCATGAGGCTCCTAAAACTTACCTTCCTGTTAAGCTAAACTGAGCGATACTCCTGGGTCTGTCTTGAACGTATCGCTAAGAAATTTCAGAGACCAGCCTAAAACCATAATTCTAGTCCGATTTAAAGATTTCTTCATCACTTCTGATGTGTGCTTTGAACCTTGTCTTGTTGGAACCCCCATCTACATCCATTTACTTTGTGTTCCACAGAGCATGATGCTGCCACCTCCATGCTTGATGGTAGATCTGGTGTTCTTGGGGTTGAAGGCCTCACCTTCTTTCCTTCAAACATATTTCTGCTCAGTCTTTGTTCCTCCAGAAGGCTGTTGAGATGCGTGTTGGTTTATTTGGGATAGAAGACAAACAATTTCTCTTTTTTAGTTGATTTAATATAAATATCGGAGTCTCAAAAGCTTGTACAAGGTCCATGCAGTAAAGACAATGATAGAAATGTGATCACAATTTTTATAGTAAAGATGGAAAAGGAGGTGTCTTAAGGCAGTGGTTCTCAACTGGTCCAGCCTCAGGACCCACTATGTCTCTATTAATAACGGTCGCGACCCAAATTTTTGGAGTTTGCTGTTCCTGTTAACAAATTAAGGTTTATTTGGGTGGAGTCTCAACATATTTTGATACAACTTCAGAAAATTTGGGCTTATTTTTTGCTCATTTTGGTATATTTGGACGCTTTTGCCAAGTTTGGGGCATATTTTGGCCCATTTTGACAGATTCTGAGCACATTTTGGTTCATTTTTGGCACGTTTTAGCATAAATTTCTCCACTAAGCATGTAGAACCAAATCTAGAGGTTAATCGTGGGCAACTACTGGTGTCACCACCACTAAATATCCTGCTACTGAAAGCAAACTGTGTCATAAGAAACACGTCCTTCAAAATAAAAGACTTTATCCCGGTACTTTTTTGAGGAGGGGGCATGCTTCTGCGACCCTCTAGAAATGGCTTCCTGACCCACTTTTGGTTCCTGACCCACCAGTTGAGAACCATTGGCTTAATGCATTCGCCCTTCCTGAAACAGCCCATCCGATTCGTCCGCATCTTCAGAGTCTTCTCCCGACCAATCACCAAACGATGCACCTGTGGAGGGAAGTTGTCCCCCCACCCTGTGTGTGATGTCATGTTAGGGTGACTCTTAGGAGACTCCTCTGGCACCTCAAGTCCTAGTTGTAGTCATCTGTTCCAGAGCTATCAGGTAGACCGTGACGTAGGAGAATGAGTCCCCAGAGATTTGGTGCTCATGTTTTGGGTACGAACAGGTTGTTCTCCAAACGAGGAGCAAACAAATATTTAGTATTTAAAACACGTGTGAATGTAGAAGCTGCCTGGTGTTCTTCTCAGTGTCAGTGTCTCCTGAGAGCATGTGTTAAAAGCGAAAGGTTGAAAGTAATTTACCCTAACAAGGCCTTTTCTTTGTCCATGTGATCAGTGGAGCTTTAAGGTTAAGAACTTCCTTCTCCATGGAGCCTCTCAGCTCATGTTGATGTCCAACCCTGTGGACTCTGACAACTGTGTTCCAGCAGCTTCTGGTTCATCCAGACCTGCTTTCTGCTGGTTCCTGGTTGACTCTGGACCATCCTGACCATCCTGACCAGGTGTCTCTCAGCAGCAGGTGGTAGTTGGTGGTGGATGGTGGCAGCAACACAACTGGACCATGAACTTTAGACTGCAAACAGATGATTTTAGGATCTGAAGCTGCTTTGAAACGGCTCCAACTGACTTTCTGACTTGTTCCAGTCGATGATTTGCTTCTTCAGATCTTTGCTGAGCTCCTCAGACTTTCCCACTGTAGCGTTTGAGTCTAATGAGTGGATCAATGGTTCTATTTAAGGAGTCAGCAGCTGTAGTCAACTGTAATTACTCATGAGAAGTTAAGAAGTCATGCCACTTAGAAATTAGATTACCACAACTTTCTACATCACCAAAACTGATAATTGAAGCTGCTGTCATCAAAAGTGGTAAAGAAATGGTTCCATCAGGCTAGAATGAAGGTTTTAGACTGGTCCCCCAAAGTCCGGATTTAAACCATCAAGAACCTCTGGACTGATGAAGAAACAAGTCTGAGTCAGGAAGAAAACACATTTAGTTGGACTGAACCAAATCTGTCCAGAGGAGTCAAAGATAAACCAGAAGCTTGTGGACGTAAACCAGAAGAGCCGAACTGAGGTGGAACCAGCCAAAAGATATTCAACCATATGTTAGCATTGCTGTATGTTTAGTTTTGACCCAGTAGGTTTTGTCAGATTCCCATAAGACCTTTAATAAATCTATGAAAGAACCAAAATGCAGGGTTGTTTTTATGACAAATTTTCTATTCCAGTAGAGAAAATTCAGAGTTATGGGAGTCATTGGAAACTCAAGACTAACACAGTATACATGGTCTTTACTACTGTGCACGTATGAAACAGAGTCCTCCTGCAGACTCCAACCAAACTATCCATCCATCATCTGTACACCGCTTAATCCTCTGTAGGGTCGTAGGGGGGCTGGAGTCTATCCCAGCCGACTCAGGTGAAGGCAGGAGACACCCTGGACAGGTCTCCAGTCTATCACAGGGCTACATATAGGGACAGACAACCACACTCTCATTCACACCTACGGACAATTTAGAATCATCAGTTAACCTCAGCATGTTTTTGGACTGTGGGAGGAAGCTGGAGAACCCGGTGAGAACCCACACAGAAAGATCCCAGGCGTCTTAACCGGGACGCGAACCGGGGATCTTCTAGCTGGAGTTGTCAGGTCTGCTACTACAACCACCGTGGCGTTGTAGAGCCTCAGCAGCGTACTAGAGCCTTAGCGACGCTCAGCTGGCCCGGTGGTGTACTACAGCCTCGGCAACACTTGGTGGCGTTCGGCGGCGCGCACGACTTTTTGAGTATCAAAATTATCATCCTAATACCACCACACCGAACAAATATTCGGATATTCCAATATTCGGGACCAGCCTTAGTGAAACGACTTCTTCTGTTACAGTAAAGAAAGTCCACACTGGTCAGTGCCATCCCATGCTGCTTGTTTTTCTCTGCCCGCGCAGTCTGATGACATCACACACATGCGACAGTACCGTCGGGGAGGGGAGGGGTTGAGGCATAGACATATATACGTAGACGCCGCATTGACTGTGGAGGGACGTGCCTAAAGCTCCGCCATCTTGGTACAGGGCTAGCAGAGGGGGGAGTGAATGTAAGTCTATGGAGGTAAGAGGTACTCCACAATCTTAAAGTAGAATTATTCACTGAATTTTTGACCGATTTCCAAACGGTTTGGTTTGTTAAAAACGGCACACATGTAGCTTTGACACAGGATGCTTGGATACTTTTGTTCTCTTTATGTCTGCCTGTCCGTCCTCCATGTCTGACGTTTGTAACAAACAATATATGTTGACAACTGATGGATTTATGATCACTTTTATAGTGCAGACATGTCATTCCTCTAAGTGGCACTGTACCAAGATGGCCGCCGCGTAGGCAGGTTGGCTCCAATCGGCAGCAGCAGTCAACGCGGCGTCTACGTATATATGTCTATGAGTTGAGGAGCCAGGCATGAGGACAAACCACAACACACAGACCAATGGCAAAAACCAAGATTCCAAGTCTTTATTATTATTTTATATTATTGTTTTTTTAATTATCGGAATGACGTCATATTTGCCAAAATTAACCGATATTATCGTGCATCCCTAGTTTTTATGTTAGTCTCTAAACTTTTGATTGCACCGTGTAGATTTAAAATAACAGCAACCACTCGTGCACAGCTACTAACAGATGAACCAGAAGCGTCTGTAAATCACAGAGTTAGTTCACCGTTGAGCCTGCATGACCAATGCATCCATTCCATATGTACCACCTGTGTCTCACCTGCCGTCACGTGTCGCCTCCTCATTCATTCTGGCCTTACTGTATCTGCAGCTGCGTCACTCGTTACACAACATCTGTGGGTCGCGGCACCACGGAGCCGGAGGACGGGTCAGATAAAACCCCGCTGGTCCCTGATAACCAACCTGAGATGTGTTACATAAACGCTCGGAGAAGAGATTCAAGCTTCATGGAAATGATGAAATCTGGTCGAATTTAGAGAAAACCCAGGAATCTGCTCTTAGTGTAGATCTAAGAGGATTTAACCACATTAATAAAACAGTTGGGTGTTTGTTGTGTTGTTTGATCATGAAAAGGCTTGAAGTTATTAGCAGTAGATGAGTGAGGAGGGAGTGGAGATGATGTTGCATAAGAATCTGGATGCACAACATTAAAACATGACTCTATTATAATAAAGGGAAATAAATGGAAATCCTCTGTTATATGATTCATATTTGTAGTTACTTTCATGATTAACGTGTCTCCAGTCATTATCAGTGAGTAGAGCAGACACACACACAGCTGATGTTTGCCGCTGCTGCTGCTGCTGCTCACAGATCCGCACTTTGCGCCTTTTTTCTGTTTTGACGCATGACGCACGGAGGTGTGCCGCGCCCCCTCCGCCCCCTCCGCCCCCGGTGGCTGAGGTGGTGGTATGGTTCTGGTTAGTGATGTAAGAGGGGTGTAATGGCACAACCCTCAGCCTCCACCAATGGACTTTTGGGCAGGGCTCGACACCCATTTTCGGCGCTCTCCCTATAAAACCGGCTTTAATGCATCCCGTCGCCAAATACTGATAAATATCCTCCACAGTGATTAAAAACCTGCTGCTGCTGCTGCTGCTTTCCGTGTTTTCTGGAGACTTTCTGCTGAATATTTAACAAGGTAAGTTTAATTAACGTCAATTAACGCTTTAATATTGAAGTTGCATGACGGATTAATGCGCATTTAATTAGTGATGCGCGATTAAGTGCGTCTGTCTTGCGCATTTTGAAGCATCATTTCACAAAGTTGCTTTATTTTGCACGATGATAAATGAATTAATCACATGTTGGTGCAGCCAGGCTCCTCTGTGTTGCTTCAGTGGGGTGGAAAAAGACGAACTTTGCAGTAATTAGCGAATAAAATGCAATTAAGTTATAAATTATGCCTGGAATGATGATTTGATCCCATTCTGATGATGCAAAATGACAGGAAATTATTAAAAATGAAGTTATGAGTGGAGGTTTGTTGATAGTTTTCTTCTTTTTTATGCATGAAACTGCATTTTTGAGGCATTTTTTTTGCAGCAGTTTTCATTCAGAGCTTCTGCAAAAAAGTCAGAACATCATGTCAGAGTATCAGAGTAACAGTTTTACATGCTTTTATTTGGTTATTCCTACTGATGCATGTGAAAACTGAGTGTTTTATACAGTGTTGGGAGTTTAATCTGCTTTATTTTGTATTATGGAAAGTAACTAAGTACATTTACTCGAGTAACTTTGAGGTATTTGTGCTTCTATTTCTGCTACTTCAGAGGCAAATATTGCTCTTTTTGCTCTGCTAGATTTATTTTTAAACTTTTCCAGATTGGGGTTTTAAAAGCAAATATAATAAATCAATAAATTATGATTTAATATCATTGATTAATGTTGAACTTGACTGATCCCTGAGAGGAAATTCACACATCTAAAGTAGTTAAATCACATTAAAGAAGCCAGGATTAAAGCAATGACCTGAACGTGCGTCTTAAAGTCTGATTCAATATTTCAAACTGTGTTTTTAAGGCATTTTTTTTGCAGCAGGTTTCCTTCAGAGCTGCTGCAACAAAAGTCAAAGCATCATGTAAAAGTATCAGCAGTAAACGTTTAATCAAAGTACTACTGATGCATGTTGAAGGGGAGCGTTTCATGCAGTGTTGGGAGTTTAATCTGTAGAAAGTTGCTTTATTTTGAATTACGGCTGTAATGGCTGCTGGAAAGTAGGTCAGTACATGTTCTGGAGTTACTCTGAGGTGTTTGTTCTTCCATGTTCGGCTGCTTCAGGGGCAAATACTGCCTCCACATTCAATAACTTCTCCAGGTTGGATGTAAAACTGTAGAATCAATCAATAAATGATCATGCAACGTTGATTAATACTGAACTTTATTGATCCCTGAGGGGGAATCCACAGATATAAAGCAGTTAAATCACATTTAAAAGCTGAAATATTAAAGAAATCTTAAATCTGATGATAATCTGAATCAGAATTACACATTTTAATGAAAATATAATTAATATTTTCTTCCTTTGTGCATTAAACAGCATTTATTTGGCTTTTATTGCTACAAAACACCAAAACAACATGTAAAAATATCACGAATGGAAGTTTTATGTGCTTTTATAGACTTTTATTGGATATTTTTTCAAATTCATAGATGAAATATAATCAATAAATAAATTCTGATCTAATATTATTGATTAATATGAAGCTTTATTGATCCTTGAGGGGGAATCCACAGATATAAAGCAGTTAAATCACATTTAAAAGCTGGAATATGGGCCGTCCTGATAGCCTAATGGTTATGTCGCGTGACCCAAGTGCAGAGGCGTAGCGGCTGTCCCGGGTTCGAGTCCGACCTCGGGCGTTTACCGCATGTCCTTCCCTACTCTCTCTACTCCCTATATTTCCGATTCTATCCATTGTCCTATCTAATAAAGGCCAAAAATAAATCTTTAAAAAAAAAAAAAAAGCTGGAATATTACAGAAATCCTGATTAAATGATCACCTGATAATAATTTTAATATGCAGAATTACACATTTTAATGAAAATATGATTAAATATTTCTTCTTTTGTGCATTAAACAGCTATTTTTGGCTTTTTTGCAGCAAAACAACATGTAAAAGTATCAACAATGAAAGTTTTATGTGCTTTTATAGACTTTTTTGGGATTTATCAGAAAGTATATGATCAATAAATGAATTTTCATGTAATATTATTGATTAATATTGAGCTTTATTGATCCCTGAGGGGGAATCCACAGATATAAAACAGTTAAATCACCTTCACCAGCTGCAGCATCAAAGAAAACCTGATTAAATGATCATCTGATAAAAATTTTAATATGCAGAATTACACATTTTAATGAAAATATGATTAAATATTTCTTCCTTTATCTTCCTTTTTGGCTTTTTTGCTGCAAAAACACCAAAACAACTTGTAAAAATATCAAGAATGGAAGTTTTATGTGCTTTTATTGGATTTTCTTTTGAATTTATAAATGAAATATAGTCAATAAATGAATTATCAAGTGATATTATTGATTATTATTGAGCTTTATTGATCCCTGAGGGGGAATCCACAGATATAAA
This sequence comes from Dascyllus trimaculatus, assembly GCA_024666655.1. Taxonomy (NCBI): domain Eukaryota; kingdom Metazoa; phylum Chordata; class Actinopteri; family Pomacentridae; genus Dascyllus; species Dascyllus trimaculatus. Next base: position 6,008,767 of record CM045448.1, on the reverse strand, counting down.
ACACTTAAATCAGCTTCAACCGCTGCATTATCAAAGAATCAGTATTTATAATCCAGTATTTTAACATATTTCATCCTGCAGAAGGAGTTCTTCTACTCTTGTTTCTTTCAGGATGTTTTGATGCTTGTATGAAGTGAAAACTTTAATGCCTGCGTGTTTCTACAGTTTGGTTTTGTCAGACTGTCAGATAAACGTAGTGGAGTTACAATCATCACTGTCTCATCTCTGTCTTCCTCCTCGTTGCCTCCAGGATGGAGAACAAGTCCTACCTGGTCCAGATGAACGGCAACGGGGTCCTCGGTAAGGCCGCCGTCAACGTCAACGGCATGAGCCTGAACGGGGGCGGCGTGAACGGGAAGGCGGTGCACGGGGGCTTCCACCACGTCAGCGTCAACGGCAGCCTGTACCCGGCCAAAGCCAAGAGCCGCCGGCAGCGATGGGAGGTGAAGCCTTCGGAGATGGCCAACAACACGCTGAACCCCATCAGGGCCATCGTGGACGGGATGAAGCTGAGCCCCAACCCAGACAAGCCCATGATCGCCCTGTCCATAGGTGGGAACTGAGCTCCGTTTTACCCATAATGCATCAGTTCTAACACGATGCTCCTCACTCATGTGCGGCTTTTTGCACTGGCATCATGATAAACCTCACTGATGTCACAGAAAATCTGGATGAGAAAGAAAAGACTACTTCAGCTGAAAGGCAGAGCTCCGACACCAGGCTCGTCTTCAGAGGTCTGACCCAGACAATCAATCAATCAATCGATCAAACTTTATTTATATAGAACTTTTCATACAAAAAAACATGTAACTCAAAAGTGGTTCCCAAAAAAAATAAAAACATACAGTAGAAAAATAACACAAAAAGAAAACCAAACACACACATAGAGCCGCGTACCCACAATCGGTCCCACGCACACACACATGCACACACACACACACACACACACACACACACACACACACACACACTCACCCACAGAACCACAAACACTACAGTAGCTATTAGTACGGTGACATGGGGGGCGCTGAGGAACCATGTGAGGGAAAAACCACCTATGGGGAGCTCATCCACACTGAGAGGAATCACACCACAGAGACCCCCGACCCAGAAAGACCGGGGTAGACTCCATGAGGCCCCCCATGAGGAAGACACTCGAGCTAAAACTGGACAATAAAAAGGGCTAAAAGCTAAAAGACAAAAGAATAAAAAGAGCTAAAAGCTAAAAGACAGTAAAATAAAAGAGCTAAAAGACAAAAAAAAAAAATAAATAACTAGAGGAACAATAGGGTCCTACGCACTGTAGCTTCGGGCCCTAAAAATAATATAAATAAATAAAAAGAGCTAAAAGACAAAACAATTAAAAGAGCTAGAAGCTAAAAGACAGTAAATAAAAAGAGCTAAAAGCTAAAAGACAAAAGAATAAAAACAGCTAAAAGCTAAAAGACAGTAAAATAAAAGAACTAAAAGAAAAAAATAAATAAATAAAAATAATATAAATAAATAAAAAGAGCTAAAAGACAAAACAATTAAAAGAGCTAAAAGCTAAAAGACAGTAAATAAAAAGGGCTAAAAGCTAAAAGACAAAAGAATAAAAACAGCTAAAAGCTAAAAGACAGTAAAATAAAAGAACTAAAAGAAAAAAATAAATAAATAAAAATAATATAAATAAATAAAAAGAGCTAAAAGACAAAACAATTAAAAGAGCTAAAAGCTAAAAGACAGTAAATAAAAAGGGCTAAAAGCTAAAAGACAAAAGAATAAAAACAGCTAAAAGCTAAAAGACAGTAAAATAAAAGAACTAAAAGAAAAAAATAAATAAATAAAAATAATATAAATAAATAAAAAGAGCTAAAAGACAAAACAATTAAAAGAGCTAAAAGCTAAAAGACAGTAAATAAAAAGGGCTAAAAGCTAAAAGACAAAAGAATAAAAAGAGCTAAAAGCTAAAAGACAGTAAAATAAAAGAGCTAAAAGACATAAATAATTAAATAAATAAAAATAATATAAATAAATAAAAAGAGCTAAAAGACAAAACAATTAAAAGAGCTAAAAGCTAAAAGACAATAAATAAAAAGAGCTAAAAGCTAAAAGACAAAAGAAAAAAAACAGCTAAAAGCTAAAAGACAGTAAAATAAAAGAGCTAAAAGACAAAAATAAATAAATAAAAATACTACAAATAAATAACTAAAAAGAGCTAAAAGACAAAACAATTGAAAGAGCTAAAAGCTAACACACAGAGTAAGGAGCAAGGAGACACAATGCAGACTTACGCTATTATCCATCCTTCACATAACAGAGGCTTTGCTTTTCCCATGAAGAAAGACTCTTCAGGGCTTTAGTTCTTGGCGCTGGTCACAACTTCACACACCATAGCAAGATAAAGAAAACCACTCAGGATCAGGTCTACTGTGTTCTCTGACTGACAACATGAAATCCTGCTACAACACTGGAGACAGATGAAGCACAAAGACATGTTCATTCATCCACAGCTGATGAAAAATACACAACTCAGTGTATGAAATGTTAGAATCAGACTTGGGCGGCTGTGGTTCAGGTGGTAGAGCGGGTTGTCCACTGATCACAAGGTTGGCGGTTCAATCCCCGGCCCCTCCGTATGCCGAAGTGTCCTTGGGCAAGACGCTGAACCCCAAGTTGCTCCCAATGGTAGATTAGCACCTTGCATGGCAGCTCTGTCACCATTGGAGTGTGAATGTGTGAATGAGAAACACATTGTAAAGCGCTTTGGAACCACTAAGGTAGAGATAAGTGGAGACCATTTACCATTTACTAAACAGTGAAATTACAAAGAGTGCATCCGTCTATAGTGTCTAACTTCTATCATTCAGAAGCTCTTGGTGAATAATATTATCCGTCTTTTATTCTGTGACTCATGTTTGGCGGGAGAACAAGAATTACAGAAGTACAATAAGGCTAAAAATAAAGATATAATAAAGACAAAGTACAAGGGAGCAGTTTTAATAACAGTGTGTGGAGGGTTTATAAAGCCTTAAAATATATATAAAATAAATACAAGGTCGCTACTTTGCGGATTTCCTCTAACCCCCACGATAGACGAGGGACCAAAACATCTTTAGAGAGTGACATGAAGAAGAAATCCGTGGTGAAAACATTACTAGAACTTTATTTTAGAACATGAAGCCAGGTTCAGAGTTTAGTCCACGGTTTGGGCGGCAAAAGCTTTTAGGTTCAGGTTAAACGAGTTGTGCCTCAAGTTTCAATTCAGTTCAACATGCGTCATCTCAAGGTGTGGCGCATATTAACGTGGTGCTTTTGCACAGGAAACAGTGTTGTACTCAGCTGTTGGGTTTTATGGAAGCAGACGGCGTGTTGGGATGATTTTACGCTTAAAGAAGGGAAAGAAACAGCGTCCAGGTGATGCATATTGTATTTACATGCATGTATATCAATTAAAATACTCAACTTTCTCATGCAGGCTGCATCACAGTTCCTCTGTATTTTGGGAAACTATAAAAAAGTACCAAAAAAATACGAACAAGTCGAGATATAAGCACAAAATGACACTGAAATTCAATCTAATATAAGCCTAGAATAGAACAGTGACAGGTGTTTATACTGTGGTAATAAGTAACGTCACACATGATAAATGAAATATTGCACTTTATTTCACATACATGCATCTATAGTTGGTCGTTCCTGCGCCTCTACCGGCTGTTTCTGCTGTTTCATGTTGTCGTTTCTTCCTTCCCTTCCTCTTCAGGCGACCCCACTGTGTTCGGGAACCTTCCCACAGACGAGGCGGTCCTCCAGGCCATGAGAGACGCCATCGACTCCCAGAAGTACAACGGATACGCTCCCTCCGTCGGTGAGTCACGCCGAGCAGCAGGATAAGGGCTGATGGTAGTGGTGGTGTTTTAGGAGACGTCCAGGTGGATCGGATTTTCAGCTTCTGTGACGTGTGGTTCCATCATAATATGAACCAAATCTGAGCTTGAAATCAGGATATTTCACGTCTCTTTTACAAATTTAGCCAAGAAGAAACCGTTTCCATCAGATTCTGTGAAAAACAAAAAATTCTGAAGTCATCGGAGCAACTGAGAAGCCATGACTGACTCGGCTGTGACCAACAGTCATAAAAATTCAGATTGAACTGCAGGCAGTGTTTCCACAGAGAGACTGAGAGGAAAATCAAACCTACTGGATCAATAGAATAAATGCAGCATGGCTCAGAAACAGTGAACAGAGGAGACAGTAGTTGGAGATACATCCAGCATGGAGGAACATCTTTATAGAGATGATGAGCAGAGGAGAGAGGAGAAGACTGGAGAGGATGGAAACATGGAAACAGTTAAAAACGAGACACAAAACGATCAAAATTAGCCTCAAAGGACAAAAGTGAGATGGAAAATGTCAAAAGCAAGATACAAAATGACCACAGAGAGATGAAAAACAGCAACTTACTTAAATATCTATCATATGTGGAGACAAAACGACAACAAATGGGACACAAAACAGTTAAAAACAAGACAAAAATGTTCTAAAATGGACCTAAAACAATCCAAATAAGACACCAAATCACATAAAAAGGGCAAGAAAGTGACACAAAAAGGCAAAACAACAACACAAAGGAACAGAAGTGAGACACAAACTAGACAAAAGGTCGTCTACAAGAGAGACTGAGAGGAAAATCAAACCTCCTGGATCAATAAATAAATGCAGTTTGGCTCAGAAACAGTGAACAGAGGAGACAGTAGTTGGAGATACATCCAGCATGGAGGAACATCTTTATAGAGATGATGAGCAGAGGAGAGAGGAGAAGACTGGAGAGGATGTAAACATGGAGATAGTTAGATATATGTAGTATTTGGAGACAAAACAATCACAAAGGGACACTAAATGACACAAATGAGAAACAAAACAAGTCAAAAACCTCCAAAAACAGACATAAAACAACCCAAATAAGACACCAAATCACATAAACTAGACAAAAAATGACACAAAAAGGAAAAAAACAACACAAAGATGCGCAAATGTGACACAAAGAGAGACCGAGAGGAAAATCAAACCCACTGGATCAATAAATAAATGCAGCATGACTCAGAAACAGTGAACAGAGGAGACAGTAGTTGGAGATACATCCAGCATGGAGGAACATCTTTATAGAGATGATGAAGTTTCTGTTTCCTTAGAGCTGCAGGTCGTCTGGTATAAAGTGTGTTTTACGTTGCAGGTTACCTGAAGAGTCGGGAGGCCGTGGCCAACTTCTACAGCTGCTCTCAGGCTCCCCTGGAGGCCGACGTGAGTCTTTTTTAGTCGCGTTTCTTCTCTCTACGTGATAAATAGGTCAACGCGTATCTGTAAAGAGACTTTATTGGAGCCAAAATCGATAGAAGCTGAGCTAAAGTCCGTCTGTCCCCCGGCAGGATGTGATTCTGACCAGCGGCTGCTCTCAGGCCATTGACCTGGCTATCAGTGTCCTGTGTAACCCGGGAGACAACATCCTGGTGCCGTGCCCCGGGTTCTCCCTGTATAAGACTCTGGCTGTCTCCATGGGCATCGAGGTGAAGCTCTACAACCTGCTGGTGAGTTTCGTCGTGGAGAATATCGTCTCTGCAGCTCCGTCAGACTGAATTAGACGCTTTAAATCAGAGTTTTCATCGCAGATTAAAGATTCCTGCACAGAAAAACCTCAGATTATCAGGATGTGTCGATAAACTTTGCACGCATTTGGAGGCTTTTATTGTCATATGCAGCAATGAACAAGACACCAGTGTCTCTGCATGCTGAGGTAGACACATATTGGACATGCATAAGGGAGCACATGCAGGAAAACAGTAACCAAAAGGTGAAGTATTGTATTATATGTTGTAGTGCATATTATATAGTGCAAGTCTGCATTAAGTCCTTTAAAACAAGACAAAAATATGGCTTTACCTCATGAGTTTTTGTTTGCAGAGCTGCAGTCATTCCTTGTTTAAGAGCTAAGTCTCTTCTAAGCACTGAAACATTATGAATATGTGTAATTTAACAAGTGAAACGGCGTCTTTTTGACACTTTTGGAAGCACTTTCTCCTCTTCTACGCACCTCTTACGTCAACGAATCGACCGTTTCATCTCTGCTCGTGAAAACTGTCGTGTTTACAACGAGGCGTCATGTTTTCTGAGCGCTTTGCTGTTATTTGTTTGCAAGAATCTTCATTTGTGAAGCTCCTAAAGCACAATATTTGCCTTTGAAACGAGGTAAAGTGGCAGGAAAATGGAACCCTGGTCGTAGGTTTTGCATCTCCTGCGTCCCTCCTGACTTCTACGCCCACGTTTGCCTTCATCCTGACTTGTGTGTTTGGTTTTTGTAGCCGGAGAAGTCATGGGAGATCGACCTGCAGCACCTGGAGAGCCTGATCGACGAGAGGACGTCCTGCCTGGTCGTCACCAACCCTTCAAACCCCTGCGGCTCCGTCTTCACCAAGGAACACCTGCAGAAGATCCTCAAAGGTCGGCCGCACCTGCAAGAACTTCTAAACCGGCACCAGAAGTGAATTAATGAATAAATAAACAATCACATGTCTGTATTTTCCCCCCCAGTGGCCTCCAAACACTGCGTTCCCATCCTGGCTGATGAGATCTACACCGACATGGTGAGTAAAGCAGCATCTCAGGTCTGCAGATCACCAGCGAGGCACATTTTTCACCGCAGGGCTTCATTTGGGGGTATTTGCCCCGGCTCTGCGTGGTGGGGTAACAAGCCCACGTCAGCACAGGGGGGATTAGGGGTTATGTGGTGAGTCAGGGAGGTCAGCAGGGGCAAGCAGTGGATGTCAGATCGGGTTCATTCATACAGCACATTTAAACAACATGATGTTGTCGGTCAGGCAGCAACAAAAACATGCAAAAACAAAAGGATTGATGTATGAAAGAGTAAAAAAAACATAAAAACAACTATAACAGGAGGGAGTTACGCAAATTTAGGTATCCGGTGCATCGATAATGTATAATTCTGCAGTTAGCAGCTAATTTGTAGCATGTAGCTTAGCTTATTCTGACTGACCGAATGTAGACTGAGGGTATAAATCGGACATTAGCTGCTCATTTCAGGCAGCTTTCTTCCCCCTTTTCCCTATTTATTTTCAAAAAATATAGGGTTAATTACTAAAATCAAATCAGGTTCATTTATTCAGAACATTTAAACAGTGTGAGTTCACCAAAATGCCGTTAAAGTTACCTGTCAGGCAGCAACAAAAACATGTGAAAAGGTTGTGAAACACTCCAAAAACCAGGGGAATTTAGCAAATTCACATATCTGGTGCATCCATCTTGTTTGTTTTAGATTCATAATGTTCTTATATTGATTTAACGTCCTGTAAATCTACCATGTAGCTTCTCTGTACAGTTATTCTGATTGACCGAATGTATAAATCTGACGTTAGCTGCTACAACAGTGAGCTAAAACGCCTAGATTAAAGCATGAAAACATGTTCTAGTGGTGCCAAAAAGCAAAAATATGAACATGTAATTGTGCAAAATGACGCTTAAGTCTTTGAATAACAGTGAAAGAAATGTTCCTTCTTCACTCTTAACGCTCTTAAATCTCTTAAATCTCTTTATATTCCGTTTTTAATTCAGATTTATTTTTTACAGTAAACAGGAAAGTACCAAATACACTATATCAAATAAAATAAAATAAAAACAACACACAAAATTAAAGAAAACTGAAGGTAAAACCATGAAAACACAGCTAACAGTAATAACAGAGGTGCAGTCAGACCATTCTACACTACAGAAGACAACAGTGAGCAAAAACGGCCAGATTGAAGCATGGAAACATGTTTTAATGGTGCCCAAAAACAAAATTATTAACATATAAATGTTCAAAATATGAGCTTTATAATCCAAAGAATGATATTTTCCTAAGTTGAACTAAACAGTGGGTAAAAATGAAGCTTAAATCTTCGAATAACAGTGAAAGAAATGTTCGTTTTTCACTTTTAATGCTCTTAAATCTCTTAATAATCCATTTTTAATTCAGATTTATTTCATACAACAATCAGGAAAGCACCAAACACACTATATCAAATAAAATAAAATAAAAACAACACACAAAATTGAAGAAAACGGAGAGTAAAACCATGAAAACGCCATTAACAGTAATAATAGTGGTGCAGTCAGACCATTCTACACTACAGAATCCAACAGTGAGCAAAAACGCCCACATTAAAGCATGGAAACATGTTCTAGTGGGGCCCAAAAACAAAATTATTAACATATAAATGTTCAAAATAGGAGCTTTATAATCCAAAGAATGATATTTTCCTAAGTTGAACTAAACAGTGGGTAAAAATGAAGCTTAAGTCTTCGAATAGCAGTAAAAGAAATGTTCCTTCTTCGCTCTTAACGCTCTTAAATCTCTTAAATCTCTTAATATTCCATTTTTAATTCAGATTTATTTTGTACAACAAACAGGAAAGCACCAAATATGCCATATCCAATAAAATAAAATAAAAACAACGCATAGAACTGAAGAAAACTGAGGGTAAAACCATGAAAACACCGCTAACAGTAATAATAGAGGTGCAGTCAGACCATTCTACACTACAGAATCCAACAGTGAGCAAAAACGCCAAGATTAAAGCGTGAAAACATGCTGTAATGGAGCCTAAAAACATAATTATGAACATATAAATGTGTAAAATATGAGTTTTATAATCCAAAGTATAATTTCCTAAGTCGACCGAAACAGTGGATAAAAATGAAGCTTAAATCTTCGAATAACAGTGAAAGAAATGTTCCTTCTTCACTCTTAACGCTCTTAAATCTCTAAATATTACATTTTAAATTTAGATTTATTCCTTAGGCGTTAATTTTGCAAATTGCCGTCCTAATTTAGTGTAATATTCTGCTTTTATTTTGTTTTTAAAATGATATTTTACTAGTTTTATCCCATCTTGATGTTTTACATGTAGTTTTTTTCTAGTTCAGGTTGTTTTAAACGTGACATATAAATACACTGATTTGATTTACTTCACTGGGAGATGGGGGCTGATATGTAATGGTGTAAACGGGCGTAAGGGTTAAATGTGAAGACGGGCGAGTTGACGTGTTTGCTTTGAGAAAACATTGTCAGCACATCGAGGTCAGATCCGAATCGTCCCAGGATCTCTGTTCTGGTCAGTCTGCGGTTGAAGGTCGTGCAAATAAAAAGCGCGTTCAGTCAGGCGGCGGCTTGTTTTTCAGCTCGGTCAAACCCAGGAACAAGGTAAGAGTTGAAGCATCCGGCGGTAGTTTTCCACTGACAGACGTGAGGCGTTTGGTTATCAGTCAGGTATTCGCTTTAACAAGGCGGCGTGCAGCGTTCAGCGTCAGACTGAGCCCCTTTTATTGCTTTAAAAGCCACATTTACGACGGTCAATTAACAGCAGCAGCTCCCAGAGGTGAACAGGAAGACAGACACACCTGTGATGAGAACAACAAGAAACAAAGAGTTCTGATGTCGAGGTCTGGACGCTTTTAGCTTCACAGGCTGAGCTGGAAAGCAGCTTCACGAACTTTAGCTTTAACTAGAGACAGGAATTTAAAAGCTCAATACAACAAATCCAAAAAATTCTAATATTTGAAAGAAAAATTCTGTATATTAAGGACTGAAAAATGGTGAATACTTTCCAAATAATAATATCTAGTACAGTCACAGGAAAAAAAAATAAAAAAATAAAAAATAAATTTAAAAAAATGTAAATAATGTCCACATAAATAATCTGCATTTTCCCTAATCGACTAATTAAGTTAATATTTTTTTATTTAAGCGTGTGAATGTAAAGTTAATGTTTTACTGTATTGAAATCAGATAATAATATCATTAATTCACTGACATTTGCTGCTATTTTCACAGATTTTTACAATTTTAGAATATTTTTCGACACCTTTTCTGCTAAAATGTTGTTTTTTTCGCAAGATTTTGCAGTAAAACAGAGACAATCTGTAAAATAACGGTTTAAAAATGACTCACTGTCTTTCAGGACCTAACATACATAGTTTTTCTCTCTAATAACAGCAAATATCAGTAAAATTCAGTAAGTTATCATGTAAATTACTGATTTAATCACAGTAAAAACCCTGTAGTTTTATAGTCACATGTTGTAAAAGAACAAATTATTGTTTGTATGTTTTATTTGCAGCTTCTTTCCTTTTTTTACTGGTTAACATTTAAATTAATAGTTTTCAATTTTAGTAGCTGATGTCTAAAATTGAATTAAACAGGGGAAATCTACGAAAGAACAGTTTAAAGATGAGTCACCGTTTTCACTTCCTTCATATTCAGAACTTTTCTGTCAAAGAACAATCATCTGGTTTAACTGTAAAAGATCTAATTACCATTTATAAACATACAGATTTGAACGTGTGCATTAATATTTATTTCTGTGATTTTAGTAATTATCATCTGTAAAATAACTTACCCCACTTAATATGTGACTTTTCTTTCAAATAACAGCAAATATCTTATAAAATAACATCATTTTTAGCTGATTTAATGAAATAATAATCAAACTTTTAAGGTGAAATGTAAAAAACTGAATTACCGTGTGTAAAAATGCAGATTAAAATTTTAAAAATGGACATTATTTACAGTTTTGACCTGTTTTCTTACACTTAACGTGGAAATTAATTCTTAGTTTTTGTTATTTTACGAGTTATTATCTGAAAAATAAGTTTTAAAATTATTTATGTTTTCTCAATACATGACTTTTCCTTTAAATAACAGCAAATATCTGTAAAATAACAGCATGTTTAGCTGATTTAAATCAATAATAATCACAATTTTATGGTGAAATGTAAAAGACTGAATTACCATGTGTAAAAAATACTGTTTTTAAAATAAAAATCTGAACATTTTGTTCAGTTTTGTCCTGTTTTCTTACACTTAACAAGTAAATTAATATTTATTTTCTGTGATTTTAGTCGTTATTATCTGTAAAATAAGTTACACTACTTAATACATGACTTTTCTTTCAAATAACAACAAATATCCGTAAAATAACAACATTTTTAGCTGATTTAAATGAATAATAATCACAATTTTATAACGAAATGTAAAGAAATGAATTACTGTGTGTAAAAATAGAGATTTTTAAATTTTTTATGTGAACATTTTGTACAGTTTTGACCTATTTTCTTACACTTAACAAGCAAATTAATACTTATTTTCTGTGATTTTAGTAGATATTATCTGTAAAATAAGTTACACTACTTAAAGCATGACTTTTCTTTCAAATAACAACAAATATCTTGTAAAATAGCAGTATTGTTAGCTGATTTAAATAAGGAAAAGTCAAAATGTTATGGTGAAATGTAAAGAAATGAATTACTGTGTCTTTATGTGAACATTATTTACAATTTTGTCCTGTTTTCTTACAGTTAACACATAAATTAATACTTATTTTCTGTGACTTTACTAGTTATTATCTGTAGAAGAGGAAAACAGGCAAAATCTCTAACATAACAGTGAATTGTGGGAAAAAATACGGTTAAAACAGTCAACAGCTTTAAATTCAGTGCAGCTTTTTTCCATTGGTCCATTTTGAGACGTTAAGGGACTTTAATGTTTTCATGATCCGGCCTCTGAAGAAAATCTACTTTTAAACCTTCGTTTTTGTGTTGCGAGTGGAAAAGTTTCGGGTCACTGGGTTCATCCACAAACCCCATCATCATCATCATCATCGTCCTCCTCCTCCTCATTTCAAACTCACCACAATGACTCGGCACTTTGTGGCTGCATGTGTTTCCAGTTAACGCCGACGTCTGGAGACGGACGGAGGGGAGGAATGAGGGGCGTTGTGGTGGGAGGAGGGTGAGGCGATGGAGGGGGACCAGTGGAGCCCCTTCCTCTCCTCTCCTCTCCTCTGTGCTGCAGTAAATTAAGTTTGTGCAAGTCATCCTGTGCAGACGAGAAACCAGGTTATTAGGTTTGTGAGCTCTGGACTGTTGTTACAGCGGCTCTGTGCAAAATAAGGCAGTTAAAGTTAATGTTTCTCAGCAGGTTCTCAGTGTTAATCTACAGATTTATTAAATTAAAGATAATATCTAGTAGAATCACTCAAAAAATATGTAATAATTCAAACATTAAGCATCAAAACAGGCCAAAACTGTAAATAATGTCTAAAACAGAGCAAAAATATGTATTTTTTAAGTTCTTTTACAGCGTTTGACCATAAAATTACACTATTTTTTACTGTTTGCCATCAGAAAAAAATAAAAATCATTATTTATCACATATTTGTTTTTATTTGAACAAAAAAATTAAGAATATAAAGGGATGAAAAATGCTGAATAATTAAGATAAATAAATAAAGATTGTCCCAGTTTTATTAAATTATGGATGAGAACTATTAAAACTACAGAAAATAAATATTAATTTAAACATGGAAATTGTAAATAAAGTCCACTAATAGTAATTTATTCTTTTACATTGTGTGACTGTAAAGTTTTCAATATTTAAATATTTAAATCAGCTAAAAGTATTATTGTTTGACAGATAGTTGCTGTTATTTTCACCTAAAGTCAATTAAAAAATGCATTTTTACAAATAGAAATTAGTTTTTTTTTAATCATTAAATCACACAATGTTTTACTGTATTTAAATTGGCTAAAAGTATTATTTTACAGATATTATTTGAGAGAAAAATTATGTAAATTAAAGACTGAAAAATGGGAAATAAGTTTGATTTAACATAAAAAAATCTGTGCTTTTAAAAATGAAAATTAATCAAAAAGAATTGACTATAAAGTTACACATTTTTAAATATTTACAGTCATAAAAAATTATTATTTTAAAGATATTTGTCGCTATTTGGGAAAAAATAATGTACATTAAATATGGAAAAAAGATAAATAATTTTTTAACTGTTAATTTTCATGTTTTCCCAGTTAAATTAAAATATAATTTTTCATTAAAAAATAAAAAAACGAGACTAAGAATTTCACACATAACCTGTAATAAAAAATAAAAAATTAAAATTAAACAGACTAAAACTGTAAAAAACGTCCACATTAAAAATCTAAAACTAATTATTTCTGGTACATTTGACCATGAAACTACTTTTTCTGCAGACAGTATAATTAACATTTTATTCCAGTCGTGCCTGTTAGTATGATCAGATCCATTCGTACATTTCTCGTTTCAAAGCGTCTCTTCGCTGCTTTAAAGTGACTCATTCTGACCTGACTGGAGCCCAGCGGCGGCCCAGGACCGCCCCCCATCGCAGGACGTTATGTCACTGATCCGAGCCGACCAATGGGGTTGTGGGCCGTGTCCGTTAGCGTACGGTTCTAATGGGAACCAGCTTTGTGAGGTTCCAGTAACGCCGGCCTCTGCTGGACTCCATCAGGCTGCTGCACACGACGTTACGTAACCCAGATGTTGGTCAGAGAATGTGGCGTCTGAGCAGCGACTAACATTACATAACGCAGGTTCACGGTGCCTTCAGGAGGCAGAGCGGCATTTCTCTGGACTCGTTAGACTTTTTTGGAATAAATGAACAAATAAATGAATATATGCACAGTTTACTTGATATTTGCAGAGAAATGCTGCAAGAATAAAGACCAGTTTCTGCTTTTGGATCAGATTTAAACTCCTAAAACAGCAAAAAACATCAATTTCATCTGGCTTTTAAAACATTTAATGGACTTTTTCCATCATTTCAGTGCCTCATATCTTCATCAGACATGTTCAAGGATGAAAAACACATCAGAGTTCTGTTAAAAAATCAGCTTTGAGTCTTTTTAGGCAAGTTTTTGTTATTTTTTTTAACAATTATTGAGTCATCTTGGCTCATTTTGATGTGATATTGGAAAACCTTTGTGTAATTTCGACCTTTTTTTAGTGGTTTTGAGCATTTTTGAGTCATGTTTAACAATCACTGAGTAATATTTGGTCATTTTGAACCATTTTTAGGTTTTTTTTGTATTTTTTTCCTGTCGTTTAGAACATCCAGGGTGCCCACGCTTTTGAGTATCTTCCTAAATTCTGAGCCCTTGCGACTCCAAATAAAGCTATTTTACTTCTACTTCAGGTGTCACAATCTAAACACTAAATCTGATTTTTATTCATTTTGTCTGTAACCAACTCTGAGCTTTAATATTATAGATGTATCATAGTTTGAACAGCAGCTTAGGTGATGTAGAATGAACACAGAAAGATGCAAAACAACTAAAATGTGGCACAAAATGACCAAAATTTGATGCAAAACAAACAAAAGTGATTCAAAGTGACCACAAAAAGATTAAAAACAACTAAAATGTTACACAAAATGATCTAAATATGACAGAAAATAAGTAAAAATGACCACAAAAAGATGGAAAACAACCAAAATGTTACGCAAAATGACCGAAATGTTACAGAAAAAGACCATAAAAGATGCAAAACGACCAAAATTTGACGTCAATTGATCAAAATTGATTCAAAATGACCAAAAAAAGATGGAAAAACAACTAAAATGTTATGCAAAATGACCTAAATGTGGGAGAAAATAACTAAATATGCCAAAAAAATGAATGGAAAAGATACAACACAACTGACAGCTGACAAAAAATGTCTAAAACTTGACACAAAACAACCAAAATTTGATGCAAAATGACCACAAAGAGATGCAAAACTATCAAAATGTTATGCAAAATGACCAAATAGTGACAGAAAATAACTAAATAGTGACAGAAAATAACTAAATGGGACATAAAAAGACCACAAAAGATGCAAAACAACCAAAATGTGACACGAAACGACCAAAATACGACAGAAGATAACTAAATGTGGCAAAAAACTACCACAATTTGACATAAAATTACCTAAAGTGATTCAAAATGATCACAAAACGATAAAAAATGACCAAAATGTGGGAGAAAATAACTAAATGTGACATAAAACGACCACAAAAGATACAAAACTTTTGTGGTCAAAACTGGGCACAAAAAGGGTAAAATTTGATGCAAAATGACTGAAGTTGACTCAAAGTTACTACAACACAACCACGTCCACTCCAGGAGTCACAATCTGGAGACCAGACCTGGTTCCTGTTCAGTCCAGTTCAGTCTCAAGGCCTTGAAAGTCGTTGAATGCCCGTAGAACTGACAGCTACAGGAGCTGAAGTAAAGCCTGACGTGTTTAGATGTTAGCAGACGGTACAAACTCGACTCTTCATGACTGCTCGTTCTGTTTCCAGGTCTTCCCAGGGTGCGACTGTTCCTCCATGGCGTCCCTCAGCAGCGACGTTCCCATCCTCTCCTGCGGCGGTTTGGCCAAACGCTGGCTGGTTCCCGGCTGGAGGATGGGATGGATCCTGATCCACGACCGCAACGATGTGTTCGGATCCGAGGTGAGACTTTATTACCCTCCTTTACCTGTGAGAGACGAGACACGTGTCGGGTTGTTAGGGATCAAAAACAACATGAATGATCCTCGGCTGAAGCGTCATGTTGTAGTTTCCACTTTGGCCTCAGGGGGGCAGTGTTGCTGCTCGGTTCCAGAGCCTAAATCCAGACACACTGATACAGAAGTTTGTCTGCTCGTGTGGCAGCTTCACCGTTAAATGGTGGTTTTATTAAGACAAACTGGAGCTTCTCTGTTTTACAGTTCAAGCCGTGTTGATAAATCAGGTCAGAATCACGTGTCGAAGCTCCGCAGCAAAACAGGAAACTAAAGTACATCCAGTGTGGCTTCATAACTACTGACCTAGTTTTAATTCCTGGAATCATTTTTGCCGCTTTTGGTTTTTTTTTTATAGCTTCACGATAAGATTTACTGTAACCGCAGAAACCTAACGAGGAGTCGCAACCTCGTAAACATCTGATGGAGCCTCTAAAAAATGTTAATTAGTCCAGAATCGGAACAAACGCTCCGGAGACGATCTGGATGTAGGTCAAGGCTGAAACACAAAAACACAACAGCTTCATGGAAAAAGCCTCGAGCGCTGTGTCGACTGGTGGGTTTGTGCTGCAGCAGGAGACCACTGTTAGGATGAAAGCTGTTCAACAGGCTTCTAATGAGCTTTTTGAACAATTTACTGTCATTTTACAGATTTACGCTTTTGTTTTATTACAGATAATAACTAGTAAAATCATAGAAAGGGATTATTTACATGTTAAGCATCATAAAAATTAATTTAAAAATAATAATTAAATTTTTTATTAGTTTTTAAACCATAAAATGATGCCTTATAAAATAACAAAATAATAATAAATAAGAAGAAGAAATTAATTAAGAAATTATTTATTGTATTTAAATCGGATAAAAATATAAATTTACAGGTGTTTGTCATCATTTGAAAGAAAAAATGTTTTAATTAAGAAAAAAAAAGGTGAATAATTATGAATTAACATTTAAAAAATCTTTATTTTGACGTTAAAATTACACTGTTTTTTTTATTGTAAAATTAAAAATAAAATCAAATAACATCATTACTTTGAAGATGTTGTTTTTTGACAGAAAAATTAGGCATCTTAAGGATTTTAAAATGTTAAGTTGTTTTAAACTTTATTTTTCAGATTTTTCTAGTTTTGGTAAATTACAGATAATAAATAGTAAAATCAGAAAAGGGATAATTTACATGTTAACTAAACAAAATCTGTATTTTTACTAAATTAAATT
Source organism: Dascyllus trimaculatus (assembly GCA_024666655.1). Lineage (NCBI taxonomy): Eukaryota > Metazoa > Chordata > Actinopteri > Pomacentridae > Dascyllus > Dascyllus trimaculatus. The sequence goes on along the minus strand of CM045448.1, from coordinate 5,992,158 downwards.
ATTTTTTAACCATAAAATGACATTTTATTTTATTTAAATCAGTTAAACAAAAAGGTAAATAATTATTAATTAATATCAAAAACCATTATTGTTTACAAATGGATGCTTGACCATGAAATTACACTGTTTTTTACTGTTTTCAATCAGCAAATAATATCATTATTCTAAAGACAGAAAAAAATATTTTACACTTTTATTTTACAGATTTTCCTTGTTTTGTTAAATTACAGTTAATATCCAGTAAAATCTGAGAAAAAAAGTATTAATTTACATGTTGACTGTAAAAAACAGACTGAAAATGTAAATAAAAGTCTGTATTTTTACAAATAGTATTTTATTTACAATATTTAACCTTAAACTGACACCATTTTTTTTATATTGAATTAAAATATGCAAAACATATCATTATTTCAAACATATTTATCATTATTTGATAAAAATAAATGTCTGAATTATGTATATTAAGAACTGAAATATGGCAAAGAATTTTTGTTTTGTTAAATTACAAATAATATTTAGTAAAATCTCAAATATAATATATTAACTGACACATTGACTGTTAAAAAAAACAGGTAAAAATGTAAATAATGTCAACATTAAAAAAATATGTGCTTTTACAAATTGTAATTACTTCTTTTAAAACATGTGACCTTAAAATTACACTGTTTTACTTCATTTTAAAACAGCTAAAAATATAATTATCTCATAAATATTTGCCGCTACTCGTGCAGTTTCCTTGAATCTGTACATGTTTGTTGCGGTCATGCGGTGTGGTATTTAATATGAAGTATGAATGCGTGTAATAGCGCTTGAAAAACATCTAAGGGTCACTTTTCTCCGCTGCAGATCCGACAGGGGTTGGTGAAACTGAGCCAACGCATTCTGGGAGCCTGCAGCATCATCCAGGGGGCGCTAGAGAGCATCCTGAACAACACGCCTCAGAGCTTCTACAACAACACCATCGGATTCCTCAAGGTACAGCAGAGAGTCTAATTAGTCTGAACTAGAGAGGCTGTTTAACGCATTCTGTGGTGTTTTTAATAGGGATACCTTCAAAATAAAAGCTTTAAAATGTATCATTTAGTTCAGAAGTGCCTCTTGGATGGAGATGAAGCGTCTTCAAGAACCTAAAAGAAGAGTCTGGTTGTGTCCGAACCTACACGGACGAGTTTATGGGTCATTCTTAGTCTTAAATCTGCACCATTTGTTAGTTTTACACGAACAATCAGACAGATAGCAGGACTCCATCTGCTGTTTATGGACATTTTCAGCTTTTGTAAATTAGTTTACAATTCATTCGCAGTAAGAGCTACAGTGTTAAGTTTCCAGTATTCTGATTACAACATGCAAACGTGTAAATTTTGCAAAATAAACAACATCAGAAGTAGAGTATGGAGGCTTTGCTGAGTAAATATCGCTTTAACATGCTTGGAATATGATGTTAACTTGCATTTATAGACTTTATTACATTCCTCACAGTAACATGTTTGACGTGTGACTGTTTTTTCTTTTTCTTTTCTTCAGTCCAACTCAGAGATCTGCTTCAGCGAACTGTCCACCGTCCCTGGACTGAACCCCGTGATGCCTTCAGGAGCCATGTACCTCATGGTCAGTACTGAATATCTGAGGCTGCTAACTGTGAAATAAAAAGTCCTGTTTAAAATACATGAATAAAAACAGCTTCTGTAAACTACCAGAGGTGACGTCATAGAGTCTGAAAGTGAACAGCCACATATATCAGATTAGGAGACTGTTATTTACTTTGACTTCCTGACCAGAGGAACTTGTGTGTTTCCTCAGGTCGGGATCGACATGGGTCATTTTCCAGACTTCAAGAACGACGTGGATTTCACCGAGCGCCTGGTGACGGAGCAGTCGGTCTTCTGTCTGCCTGCTTCGGTAAGGTTTGACTCTCACTGTGGGCCAATGAGGTCCAGAGAAACTGTGGGGAAACGTCCAAATCGAAGCCAAGAAAGCAGCTAAATTGAAGCTTTAAAGATAAATCATGGAATAAATTCAAGCAGAGGCGAGTTTAGACCAGAATTTATAGAAATATTTAGTAAAAACTCACCGATGGGCTTCAAAGGCATGCATTGTTTTAAAATATCACCAAAATAACACCATTTATCAGCCAGAAACTGCAAAAACAGAGAAAAACATCTGGAATTTTAAACTTTCTAATGAATCATGAGTGACTTTTCGTTCCATTTTAGCCAAATTTAGAATTAAAATCATGATATTTCACTAAAATCACTTTATTATACATGTCCAGGGAAAAGTTCACCAAAAATAAACCGGTTTCATTGATCAACCTAAAAAAAAAAAAAAAAAAAAAAATCCTCGTCACAAATTAAGAGGCCGTGACATGTAAGAAAAAATCAGGGATTATTCGGCTGAACTGCAGGCAGTGTTTCCGGAGCAGAGGGGAGACAAGTGTGGAGACTAATTATATATATTTATTTATTTTTCCATAATAAGCAAAGTCAAAGTCTTTTTATTGTCGATACTGCGATTTGTACAGAACATAAAGGGCATCGAAACTGCTGTACTCTTCAAACCCTCGGTGTGGACGGTAAACATCAGATAAAAAAAGACATTACGTAAATAAAATTCAACAGAACAAACCAAAAGAGCATTAAAATAATAATAATAATAATAATTAAAAAAAAATAAAAAAATACAATTGAATAAGTACACTGTGAGAGACCCGACGTGCCTACGCGGCGGCCATCTTGGTACAGTGCCACTCGCCCCTACAGTGCATTACGTCTATAGACGAATGACATGTCTGCACTATAAAAGTGATCATAAATCCATCAGTTGTCAACATATATTGTTTCTTACAAACTTCAGACATGGAGGACGGACAGGCAGACATAAATAGAACAAAAGCATCCAAACATCCTGTGTCAAAGCTACATGTGTGACGTTTTTAACAAACCAAACCATTCGGTCGAAAATTCAGTGAATAATTCTACTTTAAGATTGTGGAGTACCTCTTACCTCCATAGACTTACATTCACTCCCCCCTCTGCTAGCCCTGTACCAAGATGGCGGAGCTTTAGGCACGTCCCTCCACAGTCAACGCGGCGTCTACGTATATATGTCTATGACCGTAAAGCTCTGCAGAAGCCTGATAACGATCCTGATCATTTAATAAGGTGTGTTGGAAGAGGGAGACATCTAAAACATGCTGGATAGGGGCCCTCGAGGACCAGGATTGAGCACCCCTGATCTAAATGATTGAATGGATCCAGCAGAGGACAGATCTTTTAATTATTGGTCCTTGAAAACGAAAGAAAGTGCAATATTTTCAAACGAGGTCAGTGCTGTGTCCCCATAAAGTTCCTGTAAGTGTATGAATATGGATGGATCCATATTTCCTACTAAAAATACAGTCTTTGGTCGATGTTCACCAACTGTTGAGGCTCTAACATCAGGAGAATTTTATATGTGGCAAATATGGCAAGACAAGGTTCCAATATTTGCTGTTTTTCTTAATTGTAAAAAGAGCATTTTACCTGAGCAGCCATTTTAAGGCTTGTATATCTGCAGAAATTTGACTCCCACAGCCATAAATTTTGGTGAGGACACAGACAGAATAGTTTCCAGCACACCACAATGACTAAATGGCTCCAGCTGATGCCACATTTCTAATTACTGGCCCCAGAAAATGGGAAAAATTGCGAAATTTCTAACAATGGTGTTACTGTGGCCCCATAAAGTTGTTATGTTTCCATATTTCCTACTAAAAATACAGTCTTTGGTCGATGTTTCACCAACTTTTAAGGCTCTAACATCAGTAAAATTTAATGTATGGAAAGTTTGACAAGACAAGGTTCCAGTTTTTAGATATTTAGACTAAATGTTGATGTGGATTCATTGGTAGGAGACATAAACTGGTGTTCATAGGGGTCTATATGTTGGTGTTATGTGTGCAAAGTTACAAGCTGCTTCCATGTTGTCTTCATGTGGATATTTAACAATACAGATACTGGAAATTGACACTAAACAGAGCAACTGGAACCTTGTCTTGTCAAACTTTCCACACATTAAATTCTACAGATGTTAGAGCCTCAACAGTTGGTGCAAACATCCATATATATACTGTAAAGACGCTTAGAGGGACTTTCTGGGGCTACAGTTCCACCCTTGTTTGAAGTTTCTGCACTTTTTGTCCACTTTTATGGTGAAATGTCCACTAAAGACTTCATCCATCGTGTCTCCCTCCAGGCGTTCGAGTATCCCAACTACTTCCGCATCGTGGTGACGGTTCCAGAGGAGATGATGGTGGAGGCCTGCGCTCGGATCAGAGAGTTCTGCCAGAGATACTATCGTCCTCGTAGCTGCGACAGCAACGATAGCAACGATCTGGACCAGTGATCCGACCGGCGCCGTCCTCCGAGCCGCGATCAGCGACGAAATCCCACCAACAAGTTGGAAATGTAGAAATCTGGTGCACCAACCATCATCACCATGGCAACAACGAGCTCGTTAGCAACAGACCTGATGGTGTAATTTTTGATGTACGAAATGAGAAGACCTAATATTTATATTTTATACAGGCAACTTATGTTAACCTCTACTTGTGTTTGTGTATTTATATAATTTGTGTATCAGCTGCAGGATTATAAAGCTGCTTATTTTATGCTACATATTTCAAAATCTATTTTTATATACTGATAATCTTCTGCATACTTTGCCAGTGTGAAGCTGCACAGGCTCCCAATCACAACTGTCTCTGTACATTGTTTGTATGTTAATTGTATTAAATCACATTTATATATTTTTGTCATTCTGACACAAAATTGTGTTTGTAGTTTTGTTAATAGTGACCTAATAAAACATGTTGACGTGACTGGCGTTGGATTGATTTAAGAAAAGTTCAAGGTTTTGAACTCTCTGATCACTTTATCAAGCTGAACCTGTACATAAACTATTTGAAGAACAAATATTCAGCCGGGATCTTTGACCACATATTTTCGATCCAGTGTTGGAGGTAAGTGCAGAGGTTTACTGTTACACAATATAATTTATTGGGTGGTTTCCAGTGAAAAAGGGCTAACTGTGGTCTAAATAAACATTGTACTGATAATAAACTGATGTGAATGCCCTTTACGATTTTATATGCATCATATTTACCCTTACAAAATAATAATTCACATAAAAATGAATATAAAAAATAAATTACAAGGCTTTGCTGCATTTTTCTGTAGCTTAGTTAATTCTAAATTAGTCAAGTTAGTTTCCATAACAAATAATAATGTAGAGTCTTAGCCCTAATGTTTAATATAGTCAGGGAAAATTGGATAATCTCCTGTAGGGTTTTAAATCGTAGTATTTAAATTAGTCACAGTGAACCTTTTTGGCACAACAGCTGTTGCGTTCAGTTTCCTGTAAAAGTAGCAATGACTCCTGTGGACAGAATAACAAAGTAATAAAGCACAAAAGACAAATATTGTTGCACTTTGATTGTTTTATTGCGGCTCATCTGGATTTCCATAACAAAATGCATATTCTGTGCTTATATACTACATATGTGTTCATTCAGATTCTGGTAGTTTCACAAAATGTTTTTCCTCCAAATCCTTGTTGAGCTCAAAAGATATTTACTTTAATCGAACAAGTAGAAAACAACTTTTTTTTTTAAAGGATGTTTTTTTAAGTTCAAAAGAACTTCCAAAGAAATAACCTTTGACCAGTGTAACTGTGTTACACTGTTTGTAAAATAAATAAAATAAATACATGTTATTGCACATCTTTACTATAAATGAAAAACAAACATTTAACAACGGAGAAAAGGAGGTTCCGTTTTGGTCCACCATCTTGCTAGGTATTTTTAAGTGTAGAAGTTTTTCAAAGTCGCTTACAAATGCCACAAAACTTTGAACAAGTTTAAAAATCTACATTTCTGTGTGTTTTCAATTTTTTGATGATTGAAAAAAACCACAAATACGCGGCTTTGTTACTTCCGTACTTGCGCTATCATTAAGCCAATCGAAAGTCTGTGTCACATCACGTGACTGCTGATTACGCAGGCTGTCGCTCAATTGTAACGGCCGCTCTGTACGTCAACGTCTTTCAACCAGATTCTATTGCTAAACCGTCCAACTTTTTATTACTTTCGACGGGAAAGAAAAATAACTGTAGTTCGGAGTTTGAATTTGGGGTTTTCTGTACAACTCGGCAGTTTTATAGCTTTCGGCTGTATTCACTTAGACTTTAAAGCTGATGCAGGTGTTCCAAAATCAGTTAATTAAAAGCTTATCAATGGGAACAGCGACATACGGCTCAAGGAGGCTGAAAGGTAAGCTAGCTTAAAACCAGCAGCGCCCATTGTAGCAGTTTGTATCTAAAATATTATTTATTCTGTGTGAAATAGGAATAAATGCACATTAAGTTATTTCTTTAGATTCGGCGTGAATGCACTTTCAGAGGAGTCTTTTTTTTTGGTTGTCCTTAGCAAACAAACCCTTTAAAGTGATAGAAAAACGTTCTCAAAACCTGCCTGACGGTTGTCAAGTTTGTAGGTTTTCTTCAGTCTCCGTTATTTCCGGTTTATTTTTCTGTACATTTATGAGTTAACCATGTAGGGGAGCTGCCACTGGTGAATTCGGCGTACATAACTTTACAAAATGTGATTAAAAATGGACTCCTGCGTTGTTGTAGCTCACAGCTAATTCACTGAATTCATGCTACCATTATATGGAGTTGATTTCTTGTGAAAGTGTAATGACAACTTCTAGGGACATTATTTTTTTTCTGTAGTCCTTTAAGTGTAGGCTACAGGATATCTATTTCATACCTAAACCATGTAAAATACTGTTTTTTTATTGTTGAACTGCAGATGCTAAACTACCTAACCCACTTATTGGTGTAGAAAGCTAGAAGAAGCAGTCGCACTCCACAAAAAATCTCTCTTTAGACCATAATAGATAATAAAGAAATGATGAAATGCCTCCAGCACAGCATTGACAGCATTATTTTAAAATAAAACTTGAAACAGGGTCATTTCAGATTTTTTCAAACATAATACAACAGCTTGGCTAACTGTTGCTAGCTAGCTGACTGTTGCTCAAGATGTAAAAGTCTTAAATTCTCTGTTTAATTATCTAAAACTAAAACAGCTAAAGTAAAATAAAATGCTGGTAGTTACTTTGAGTTTGGGTTTATTAAGAGCAGCAACAGGAAAATGGGAAATATGCGATTTATTGTACAAAACTATTAAGCTAGCCATCTGACAAGGCAAAACCAAGCAGTTGTTACGACAAGTGGAGGCCAAATCTAAAACTACTACTTTCTACAAAAGAAAAATATTCTGGTATGAAAACCCGAATCTAAAAAATAGGGTTTAGGGTTTGTTCTTAGTTTTGACATTAACACTTATGAAAATAATGACCAACTTGTCAACCATGATGTGATATATTTTAGTTGCGCCAAGGAGCACAATTTTAAAACGTGTCCAGTTGCAGATCTAGTACAAATGGATAATTATAGGCAAAGTTACAAATGAGACAACTGACTAATTTTCCCTACAGAAAAACAACATGTTACACAGAAAAAGGACCTATGACTGATGATTTTTACTGTTGATGAATGGTGTCATTTTGAAGATTTCTTTGTATATTTTTTAAAGATAACATGCCTTTCAAACATGCTGACAGGTTTTGGAGTTCAGAAGTTTTAACAGGTCATTTTTTTATATATAAAATGCCCCTGTACAGCTATAAACATGTTTATTTCAGCTGTAAAGTTTGGGATTTTAATATGTAGATCTATGGGGACTGACTGTCTTTGGAGCCTCAAGTGGACATTTGAGGAACTGCAGTTTTGGCACTTTGTTTTTCAGCCCCAGAACTTGCTGCATGCTTTGGATAAGTGGAAGAAAGCGGGTGGATTTAATATTCATTTATCAGTACTTATGTTTATATTGGAAGATTGGGAGTCTTTTTATCACTGGACATGGTTCATGGAACTGTTTCCTGCAGCTTTTCTGCTGCAGCCAAACAACAGCGACACAGCATCACCATCTAGTGTTGAAGTGGGAACATCACAGCAGGTTTTTCTGTCCCAGCCTGTAAGTAGCTGTGTCCCAATTCAGGGGCTGCATCCTTCAAAGGACGCAGCCTTTGAAGGACGCGTAGGCTACATGAGAAGGCTGCATGAGCGTTTGTTAAATGGGACCTACGATGGACTTCCTGCTTGCATCATGACGTCCTGAAGTGCCGCTCCTGTTGCCCAGCAGCCCGGACCACCGAATTTATATCCTGACATCAGGATAATTAGATGCTGTCGTTTTACCTTATTACCTCCACCAAAGAGGTTATGTTTTTGTGGATGTTTATCTGTTTGTTTGTCTGTCTGTCTGTCTGTCAGCAAGACAACTTGAAAAGTTAATGGATTATAATGAACTTTTCAGGAAATGTTTATAATGGGACAAGGAACAGATGATTAGATTTTGGTGATGTTCTGGATTACCATCTGGATCAGGATTTTTTTTGAAAGATTCTTCAGCATTTCCCGTTAATGTGACATGGTGATAATAATAATATTGTATATAAAATAAATGTAGGACTATAATATGGGGTGGAAATCACAATACGGGTGGAAATGAGCTGCTTGGTGGAGGTCTGCGCTCTGACTGCTTTTCTAGTTTTTTGACTGAGATGGATCCGAAATTGTGATTTTTGTTTTTAATATTTTGAATAATTCTCATATTCACAGCTTGTTTAAAACTGATAACATCCACACTGATATGAACTTCAGATATTTTAAATCGTCACAATCTCTGCACTGAGTGTTTTGCTGCTCGCTGGTGACATTTCGATCAGCAGCTGATGGAGAAGATGGATTCATCAGCGGCGGAGGATTATAGTCTTAAATATGAGTATTGTGTTACAGCTCTCTCTAATAGCTGACAGTACAAATGTTAAAAACTTTAAAATTTGTTTTAAAAAGTTACGTTATTGATGTGAGCTGCTGCATTTTAAAACATTTACTTTCCAGTTGGACAGCTTCAGTGTTTAATTTATATTTTGTTCTGACCGCGGCCACCACAAAAACGACTTATTCATTCATAAATATTCACATGTTTAATCCTTATTTAAATTATTATATGGAGATGAAGTAAAGTGGATATAAAATCCGGCTGGAGCTTCTATTGGTGGTAATTCTCTCTGTAGACCAGTGAAAACATGACTCTCCTCACTTTCTTTGTTTACTTCCACCAAGTTATCTGATAACATGTTTAACATACATTATATTTGGTTTCTGTTATGACAGCATGTGTTTAGTGATCCTCAGCCCAGAGATTGTGGAGGTTTATAATATTTGAAGTTTATATCAGTGCATGTTAACAGATTTAAACCAGCTGAACGTTTCTAGTTTAGTCCCGTACCACCGGAAGTACAAGACCCTCAAGTGTTCAAGTATATAAAAAATAACAAAAACAAAAATCACAATTTCGGGATCAGATTCAGTCAAAAAAAATAGCTAAAATTACAACATCGTCTGATCCTGATCCTCGGGATAAAAATTCGGCTTTCATGGTTGCTAAGCAACAGGAGCGGCACTATGGGACGTCATGACGCAAGCAGGAAGTCCGCCGTCTCATTTAACAAACGCTCATGCAGCCTTCTCATGCAGCCTACCCGTCCTTCGGAGTACCCAGCCTTCAAAAGACGGGTAGGCTGGATCATTGGAAGGGACACCCCGCTACCGATGCATCCTTCAAATCCGTGGAAAAGCAGGATGCATTCGTCGGCCGCATTTGATGAAATGGAACAGCCTTCGTCGCACCGCTGTAACGTACGCAGCCTTCAAATGCAGCCTCAGAAGGATGCAGCCCCTGAATTGGGACACAGCTAGAGTTTGTTTGTGTTGCACTGCTGCCGCCTCAGAAGAGTGACCTTTGCAACATGCTCCTCCTCACTTACTGAGTATTTACACATAAATGCTTGACGGTGGCTGAAGCACTTTGCAGGTTGTCCAATAATTAACTTCTGGTCAGGTGGGAAGAGAAAGAAACTAGTGAGCTGGGGAGAGAAAGGTAGTTAGATGGACTAAAACACATCAGCAGAGCAAGAGGAAGGACGTTGACTCAGCAGAAGCACTTTGAGGGAGAATAGGAAGTTTAAAGCTGTGACAGTGCGAGTTTAAGCTTCTCTTGTTGATTAAATGGACGTCATGGAGGACACTGAGGAGGCTCGGACCATAGAGCTGAATGACGGCACACGGATGCCACTTCTGGGTCTGGGAACATGGAAGGTAGAGTCATTCATTCATCCATCATTGTTGACAGTTGTCATTGTGTTTTCTGGCATATTGTCAACCCTCTGAACCCCAAAACTTGGCTGCAGGTGTGGAAGGTATTTTATGTTTTTAAGAAACAGCTCCAGATAGTGTAAAAACAAAGAATCATTGGCTTTTCAATTCTCCAGAGGTCCTTGAACACATCATCTAGTTTTATCAGGAAAAACAAGCAACTCTAAGCTTAAATTAGTGCTGTTTGATCAAAACCTCTTTATTCTACATCTCATTTAGTAGTTGACCAAAAATAAACAGTTTGCAGCAGAAAATTATTATTAGAAAAGTTATCATTTTGAGGTAAAATGGGACAGGATCCAACAAAAACACCCAGAAACTGCTGTGGTTCAGAGGATTGTTTGAATATTTACCAAAACTCAAGGGTGATGATGGAAAGACTCAATTCTGACTGGCAAATCATTTGTCCTCCTCCCGATTAACATTAACTTTTCAAAGCATTTCCAAGAAACGTTGTGAAGCAGACATCCATCCATCCATCATCTATACACCGCTTATTACTCTGTAGGGTCACGGGGGGCTGCAGTCTATCCCAGCCGACTCGGGTGAAGGCAGGAGACACCTGGACAGGTCTCCAGTCTATCACAGGGCTACATATAGAGACAAACAACCAAGCACACTCTCATTCACACCTACGGACAATTTAGAATAATCAGTTAACCTCAGGATGTTTTTGGAACACAGGGAGAACATGCAAACTCCACACAGAAAGATCCCAGGCGTCCTAACTGGGACGCGAACCGGGGATCTTCTAGCTGTGAGGCGACACCGCTAACCACCGAACTACTGTGCAGCCTGAACATTTTCGTTAAAAGTTGCCTTCAATAGGGCCGCCCTGATAGCCTAATGGTTATGTTGCTTGACCCAAGTGCCGAGGCGTAGCGGCTGTCCCGGGTTCAATTCTGACCACAGGCATTTACCGCATGTCCTCCCCCACTCTCTCCCATTTCCGACTCTATCCACTGTCCTCTCCCATAAAGGCATAAAAGGCCAAAAATAGATCTTAAAAAACAAAAAAAGTTGCCTTCCATGAATTGCAGACCCATCATGCTTACTAGTGTGCATAGTCGCCCCACCAGTTCTGAGCAGGAAAAGCCCTGATGCCTTTTATAATGTTCTACTCAATGCAGTCGTCCCACCTGCCGCCGACCTCGGTCCAGGAAGCCGTGGAGGCCGCCATCGCCGCCGGTTACCGCCACATAGACACAGCATACTGCTACAAAAACGAGGTGGACATCGGCAAGGCTCTGCACTCCAAGATGAAGCAGGGCGTCATCCGGCGTGAGGACATGTTCATCGTCAGCAAGGTGGAAAAATGGCTTAAAAGTTTTGGAAGATGTTTACATTTATGTTTAATATGCTGCTGTAGACAGTCTGGTGCACGTCCTGTGTTTTCTTGCTTGTCTTCATAGCTGTGGGGCACCTTTCATGCCCCAGAGGACATCCCTTTGTGCCTCAACAAGAGTCTAAAAGATCTCCAGCTGGACTACCTGGATCTTTACCTGGTGCATTTCCCCGTTGGTCTGAAGGTAGGACATGAGATCCGACACAGTGTGACAGAGTTTAAACTTTACCACGTCTTATTGTGGCCCCATTCCAGAGCCCACCTTCTGTTTCGGTCCCTACCGGCTCCGATAAACCTGCTGGACCAGTCACAGGGTTAAAACTGGCTGCCTAACATTGTGCAGGACCCACAACCCACAGACGCTTGATGGGATTTAGATCTGAGGAATCCGAGTAATGTGTGAAAACGTCAAAACCTGATACTGATGTACCGAAACATTAAAATTCTGGATATTTAATACACCAAAATATCAAAAGCCTGGGCAATAATGCAACAAAACATTAATAAACTGGTGAATATACACGACAAAGACCTGATATTAATGTACAAAACCACAAAACAATCAATACTATTGTGTAAAAATTCAAATATCTACGTACTAATGCAAAAAAACATCAAAGACCTGCTTATTAATGCAACAAAATGTTAGTAAACTGGATATTAATGCATCAAAATGTTAAAAACCTGGGTGCTAATCCATTAAAATATCAAACACCTGGATATTTACTCACCAAAACCACAAAAACTGGAATAGTAATGCATTAAAAAGTCAAAAACCTGCATAGTAAAGCAACAAAACATCAAAAAACGCAGATATTAACACTCCTGAACATCAAAACACGGGTTATTTATACACCAGAATGTTAAAAACCTGCATATTAATTATTCCAAAATTATTTCACAAGAAAACAATGTAAGAAACACCACATAGAAAATATTATAAAGAAAGTTATACAGTCATATGACGACATGTTGGCCTGATAACTGGAGACCAGATCAGCCAAACAATGAGCTAAAGTTAGCTCAAACTTTGTTTATTCAGTATAAACAAACTGCTTGTCTTTGTAATATTTTCAAGGTTTCAAACAGTCATTTATGGCTCTACATGTTCTCTGAATTTGCAAAGTAAATCGTTTAATTTCTCTGCAGAAAATCGGGGATGAGCTTTTCCCGGAGGAGGATGGAAAGATGCTGACCAGTGACGTAGACTACGTGGACGTCTGGAGGGTGAGAACACATGTAGCTTCTGTTCAGGATTAAATAAATGAAATGAAAATGTCAAAAACCTGGATATTTACTCTATAGATGTGTGTTTTTAATATTTTGCTTGTGTTACAGGGGATGGAGGCCCTGAAAGCTTCGGGGAAGGTGAAGAGCATCGGCGTGTCCAACTTCAGCATCCTGCAGCTGGAGAGGCTTCTGGCTCTGTGCAGAGTTCCTCCTGCTGTCAACCAGGTGCTGTGATCTGCTTATTTATTCCTTCAGTTCCTTGTTTAGAGCAATGGTTTTTACACAGTCTGCTCCCAAAACTGGCTGCAGGAAACTGAAACCTCAAATCAAATCAAACTTTACTGTCATTTAGCTGTACATACAAACGCAGTGCAGACAAAAAAAGTGGGTGTTTCTCTAGGAATCCAATAAAGAATGAAAATAAAAACACACACCGCGCCTATACAGACATACACACATATTCCTGAGACTTCTGCAGCTAAAATGACAATGAAAGGAAATGGACATTGAAGTTGTGTCTGTTTGAGTGTCCAAGTAGTCGTAGCAGCTTGTGTTTAAAGTGCCAGTTAAAGTGACTTGTGATTATAAGTAATTAAAAACTGAAACTATAACTTAAACTAAGGTGCAGTAAAAACAAGACAAATGGACACAAAATGTGAAACTAGACAAGACATCCAGCTTGGTGAAACATCTGTTCACTGATTGATTGCTGTAGCTACAACAGTTATTGGGGTTTTGAGGTGCAGGTTTGTGTTTCGACTCTCTGTTTTGCCCTAAGTTTCAACCAGAGACTGTATGTAGGATTACGTTATTCACATTTTTACTTGCATTAAAAATGTTATCATGTCACAGTGTATGTAGTTTTGTGAGAACAAAACCTGAACATTTGACAGGAACTAGAAAAGCACATCCTAAAGCTGCAGGTGGGCTAATGAGGGCTAGCTGTTAGCATTAGCTAAAGCTAATTTAGCATCTCAAACACCTTCAGAACTGGATTTGTTCTCCCACATTAGTAAGCTTAAGTCATGATGCAGGAAGTGGTGCTGCTGAAGGCTAACTAGCTGACTCAGCTTGTGTTTGGTGTGACACCATGGACAGGTGGAGCTTCATCCTTACCTGGTTCAGCCTGAGATGATGGACTTCTGTAAGTCCAAGAACATCGCTCTGACCGCCTTCAGCCCCTTCGGCTCGCCTGGCAGACCCCCAGAATTGTAAGACAACCTCAGAACTGTCATTTAGATCTGCTTTGTGTTGGTTCACAATGCACAGCCTCAGCTACATTAGTCACCTGTCGTCCTTCAGGTGTGTCTTTCAAGATATTGTGCATCTATTTATGTTAATTTTGTGTGTCTTTCTGGTTTAGTTGCATCGCTTTCTGATCATATTGCATCATTTTACATCGCAGTAGTGGTTTTGTCTCTCTTAGATGATCTTTACGGGGTTTTTTGCATCTCTTTATGTTACTTTTGTGTTTTTATGATGTATATTCTGTCTCTTTGTGGTCTATGTGCATCTCTTCCTGGTTGTTTTGTGTGTCTTTACAGATGTTTTCCAATAGCTAGTGTTAGCTTTGGATCTCTTTTACATTGGCTTGTGTCTCTTTGAGGTTATTTTGACTGTCTGTGGTTGATTTATGTTTTTGTGTCTCTTTCTGATCATTTTAAATCATATGGTGGTTGTTTTGAGTCCCTTTAAGATGTTTTACTGTCTCTCTGCAGATGTTTTGCATCTGTTTGTATTAGTTTTGTGTCTTGGCTACATGGAATCTTTGCCTTTGCAGTTGTTTAGCATCTATTTGTGTGACTGTTATGTCTCTTTTTTGTTTGCTTTGTGTTTGTTTCTGGTCTGTTTGGGCCACTTGCTGGTTGCTTTGTGCGTCTCTGTCATTAAACTCCATAATGTAGTAACATAAAAACTCCTGGACTCTTTTTTCCTGCTGCAGGCTCAGAAGAGACACTGATCCTCATAAGCTCCTGGAGGATCCGGTTGTTGCAGAAATGGCCAAGAAGCACAGACGCAGTCCTGCTCAGGTCAGTGTGAGTCCTCGTGTGTGCTCTGCATGTGTGTTAATGTGTGTTATCATTGGTAACCGTGGTGTTTCCTCAGGTGCTGCTGAGGTATCATGTGCAGCAGGGCGTCGCCGTCATCCCGAAGAGTGACAAACCTCATCGCATCCTTGAAAACACAAAGGTCGGAGCTTTGATCAACACCGTACTCATCATGCTCTAATTTTACCCCCTGAAACACCAAATATCAAGTTCCTCTGTGGGTGTTTCAAGGGGTAAAATCAGTTTGTGTTTTTGTTTGTCATAAAGTGTTAAAGGACCAAAAAGCTGCTTCTGAATCTGTGTCTTTATGTCTGACTGATGTGCAGATCTTCGACTTCAGCCTGACTGATGAAGACATGAAGGCTCTGAGAGGTTTGAACCGAGGCTGGAGGTCCGACACGGTCGATGAGTAAGTCACCGCCTGTTTTAACATCCAACTGCTAGACTGAACAGTTTTTCTGGTCCCGAAGAACATTTCACATATCTATTGTCATTTTTTACCATTCAAGTGTTTCTACTAGTGGTCTTCACAGTTACTCAGATGTCTACAGTTTAATTCTGACGTGTCATAATTGGGTTCTTCCATCTCAAGTCATCAGGGTCCTGTCCAACCATCTCTGACCTTCTTGAGACTTTATCATAAAATGTGGATATTTAAAATGGTACATGTGAAATTTCAGCTTGTTATATCAAATACTTTCAGAGATAATTTGTGAAAACTTGCCTGTCGACCGACTTTGACAATTTGAGGCTGTTTGAACAACATGTTGATTGAGAATCTGTAATATCGGACAAGTAGATCAAATTATCTCTGATTATGGGTGGGTGAAATATGAAAAGAAAACTGAAGCCATCATGAGAAGTCCCACCTTTGAGATCATATTAACAAAGAGCTGATAATGCAGAAGTCAACTAGTGGTATTATCTGAATTATATGTAGGTGCATGTCACAATAATACAAAACTAAACATGTAGAATACTTGAAAATATGAAAGACTTGGTTAACTGATTAAGCAGGTATGACTATAATATTGTTAGATGGTCCAATCCAAGTAGAACAGAGTTTGAAATTTAAAATGATTGTGAAAATATTCATACAGTTATTTCAGGAAGTATTTGAAGCCTGGATATACCAGCATGGAATCCTCCCAAGAATCCTCTGGCCTCTGCTCGTCTACGAGGTTCCCACGACTGTGGTTGAAGGTTTCGAGCAAAGAGTGAGCAGCTGTCTTCGCAGATGGCTGGTCTGCCACGCAGCCTAAGTGACACGGGGCTGTCCTCCCTTTCAGCTCGGTCAGGGAGGAGTTCATCGTGGCACGGGAACACTGGCAGTACTCTGGATCCAGAGACGCCAAAGTGTCCGGGGCAGGAATTGTGGTGAAGACAAGGAGGAAGTGGAGGGCAGCAGAGGCAGTCCAGCAAGCTGAATTCGGCTGAAGCACAAGCAAGCAAGCAAGTTTATTTATATAGCACATTTCAACAACAATGTGATTCAAAGTGCTTCACAGAAAAATAAGACAACATGATTAAAAAATAAGTAAAAATATAAAATTTAAACATAAAAGTTACAATGCAGATAAGACAAAGGTTAAAAAGAACACACCGTTACAATTAAAACATAAAAAACAGAGAAGTTAAAATATGAAAAAAAATCACAGTTGCAATTAAAACATGAATAATAATCAGAATAAAGTAAAAGAGAAGAGTGCAAATAGGATACTTTCAGTCGTTATATGCACAGCTAAACAAAACCGTCTTCAGCCTGGACTTAAACACTGTCAGAGTGGAGGCCATCCTTGTCACAAGTGGCGCAAGGCAGAGCAGGACTTGGGAGCATAACATTAACTCGGTATGAGTCTGACAGCAGGAGGGAGAGGCGGGGCTGGTGCAGGAGGAGGTGCAAGCTTCAGGTGAGGAAGAGGGAACCAGCAGAGCAGTGGCCATGAGGCAGCAGGGTAATGGATGAAGTGGGAGCAGGCAATGGAGCGACGTGTCCCCTGGAAGGACATCTGGCAGTGGAACACCCAAAAGGATCAAGTTCTTAATCCAGGGGGTCTGTGATGTCCTCCCAAGCCCATCTAGTCTGTGAACCTGGGGCAAAACAGGAACACCTGCATGCCCCCTGTGTTCCAAGACAGGGACACTGGACCACATCCTAAGCAGCTGCTCCAAGGCGCTGAGTGAGGGCCGCTGTCGATGGAGACACGATCAAGTCCTAAAATCCATCGCTGAGGCAGTCAGCAGGGGGATCAAGGACAGTCGATGCACCCGAGCTAAGGCCATCCAGTTCTTCAAGGAAGGACAAAGCCAGAGAGAACGGAAAAGACCTGCTCTGCTGGTTTGCTCTCCACGACCCTAGACTGGGAGATGACGGTCGACCTGGAGAGGCAGCTGAAAATTCCACCACACATCACCCAGTCCGAATTGAGACCGGACATCATCTTGGTCTCTGAGGCTACAAAACAACTGGTCTTGCTGGAGCTGACAGTATCATGGGAGGAGAGGATGGAGGAGGCACAGGAGAGAAAGAGGCACAAGTACCTGGAGCTGATGGAGGATTGTCGGAGGAGTGGTTGGAGGACCAGATGCATGACAGTGGAGGTGGGCAGTCGGGTACCTGAGTAAGGCCTAGGGCACACTGGGCATAACAGGTGCCAACCGAAGAAGAGCCATGAACAACAACACGGAGGCTGCAGGGGAAGCGTCCAGGTGGCTCTGGCTGAAGAGGGGAGAGCGGTGGGGGCAGTAGAATGAACCGGGACACAGGCCGGGGTCTGATCAGCCTGGATGAGGGTGTCTGTTGTGAGACCCGAAACACCCAGTGACTTCAGGAAACAACACTGATGATGTGTCCAAGGCAGTGCATCAGAGGATTTTTGTGGAGACAGCTAAAATTTCAAACAACTTCATAAATATAAATATAATATAAATATAAAAATGTAATTACAGACACTTTGAATTAGAGTTACGACATTGGAGGTGTCTAAGTGTAGTTTGGACTGGTGGTAGTGTTATAATGGTTGTGGTGTTGAAGTGTTTCAGATATCTGGAATATAAATGACACTGCTGATGTCCGTCAAACTCGGTTATTTAATGTTCAGTGTGAATAATATTTCTGTTTTGTCTCTCAGATACAAGTCCCACCCGTACTACCCCTTCAACTGAGGACACAAAACACCACTCTGGATCCAATGAAGCACCGACACAGTCTGACCCATCAGTTCAGTAACAGTCATCATGAAATGTGAATGTAGTAAATGTGACAGATTACTTTTCTCATGTTTTAGATGTTTTTTTAAAATTGAAATTTAAAAATGGCAACAAAAAATTCAGACGGACTTCATGTTTTATTACAACGAGGAGCACATTTTAATTTTATTACATGCACTCTGTGTGTATGTCAGGGTTGGATCACTTCAAATATGTCATTATAAAACAATAAATAATCATTTGAACGTATAAGTATTTGTTTATGGATGTTAGTATTTCTATTTTATACCTAAACCGTGTAAAATGCTGTTTTTTTATTGTTGAACTGCAGATGCTAAACTAGCTAACCCACTTATTGGGTGTAGGAAGCTAGAAGAAGCAGTCACACTCAACACAAAATGTCTCTTTAGACCATACTAGATAATAAAGAAATGATGAAATGCCTCCAGCAAAGCATTAAATGCATTATTTTAAAATAAAACTTGAAACAGGGTCGTTCCAGATTGTTTTAGTCAAACATAATACAACAGCTTGGCTAACTGTCGCTAGCTAGCTGACTGCTGCTCAGCATGTAAAAGTCTTAAATTCTCTGTTTAATTATCTAAAACTGAATCAGCTAAAGAGAAAAATGCTGGTAGTTACTTTGAGTTTGGGTTTATTAAGAGCAGCAACAGGAAAATGGGAAATATGCGATTTATTGTACTTTTGGTTGCTAGCGAATTAAGCTAGCAAGCTAGTCAAGCTAACGTGCCATCTGACAAGGCAAAACCAAGCAGTGGTTACAAATGGAGGCCAAATCTAAAGAAAAGTATTCTGGTATGAAAACCCCAATTTTTTCTTTAACCAGATTCCCTGTATTATTGACACATGTCTGACATTTGCTGGAAAAACAGTTTAAAAAATCAGCTGTTTGATTATTTTGGTTGTAGACGAGCCGATGCCCTGAGATGAAGAATTGATTTGCAAAAGACCCCCTTCAGGCATCTTCTTCAGAATCACAATCTGTTTTATTGTTCTTATACATGCATAATGACACCGCACACGACTTCTCCTTACATACAAATGTAACAGGGTCGAATATGTGTGTGTATGTAAAATACTTGTACATTAGTTATTGTTATAATTACACAAACTCTGTGTAACCTGAAGTTTATTTCATTTACCTTTATTTTAGTTAATACCTGACAAGTTGGGCCTCCGAGTCAGTATGTGGACCCTTACTTTGAACCTGTACCCCGATGTTCACGCCCTCCAAAACTAGTGTTCTTTACCTCTTACCTTTTGTTGCCGATCTCCATGTGAGAGGTGAGCGGCCTTGCTTGAACTTGCCATGAAGTGCTTACGATGTACAGAAACATATGTGCCGTTTGATTTGTGTAGAGGCGTGTTTTATGTAAATTAACTGGATTTATTTTTTTGGATTTACGTTGCTTTGTCGGATTAAACGGAGAGATAACATGCCTTTCAAACACTTTGGCAGGTTTTGGGGTTCAGAAGGTTTAACAGGTCATTTTTCTATATTAAATTCACCCCCTGTACAGCTATAAACATGATTATTTCAGCTGTAAAGTTTGGGCATTTTAATATGGAGATCTATGGGGACTGACTTGTCTTTGGAGCCTCAAGTGGACATTTGCGGAACTGCAGTTTTGGCACTTCGTTTTTCAGCCCCAGAACTTGCTGCATGCTTTGGATAAGTAGGTTATCAATATTTATGTTTATATTAGAAGATTATGAGTCTTTATATCTTTGGACATAGTGGATGAAAGTGTTTCTGCTGCAGCTACACAACATCGACGCAGCATCACCATCTAGTGTTGACGTGGGAACATCACAGCAGGTTGTTCTGACTCTGTCACAGCCTGCAAGTGTTTGTTTGTGTTGCACTGCTGCCGCCTCAGAAGAGTGACCTTTGCAACTTGCTCCTCCTCACTTACTGAGTATTTACACATAAATACTTCACTGGCTGAAGCACTTTGCAGGTTGTCCAATAATTAACTTCTGATAAAGGGGGAAGAGAAAGAAACTAGCGAGCTGGGCAGAGAAGGGTACTCAGAAACACATGAGAAAGGGTAAAATCAGCAGAGAAAGAGGAAGGACGTTGACTCAGCAGAAGCACTTTGAGGGGAAAAGAGGAAGTTTAAAGCTGTGACAGTGCGAGTTTAAGCTTCTCTTGTTGATTAAATGGACGTCATGGAGGACACTGAGGAGGCTCGGACCATAGAGCTGAATGACGGCACACGAATGCCACTTCTGGGTCTGGGAACGTGGAAGGTAGAGTCATTCATTCATCCATCATTGTTGACAGTTGTCACTGTGTTTTCTGGCATATTGTCAACCCTCTGAACCCCAAAGCCTGGCTGCAGGTGTGGAAGGTATTTTATGTTTTTAAGAAACGGCTCCAGATAGTGTAAAAA
The DNA here is from genome assembly GCA_024666655.1 of Dascyllus trimaculatus. Lineage (NCBI taxonomy): Eukaryota > Metazoa > Chordata > Actinopteri > Pomacentridae > Dascyllus > Dascyllus trimaculatus. The sequence goes on along the minus strand of CM045448.1, from coordinate 5,971,585 downwards.
CAGAAAGAGGTCCTTGAACACATCATTCATGTTTGATGCCTTTTATAATGTTCTACTCGATGCAGTCGTCCCATCTGCCGCGGTCCTCGCCCCAGGGCGCCGTGGAGGCCGCCATCGCCGCCGGTTACCGCCACATAGACACAGCATACAGCTACAAAAACGAGGTGGACGTCGGCAAGGCTCTGCACTCCAAGATGAAGCAGGGCATCATCCGGCGTGAGGACATGTTCATCGTCAGCAAGGTGGAAAAATGCTCTAAACTCTCAGCTCTGTTCACTAACTTCTGCACGTTGACAGTCTGGTGCACGTCCTGTGTTTTCTTGCTTGTCTTCTTAGCTGTGGTGCTCCTTTCACGCCCCAGAGGACATCCCTTTGTGCCTCAACAAGAGTCTAAAAGATCTCCAGCTGGACTACCTGGATCTTTACCTGGTGCATTTCCCCGTTGGTCTGAAGGTAGGATATGAGATCCGACAGAGTTTAAACTTTACCACGTCTTATTGTGGCCCCATTCCAGAGCCCACCTTCTGTTTCAGTCTCTACCAGCTCCGATAAACCTGCTGGACCAGCCACAGGGTTAAAACTGGCTGCCTAACATTGTGCAGGACCCACAACCTACATATCCATATTTTCAGCTTTTGGGCGTTTGCATACTTTTAGTGTGGATCCTACGCAATGTTTTATAAATGAAGCCCCTGATCAGCAAAACAACAAACTAAAAGTAGCTAAATCTTTGTTTATTCAGTTTCAACAAACTGCTCATCTTTGAAACCTTGAAAATATTACTAATAGTCATTTATGGCTCTACATGTTCTCTGAATTTGCAAAATAAATTGTTTAATTTTTCTGCAGAAAACGGGTGATGAGCTTTTCCCGAAGAAGGATGGAAAGATGCTGACCAGTGACATAGACTACGTGGACGTCTGGAGGGTGAGAACACATGTAGCTTCTGTTCAGGATTAAATAAATGAATGAAAATGTCAAAAACCTGGATATTTACTCTACAGATGTGTGTTTTTAATATTTTGCTTGTGTTGCAGGGGATGGAGGCCCTGAAAGCTTCGGGGAAGGTGAAGAGCATCGGCGTGTCCAACTTCAGCATCCTGCAGCTGGAGAGGCTTCTGGCTCTGTGCAGAGTTCCTCCTGCTGTCAACCAGGTGCTGTGATCTGCTTATTTATTCCTTCAGTCTCTTATTTAAAGCACTGGTTTGTTCACAGTCTGCTCAGACAGACAAACCAGAAGCTGCTTCCATTTTTCTGACTTTGTCAGGATTTGTTCTCCCACATTACTAATCTTAAGTCATGATGCAGGAAGTGGTGCTGCTGAAGGCTAACTAGCTGACTCAGCTTGTGTTTGGTGTGACACCATGGACAGGTGGAGCTTCATCCTTACCTGGTTCAGCCTGAGATGATGGACTTCTGTAAGTCCAAGAACATCGCTCTGACCGCCTTCAGCCCCTTCGGCTCGCCTGGCAGACCCCCAGAATTGTAAGACAACCTCAGAACTGTCATTTAGATCTGCTTTGTGTTGGTTCACAATGCACAGCCTCAGCTACATTAGTCACCTGTCGTCCTTCAGGTGTGTCTTTGCAGATATTGTGAATCTATTTATGTTAATTTTGTGTGTCTTTGTGGTTTCGTCGCGTTGCTTTCTGATTATTTTTCATCATTTTACATCGTGGAAGTGGTTTTGTCTCTCTTAGACGATCTTTACGGGGTGTTTTGCATCTCTTTATGTTACTTTTGTGTTTTTATGATGTATATTCTGTCTCTTTGTGGTCTCTGTGCATCTCTTCCTGGTTGTTTTGTGTGTCTTATTTTCCATCTATTTGTGTAAATTTCGTGTTTGTATTAAATTGATCCAGTCTCTTTGTGATCTGTTTGCATCTCTTGATGGTGATTTTGTGTCTTTTCAGTTGGTTTTCATGTACTTTTCTTAATTTTCTGACTGTTTTATCTGTGCTCATGTTCCTTTTTGGTCAGTTTGAGCCTCTTCGTAGTCGTTTGTGTGTCCATGTAGTTGTTTTGTGTCTCTTCACAGTTCAGTGATTGTTCAGTGACAAGGTATCACTAATGAGTTATTGACGCCTGAAGTCCGAATCTGTGAACATCTTTCTAACTTTAACGAACTCTCAGTCGGTAGTGTGCAGCGGTGGCAGAGCTCCTTCTGGTCTGGAGGGTTGGTTTCACTTTGTACCTCACCGGAAAATTATGTAGTTATAACGAGAAAACAGAGCGAAAAAATTAAGTTGGACCATGACCGCTTAGGGCTTCCGTAGTTGTCTGTACGTCATCAGTGTAAATGTGTTATGTGCTGTGGGTGCATGCGGCAGATGTCATCAGTGGGGTGAGGGGTGTAATGGAACGAAGTGTTGGAATGCGTAAAGGTGCAAAATCAAAAAGCATGCAGCGGCAGCCCGCCCTGAAGCCACAGTGGAAGCCAGCATTTGTAGGCGAGCCGCCGGAAGACGCACTGGGCCCGAGCCGTCCCCGGTGTTGGCTCCACACACAAAAAGCACACATCAGTCAGGCCACCATAATACCAGCAGGGGGGGCCGTCACAGCCACACCCATGTACTGAATGAATTAATGCATCACTGAGGCAGTGGTGGACTCAAATTTGGGACACTAATCAAGAGAAATATCCATTTTGTACAAGTACCAGACAGTATACGCTCACTTTGGGTGGTGCACTTCATGTGGCATCAATATTTCACATGGGGCCTTTATATTTTTGTTCAGTGTAGTTTTGGATCTCCTTTACATTTGCTTGTGTCTCTTTGAGGTTATTTTGACTGTCTTTGGTTGATTTATGTGTTTGTATCTCTTTCTGATCATTTTAAATCATAAGATGGGCGTTTTGAGTCTATTTATGATGTTTTAGTGTCTCTTTGCAGCTGTTTAGCATCTATTTATGTTAATTTGTATCCTTTTTTGTTTGCTTTGTGTTTGTTTCTGGTCTGTTTGTGCCGCTTGCTGGTTGCTTTGTGTGTCTTTGTCATTAAACTCCATAATGTAGTAACATAAGGGCTCCCGGGCTCTTTTTTTTCCTGCTGCAGGTTCGGAGGAGACACTGATCCTCATAAGCTCCTGGAGGATCCGGTTGTTGCAGAAATGGCCAAGAAGCACAGACGCAGTCCTGCTCAGGTCAGTGTGAGTCCTCGTGTGTGCTCTGCATGTGTGTTAATGTGTGTCATCGTTGGTAACTGTGGTGTTTCCTCAGGTGCTGCTGAGGTATCATGTGCAGCAGGGCGTCGCCGTCATCCCAAAGAGTGACAAACCTCATCACATCCTTGAAAACACAAAGGTCGGAGCTTTGATCAACACCGTACTCATCATCCTGAAGTGTTTGTCTCTAATTTTACCCCCTGAAACACCAAATATCAAGTTTCTCAGTTTGTGTTTTTGCTTGTCACAAAGTGTTAAAGGACCAAAAAGCTGCTTCTGAATCTGTTTTTATGTCTGACTGATGTGCAGATCTTCGACTTCAGCCTGACTGATGAAGACATGAAGGCTCTGAGAGGTTTGAACCGAGGCTGGAGGTCTTTGGTCCTTGATGAGTAAGTCACCGCCTGTTTTAACATCCAACTGCTGGACTGCGGGACGCCAGGCTCTCCTTGCCCCCCCGCCAGGCTAAGCGTCACTTGTTTATTTATTTTAAATAGTTTTTTTATGCATCAAAACACTGATACCAAAGACGGTATACAGAGGTTTTAACCGCATCTGGTGATACGGTTGAAAGCGCAATGGCGACATTTTATGGTCGATACGTGAACTTTTTCCAAAGTCGGAGGAGACGATGAGCCGCTCGTTCACCTCCAGGCCAAGGGGAGTTCATCCCCGTTAGCCGACCGAGCCGCGGCTCCATGATGAGGCAGAGCCAGTTGGAGTTTTTGGTTCATTTTTGGCTAGTTTTAGCATAAATTTCTCCAAAAAGCTGGCAGAGACAAATCTAGAGGTTAATAATGGGCAACGACTGGTGTCACCACCACTAAATATCCTGCTACTGAAAGCAAACTTTGTCATAAGAAACGCATCCTTAAAAATAAAAGACTCTATCCTACTGCTTTTTTGGAGGGGGACATGCTTCTGCGACCCTTTAAAAATGGCTTTGCGACCCACTTTTGGGTCCCGACCCACCAGTTGAGAGCCACTGCTTTATAAGACTGAGTATGGTAAACCCAGACGGATTGATGCACTGATCCAACCTGAACCATGTGCAGCAACAAGTAGTAGAGGTCACACAGCACAGCAGACCTGTTCAGCCTCTGAGTTCCCTGGTTTTACCCCTTGGCCATGTTTGCACTTTTTTAATTATGTTATTTTACTTTTAAATGTGACCAGCAACGGCTTGTTTTAAGATCCACTAGGATTTAACTTAAGTGAAAACAGTTATTATTTAAATTTTTTTTGTGTGTTTGTTAAAACCGTATTTCAAGATTGTGCCTTTTTGTAAGACTCTACGTTTAAGTATTGTTTAATTTACCTTGTCAGAAGAAGACATTTGACTGGGGCTGGTTCCGAATATTCGAATATCCACATGTTCAAATATTGGTTTGTTGTGGTGGTATTTGGATAATAATTTGATATTCGAATGTTCGTGCGCGCCGCCGCCGAGCGTCGCCAAACGCTGCCGAGTGTTGCCGCGCATCGCTAAGGCTCTTGTAGGCTGCCGAGGCTCTAGAACGCTGCCAAGGTTGTAGTAGCCGACCTGCCAACCCTGCTCCCTACCCACCCACTCACTTGCAGTCTATGCTCTACTAGTGGTTCTATTTATTTGTAGGGGTCAGAATTATAGCAGGAAGTGGATTTTTACTCGTTATAATTACGTGAAGAAATATCGTTTGACAGTATCGGTTATTCAGTGTTCAGTGTGAATAATATTCCTGTTGTGTCTCTCAGATGCAAGTCCCACCCGTACTACCCCTTCAACTGAGGACACAAAACACCGCTCTGGATCCACTGAAGCACCGACACAGTCTGACCCATCAGTTCAGTAACGGTCATCATGAAATGTGAATGTAGTAAATGTGACAGATTACTTTTCTCATGTTTTAGACAGTTTTTCTAAAGTGAAATGTACAAATGCCAACAATAAATTCAGAAGCACTTCATGTTTTATTACAACGAGGAGCACATTTTAATTTCATTACATGCACTCTGTGGTATGTCAGGGTTGGATCACTTCAAATATGTCATTATAAAACAATAAATAATCATTTGAATGTATAAATGTATGTTTATGAAATTCAACACCGCTTCCAGAGACTTGAGGTTTCAGTGTTCTGATGCCTGACTGGGAGAAATCTGATTGGCCGTGGTGGTTTTGAATGTTTGACAAATGACTTGTGTCCTGCGTCTCAGTAGTTTGTTATCATTTTGTATTTCACCTTTGTCGTTTTGTGTCTCATGTTCATGATTTTGTGTCTCGTATTAGTAGGTTTGTGTCTGATTTTAGTCCTTTTTTTTGTCTGATTTTAGTCATTTTTAGTTTAATTTTGGTCATTTTTTGTCTGACTTTATTTGTTTTTTGTCTGATTTTGGTTGTTTTTGTTTTTTAGTCAACTGTTTGTTCGATTTTAGTCATTTTTTTCTGATTTAGTTTTTTTGTCTGATTTTAGTCATTTTTGTTCGATTTTAGTCATTTTTTCTGATTTTGTTTATTTTTTTGTCTGATTTTAGTCTATTTTGTTTGATTTTATTTGTTTTTGTCTGATTTTGGTTGTTTTTGTTTTTTAGTCAATTTTTTGTTCAATTTTAGTAATTTTTTTTTGTCTGATTTTATTAATTTTGTGTTTGATTTTAGTTGTTTTTTTCTCTGATTTTGGCCATTGTTTTGTTTGATTTTGGTCATTTTTGTCTGATTTTAGTAATTTTTTTTGTTTGATTTTGGTTATTTTTGTCTGATTTTGGCCATTTTTTGGTTGAATTTAGTCGTTTTTTGTTTGATTTTGGTCATTTTTTGTCTGATTTTAGTAAATTTTTGTTTGATTTTAGTCGTTTTTTGTCTGATTTTGGCCATTTTTTGTCTGATTATGGTTGTTTTTGTTTGATTTTAGTTATTTTTTGTTTGATTTCAAATAATCATCTCTCATTGCAGTCATTTTGCACCCTTCTCCAGTCGTTTTACGTCTTCATGGTCGTTTCGTCTCATTTTTCCTGTCCGACTCGTCTTAAACCTGAAACGAGGATTTCTACGGTCTTCCTGTCAGCAGCTCGATATCAGACCAATGAGGAACGATAAACTCGGTTGTTTGCAGTAATGATCCGACACAGTTTAACAGCAGAATAATTACAGCAGAAGCTTTGAAATGAAAGTGGTGAACTCCTCTTTTCTTTCCTGTTGCTGTAAGAACTGCTGCTGTGTTTCTTTTTGTCTGCTAATTAAACTGTTAGCTCCATGGGTTTGGTTTTAAAACGTCGTTTCTGGGTGTGTACAGTATAGAACAAATCACTGACTCTGTAGAGCTGGTTAGTGATTAGATACCATGTCTAAGCTCTGATTGGACAACAGGAAACACAGTATTGACCTGGTTTATCTGCTTTTAATAGGTAACAAATTGAACTCCAAAGGGTCAAGGTGTCTGCTGGTCACCAGAGGGTTAACTGTGCTAACTGAGTTTTTAAATGCATTTGTTTTGGACACAGCAGCAGGTTTAGATCATTGTCTTGACGGCTCCACACTGAATCAGTCACATTGCTGGATGCGTTCAGGTCTGCATTGTGTAGATTCCTCCCGAGCAAAGACAGGTTTTATGCTGCTACAAGCTCTAATATCATAACTTTAAAAAGACAGAGAGGCAGCTGAATGCTAAAGCACACCAGAGACGAATGACCAAACATGTCAACATACATGTTTCAGGTGTTTTCCAAAGAAAAACTGGTTATTTTGGTGGTTATTGTAGCTGCTTTGCCTCTAGCTGTGAGGATAGTTGTGTAGAAGGCGTAATGAAACACTGTTGGAAGTATCAGGAGTCTGTTTCTCTGCTGTTACGTTGGATGTGATCTTCCCTTCACCCCTCGACCAGTTTTCTTCTTCTCTGGCGAGGCTGCAGTTGGTGAAGGCTTCACGGTGCAAACGCAGGCCGAGGCCCCGGCGATGCGTTTGGGCAGGTCGGGCCCTTTGGACCACGAGCCTTTGTCCGGGTCGAACACCTGCGTGGTTCTGGAGAACGCCATGCTCTCCCAGCTGTAGCCGCCCAGCACGTAGATGCGTCCCGCCCACACGGCGAGCCCCGCCTCGCTGTTGGGCAGCAGCAGCGGCGAAACCCGAGTCCACTGGCCGCCACGCGGGTCGTAGGACTCCACCTGCAGGATGTCGAAGCGCTCGGTGGTGTCCTCGTGGTCGTCGCTGCCTCCGATGGCGTAGATCAGGTGGTTGAGCGAAGCCATGCAGTGCCAGCCACGGGCCAGAGACATGGCCTGGCGCTCCACCCAGACTTCGCCGTCCCTCAGTGGGTCGTAGCTCAGGACGTCTCGACGGTACGGACCAATCTGATAGTCGTGACCGCCAGAGATGTAGACCACGCCGCGGTGGACCGTCCCAGCATGGCCATAGGTGAACCTACGAAACACAGAAGCCACAAAACATTCCCTTTAATTTAATCACCAAATCCTGTTAATGAATGTGGGATGTTGGGTTAAAGCCACAGTTTCCCCTCGTAGGACGCCACTGCTAAGAATTTAGCCTACAGTTTCTTATTACAACAGACATTAGCATCGATATTAAGTCATGTTTCTGCTCAAATTCAATCTAATATTCAGTCTTTTTTAGCTCTGGTTTATTCTTTAAATAGCTCCTGAGAAAGATTTCAGGTAGGTGCCACATATTAGACATTTAATCAGTCCTTCCAGGAATTCGCGATCGCAACAATTAACGCAAATTCAACCAATCTCCATGAATTCTGCGCGACCTTCCAATTTCCTCCAATCACCGCGACTTTTCCGCAATTTTGTCCCGCCTCCCGTGAGTTCCACCAATCACAGCAGTCCCCAGTAATGCACGTACGTCACCGAATTCACTTCCTTGTTTATGGTTTGAAGATGCAGATGCAACAAAAACTACTACAAAACTATTCCCTGATGTTCTTCACCAAAGCGGAGCTAAACTGTTTTCACCCCGTGGAATATTGAGGTGGAACACAAACCAAAACCATCCACTGACAAACACTTTTCTACCGTAAACATATCAGGAGAATGGGTGAAACCAGCGGACCACAGACCAGACAAACCACCGTGATGAAGCTTTTACAACTTTTTGACAATTCTTTGCTGTCTCCCGCAATTTTGTTGCAACAAATACGCTTAAAACATCGCAACTTACATCGCAATTTTTTTAGAAAAGCTACTGCGAATTCAGACATTTTAGGAGCAACAATCTGGAAAAACGCCCAAGAAATCCTGGAGGGACTGATTAATCTGTTGTATATATAGAAATCTGGTTTTATGTCCCCTTTTCGATTCATTTTTATAAACACTGGGTTTATTTTAAACATATCTGACATTACCTCCAGCTGATCTGAATACTACCTGGTTAGTCATGCAAATTTCATCGTGCTGCATTTTTAAGTGAGTAAATGTAGAGACATCGCAGCTTAGAATGCTAACGATTAGAAAAAATGTATTGTAGATCAGCTGTAGTACCTGGTTGTTCCATCGGGTGGAGACTTTTACTGTTTAATACTGTAGAGACCAGAGGAGTACCATGACAAAGACGTCTGTGGCGGTTAATGGCCTCCATCCAGAGCTCATGTATTCTATACAGCCCAGAGTCTACTAGGATGCCAATAATTCTGTAGCAGAGGGCTAGCCTAACTGTTTCTGCAACGAATGTCACATTTCTATATGCTTGCGTCAGTGCAGCAACACAATTGACTGGATGTTCTCTGATCGCAGATGACTGTGGAGGGAAGTACTAAATGCGTCAGAACTACCCTCTTTGGGGAATTATCTCAAACATTTCTATGTAGGACTCTGTAAGTGGTGACTGTCCCTTATAGAATCCCTGCAGTCCATCTGTCAGAGTAATATCTCTGTGAATCAGCAGTAGCGTCCTCCTACCTGGGCAGTCCGGCCACGTAGGACCAGCAGTCCTCAGCAGGACAGTAGACCTCCACAGAGGACAAAGCTCCGGTGTCGTTCCTCCCTCCTACAGCGATCAGACATTCTCCCACCGCCCCCAGGTAGAAGTCCACCCGCCGCTGGTTCATTGGAGCCACCTGGAAGACCATCACATGTCACTGCTATAGACATATATACGTAGACGCCGCATTGACTGTGGAGGGACATGCCTAAAGCTCCGCCATCTTGGTACAGGGCTAGCAGAGGGGGAGTGAATGTAAGTCTATGGAGGTAAGAGGTACTCCACAATCTTAAAGTAGAATTATTCACTGAATTTTCGACCAATTTCCAAACAGTTTGGTTTGTTAAAAACGTCACACATTTAGCTATGACACAGGATGCTTGGATGCTTTTGTTCTATTTATGTCTGCCTGTCCGTCCTCCATGTCTGACGTTTGTAACAAACAATATATGTTGACAACTGATGGATTTATGATCACTTTTATAGTGCAGACATGTCATTCCTCTATAGACGTAATGCACTGTAGGGGCGAGTGGCACTGTACCAAGATGGCCGCCGCGTAGGCACGTCGGCTCCAATTGGCAGTCATCGCGGCGTCTACGTATATATGTCTATGGTCACTGCGTCCCAGGAAGACAAACAGGAAGTGAAGCAATAAAACGGTGAAAATGGAGTTTCTTTACCTTGGTCCACTGGTTGTCTCGGGGGTCGTATCTGTACAGCAGGTTACAGGCGGCGTCTCCACCGTTGTCTCTGGACGAGCTGCCGCCGGCGGCAAAGATGAAGCCGCCCAACACCGCCAGGCAGTGGTGGCTCCGCCGGGCCGGCAGCTCGGTCTCCACCACCCAACTTCCTGTTTCATCATCCAGCCGGCAAACATTGGCACTCAGCTCCTCCCCCCACTCTGAGGCCTCGAAAAGACAAGAAGGATAAGTGAGTTTCTGTAGCTTCTGTCACAAAAACACTTCCTCTCAAATCTGAGACTCACTTTCCTAAAGCCTGTTAAGTTTTAGCACAGAAGGTCTTGAGTCTTACAATCCAAGTCTTGGGACAGTAAGTCTAAGGCCAGCAGGTTTCATGTCTTAAGACTTTCAACTCTTAGGACTGCAACTCTCAACTCTTGAAGAAGACAAGTCTTGTGTTTAGGGTTTCAGATCTTTGGACAGTAACTCTCAGATTTTTCATTAGAGGTCCCAAGTGTTATGACAACAAATTTCAAGACTTAGGACAGCAGGTTTTAAGTTTTAAGACTTAAGTATTTGGGCAGCAACCTTCAAGTCTTATGACGGCAAATTTCAAATGGTACGGCGGCTGCAGGTCTTACGAGTCATAAGTTTTAAAGACAGCAAGTCACACGTGTTAAGAATCTTAACTCTTAGGACAGCAAGTTTCAAAACTTAGGGCAGCAACTCTCAACTGTCTCAAGTTTTAGGACGACAAGACTTGAGGACAAGAATGACATATTTTAGGTTTTAAGTCTTAGGAGTTTCAAGATTTTGTGCAAAAAAATCTCAAATCTTAAAGAGGACAAGTGTCATGTTACAGGTCTCAAGTCTTCAGATGGCAAGTCTTCAGTTCTGCGATACAGGTCTTAAGTCTTTGAACAAAAACTTACAGGACTTAGGACAGTGAGTCTGAAATCTTAAGACTATCAGGCCTTAGGACAGCAAGTTTGAAGTCGTATGAGTCTTGAAGACAACTAGTCTCAAGGATTAAGACTTTCAAGTGTTCAAAGAGAAAGTCTTAAGTGTCTTATTTCTTAGGACAACAAGCTTCAAGAGTCTCAAGTCTTAGGATGACAACAAGTCATATGACAGTAAGTTTCAAGTCTTATCAAACCAAGTCTTGATTTGTTCTTAGACAAGTACAGTTAAGGTTGCAAGTCAAGTCCTGCAAGTCCTCTCAAGTTACTGTAAACACCCAGATCAGATGTTGGCCTCCCTAAAGAGATGAACGGGTCCATGGTTACCTCTCCTCCAATCAGCAGCAGCCGCTCCACTCCCCCCCTCAGCGAGGTCCGTCCAGTCTGCAGTAGCGGCTGAGCGCTGGGCCGTCCGTGGTATCCAAGCGCCTCCTCCACCAGCGCCTCGCAGCCGGCCTCCTCCGGGAGCAGGGCCCTCACCGCCGGCAGCACCCGGCCCACCAGGTCGCCCACCGGCATCAGGGGGAAGCGGATGTGGGAGAGGAGCTGGCGGGCGTGGGCGGTCCGGTCGGGCGTCTGGCTGAGCCACTGCAGGGCGGCCTGGAGCAGGGCCTGCTCGCTGTCGTGTTGAACCTGAGGACGGAGGCAGGAGACTTACAACGTCTTCTTCTTCTGTCGCTTTGTGGGGAGATTCTGCAAGGTCTCACCTGTCCACTGGAGAGGTAGCAGGTGAGCTTGTGCAGGGGAACGTCTCGGAGGAAGTCTGGGGTGAAGGACAGCGTGGCGAAGCGAGCGAGGATGAATCGGTCGATGAAGGCGTCGAGTCGCTCCAGACTGTAGAGCAGAGCCAGTTCCTGCAGGTAGAGGTAGTTGTCCTCGCTCACCTCCCGCTCCAGGTACTGGCAGCAGAAATCCACCACCCGCCACACCTGAACAACACAGTTTATACATTTATCATCATATGACTGGACTATGCACTTTTTTAATTAGGGCCCGAGCACTACAGTGCGTAGGACCCTATTGTTTCCTTAATGTTTCTTTGGCAGTTTGGCAGTTTCTTTTTCTTACGCCACTTTGAAGCCCAATTTGACCCCCTAAACATGCTCAAAAACTCCCCAAATTCGCCAGTTATGGTTTGTTCGCCGCTCCGTCTCTATCCAGGGTCCAGTTTCTTACCTGCAGCAGGTGTGCAGCTTCCAGAACATGGTCGATGTTTCCTCCGTCCAGCGGCAGCTCTCCGCTGTACAGGAAGTCCACGACAGCCTTCAGACCGATGTAGGACATCCCGACCAGCTCCACCTGCAGGTACAAGATGTGATGATTTAATCTCCATCTACATACGCGTTTATCACATCCTGACTTCACTGTTAAATATCTACTGTATGTTGAACCTCAAAAACCTGCCAGTGGGTTAGAAATCACCATTTATTGAAGCAAAAACACAGTGAAAGCAGAAAAAAGGATCCAATGTTCAACTTTCAGATGGTCCTTAAACTAATCATGTGGTTCAGTCAGGAACATGAACCAGATCTGAGGTTCAGATTAAGATATCTCATCAAAATCACTTTATTCTACGTGTCTCGCCTTAAAATTGGCTCCAAATAAACAGCTTCCCCGGGCAGCGGTTTTTAGATTGAACTGCAGGCAGTGTCTCCACAGAGCAGAGAGGAATTCTCCGGAGGTCCTTGAACGAATCATTCATGACATACTTTTATCAGGAAAAACAAACAAGTCTTAGCTTCACTTAGTGCTATTTCATTGAAATCTCTTTATTCTAATAATAACAATAATTTATCTTTCTTTAATCCCCTTGGGGTAATTACTCTCTGCATTTGACCCATCCTAGTGAGGAGCAGTGGGCTGCCACGTTTGCAGCACCCAGGGGTTGGGGGCCCACGGTGGCAGCGGGGGATTGATCCTCTGACCTTCCAATCAGCAGCCCAGGGCTTAACCTGTTGCGCCACCACTGCCCCCCACTTCCACGTGTCTCATTTAGAAATATGCCAAAAACAAACTGTTTGCAGCAGATTCTGTAAAGCTGTAACTCAGACCTCGTCCACACGTTGCCGGGTTTTTGAAAAACCGAATATCCTGCCCCTCCGTCTAGAAAAAAACTTACGTACACACCACCTCGTTTTTAGAAAACAATTCATCCACACCGTTTTTAAGCACGTTCATCAGCATGCCAGACCTTTAGGGGGCAGTAGTTCCCCAAATCCTATCCAATCAGAGTCAGCTTCCGGCAAAGTGATGGAAAATAGCCGTCCTTAACGTCGTCCTTCGCCTGTGTTGTTGAATGTGAAGCAGCATCTGGTAAAAACAAGCAAGAAAAAAACGCCTGTACAAGAAACAGCGCCAGAAACCTTGTGAGGGCATCCATACTGTCTCCCAATGTAAACACAGGTCGCATATGTGACGTCAGAACATATTTTATCCCAGGCAGTGAAGTTTGGAAACGCAAAACTCCAGTTATTGACGTCCACATGCAGACGCATTAATAGAGAATTCGGACATCTTCAGTTTCGTCTGAGGTTTTTAAAAGAATCGATTTTAATGCCGTAAACCTGCGTTTTCGTGTGGATGACAGGAAAAATCATAGAAAAATATCTTAGTTTCGTGAGATACCCGGCTACATGTGGACAAGGCCTGAGTCAGCCGTGACTTTTCGGGCTGAACTGCAGTAAGTGTTTCCACAGAGAGACTGAGAGGAAAATCCAACCTACTGGATCAATAAATAAATGCAGCATGGCTCAGAAACAGTGAACAGAGGAGACAGTAGTTGGAGATACATCCAGCATGGAGGAACATCTTTATAGAGATGATGAGCAGAGTAGAGAGGAGAAGACTGTAGAGGATGTAAACATGAAGACAGTTTGACATCGATAGTCTGTAGAGTCACTATTATTTTTTTCATTGCTGGTAACGCCTGTGGAAAAATGTTGAACGTGTTGATTCCAGGTTTTTTCCATTTTTATTAAATGAAAATTCAAAGAAATTCAACTTTTGTTTTTCCCTTTTCATGATTTCTGTCATTATAACTGCGTCACACTGACAGGAGACATTTCTGAGTTCTCTCTCCTTCATGGTTGCTCTGTTTCCACAGAGCTGCAGGATTTTACACTGCAGTGAAAAATGAACCCACAGTGAGGAAAAACGTGACAGGAAGAGCGTTAACGAGGAGGATTAATAGCACACTGTAAAACATCAAATTACTAGTAGGTGTAAAGTATGGAAGTCAAACATAGAAGAGCATGTTTGAGGTGAAAAGGGTGTTTTAATTCCCTGAAATATCCCCCATATAGAAGCTCGTCTGGTTTACCTCCTGCTGGTGCTCCTCCCTCATTCCCAGGGTGAACATGGCGTGGAAATACGGGCTGGAGACGGCCAGCAGGGCTCGGTGGGCAGGAACCCTCTGATCGTCGGCCACCAGGACCACGTCGCAGAAGGAGCCCTGCAGCCGCTGCTCGTTGAGGCCCTGCAGCAGCTCGGCAGCCTGATCGACCCACCGGAAGACCTGCAGCGCAACGACAACCAGCCGTCAGAGGTCTAAAGACACACAGCTTCACCCGGTAGAAAGGCCTAAAGGAGGACTCTGGTGTGTCTAATATCTTCTACAGTTTCAGGATGATTCATTTATTAAAACACCTTTAAACTGCATCAGACCTCCAGAAGCCAAATGGAAGCTCTGTTCTGCTCAAACATTAAGGCTTTAACAACACCAGCAAGAGATCTGCAGGTATGATTTTGCCTCAGACTTCATTCGGATTCATTATTTTAAAACTAAAATGGTGGATCCAAACACACACCGACCTTTGAGGATTCGCTGATCCGCTGAGGCCGACACACTCGGCTCGGCTTGTCCATGATGTTCCCTCAGACAGGATTCATCTAAAGGACACACACACTGTTAGCTGATGTACAAAAACATCATCTGAAGCTATTTTTTCCAGTTTTACTAATCATCTGTACGACTACTATTATTTATTATCGTCAATTCATCACTTAGTTTATAAAAAAAGTTTACAAAGTACCCATCACAACTTCCTAAAAATGAAAACTACTTTTTAATGACACTAAATACCCCAAAATATTACGTTTATCATTGTAAATAAAGGGAAAAACTTGACTTGTTATTACATAAACAGTCAACTAATAGCTTCAAGTCAAACTAACTTTGCTCCAGACATATGTGGAAACTTTTGGATTTGCTAGAATTTCAATAACCATGAGGTTGTATGATGAATCCGTCGGCAGCCCACTGCTGTGTTTTGGCATAAAATAAAAATACTAAAACAACACGTCCATCGACAGAATATTAACCGGCTGTTTTGGTAACTGATGAATCACTGGTGTAACTTTTTAGGCAGAAATATTGAACATTTAATGATTCCAGCTTCTCAAATGTGAGGATTTAAGCTGCAACTGCTTTAATTATTGAATAATAATTGTTTTAAGTCGTTATTCAAGATAAAAAGGCAAGCATTTGCTGGCGAAATGTGACATTTTGAGGCTTTTCTTTGTGTTTTATTACTGTAAATTTCATACGTTGGGAATTTTGGACTGTTGATTGGAAACAATTACTTGGTTAATTGATTGAAAAATAATCTGATTGGGATATCAGTTAATAATACCAAGTGAAAACGGTGCCTAAAGTAAATAAAGCTTGTGTCTGAGCTGAGGATTTCCTGCTTTTCTGTTGAAAATCAGTGAAGTATAATGTTTTGGGGTATTTCCGGTGTGTTTTTAACAGCTAATCTGTGAGTCAGTAGGCAGAAAAATAATTAATTTAGGGCATCAGTTTTAACCACAAACTGCAGAAGAATCCAGAATATCTGCACCTCAAAATGAAAGACTGGCTGCTTTTCTTGTATTTGAAGCAGGAAGTAACTGAGGAGTGAAATCAACTGAAAACTGCAGAACTGAGCAGCTTTAGCTCTTCACTGTTAGCATCACTGTTAGCATCAATGTTAGCATCACTGTTAGCTAGAAAACCAGAATCCACACAGTCCAAACAGTAAGTCTCTGTTTTAATAAAGAAAATAAATCATACATTGGCCTTGTGCAGGAAGAGAATCAGCCGGTTTCCCTGTCAGTCAGTCAGCAGCATCTCTGATTAGCGAACTTTAGCACAACAACCACAAACAGCCGCATCGTTCCTCCATAAATCCGTTAAAATGCGACGTCAAACGGCGACTCAAACCGTCCCGCTGCCGGTAAACTCCTCTTTAACTCATCCTGCTCTCACCGGGACATTTTACCGCTAAAATACAGTTTACTGGAGCACAGAAACAGCTGCAGCAGCTAGCATGTAGTCAGTTAGCTTAGCAACAAGCTAAACCAGCGGACCTCCGGGAAGGATTTTCAAAATAAACTTCTCCGATAATTTAACAAAAAAAGAAAGAAATTAAGAAAAAATAATTAGGAGCTCAAAGAGATTTATGACTAACAAGAGGGAATTCTTGTTATTTTAATAATATCAAAAACATAATTAAATCAATTAAATTTACTACTACTAGAAAATATCAATCATAAAAATGCTACGACTAATAATTATTATAATAATAAGAAAATTACAGCAGCATATGACTCACAAATAAGGAAATAATCTCTGCCTGATAATACAAAAATACATTTTAATAGCAGAACTTGAGCAACTAACGTAGATATATTAATAACAAAGAAGAAATTGCTTTCATTATATTAATATTAGAAATATACGCAAAAAAAATAAAATTACTTTCACTACTACTACTAATAATAATCAGAAAATTACAGAGTTATATGACTAACAAATAAGGAAACACTCTCACCTTGATAATACTAAAAACAATACATTTTAATAGCAAAAACTAAGCAGTTTGCAGAGATATGACTAACAAATGTTATTTGAATCATTTAAGTTTGTATTAAATAAATGGAAAATATTACTACTAATAATACTCTCATTTTAATACTGCTATTAAATTGATTACAAATACTACTATAGCATTTTAAGATGTCATGTATTTTATATTTGTTTTGCAAAATTTTATTGAAAACTTTAACAAGAACACACGCAAGATGGCTCTGTTTGTAATGTAATATAACATACATACAGGGAAAAAAATGTATTTTAAAGACAGAAAGTGGCTGCAAAATTCTTAAGTTCATCATGAGATGCTAAAAAGTCCCTAATATGAACTGTCAACAGTGTTCTTGACTATTTCTAGTCCAAACAAAACAGTGGTCATTTTACTTTGAAGTCAAAACACTTTAAAAGGATGTTGTCATCACCTGACTGATAGACCAATCAGCTGTTAGTAACATTCAAGACTCTCGATGTCACAGAGTGCTCCATGTTTAACACTGGTGATGAGGCCGTAGTGAACTGAAATATAGAAGTTAGGCTTTTAAATTTATTTAACTTGTTCACTGAGATTAATAATTTACTTTACGAGGTTAAAGACAAATAACAATTTAAATCAGAGAAGCTTTGATAAACTGTAATAGTGATTTGGTTTGTTCCTGGTGTGCAGTCATTGCCTAAAGTGTCCAAGAAAGGACAACCGATGAATCAGAGACGGAGTTAAAGACACTCAAGACTCAGTAAAGTCTGGTCTGTGTGGTTTGATATCCACAGAACAACACAAAATTACAACAAAGTGACACAAAACAACACCAGAGAGAAGTAAACCTTCCACAAAGAGACACAACGCTACCACAAAGGGATGCAAAATGATACCAGACACATGCAAGACGAGGCCACAGAGACACAAAGAAGCAAAAAACGGACCACAAAAGATGCAACACATCTAAGAGACACAAAACAACCACACAAAGAAACAAAATGGCCCCCGACAGCCACATAGAAACATAAATGGACAACAAAAACACGCAAAATGACAACAGCGAAACGTAAAACGACCACACAGTGACACAAAACAACACCAGAGAGACGTAAAACAAACACAAAGAGGTGCAACACTACCACGAAGGGGCACAAAATGACGACAGACACCTGCAAAACAACCACAAAGGCACAAGATGACCACAAAAGATGCAAAACAACATATTAGAGACACCACATAGACACAATATGACAACAAAAACACGCAAAACGACCACACAGTGACACAAAATGGGCCCAACAGCCACATGGAGACGTTAATAGACAACAAAAACACGCAAAATGACAACAGCGAAACGTAAAACGACCACACAGTGACACAAAACAACACAAAGGAGTGGCAAAATTATCACAAAGGGGCACAAAATGACAACACACACATGCACGATGACCACAAAGACACAGAGACAGAGACACAAAGAAACATAAAATGACCACAAAACATGCAAAGCGGCATCTAAGAGACACAAAACCACCATACAGAGATACGAAATGAACACATAGGGATGCAAAATGACCTCAAAGAGACACGAAACAACCACATAAAGACACAAAACAATCACAAAGAAACACAAAATGACCACAAAGTGACACAAAATGACGACATAGGGATGCAAAATGACCACAAGGAGACACAAAACCACCACACAGAGATACGAAATGAACATAAAGACACAAGACAACACTGCCAAGATGCAAAACGCCCACAAAGAATCACAAAATGACCACATAGGGATGCAAAATGACCTCAAAGAGACAGAAAACCACCACACAAAGGCAAAAAACGATCACAAAGAATCACAAAATGACCACAAAGTGACACAAAATGACGACATAGGGATGCAAAATGACCTCAAGGAGACACAAAACAACCACACAGAGGCAAAAAACGATCACCAAGACACACAAAATCACCACAAAGTGACACAAAATGACGACATAGGGATGCAAAATGACCTCAAGGAGACACAAAACTACCACACAGAGACAAAAAACGATCACCAAGAAACACAAAATGACCACAAAGAGACACAAAACCACGTCAGAGGGATGCAAAAGAAACACAAGGAGACGCAACACTACCACAAAGGCATATAAAATGACACCAGACACTTGCAAAATGGCCACAAAAGATGCAAAACAACATCTAAGAGACAAAAACGACCATATAGACACAAAATGACGACAAAAACATGCAAAGACGCCACAAAAATGGCACAAAAAGACCCCAAAGAGACATAAATATGACCCCTAAACACAAAACAGCCTCACAAAGACACAACCTGACAACAAAAACATGCAAAACATTCACAAAGAGACAGAAAACAACCACAAAATGACATCATACTAGTACAATCAGACTGTCAGTGTAAGACATGAGGATATTTAACATGCTCAGGTGGTGTGATGGCGGTCTGAGGACCAGCAGGTGGCAGGGTGATGCAGTAACCGTAGCGACAGACCGGGGAGGCGGTGGTCGTCCTCGGTGACATCAATGATTCAGAGGAGCTGATGGAGTCTCTGGAGGAGAAACATGACCTCTGACCTCTGTGCAATCTGACACATCAGCACTGAATTTCATACAATTCACACAAACATGTGACCTGTAATCTGGAGGTTTGAGTGTGTTTAAGTAGCTGCACCAGTTTGGTGATTTTTATTGATAATGAAGTTTGATTATCAATAACTTTGTGCATCTCAGTGCTTCTATTAAACACTTTATTTAACTGACAAATCTCATAAATTCAAATCAGTTAAAATGAAACTATGAGAACTGAAACAATGCAGTGAGCGATGTAAAGCTGCACAATTTAGTAAAAGATAAACAGGAAGTCAATTGCTTTGCCTTCAAAATAAAACCCCAGCTGAACAGCATCCACCCATGGGTAATGTAATGTTCCACGTTATTAACCTTAGCCGAAGCATTTAGGTTAGTCAGGTTAATTTGTATTGTATATAACATTGCAGAGTATTAACATTAACATTTAAGTTAGTTATATTAACCTCAACATTTAATGTAGTGAGACTGATCTGTATTATATTGAATATTGCAGGGTATGAACCTTAATATCTAAATTAGTCGGGCTAATTTGTGTTTTGTGACGTATCATTAGGGTTTTGGCTTTAGTATTTAAACTTGTTCGGTAAATTCATATTTTTTTCTCTACTGGAAATGACCTCAGCTCAACTTCTGTTAATCATGAATTTAATACATTAAAATATGTCATTTAAGTGCAACCGAACAGCATGAAATCAAATTAAATACACTGGAGTCATCGACTTCTCTGCTAAGCTATGGTGGTTAGCATTTAGCTAGTTAGCTGTTATAAAAGTATAGTTTGTTTCTGTTCTTTCTGCAGTTTGATAAGATGCAGCTTTTGTTTTTAATTATTTAATCATGGATTAAACATATGTGATTTAAAAACAAAAATCACATCAAAGCAGAGTAGTGCAGTACACAAGGTAGCATTTAGCTAGTTAGCTTATGTAAAGACTAGTTTTCTTGTTTTTCTTTGTACAGTTTAAGATTTAGCTTTTGTCGTATTTGTGTGACATTATAACCTCTGTCATACTGGAGGAGCAAAATTGATTTTTGAATTCCAACAAACAAGATTTTAAAAAAGATATATTGGGTTTGAAATCCACTCAAATCAGAGGCTATAGTCTCCCAAGCCAGGCTAACAGAGTAGTCTTTAGCTAACACAGTAGAGTAGTTAGCATTAGCTAGTTAGCTTATTGAAAAATAGTTGTGTTGCTTTTATTTGTACAAATTAATGTACGTTTTAGGTTTTGTCTTATGAATTTGTTGCTATAAGCTCAGTTCCTGAAATACTGGAGGAGCAGTTCCAAAGATCAGGGATAGCAGCTAAATTGGTTTTAGCTAAATATGTCTCACTAGCACAGACTCCTGTAAGTAGCCGTCATTAGCTTGAGTGCACTGATTAAGTTTTGTAGTTCTTTTACTGTTTTGTATTATTGTACTTGTGCAATTGTGTATGTGTTTCTTTAGTTATTTTTCTTCTAAAAAACACATTTATATATTATAGCATTTTTTGTGGTAAGCTAAATATATTTACTTAAATATTACTTACTTACTAAATATGTCTCTCACACAGCTTGTATGCTAACTAACCATTACTAGCTTGAGTGCAGTCATTTTTGTTTTTAGTTCTTGTACCAATTGTGTTCTTCGTCTAAAAATTGCCTTTATATGCTATAGCAATTTTCAAAGTAAGCTATGTATATTTAGTTTAGTCACTAGCATAAATTGTATGCTAACTAGCCATAACTAGCTTGACTGCAGCCATGTTTGTTTCTAGCTCTTGTAACGATTTTGTTTTTGTTTTGTTTTTTGTCTGAAAAAAATTGCCTTTTTATGTTGTGACAATTTTTTATGGTAAGCTATGTATATTTAAGTTAGTTAAATGTAGCTCACTAGCATAGATTTTATGCTAACTAGCCATAACTAGCTTGAGTACAGTCACTTTTGTTTGTAGTTCTTATACTGATTTTTTAGTTTTTGTTTTTATTGTCTAAAAAAATCGTCTTTATGCTGTAACAATTTTTATGGTAAGATATGTATATTTAATTTAGTTAAACAGAGCTCACTAGCATAGACTGTATGCTAACTAGCCATAACTAGCTTGACCGCAGTAATTTCTGTTTTGTAGTTCTTGTATAGATTTCATATTTGTTCATATTTATTTAGCTTAGCTGAATATGTGTTACTAGCCATAACAAGCTAATAACATAGTATTTATAGGGATTATATTTCGATGTGTTTTCCGGTAGCATTGTTTCTGCTGCCCTTTACTTTGAAAGCGGCTGCCGGAGCTGCTCCTGCCTGCTGCGGCTGCTGACAGCGGCCTCCCCGCCGATCATTGACCGTCCGCAGGGAGGAGGTGAACGCAGCGTCTGGGGGACTAGAGAGCGTCTGCTGCCAGCCTCACTGACTAACATCACCACCGCCCATAAACCGCTAATATACAGGAAATGAGCTGCTAGAGGAGAACCGTCTGTTCCCGTTAACTCCGTCCGGCTCCATCGTTCCAGCAGCGGTGATTTTCCCCCGAAGCTGCTCGTTGTGTAACGTTACCGGCTGTAGTTGTCTGATGTGCAGCATCAACTGGACCAGTTAGCTGCTTTATCTCCGGTTAGCTGCTGCTTTGGACCGAACCGACACTCGCTTCCACTGTTCGACTCCCGTCCGCCCGAAACATGGCAACTCAGATCGATAAAGAAGCTTGCAGAGAGGCTTACAACCAGGTCCGAGACGACAACACGGACACTAACTGGTGAGTGTGCGGGCACACATTCTCCACCGTACTCCGTTTAAAAATGCCGCTATTTTAGATTTTTGTACAAAACTGTTGAATTTAATGTGTCATACATATAAACTGTTGTTTTGCTTGAGGGCTTATTAGCTAATATTTAATTCGGCAGCTAAATAATTCATAAAACAACTTACTAATTTATAGTAATCTTAGTTTAAAGTGTAATTCACAGAACGTGTTACCGCCCACTGAGCCGTCTTTTCTGTGGAGACGGTTGCCAAAAAGAGGTGGATCTTTTTGTTAAAGTTTATATTTTTGTTTAAATGAGCACAGTTAGGCTAACTAGATACACGCCGAATTGAAGATATGTCACTAAAGAAACAGAAAACGAGATTAACTGCATTATGTGCGTCGTTTACTTATTCATTTAGGCTGGGTAACTTTAAATCGCTTGATATTTAAACGCAGTTTCACCTGCACACAATGAAAAGGCGCTACAATGGCACATTGTGAATTGTTTCGGACCTAAATCCCAGCTTGCAGCGCCGGTGCTTACAGTAATATTGGATAAAACACACGCAGCTTTGCTCTGTGGTGTGGCTGATCTGTATTCTGGCTGCTGAGCGGTCACACACTGCACAGTTATCAGGCCCAGCGGGGCAGAAGTAATTTCCTTTGTCCTGTATTCAGTGAGGATAACGTTATAGTGGGGACACTTACACATGGCTGATACGCAGCTGCCACCCTGCATGGGCGTCTTAGGCATGGCTCCAGCCTGCAGTAGGCATTGCAAAATGGTTGTTGTGTGCAGATAATGCAAATTGCTGTGAATCAACAGATCATGAGGCTTGGAGTAATAACACACTGTGCATCTTGCAGGGCTGTGTTCAAATACGAGGGCTCTATGATTGTGCCTGCAGGACAAGGGGCCGACTATGAGGACTTTAAGAGCATGTGCACAGGTAAGCAGCAGATTTCATTGTGTAATGTGCGGCTCACTCGTGTAGATTTTCTCTGTGGACGGTTAAACAGCCTGTGTAGCACACAGCTTGACTTGGCAGGACACTAATCTTTTAAGACTCTGTGCTCTGTCACCCACTGGCCTTGAGCCGTGTGACTGTCAAAGCACTTTACACTGTATGCAATACATTGCATAATCTGCCTTGCAATATCCTGCGTTTCTACAAGGTGGAACATGTCAGGGTATGTGAGCTGCTGCAAATAACAATGAAAAGATGTTGAGCTTGTCTCGTCTGACTGGTTAATGTTTCACCAGCCACCACCAACAGTGTCTTTACATTTAAGAAACACTCCTGCAATGACACACACACCATTACAATACAGAAATGTAAGTTTCCCTGCTTTTTTCAGAGACTGATCAACAAACTATAATCAGCACGGAGCTCGTTTCTCTTCAAAAAAGTCAGAGTCGACTTCCAGGTTCTAAAATAACTTCTGATTTCATGCATAGATAAAGAAAAGGTCTCCAGAGAGAACAGCATCTGCTCAGATGTTGGGTGTGGCAGTTTTCTTTAAAGCGTGCAGCCTCGGGCAGCACTCCTGACTTCTTTTTTCTTCCTGATACTTCAGAGCTCACATTCCTATGTTGTAATAGCTCCTTTATCGCCGGCTTTCACGCTCGGCTCTGCTCAGCTGCTGCCTTCGCCATTGGTTCCTGTTCAGAGATGACACGTCTGCCGGCTCGTTTTCCTTATTTAGCAGTGAAGTTGTAACTCTGCTCAAAAACCCCTGCGATTGTAGGAGGAGCTGATGCACACCGATACAAAGAGAACTCCTCTAGAATATTGATCTCTAACTTGTCGAGTGGCAGGAAGTAAAAACAGCCCAGTTTCCTTCTTACGTCTGATGTATTTTATTTTAAGCCAAGTTTCTGCTGACAAAACAACCAGAGTCATGTATTATTCATTGTAGGTCACCAAACTATCATCCAATCCCTTGAAGCACCTTCAAATCGAATGTTTTTTGCAACTTTAGCGGTTTATATTTTGCAGTGTAGCTCCGTAAAGCTCATTAGTATTCATGAGCAAAGTGCCACCTGATTGGCCGATGACTGAGGTTAGCTCTAACGTACGAATGACGAGATTGGTTAAGGTTGTGGTTAAAAAGTCACCGGTTTTGCCACCTCAAAACGAAGGTTCATCCGTCTTATACTTTTGTCCTGACTTAAATTGCTCAACAAATATCAGATTGCCGTTTCAGACGATCATTGTCACCAGAGGATGAATCATAATGTTTTCACTGATTTATTGACAGGAAGTTAATAGTTTTTTGCTAAGAGGTTTGGTTCAGATATTTCAAATTTGTCCTGACTTAAATTGCTCAACAAATATCGAATTGCCGTTTCAGACGATCATTGTCACCAGAGGATTAATCCCACTGACTTTGATGATCCCCTGACTCTTCCTCTAGCACCAACACCCTGTCAAAATTTTTGTAAGGCCAGTGAAATATCAACTGGACCCACTGAGAGCAAACGTGGTGTAGATATTCGGGATCTCCAGAGGATGAATCATAGTGTTTTGACTGATTTATTGACAGGAAGTTAATGGTTTTGGGGTTTAAACTAAGAGGTTTGGTTCAGGTGTTTCAGATTTGACTAGACGGAAATTGCTCAACAAATATCAGATTGCCATTTAGATGATCATTGTCAGCAGAGGACTAATCCCACCGACTTTGATGATCCCCTGACTCTTCCTCTAGCGCCAACACTTTGTCGAAATTTTTATATGGCCAGTGAAATATGTACTGGACCCACTGAGACCAAACATGGTGTAGATATTTGGGATCCCCAGAGGATGAATCATGGTGTTTTTATGGATTTATTGGCAGGAAGTTAATAGGTTTTGATTTTAAATATAAGTATAATTGCTAAGAGGTTTGATTCAGGTATTTCAGATTTCACCAGACTGAAGTTGCTTGAATAATATCAGATTGCCGTTTCAGACGATCATTGTCACCAGAGGATTAATCCCACTGACTTTGATGATCCCCTGACTCTTCCTCTAGCGCCGACACCTTGTCGAAATTTTTGTATGGCCTGTGAAATATGTCCCGAATCCACTGAGAGCAAACGTGGTGTAGATATTCGGGATCCCCAGAGGATGAATCATGGTGTTTTTATGGATTTATTGACAGGAAGTTAATGGTTTTTGGTTTTAAACTAAGAGGTTTGGTTCAGGTGTTTCAGATTTGTCCAGACTGAAGTTGCTTGACAGATATCGAATTGCCGTTTCAGACATTCATTGTCACCAGAGGATTAATCCCACTGACTTCTATGATCTCCTGACTTTTCCTTTAGTGCCAACACCTGGTTAAAATTTTAACATGCCCAGGGAAAATCTCCAGATTGACCAGTAAAAAACCGCGGTGTAGCACATTTGTGATCCCCAGAGGATGAATCTCAATGCCTTTACTGATTATGTTTTAGGTTTAAAGCGTCAGAATATTAGATTCAATCAGCATTTCTGTTTGTTTTACTCTGGATTTATGTTTATTAGATGGCTCACCAGGAAACGTGGCTCAGATTTGCTAAAAATCAAGCGCAAACATTCGTTATCCCCAGAAGCTGAATGCCAGCGTGTTCACTTTTGGTGTTAAGAGAATGAAAATATTGGTTTCAAACAGTCATTTTGTTTTAGCTTCAGTCTGAAATATCTGTTTAGCTATTTGATGTAACACTATAAAATCTGACTCATACATTCATGATCCCCAGAAGACGAACTCTAAGTGAGGGTCAGAAACCATCTATCCTCTGGTGAGCATGAATTGGCTTTAACAGCGGCCTGTCTGTTAGATCTAATGTTTACTTGAGTAAAAGCTCATCAGGTAAACAGTTGAATTCATCCATAGTTCATTCTGTCATGGACCAAAGTATCTTGATATGGGTAGAATCGGTAGGGTTCACCCACTGGGGATCCAACAGAGCGTCCACAGGAGCACCCGGCGTCGCCTGACAACCTTCGTTCTGCTGAAATGAAGTCGGTTTATGCAGAACAAAGTGTTTTTCTGCTGCCTCATCACTGTTGTCGTCGTCTCTGCGGCGGCGCTGGGAGGTCGGCTGCAGACTCAGCACAGCTTTAAAGGGAAGATAAACCAGGAAGAGTCTGGCGCTGGGAGGAAGTGCTGGGGGGGCGAGGACGAAGCTCCGGGTCGGGGTGAGGGTTTGGACCAGTTCCTCTCTGTGACGATGAGCGATAAGACAAAGGATGCATTGATTAGTTCAGACTGCACTGAGTGGAACCAGGTGACTGCAGGTGTTGACATTATCGATGTCCTTCACGGCGGCGCTGATAAGAGTCTGCACTGGTTCTGATCTGAGCCAGGAAACTGTTTATCAGCTGCTTCAACAGCTCATAAAGATAAAACCGGCTCTCAGCGTTAACGGCGCTAATGCGGCCGACCTTTAAGCAGCGATGTCGGTTATCTAGTTAACACGTTCACGCCTTGTTTCCACACACCTGTACGTACGGGAAGCACCTGGGAGTCCACTCATTACTACGGGAGCCTCCATGATCCAGTTGGGAATTTGGCTCGAGGGCTTTCAAAAATGTGAGCTTTTGTGGTGGATTTTGAAGCGACTGGACTACAAAATAATACAGCTAACAGGTTATTTAGTTGCTCGATTTTGTTGACAGCCAATTTGCATAATTGTCCAATTCAGAAGGAACTCGTTTAGCTAGTTTAAGATAAGATAAGACTAACCTTTATTACTTGGGAGAAATCTTTTATAGCAACAATAGTTTATGTAAGTATGTTTTATGTTGAAAGGCCAGCATGTTTCACAAACCCTGATCGGTGCCTTCTAACATCTTTGAGCTTTTACTTTGAAAGTGTATCAATCAGCCAATCAGCTGTGAGTCACTGGTTGGTTGCCGTGAGCAGAGCAGGCAGACTGAGGATTAGACCCTCAAACAAACGGTCACAGCTCAAAAACTACAAGTCGTATTGAAAAGATTCTTTCACCGTGTGAAGCAGAATCTTGCTATGATCAATCTGTTGTATTTTCATGTCCGTACTGTGTTTTAAACAGAGTTGTTGGCAGGTTAAAGAGACTCACTGCTTCTTTTGGGGCTCTGATATAATGGGAGTCAGTGAGAGTTTTGGTTGACACACTCTGAGCTCTGAGGTGATTTGTGGAAAAACTATAAGTCGTACAGCAATGAAACTCAAACTGGGTGGAAGAGGACGAGAATACCTACATTTCTATGTATGAATTCTTTATTTCGAGTAGAAATTCTGAGAAGGAGACGAGGTTAGATGCACTTTTTTTCAAAAAATGTATTTGGTCAGAATTTAGAGTGGGTGGAAATGGGAAGGAGAATTCTGGATTTTTAAAAAAAATCATAAAACTTAAACTGCGACTGCGTAAAAACCGTAAAAGATATCAAAACACGGATACAGGGGAATAACATTCAAAATCTTGTGACCTGTTTAAATTTTGAAGGAAGTTTCTACTGTAAAATCGGACGGAGCTACAGGGCTCCAAAGACGGCTGGTTTTGGCAGCTGTCCGGCCGACTTCCCATTCATTTCAATGGGGATTTTTAACGCAGCTTTTTACGAATTTCGTAAAAAAACGTACGACGCATCGCTACCAAAAGACACAGCACACTATTCCAGATAGAGCCGCACGTTTTGATGTATAATTTCTGCAGGTTTTCTCAAAGCTAGACACTGAAAATAGGGTTGAAAGAATCTATAAGTATAAACCCAAATAACAGTAATACTACTCTGTTAGCTTCGATGCTAACGAAGCATTTCACAGAACCGGCTGCACATGTGGCAAAACATCCTCCTCACTGATTCTCTACCAGGTGATGTTGGTAGCTTTTGTGGCAGTAATGAACCAATAGGAATGTGGTCATATAGAAGGTTTACTTTTCTGCACATGCTCAGTCCGACTCCTCAGTCCTGGGAGGATGACTGTAGTGAAGCGGCCATCTTGACTGTTTTCACCTGCAGGCCTGTTCAGGGCTTCTGTTCTGTTGCTGCTTCACTCAGGTTCTTGATGTTACATAAAACTACTCTGAGCTTTAAAAGCGACGGCGCCGGTCCGTGGTGCAGTGCAGTGGAGGAATCTGACTCCAGATCAGCGTATTCAGAGTCACCTCTAACAGACTGTCTTAGATGCAGCTGGAGTCTCTGTCGGTCACACAGTGAAACATCTGGAGGATAATAAAGACTCGTGCTGCTGTTACCTAATGAGCCTGAAGACAGAACAGAAGTGAGAAAGGCGTTAAAACTCCTCTGCT
The DNA here is from genome assembly GCA_024666655.1 of Dascyllus trimaculatus. Taxonomy (NCBI): domain Eukaryota; kingdom Metazoa; phylum Chordata; class Actinopteri; family Pomacentridae; genus Dascyllus; species Dascyllus trimaculatus. Next base: position 5,943,433 of record CM045448.1, on the reverse strand, counting down.
CTTTATTTTACAGCATCTAAATCAGAGGCAGGTGCAGCTTTATTGACTTACAGATAAAACACAAAGCAGCCGATCCAACGGCGCGAACGATAACTCAACAAATTAAAACAAGACGACACAATAACTGAACAAAATCCAGCAGTTAAACCAACAGGGGAAGATCTTAATTAAAAGCACTGAAGCCACAGTCCTAGTCAGCTTTTCATTGAAGTAAAACTACATCAAAATAAAGTAACAAAAGTAAAAGTACTCAAATGTCTGTTATATTATTGGTATTAGTGGTAAAGGTGAAGCTGCTTTTAATGGCTATATTTACTTCTAAAGTTCCCCTTTAAAGATGTAAATCCATTAAAATGCATCTTTATTTATTTGTAGATTATATTTTGTATTATTAATGCAAAATATATATGCAAAGTAGGTGAAGTTGTCGATTAAATGTAGTAAAAAGTACAGCGTCTGCCTCTAATTCCAGTGAAAAACCAGTATAAAGTAGCAGAAAATATAAATACTCAAGTAAAACTGTATTTGAGTTAATGCACTTAGTTAATTACTTCCACTGATTGTACCGAATAAAACAAGAGGCGTCACGTTTTCAGGATTTAAATGCAGCTTGTTAAATTATTATCGCGTTTTAATCTGCAAATATGTGAAGTTAGAAGTTTGTAAGTTGCTGCTGCTGGTTTTTCAGTAATAATAATGATATTTTAAAGACATTTTCACCTTATATCCTCATAAAAAGTGTAATAAAAAGTTGGATATGTTCACTTTATTGGCCCAAGTGTCTTCTTCAGTGATATTAAACGTTAAATGCAGATAAGCGACGACAGCAGCTGTTAAAAAAAGGATCACAGCTGTTCAGATTCAGGTTCTGCCGGCAGCTTTTGACTGATGCTGGACAGATTTAGAGTTTTTAGTTCGTTTGTTTAGCTATTTTAAGATAAGATAAGATAAACCTTTATTACTTGGGAGAATTTTTTTATAGCAATAATAATTTATGTAAGTGTGTTTTATGTTGAAAAGCCAGCATGTTTCACAAACCTCTAACATCTTTGAGCTTTTACTTTGAAAGGGATTCAGGGTTTTAATGCAGCTTGCTAAATTATTATCATGTTTTAATCTACAAATATGTGAAATTATAAGTTTGTAAGTTGCTGCTGCTGGTTTTTCAGGATATTTTAAAGACATTTTCACCTTATATCCTCATAAAACGTGTAGTAAAAAGTTGGATATGCTCACTTTATTGGCCCAAGTGTCGTCTTCAGTGATATTAAACGTTAAATACAGATAAACGACGACAGCAGCTGTTAAAAAAAGGATCACATCTGTTCAGATTCAGGTTCTGCTGGACAGATTTAGAGTTTTTGTTCGACCTCCTTCTGTCCCGGAGAAAATAAAAGCTTCTTCCAACGTGATATTTTTATCAGACGTTTGTTCCTATTAATAAACCTGGACAGAAAACGTCTCACTGAAGCCGAAAATCCTTTAAAAAGATGAATATTTCTCACCGGTGTCGCTGGTTTCCGTCCTCACTGAGAAGAACTGAGGCTGGATTAGTTGATTAGTTGACAGCCTGATGCTTAAACAGTCATTTCCATCATTTCTAATGGAGAAAATCTAATATTTGTAGATTACAGCGTCTGAAAAGAGACGATCTGCTCCTTATTGATGCTGTCAGATATCTCACTGATCAATTAATCAACAACATAACCTGCAGATTAACTGATAATGAGTCATTTTTCAAACCAAAACAGTGGAAATGCAACAAACAATAGCAGATTGCAGCTTCTCAGATGTCATTTTACTTTGTCATTAACTATTAAAACTGACTGTCTCTGGGTTTTCGACTGTTGATTGGACAAAAACAAAGGTTTATCCTGAAGCTCTTGGAAGCTTTGACCAACGTTTTTCATTATTTTCTAATATTTTACACACAAATCATCCTTTAAAATCTCCAGGAAGTTAACCGATTATCAACAAAGTGGTTAATTTCAGTCATTTTTAGATGGAAAAATTGGGAAATATTACAAATATTTGCTGGTTTTAGCTTCTCAGATGTGTTTTCTTTGTCTTAAACCATCATAAACTGAACATTTTGGGGTTTTTGACTGTTGGTTGGACCAATAAAGGACACCAGAAGACATTTGTTTTTGAGCTTTTGGACACTGTGGCTGGAGTTTTCCATCATATTCTGGTATTTAAACACAAAACAACAATAAAATAACCAGCAGATAAACCTGTAGTTTAAAAATGGGTCGTAATTAGTCATTTTTTTAAGCAAATATAGTGAAAATACACCCATTTTTTGATGGTTCCAGCCTCTCGAAGTGCAGACGTGACGTTTTTCTTTGTCGTAAACCATTTATTTATATCACTTTTCAATTAAAAACAATGAAAAATGTCAAATATGTGCAGATATTCACGTCTTAAATGTGCAGATTTGATGCTTTTCTTTGCCGCAAACCACTGAAACTTGAATTTCTTTGATATTTTTACTGTTGGTTGGACAAAACCTGAAAACCGAGTTCCCCAGACTGGAGCTCATTAGGCGGATAAAACTCCAGATGACTGCTAATGTTGTTCTGTTTTAGGGATTTACCAGCAAATTACAATCAACTTTAAAGGTTAACCTATATTTAAGTTGTTTCCACAGCTATAGGTGGGCAAAAAAAACCTTCCAAACCTACAGAAACTTGTTTTATATCATAGTTAAGGCGTCAGCTAGTGGGAATTTTCTTTACTGATCAATCTGACAGTTAGTTTTTTGAATAATTTATAAAAGATTTAGTCTGAAAGAGGGCAGGAATGAGTGAAAATGTCTATTAATCAGTGAAAAAGTGTCATATATGACACAGACAAGCATCAAATCTTCACATTTAAGGAGCAGGAAGCAGGAAATGTTGCGTTATTCATATAAAAAGTGAGTAATTGGTGAATTTTCTATCGGTAAATATTCAATTAACTATTCATGGCGGCTTTAGTGGTGACTCCTGATGCTCGTGTCGCAGCAGTGGGATGGAAACGGGCGTTAATTTGCATTTTCTCCAGCGGATTCTGTTAAAACTCGGTTGTAACCGGAGCCGAGTCTGAATGGAAACCTGCCTCTGTTCAGGACTCGGAGGCCTGAAGTGGGACAAACCGGACAAAAGCTGCAGCGGGAATGTTTTTTTTTTTTTCTTCTCCTTCTCCCTCCTCGTCTGTATTCAGAGTTTACCCTCAGACGTTATTGTCGGGCTGCAGCGGACCACCTCGGCTCTGACAGGCGTGGCCTCGGCGACGATTGTGACACAAGTGAAAGGCTCACAAAAGATCTGACTCAGTTAGTCTAGTGACCTGAATAACTTCCTGGTGGCACAAAGCTGCACTCGGGTCACACAGATTGTATTAGAATCCCTCAATCTCTCTGTAGAAACACAAAGTTAGAAGTCTAATATAGAGATTTTTTATACTTTGATTGAAAAAGGGCCTTTAAAGATTCCTTGACGTCTGAAAAATCATCATTTTTATGTGTTTTATTAATCAGTGAATCCAGAAAATGATCACATTAATCGTCAGTTTAAATATTTACTGACTATTCAGCCATTTTTTAGACATAAATACTGAAAAAATACTAAATATTTGATGATTCCGCCTTAAAAAATGTGCAGATTTGATGCTTTTCTTTGTCATAAATCATCCTAAACTAAAGGTTTGTTAAAAGAATTAGTAATTTAAGACATTTTTCAAACCAAAATAGTGTAAATAAACCAAATAATAGCAGGTTTCAGCTTCTCAGATGTGTTGTTTTGATGTTTTTCTTTGTCATTAACTATGAAAAACTGAATTCCTCTGGGTGTTGGACTGTTGACAGGACAAAAACAAGAAAAAAAGTCAGTTTTAGACAAAAAATTGGGAAAAATTACAAATGATTGCTGATTCTAGCTTCTCAGATGTGCAGATTTGATGCTTTTCTTTGTCATAAATCATCGTAAACTAAAGATTTGTTAAAAGAATTAGTAATTTAAGTCATTTTTCTAACCAAAATAGTGAAATCACACCAAATAATAGCAGATTTCAGCTTCTCAGATGTGTCATTTTGATGTTTTTCTTTGTCATAAACTATTAAAAACTGAATGTATCTGGGTTTTGGACTGTTGACAGGACAAAAACAATAAAAAAATTGGGGAAAATTACAAATAATTGCTGATTGTAGCTTCTCAAATGTGCAGATTTGATGCTTTTCTTTGTCATAAATCATCGTAAACTAAAGGTTTGCTAAAAGAATTAGTAATTTAAATCATTTTTCTAACAAAAATAGCGTAAATAAACCAAATAATAGCAGATTTTAGCTTATCAGATGTGTCGTTTTGATGTTTTTCTTTGTCATAAACTATGAAAAACTGAATGTCTCTGGGTTTTGAACTGTTGACAGGACAAAAACAGGAAAAAATTGGGAAAAATTACAAATAATTGCTGATTGTAGCTTCTCAAATGTGCAGATTTGATGCTTTCCTTTGTCATAAATCATCGTAAACTAAAGGTTTGTTAAAAGAATTGGTAATTTAAGTCATTTTTCTAACAAAAATAGTGTAAATAAACCAAATAATAGCAGATTTCAGCTTCTCAGATGTGTCGTTTTGATGTTTTTCTTTGTCATAAACTATTAAAATTGAATTCCTTTGGGTTTTAGACTGTTGACAGGACAAAAACAAGAAAAAACTGCATTTTTTAGATGGAAAAATTACAAATATTTGCTGATTTTAGCCTCTCAAATGTGCAGATTTGATGCTTTTCTTTGTCATAAATCATCATAAACTAAAGGTTTGTTAAAAGAATTAGTAATTTAAGTCATTTTTCTAACCAAAATAGTGAAATTACACCAAATAATAGCAGATTTCAGCTTTTCACATGTGTCGTTTTGATGTTTTTCTTTGTCATAAACTATTAAAAATTGAATTCCTTTGGGTTTTGGACTGTTGACTGGACAAAAACAGAAAAAAACTGCATTTTTAGATGGAAAAATTGGGAAAAATTACAAATAATTGCTGATTTTTGCTTCTCAAATGTGCAGATTTTATGCTTTTCTTTGTTATAAACCATCATAAACGGAACGTTTTGGTTTTGACTGCTGCTTAAATTAAAGTCCACCAGAAGAGCTGCGATCCTCAGCGGTAAATTAAATGTAGATGTAGGTCACAGCGGCTGTCGGTCATGATTCCTCCACGTAAAATAATTCTTTATCTACATGTTGATGTGTTTTCTGTTCAGTCCGGCTGCTGGAAACAGATGCTCAGACAGATGTTCACTAAGTACTGTCGCAGGAACTTTATCAGTCGAGGAAATCACCACCAGCGTGTTTAAACTCCCAGCAGCAGATTCACTTCTTCACTTTAACGTCTTTTCATTTAGTAGAAATGTTGATAAGTGAGTAAAATGGCCGCTGTGATTAGAAGGAATGTCCTGATCAGGTTTTTATTACCTCAAACCGTTTATTTTTAGTATCCGCTGGTGTCGAGTCTCAATCTAAAACCTTTTTTCTTCAATTTTCTAATATTTGTGATAAAGAATTAAAGGTTCCTAAATGAGGTGATTCTAAATTATGTGCCGTCGTCTTTATTTTATCTTTATTGTGTCTTTATCTGCATTATGCCTTAATTTGTACTCTTTATTTTACTTCTGTATTTCTTGTCTGCTGCTGTAGCATTAATTTCCCCAAGCAGGGATCAATAAAGTTGATCTTATCTTATCAATTATTTTATTAGCAACAAAAACAACAGCAACTACTACTGCTAATATTATTTCAATATTTATTTTGTATTTATTTTAATAATTTTAATAAAATATTTTTTAATTTTATTTTTTAAATAATAAAAAAAAATATTTATTTTAATAATTATTCAGTTTGAGCAATTATTATTATTATTATTATTAATTGTCATTATTAATAATACATATTAATAAAAATAATAATATTCATTTATTATTATTTATTTAATTTACTTTTTTTTTATTTATTGTAATATTTAATCTTTATTTATTTAAATGAATGCTTTTACAGAATATTTTTATTTTAGTAATTAATTAAATAATTTGAGTAATTTTTTTAATTGAAAAAAGACAAAATTCTCTTATTGCAGTTTCTTAAAAGTGAATATTTTCTGATTTCTTTCCTCCTTTGACAGTGAACTGAATATGTATACACACACACACACACACACACACACACACACATATATATATTTGTGGACCAAATATTTGTCATTTTGGGCTTTGGGAAAAACTGATCGACATTTTTTAGTATTTTCTGACATTTTATTGACCAAACAAGAAATAACTGACAGCATAAATAATCCTGAGAGATTGTAATGAAAAAATTTGTCCAGTAAAAGCTTCTTTAATCCGTACATTCACTCTGATGTGTTTTGTTTCCTCAGACGACAATCGTCTGTTCGGCTTCGTCCGGATCACGACGGGAGACGCGATGAGCAAACGAGCCAAGTTCACCCTGATCACCTGGATCGGTGAGAACATCAGCGGGCTGCAGCGGGCCAAGATCAGCACCGACAAGACGCTGGTCAAAGACATCGTGCAGGTCAGAGAAACTGTTGGTGTGGTTTTTAGGGGGGAAGGGGGTCAGCTCTATGTTCCCACAACTCAGTGGTCCACAACCCTATCTTCCCACATTCCTATGTTCCCACAACTCAGTGGTCCCACAGCCCTATGTTCCTACATTTGTAAGATTTTTTTTTCACTGAAAATTTTGAATATTAGGCCCTATATTCTCACAACCCTGTGTTCCCACATTCCGATGTTCCCACATCCCTATGTTCCCACATTCCTATGTTCCCACATTCCGATGTTCCCACATTCCTTTGTTCCCACATTCCTATGTTCCCACATTCCTATGTTCCCACATTCTTATGTTCCCACAAACCTATGTTCCCACAGCTGTATGTTCCCACATTTCTATGTTCCCACAACCCTATGTTCCCACAGCTGTATGTTCCAACAGCCCTATGTTCCCACATTTCTATGTTCCCACAGCTGTATGTTCCAACAGCCCTATGTTCCCACATTTCTATGTTCCCACATCCCTATGTTCCCACATCCCTTTGTTCTCACAGCCCTGTGTACTCACAACCCTGTGTTCCCACAACCCTGTGTTCCCACATTCCTATGTTCCCACATCCCTTTGTTCCCACATCCCTTTGTTCCCACAACCCTGTGTTCCCACAACCCTGTGTTCCCACGTCGGTATGTTCCCACAACCCTGTGTTCCCACATCCCTTTGTTCCCGCATTCCTATGTTCCCACATCCCTTTGTTCCCACATTTCTATGTTCCCACAACCCTATGTTCCCACATCCCTTTGTTCCCACATCCCTGTGTTCTCACAACCCTGTGTTCCCACATTCCTATGTTCCCACATCCCTTTGTTCCCACATTTCTATGTTCCCACAACCCTGTGTTCCCACATCGGTATGTTCCCACAACCCTGTGTTCCCACATCCCTTTGTTCCCACATTTCTATGTTCCCACAGCCCTATGTTCCCACGTCGGTATGTTCCCACGTCGGTATGTTCCCACTTTAATCCAATGAAGTTTATAGTGTCCAGAGTTTCCATAATGTTTAAATCTTTTTGTGATCAGACACGTCTTGTCAAAAACATACCTGACATGTTTCGACGGTAACTTCCGTCTTCATCAGAGGTGTCACTAGGTGGTGGGTGACGTACTTAAAACCAGCTGATGTTCTTTGGGGCGGTGCCACAAAGAAGGTATGTTTTTGACAAGACGTGTCTGATCACAAAAAGATTTAAACATTATGGTATGTTCCCACGTCGGTATGTTCCCACATTTGTATGTTCCCACATGTCTCACATTTCTAAGACCTCATTTACACAAAGGGAAATCGCAGATATTTCCACGTGGTTCGTCACCTCACAGCATCCCCATGTTGAAGTAGCGGAGTTGAGCTAGAGAGAGTTTGGAGGCTAACTGTTGAGTGATGAACCCCAACTACCAGGGGTAGAAATGTGGGAACTGTGGGAACATCGGGCCTAATTTAGCTAAAATGAGGCAAAACATGGTGAGATTTCAGAGATGTGGTTTATATTTAACATCCAGAAAGCAAATAAGCATCAGTAAATCAGATCAGCAGTCAGAGAAAACAAAGACAGGTGTCACGTTTTTAGGTTTCTTTAGTTTCACTGTAATCGGTGGCATTTATCTGTGGGGACATTACAGTCATGGCACCAAATGTAAACAACTTCAGGCTAAATGTAGGTAAATAAAGCATCACTTCCTGCTTGTAGCTGATGTTCAATCACACTTTAATGAGCTCTCCTGATGGTGTCGATTTCTTTTGTGCTGAAATTCACCGATCAGCCACAACATCCTGACCACTGACAGGTGAAGTGAATAGCATTGATCATATTGGTACTATGTGGTGTTCTGATGGGAAACTTTGATCAGACTCAGACACCCAAATAAACATCGTCCCACAACAAACACACTCCCTCATGCTAATGGAAATCCCAAATGTCACAGTAAATTGCACCCCACCACATGGCCACAAGCCAGAGTACCCAAAGGATCCAGTGGCAACGTCCTGGTTCCAGACCCCATAGGACACCCTGAGAGGTCCTCTTGTCCATGCCCAATGGTTCAGAGCATTGTGGACCACATAAGGGGGACCAACACAACATTAGACAGGTGGTCATAATGTTAGGCCTGATCGACGCATAGCTCCCATATGTTGGTGTCGGACTAGCAATAGCATCTTTAATTCTAAAGTTCGCACTGAGAAAAACAACTCAGACTGCCTTTGAGATACTCGGATGTGGTCCGAGGAGGATTTAAATTACAGGAGGGTCACTAACAGGAGGTAAATTCATCTGTAATTATCACCGAGGAGGATGAAAACCACCACACCTCAGACAGAGAAATAAACACCACAATGACAAAAGTGCACTTTGCCTCCAAATTCAAAGTGTTTATCGCATCGAGGTGAAGCTGCACAACCTGACCTTTTCAACGATGCTAATTTAACGTCTGTGCAACGAGTTGTGTTGGTCATAAAGTTAAATTCTTATACATATATTATATATATTTATACATACCAGAGTCTTAATGTTATTGTCAGACTCCTGTTTCTCAGTTAAATAAGTCATTAAGGCAAGTTTCTTAACTTAAGCTTCCTGCAAGCATTTTCCTGCTTTGCCATCTCTGTATTAGTCTACTGGTAAATGGATAAAATATTGACATATCTTTTTAAATTTAAAAACTCATTCTGATATTACCAGACTACACACAGTTTCCCCAACATGTTTATGAAATTGTATCTTTACTGGCTGCTTTTTGTGGTGAGATACATGTAAAAACATAAGAATTACATAATAAAACTAGAAAAGCACTCAGAGAGCTCATACCTCCGCCAAGCAGCTTCAGTCCACCCTAAACACAATCTCCCAATTCACATATTTTCTATGGAACGTTACAGATACAAATGTAATTACATACAGTTCAAATGTCCTACTGACAATGCGGCCTTCACCCCATCCGACCTAATGAACAGGCGCGGCCTCTAGCGCGGCAGCTCCTAACAGCCTCCCAGCTTCTTAGACAACCGGAGATAAGAATGCCGGCCCAACCGTGCGTATGTCGCTCAGGAAGGAAAGAGAACTCCGTCACTGTTGCTGTCTGTCGCGTGGAGACCCAAAATGTCATGTGGTCAGAGGGGTTACCCCAAAACAAGAGTGCCCTCTGGTGGCTTTTAGAGTAAACCACATTTAATTGTCCACCTGGTTACACTTAGATTAAAAAACATCCTGGATCCAGACGTTGATCCGGATCAGTCCCCAAGTGTCATCATTTCTTCCTTGTCCCATTTCACACATTTCCTGAAAATTTCATCCAAATCCGTTCAAAACTTTTCAAGTCATTTTCAACACAAACAAACAAACAAACCAATGCCAGCCATCACATAACCTCCTTGGTGGAGGTAAAAATGTGTTCTTCCTTGATTTAAGGGCTAATATGATGAAAGTTTGGAAGTATTCAATTAAATGATGGACAATCTGGAAAAAACAAGATACAGCATGTATAACTGGTCCTTATATTGACCGAGAGCCGTGTCAGACTTTTTCTACAATTATGTAATTTACAGCTAAATAGCAGCTGATTTATAGGAAATTATGAGGAAAATATGGGATGAAATAATTATAGAAGCTTGATTATAGATGTATATGTGAAAAACAGATTTGTAATCCTCAAAAGTTACTGATTAAAAGTATTGTTTTGATACTACATTCAGGTTACACCCGTAAAATCTTATATATATTTACGCTGTCTTGTTGTGTTTTTATTGTGTGATTATTTAAAGACACTGTAATGTTGATTTTGAGTTCTTTAATATTTCCAGTGTCCCGTTTTGCCGGTGGCATCTGTTAAAAAAATAAGCATTCTTAGGATATTTTGCATTTAAGATGGACTCCTCAGTTATGTTATTTGTTTATTCTTTATTTTTTTTATAGAATACTGTATCAATTCCCACCCTACTGTCCCTTTTTACCAAACCTCACTGTATAATGAGCCGATTTCCCAACATGCAACAGGTGACATGGTCTTTATCTTGTGTCCGTGCAGAACTTTGCCAAGGAGTTCATGATCAGCGACCACCGGGAACTGGACCTGGACTACATCCGCACGGAGCTGAAGAAGGCCGGCGGCGCCAACTACGACGCTCAGGCCGAGTAGAGGCGCTCCACCGGACGGGTCGGGGGGTTCGGGTGGTCGGGTTGGGTGGTCCAAACGGGGCGGGAGGGTCGGGGCAGGGCTGCTACCTCCGGGGGGAGACGGAGGGCGGGACGGAGAGGCAGACGTCACCCGATAAATACTCAACTAACGTAAAATTCTCTTTTATCCATCAGCAACCTGTTAAAGAAACAGATCAGAGGTGTTTGGTTCACATCTGCATTAAAGCGCTTCTACACTCGAGTTTATAGTGTTTGTAAAAGATGCTGCAGGAGGATTACAATAAGAACGTTACCATGGTGACAGTTAAGGAAGCTACTACTTGAAAGACGACTCGCACATGTTTGGAAACGCTGTGAAAAGACCATTTTTACTTTTTTGGTAGCTGGAGCTAGCAGCTATGTAGCTTAGCTTAGCATAAAGACAACTGGAAACAAGGGGAAACAGCTAGCATGAATCATTATCATCACCACAAATTCATATTTAGTTTGTGGGAGCTAGTTGCTATGTAGCGTAGCTTAGCATAAAGACTGGAGACAAGGGGAAACAGCTAGCATGAATCATTATCATCACCACAAATTCATATCTGGTTTTTGGGAGCTAGTTGCTATGTAGCATAGCTTAGCATAAAGACTGGAGACAAGGGGAAACAGCTAGCACTAATTTGCAAAAAAATTCAAATATAAACATGAGACAGAAAAACGTCTAAACTAGTGGTGAGTAAAATTTTAAAAAGTTAAAATTGTGTTAATTTTATGTTTAAATATGCAAATTAGGTGATATCTTATTAAATAAATCTTCTAAAATTACCAGAACATTGGATAACATAAAAAAGCTAGCTTCAGGTCACCATCAGAGCTAAATTTTCATATTTTAAAATTAATTTATATTGTTGGTATTCTGTAAAAAAAAAATACAAATATTCAGAAAATGTGTCAACCTGTAGTTACGTTTATTTTTTAAGCTTTTACCAGAGCCAAGACAGCCGTTTCTCCCTAGTTTTAGCCTTTTATGCTAAGCTAAGCTAACCAGCTATACAGAGTGGGTTTCAATGAGGTAACTAGCTTCCACTTGTGATGCAAACTGGCACAAAAGTTATTTTTCTGAGCATCACAGACTCTTTATTATCTGTATTCAATCTTTTCAGTCAAGTCAGAAAAGCTAAAGGAATCTGCGGTACTCTTTTAGCCTACCTGGTATGTGCTGTATACATACTGGACATTACAGAGTCTGCATGTTAGCTACGAAAAATGCTAAATCTAGCATATAAGATGGCCGCCTCTCCTTCCCGGCCCGCCGCCTCCTCCCCGGTCAGCTCATGGTTGGTTCTGCTGTGCTGTGCATCGTCATCTCACGCTCATCCTCATCTCAGCACCAAGCTGCAGTCGAGGCTTCGGCGCCGCTCGTCGAGGATAATTTAACGAGGATGTGAACGGAGAAAAAAAACTGAAGGGCTTCACTTCAAAAAAAAAAAAAGAAAGAAAAAAATACTGGATCAGACTGCAGACGTCTCATTTTGAAATGACACCCTTCGCTTGCAGGCATGTGTTTGACACCAGAACATGCTCTTAGTCATGATACACTGAACCTCCAGGGGGGAAGATCTCCATTTTCTAACGGTATCCTTGGTGATGGTTGGCGGCTTGTTTAGAGTAACACTGAGTCACACTGCTGAGCCTCCTCTTCATCTCCGAGCAGACAGCTGTGTTTGGTTTACAGCCGCCTTCGTGCTTTCTTGTGTTCTGTGCTGCTTCCTGAGCTAAAATGGCAACGAATGACACTTGTTTTTTTAGATGTTCTGCCATAAAACAACTAATATATTGATCCTCTAGCAGCACTTCTAACCTCACAGGATGCTGGGAATGGAGGTCTTTTCTTCTGGTGTCTCATCTCACGATTTACCACTTTAAGGTATCCATGCATACTGTAACCTACTGTGTTTGACTGCCTTAGTCTCCCATGGAGAGAGGGGCATCATGGGAGTTTGTGGACACTACACTGTGATTGGCTGTCCTCCTCCAGGATGCTGAGCTCAGGTTCACCATCCCGACTCAGGAGGAGCCATTTCTCGGTCGTAGCATCTCTTTTTTTCATTTGGTTTCAACCCTCCCTTCCTTCCCCTTCCTCCTCCTCCTCCCCCAGCAAAAAAAAAAAAAAATTAGGATTTTTTTTTGTTTTCTTGTACTTCTTGTTTTAAGATGAATTTTATTTTCTCTTACGAGTTTTACCTGATGATTTGATTTTTTAAGAGCATTGTTATCTTGGACATTTTGGTGGAAGAGATTTTCAAAAAAAAAGAAAAAAGAAATCATGCAAAAAAGAAAGAAAGAAAACAGAACGGGCACAAGACCAGTCATTTCAAAATAAAAATTGATGTTTTTTTCCAGAACCTGCTTCTCCAAGTGTCTTTTCTGTGTTTATCTCTAAAGCTCACCATTTACTACCATAAGAAGTTGGGTTGTTAATGTAGAAATGCAGAAAGCATTAGAGTGTGATGTTAGTTTAGTTCTAGTCTCTTTGATGAAAGTGTGTTTAATTTTTATTTAAGCCTAATTTCCAGAAAAATAAATACGTAGCCAACAAGCTGCTGGTGCAACACAAATCGAGCCGCAAACATTCTACATCTTATCCCACTTCATAGCTAGTTAGCCTGTTAGCTGTAGCACACTGAGCAATAGTAGCATATTTTAAACCACTTGTTATTTTTGATGGAAAGGGGGACGGCTAATTGTGAACTTTAAACCCTTTGGTGTCCTTAAGTAGGTCTTAAGCTAATGTTGTTTGGCTTTGTTTAAGCTTCGACAGTCAATACCAGCTAACAACATCAACCTGTACTTTTAGCTACAATTTAGCCATTACTTTTAGCATTTTAGCCATTTCAACCATTGGCTATTACTTTTACAAAGGTTATCCCATTGAATAACTATCAATTTTAGCCATGTTGTCCTTTGATTAGATATTAATTTAAGATATTTACCCTTAAACTTAACCCTTTCAACTTTCAGTCATTAGCCATTACTTATAGCTAACATCAGTATTTGCTTGTAGCTAACAAATTCAACTGACTAGCCTTTACAGAAGCCAACTGTTTATTTAGCCATCTAGCTAACAGTGTCAACCATTATTTGAAGCTAATCATTTTAACAATTTAGACATTATTTTTACAGAGGCTAAGTGTTAATCATTTCAACCATTAGCCATCTAGCTAACAATGTCAGCTATTACTTGACGCTTACAGTTTTCACAATTTATCTGCTATTTTAACAATGGCTATCTGTTTTCTGTTACTTTTAGCCATTTCAACCATTAGCCATCAAGCTAACAATGTCAGCTATTACGTGAAGCTAAAAATTTCCACAATGTATGTACTATTTTAACAATGACTAATGGTTTATCCATTACTTTTAGCCATTTCAACCATGAGTCACTTGGAGATGACAATTTCAACTATTTTTAACCATTTCAAGTATAGGCTAAGCAAGTACAGCTAATAAATTCGACCATGAGCCATTGCTCTCGTCTATCATCAGCATTTGGTTGTAGCTAACAAATTCAACGGATTAGCTACAGCCTTTGCAGAAGCTAACTGTTTATTAATTACTTTACCATCTAGCTAATAATGTCAACCATTATTTAAAGCTAACATTTTTCCTAATCTAGCCATTAATTTTACAGACTGTTTCATTACGTTTAACCATTTCAACCTCTAGATATCGAGCTAATGATGTCAGCTATTAGCTGAAGCTAACAATTTCCACAATTTATCTACTATTGTGAACATGGCTAACTGTTTATCCATTACGTTTAGCCATTTAAACCATTAGTCACTACTTGATGACAATTTCAACCGTTTTAACCCTTTCAAATGTAAGCAAGTACAGCTTATAATTCAAACATTAGCCTTTACTTTTAACTAACAGCAATAGTAGCTTACAAGCTGATTGGCCAAAGCCGTTACAGAAGCTAACTGTTTATTAATTATTTAGCCATCTAGCTAATAGTGTCAATCATTACTTGAAGCTAACAATTTCCACAATCTATCTGCTATTTTAACAGTGGCTAACTGTTTATACGTTACTTTTAGCCATTTCAACCATTAGCCATCTAGCTAACAATGTACTTGACGCTAACAATTTCTGCAATCTATCCATTTAACAATGGCCAACTGTTCATACATTGCTTTTAGCCATTTCAACCATAGTCATCTAGCTTATGTTAGATATTACTTGAAGCTAACAATTTCCACAATCTATCCATTATCTTAACAATGGCCAACTATTTATACGTTATTTTTTGCCATTTCAATTATTAGTCACTATTGGTAGATGACAATTAAAACTGTTTTTATTTAACCATTTCAAGTTTAAGCAAGTACAGCTAATAATTTCAACCATTAGCTATTTTAACCTTTCGCTCATATTTTGTTTACAGTGTTTACTATTTAACCATTACTTTTAACTATTTTAACAATCAGGTAACACATTCCACTCTTTAACCACTGTGTTTAGCCATGTCAACCATTTAGCTGTTCCTTTTAGCCATTTCTTTTGCACAGGGGGATGATTAATCATGAGTTTCCATCAGTTTGCTGTACTACAGTGACTTTCATTGAAGTGAGGGTTCAGTCTGAAGGTTTTGATAAGAAAGAAGACTGTATGGAATTAAAACTAAGCCTACATCTGAGGTGCGTTGGTCTTTCTGTAGGATAAGATAATGTGAGTGTCTGTAAACTGAGGATTCTCATAGTAGCTGCCTCTGGGAGGTAAATAACCGTAAAGGTTTCCCGGATCACTGCCGTAACCTTCATGCTCAACCAGGCAGCAGTAAGGACGACATAATGCTCAAATGTCTTGTTGTTACAGCAATAAATTAATACATCACATATTACGTGTTAGTCATTCAAAGGAATGTTATAGGTTACTTAATAATCAGGACCACACCAACGTCTTCATTTCCTGGTTAAATTCAAGCTAGTGAATAATCACAATAGCTGCACTCAGTTTTATTTCTTTGCACCTACCATTGGTTCTTTACACCACTGTTCCCAGTTTGTTTTTGTCAGATGAAACCAAACAAATCATCATTATCAACACCCACCATGTTCCAAATATCTGAATCACCTTAAATGGGTTTTTAATAAATATATATCTTTAATGTAGCCATTAAAAATATGTATTTATATAAAACTTCTTTTAACCTTTGATTCACTTTTAGCTAACCTTGCTAACCATTTATTCATTGCTAGTTAAATTATTAACCCATTAGCATTAGCATGTGTCCACAATTAGCTATTACAATCAGATAACCTTTAAACATTTATTCATTACATTTAGCTTTTTCAACCATTAGCCATTACATGTAGCTAGCAGTTTTAAACATGTATCCATTACTTATAGCATTTTCAACTATAAACCAGTTCACATAGCTTACATTTTTAAAGAATTAACCATTACATTTAGCCTTTTCAACCATTAGCCATTACGTGTAGCCAACAATTTTAAACATTTAGCCATCACTTTTAGCCATTTCAACTAGCAGTAATCACCTGTAGATAACAGTCAGTCACAATTGAAATCATTTCAACTATTAGCATTTTCATGTAGCTAATTATTTTTAACATTTAGCCAATAAAATCAGTGGCTATTACATATAGCTAACAGTTTTAAACACTTAGCCATTGCAAATATTAGCCACTTTTAACCATTACATTTAGATATTTCAGTCATTAGCAATTACATGTAGCTCACAATGTTAAGCATTTAGCTATTACTTTTAGCCATTTCAAACAGTGTTTAGATAACAGTTAGCGGCTAACCATTAGCCAGTATATGTAGCTGAAGCATTTTAGGCATTTAAGCATTGCAGTTGGATATTTCTACCATTAGCAATTACATGTAGCTAACAATCTTAAGCACTTAGCTATTATTTTTAGCCATTTCAAACAGTGTTTAGATAACAGTTAGCGGCTAACCATTAGCCAGTATATGTAGCTGAAGCATTTTAGGCATTTAAGCATTGCAGTTGGATATTTCTACCATTAGCAATTACATGTAGCTAACAATTTTAAGCACTTAGCCATTGCTTTTAGCCATTTCAAACAGTATTTAGATAACGCGGCTAACCATATATGTAGCTGAAGCATTTTAGGCGTTTAACCATTACATTTAGATATTTCTACCATTAGCAATTACATGTAGCTAACAATTTTAAGCATTTAGCTATTACTTTTAGCCATTTCAAACAGTGTTTAGATAACAGTTAGCGGCTAACCATTAGCCAGTATATGTAGCTGAAGCATTTTAGGCATTTAAGCATTGCAGTTGGATATTTCTACCATTAGCAATTACATGTAGCTAACAATTTTAAGCACTTAGCCATTGCTTTTAGCCATTTCAAACAGTATTTAGATAACGTGGCTAACCATATATGTAGCTGAAGCATTTTAGGCGTTTAACCATTACATTTAGATATTTCTACCATTAGCAATTACATGTAGCTAACAATTTTAAGCATTTAGCTATTACTTTTAGCCATTTCAAACAGTATTTAGACAACAGTTAGCAGCTAACTGTTAGCCAATATAGCTGAAACATTATTTAGAAACCATATTTAGATGACAATTTTAAATATTTAGGCCTTTAGGAAATTAGTAATCAGTTTAGCTAGCTATTTCATTCATCATTTCACCATTTTTTAGCCATACTTTTTAAAATTATGTCATAGTTTATTTTGCCATCTTTCCATATATTTATATGTATCCCCCTGGAACTGCTACCTTATCGTGGTGGGGGAGTTTAAGTGCCCAAATGATCCTGGGAGCTTTGTTGTCGGGGGCTTAATTCCCCTGGTAGGGTCACCCAAGGCAAACAGGTCCTAGGTGACGGCTCAGACTGTGGGCTTATACATAGGATATATATATATATGTGCCCATGACATCTTAAGAATTGTCCCCTTTGGGAGTCCCAGCTGTGCGCTCCTGTTCACCAGTATAAGTAAATGCATTCCTATGATTGAGCGCTGCTTCCTAATGATTTGATCATCCCTCTGCAGTCACATCGAGGTCCGGCCTGGTAAGTCAGCACATCCACAGAGGACATTGATTTCCAATAAAGGCGCCTAATTTGCGTGTTCTCTGGTCCTTCAGCGTGAGTGGCGGCTGCTGGTCGGTATCAGGTCAGTCGATGCTTCCAGCTGTTCAAACCCAAACACTGTCAGCATGTGTGCCCTGTGAGTGTGTGCTTTATCCTGTTACAGCTGCCGGATTAATGGTTTGTGAGCATGAGTCAGCCGCTGATCAAACACTGCTGCTGCTGAGTGACTGTACAGCAGGCGGCCGGCTGGTTGCAGTGGTCTGTAGGACTAATAGCAGGTTGCATAATGACAGAGCTGCTGTGGCTTTAAGTAGGAGGTGAGTGGTTGGTGTAATTTAAACTCCTGTTACACTGAGTGTGTGTGGGAGTCGAGGCCAGTTCAGACAAGTCTGTCAAGGTGCTACACTAATGCGGTTAAAGCCTTTACAAATTGCATTAATCGTCATTTCTTTTCTGTTTGGAGAACATTGAGAAATAATTGACATTCTAAATAATGAGGAACTGCTCGTATCTGGTGGCAACATCTGCTGCCTCGAGGTATTCTGAGGCTTCTTCCTCGTTTTTTAAATTCCTAGAAGTAACCAGACAGCAGATCTCGTGAGCGTCATAACTAATCACTGGACAGCAGCGTATCTGTGTTAAAATCCTTGTACAGGTGATATCTTTATTACAGTATTAAAATTATATTACAGTGTGGGTGGTATTACAAATGAAAACTGCTTATGGCCAATATTGGCTGATTTAAATACAGTTAAAATGATGTCATTTTATAATCAAACATTGTACAAGAATGAAACGTTATTTACAGTTTTTCTGTTGTTCTTTTTTTTTACAAATTTAAATTAAATTAGTAAATATAAATTTTCTGTGATTTTCCTAGTTATGCATTGAAACAAAACAAATCAAACAAACAAACAAAAAATGAATAAGATCTGTAAAAATACAGTAAATTGCTAAAAAAAAAAAATACAACTAAAAACATGTTTAGTTTTTCGGTTGTTGTTTACAGTCATCATATAAATTAAAATTAAATTAAATTAATAATTATACATTTTCTGTGATTAAACATATTGAACATATTTTCTGTTGGTTTTTTTACAATCAGCATATTAATTAAAATTAAATTGAATTAATAAATATGATTTTCCTACTTATGCATTTAAATTAAAAAATAAAAAAAATTAAAAAAATGAATAAAATCTGTAAAAATAGAGTAAACTGCTAAAACAAAATAAAATTTAAAAGTATATTCAGTTTTTCCTGTTTTTTTCCAATTATATGAATTAAAATTAAGTTAAATTAAATTAATAAATATAAATTTTCTGACATTGAATGGACTGAACGGATTTTCAGTTTTTATGTTGTTTTTTTTAAAATTACCATATAAATTTCAATTAGATTAAATTAAATTAAAAATATACATTTTCTGTAACTGAATGCATTTTCAGTTTTTCAGGGTTTTTTTGCAATTATCATAAAAAAATTTAAATTAAATTAATAAATATAAATTTTCTGTGCTTTTCCTAGTTATGCATTTAAACAAAACAAAACAAATCAAATCAAACAAACAAAAAAATCTGATTAAAATCTGTAAAAATGCCTTAAATTGCTAAAAAGAAATTACAGTTAAAAACGTATTTTCAGCTCCCAGCAGTGAGTTTTTAACTCTTGTTGGCCTCCATTTGTTCCTTTATCCTTTGGCCGCTGCAGCTCCAGTCGCTGTGGTTTAAAGGTAAAAGCACTGAGCAGCTTCAGCCTCAGTCGGTGTTTCAGGGCCTCGGTGGTTCTGCTGGAGAAAGAGGGGGACCGTTAGCATGCAGGACCTGTAGGAGTCCGAACAAGGCCTGTCAGATGAGCCGCTGCAGATCCTTCCTGCATTCCTCAGACCTCCTCAGCGAGTTTCTCAGCCCACAAACGGTCATGTGACGTCCAGAGAAAGGCAGGAATTGTCTTCCAGCCACCCAGTTCCTCTAAATGTTTGCGTGATGACGTTGTGGTGTTTGTCATGCATAGAATCAATGCTAATTTAGACTCACTGGGAAACATGTTGGGAAGCAGAAATCACCAGAATCTGAACTGGAGCGGCGTCACTGGTGGGCGGGTTTTATTCTGAAAGCTTCGAGGCTCAACGTGGATTTATTGTTGAGATCCGATTTTCTTTCTTTACCCTTTTAAGTTACGTTTTTAACCCTCTGAGCTCCGAGCAGCTTCAGGGAGGTTTTGTGCTTCTGTCACATGTTTTCTCACTTTAAGTTAATTTTTCACTGCAGTATAAATTCCTGCACCTCAATGGAAACAGAAGAACCATAAAGAAGGAGTGAGATCTTTGCACTCTGGGACCTAAGTTCAAAAAGGATGTCTCTTTGTGGTCGTTTTGTCTCCACATACTATGGGTATTTAACTATTTCCATGTTTCCAGCGTCTACAAACTGTTCCACCATGCTGGATGTATCTCCAACTACTGTCTCCTCTGTTCACTGTTTTCTGAGCCATGTTGCATTTATTTATTGATCCAGTAGGTTGGATTTTCCTCTCAGTCTCTCTGCGGAGACACTGCCTGCAGTTCAACCTGGAAACTCTTTGAATTTTTCCCAAATGACTGTTGGTCCCAGCTGAGTCAGTGGTGGCTTCATTTTTGTGTCAAGGAGTGCAGAATTTTTTGTTTTTTACAGAAACTCTTTAGAGTAAACAGTTAATTTTGTACATTTTTTTTCACTTGAGGCATGTAGAATAAAATGATTTATGATATGAAACGTTCAGAGACTGTCTGAAAGATTAAAATTGGATATTTATTGCTGTTTTTACAGTTTTTTCTATGATAAATGTAGTCATTTTGTTGATGTTTTAACCCCCGGTTGTTGCAACTTTGCAACATACCGCTGCAGCCGAGATAGTGTATGCATTCCCCCAGTGCTGGTTTGTGCATATTCAATACATACCTAGGAACCTTTGCAAGCACTGGTTTCTCTTAGGACCGGTTTGAATGTCATTTGCGGCATCAATAAAAAATTACCATTAATACCTGCTGCATTACACCTTTATATCTACTATATGTGGTATAGACAAATTACCAGCCTCCACTTAATTTAACATCAACTTGAAATCAAAAAACACATAAAATTATTGTTTTTACATAATTGTAAAGAAATTCAGGCGTAAAGGGGTTAAAGACAGCATGACTTTTCAACCTGCTGGTGGGTTCAGAGGGTTAAATCATCCTGAATCCAGTAATATAATATCATTTTTAAAAAGTTCCTGCTTTGAGCACTTTAAGTACTATTTATATCACATTTTTAAACTCCATTTGCGACAAAGTAGTTCTACAATGTGGTATTTATGCTTCTATGTAGGTCAAAATTCTGAATACTTCCTGCTTTACTGGTAAACTGGTGACTGTGGTTCACGGTTGTGAGGGTAAATAAAAGTAAACATCTCATTGCCGTGTCTTTACACCCTGACAGGCTGAAGTGTGTTACGTCAGTGTGATCCTCAGACAGGAAACACGACGCGAGACACTTGAAATAAAAGCCTTTCAGACTCGGGTCCTTACTACTTCAGCGTCGGGTTAGTCACAGCTCAGCGGGGTCTTAAGTCCAAACCGACCAGCGAGCTCCGAGTGCGACGCTCAGGCTGCTCACTCTGGGAAAAACCGCCTGGAAGAGGCCCTGAGAGGGGAGATCCAACACTTAATGAACACATCTACTGGAGAAAGGCCAGCGTCCCCCCGATCCTCTGCTGCTGCACGTTAAACGTCTTCCACACAGATTTAAAGAGTGTTTGCACTAATTAGTCAGCCGCCGATTGCAGACCGAATCATTAACAGACGTGGTGATAATACCAGCAGACTCTAGATATCACTCTCATGGCTGAATTAACCGCCTGAGGGGCCTCCAGGGGCAACAACTAGTTTTTGTGCCCCCATTGGACATGTTGGATTCATTATTTCCCCGAGAAACCAGAAGCCGACCTTCATTTTAGAATGAAATGGTTCGTTTTTTTAATTGATTTCAAAATGTGTTCTTCATTTGAGCCATTTTTAAAAGCAAGAATGGAAAAAAAAAACTTCTCTTGTGTAATTTCCTCCGTTTTGTATGATAACAGACTTATAATATGTGGATTCTGGCTTTTTAGTGAGACAAATAAGCAGTTTGAATACGTAGAAATTAGAGGAGAACAACTGCACATCGTCTGCAGAAAGACGTTCCTCCATGATGGATGTATCTCCAACTACTGTCTCCTCTGTTCACTGTTTCTGAGCCATGCTGCATTTATTTATTGATCCAGTAGGTTTGATTTTCCTCTCAGTCTCTCCTTATCTGACCGACACGTCACTGATACACGACAAACGTCTCCATTCTGCTTTCAAGTTGGCGGGAGCAGGAACAAAAAACCTAGAAAAACCCTCAGAGAGCTCATACCTCCGCCAAGGAGCTTCAGTCCACCCCCAACACAATCTCCTAATTCACATATTTTGTATGGAACGTTACAGATACAAATTGTAGAACGTGCCACTACAGGCCAGGAATTAAATAAGACGGAGGACCAGGAATTAAGGTATGCAAATGTTAATATTCATTTTTCACAGTGCACATCATAAAATCGCCATTTTGTTCATCCAAAAGGGGTTCTAATTACTTATAATATTAATTCTCAATGCACTTAAGCCCGATTAACCAAAAGTGAAACCACTGCACGCTAAAATGCCACTGCACATCAAAAAAACACTGCAAACAGTTCACTCGTGCCAATAACCATCTCACAGAGGTCGGGTTTCCGTACCGCGAGGGATTAACATTAGGTAATCTACGACCCAGGATCGAACAGGGAGGCGAATAAACCAACAAAACAAACAAACAATAAACATAAATACAAGAAATTAGTCCGCTCTCACACGATGCACCCCAGGTTGTTCTCATCTACGGGCCCTGCAAGGCCGAGCGGACTAACTTAAACAAATCATACAAACAAAATCAAAAGGACAGCAGGAAACAATTGCTGGAAAACACAAACAATAAAAACACCATTAACTACTGAATTCAGGATAAACTTATCACAAATAAAACACATTTTTAATAAGCATCCCTTAAAAATACATACCGGCTACGCTGCCATCTCACACGCAGCAGGAAATCGAACTCTTCATTAAAACCGTGTGGCCACACCAAAGCTGAAACCTTGTGTGGTTCTCTGTGCTCACGCCAGCAATCGTCTGCACCTGGCACTCACCTAACTCCTTTTATTGCTGCCTGCCAATCAGAGGCAGACAGCGTAGAACCACCAGGTGCAACTGGTTACAAAATGTAATTACAGACAGTTCAAATGTCCTACCGACAATGCGGCCTTCACCCCATCCGACCTAATGAACAGGCGCGGCCTCTAGCATAACATGCTGGCCCAACCGTGCGTATGTCGCTCAGGAAGGAAAGAGAACTCCATCACTGTCACTGTCTGTCGCATGGAGACCCAAAATGTCATGTGGTCAGAGGGGGTTACCCCAAAAACAAGAGTGCCTTCTGGTGGCTTTTAGAGTAAACCGCATTTAATTGTCCACCCAGTTACGTTTACATTTAAAAAATTCCTGGATCCAGACGGTGATCCGGATCAGTCCCAAAATGTCATCATTTGTTCTTTGTCCCATTTCACACATTTCCTGAAAATTTCATCCAAATGTGTCCATGACTTTTTCAGTTATTTTGCACACAAACAAACAAACAAACAAACCATCACATGGCCGGCCATCACATGACCTCCTTGGCGGAGGTAATAACCATGGTGGACGATAATGTGGAGTCCAGTCAATGAAGGTTTGGGAGTTCATTAATATTTGGGGGGACAGCTCTATTCAGGACTAACTCAGGGGTCTTATTGGAACCGGGCGGTTTTTGAAAACATCTCCAAAGAAATGGCCGAGCGTGGGGATAAACGGTCCTGGGTCCAGTGCCGAAGAAAAGTAAAGAGCCTCCGAGCCAAATATAAGGAGGCTAAAGACTCCAACAAACGAAGCGACTGTGGACGTGTTGCCGGTCCACTTTAGGAAGAGCTGGACCGCATTTTGGTAGACGAGCCCAGCGTTTAGCCGGTGTGATGTGACGTCGTTGTGTCCTCTTCTGCGGATGTGGGACACTTTTGGGTCGTATGAAGTTCAAACAGGACATCACATACAAGCTGCATTTAACTGGAAACGTGAAGGAACTCGCAAAAAAATCAGAATTGAGCCTTGAGCCCTGCCGTCGGTCGTTCTGTCTCCACATTCTATCGATATTTTATTATCTCCATGTTTCCATCCTCTCCAGTCTTCTCCTCTCTACTCTGCTCATCATCTCTATAAAGATGTTCCTCCATGCTGGATGTATCTCCAACTACTGTCTCCTCTGTTCACTGTTTCTGAGCCATGCTGCATTTATTTATTGATCCAGTAGGTTTGATTTTCCTCTCTGGCTCTCTGTGGAAACACTGCCTGCAGTTCAACCTGAAAACTCTAAGAATTTTTGTCACGTCACTCTTGGTCACAGCTGAGTCGGTCATGGCTTCGCTTTTGTGTCAAGGAGTGCGGAATTTTTTGTTTTTTACAGAATCTGATTCAAGCAAATGATTAATTTATTGGAGATTTTTTTTAGAATAAAGTGATTTTGATGAAATATCGCGACTTTACGATCAAATGTCTTTTTCCTAGTGGAACAAGGAACATTAGAAAGACAATAATCTGACAGTTCTTTCTGTTTTTACAGTTTCTGGCTAATAAATGGTGCCATTCTTGTGAATTTTATACGTTGAGGGTTCCTTCTAGTTATTATTAACCCGTTCTGAATTAGATTTAATAAAATAAAGATAAGAGATTAAGATACCAAGAGCAACAACAAGTGTTTATTTTGCAATAAAAGTCCAACACGGCACCTCTTCAGTGTCCATGGGGGCACATAGATGTTGAATTGATGCTTCCAAGCTTGTAGTGTTTTTAGCAACAAAGCCACTGAATGCTACAGGGTAAAAAGTGATTAGATGTACCTTTAAACACCCTGTTTATCAGTGGGAAGTTTTGGAACAACTCCCATGGTTGCTTATGATGTCTTGCATTTGCAGTTTGCCACCATATCATCATTACCTCAAGAGGTTAAACATGCTATCACTGTGTGTTTCCTCCATGTGTATCCTCTGTTTATTCCTATCTAACATGTAGTCGTTTGGCTTTACTAATGCACCCCGACCCTGACCTCTGAACTTCTTCCTCTTTGGTTTCTTGTGATTGTTTGTGGTGCAGGAAACATCTAAATAAAATGTAAAGTGGGAAGATGTTGGACGCTTCGCCGAGACCCAGAGCGAGATAAAGGTTGGCGGGAGGCCTGTCGGGGGCTCGGAGATTGAAATTTGTGCCCGGGCGGTGGGAGGCGGGGCGGCTCTCTTTTCAGATTCCTCCATGTGAAAAGGGGAAGGCAGAGCGACGGGTTAGGGGGGAGTCTGGGGGTGAATGAGTCGGTGATGGAGCTCCTGAGTGCCAGAGCTGCACAGCGTTGGCACAGAGGCGCCATTGTCGGAGGCTAACGAGCTGAGCGCCGCTTCATTCCCCCGCCTCAAATGAGCATCTGTTTACTGAGTGGACTGAGTGTCTTTACGCTGTGAATGCAGGCCGACAGCAGGGCGTCTGTGTGCTGGGATGTCGGTCTGTTAGTGGCTTTCTATCAGCTCTGATCGTCAGCTATTCACCTGTCATAGGAAAGGAAGTAACACAGATTGAATTACAGCCTTTATATGAATAATGAGTGATTTACATGCAGAGACAGGTTGGTAAAACATGAATGAACAGATGAAACAACTTAATAAAAGAGGCTGCCCTCGTGGACCAGGATGATTTAATCTTGTTTTCAGGATAGTGGTGAAACTGCCAGGGGAGGGATTTCAGGACTGCATTATAAACTAGAAAAGCCCTCAGAGAGTTCATACCTCCACCAAGGAGCTTCAGTCCACCCCCAACACAATCTCCCAATTCACATATTTTGTATGGAACGTTACAGATACAAATGTAATTACAGACAGTTCAAATGTCCTACCAACAATGCGGCCTTCACCCCATCCGACCTAATGAACAGGCGCGGCCTCTAGCGCGGCAGCTCCTAACAGCCTCCCAGCTTCTTAGACAACCGGAGATAAGAATGCCGGCCCAACCGTGTGTATGTCACTCAGGAAGGAAAGAGAACTCCGTCATTGTCGCTGTCTGTGGCGTGGAGACCCAAAAATGGGTCATGTGGTCAGAGGGGGTTACCCCAAAAACAAGAGTGCCCTCTGGTGGCTTTTAGAGTAAACTGCATTTAATTGTCCACCTGGTTACACTTACATTAAAAAAATTTCTGGATCCAGACGGTGATCCGGATCAGTCCCAAAATGCCATCATTTGTTCCTTGTCCCATTTCACACATTTCCTGAAAGTTTCATCCAAATCCATCCATGAGTTTTCGAGTTAATTTGAACATAAACAAACAAACAAACTAACGCCGCCCATCACATGACCTCCTTGGCGGAGGTAATAAAGTTTACATCCACTTGTAAAGACCGTGTATATCATGTCAGTCTTGAGTTTCCAATGACTCCTATGGAATCATTGAAACACGTGAATCTTTGTCACGAAAAAACAATCATGTGTTTTGGTTCTTTCATAGATTTATTAAAGGTCTTCTGGAAATATGACAAAACCTACTGGGTCAAAAATACACAAACAGAAATGCGAATATTGGTCATTTCCTCCTCAGTTCGGCTCTTTTAG
The DNA here is from genome assembly GCA_024666655.1 of Dascyllus trimaculatus. Taxonomy (NCBI): domain Eukaryota; kingdom Metazoa; phylum Chordata; class Actinopteri; family Pomacentridae; genus Dascyllus; species Dascyllus trimaculatus. The sequence continues at coordinate 5,916,857 of CM045448.1, read as the reverse complement.
TTTCCATCTACAAGCTTCTGGTTTATCTTTGACTCCTCTGGACAGAATTGGTTCAGTCCAACTAAATGTGTTGTCTTTATGACTCAGCCTTGTTTCTTCAGGTTCTTGATGGTTTAAGTCAGGACTTTGGGGGACCAGTTTAAAACCTTCATTCCAGCCTGATGGAACCATTTCTTTACCACTTTGATGTGTTTGGACTCATTGTCTTGTTGAAACATCCAACTGTGTCCAAGATTAACCTTCTGATGATTGTTTTAGGTTTTAATCCTCCTTCTTCATTGTTCCATTGACTTGATGATGCTGCCACCTCCATGCTTGATGGTAGGTCTGGTGTTGTTGGGGTTGAAGGCCTCACCTTCTCTCCTCCAGTCTTTGTTCCATCTGACCACAGAACTTTCCTCCAGAAGGCCTTTTCTTTGTCCATGTGATCAGTGGAGCTTTAAGGTTAAGAACTTCCTTCTCCATGGAGCCTCTCAGCTCATGTTGATGTCCAACCCTGTGGACACTGACAGCTGTGTTCCAGCAGCTTCTGGTTCATCCAGACCTGCTTTCTGCTGGTTCCTGGTTGACTCTGGACCATCCTGACCAGGTGTCAAGAAACTATTGGACCAAATGTGAAAAAATGTGGACCAAATTGGACTAAACATGGACTAAACATGGACCAAACTGGACTAAACATGGACCAAACTGGACTAAACCAAACTGGACTAAACTAAACAGACCTGCTTTCTACTGGTTCCTGGTTGACTCTTGACCATCCTGACCAGATGTCAAGAAACTATTGGACCAAATGTGAAAAAATGTGGACCAAATTGGACTAAACATGGACTAAACATGGACCAAACTGGACTAAACATGGACCAAACTGGACTAAACATGGACAAAAATGGACTAAACATGGACCAAACTAGACTAAACATGGACCAAATTGGACTAAACATGGACAAAAATGGACTAAACATGGACCAAACTAGACTAAACATGGACCAAATTGGACTAAACATGGACAAAAATGGACTAAACATGGACCAAACTGGACTAAACATGGACCAAACTAGACTAAACATGGACAAAAATGGACTAAACATGGACCAAACTGGACTAAACATGGACCAAACTGGACTAAACATGGACCAAACTAGACTAAACATGGACAAAAATGGACTAAACATGGACCAAACTGGACTAAACCAAACTGGACTAAACTAAACAGACCTGCTTTCTGCTGGTTCCTGGTTGACTCTGGACCATCCTGACCAGGTGTCTCTCAGCAGCAGGTGGTAGTTGGTGGTGGATGGTGGCAGCAACACACCTGGACCATGAACTTTATACTACAAACAGATGATTCTAGGATCTGAAGCTGCTTTGAAACGGCTCCAACTGACTTTCTGACTTGTTCCAGTCGATGATTTGCTTCTTCAGATCTTTGCTGAGCTCCTCAGACTTTCCCACTGTAGCGTTTGAGTCTAATGAGTGGATCAAATTGGTTCTATTTAAACTGGCTCAGAGGAGTCAGCAGCTGTAGTCAAATGTAATCACTCATGAGAAGTTAAGAGGCCACTAAGAACATTTGAATAACGCAGCTTTCTAAATCATTCAGGTTGCTGTATGTGTGTTTATGACCCAGAAGATTTTGCCATATTTCCGGACAACCTCTAATAAATCTATAAAAGAACCAAAATGCATCATAGAAATTAACAACAGAGACCTGCAGTGCTGTGTTCATGTTAAACCAACAGGAAGTTTAATGAGATAAAACATTAGCTCATGATGGACAGCCGACTTCAGCGTGTCCGTCACATATTAGCGCTCCCTGGAAACGCATCTGTTGTTGTTGCTGTTTGCGGCTTGTTTCTCTGTTGGATTGTGTTTCTTGTGTCGTGACTTTGATTTGCTTGAGCTTCGTGAATTTGCATGTTCTTTCTCGAGACGCATTGAGTTCAGGTCTCCAGTTGAAACACAGACACTAACCGATTTACATCCTTAAACAACCAGTAAGAGCTGACTTTAGTTTCAGTACATCAGCCATTAACAAATGTGGAGAATTAGTCAGTTACTTCTCCAGTCTTGTGGCTTCACACAGACGATATAGTAAATAGATAAATAGACAAAAAGACAATTTACTGCTATTATACAGATTTTTATAAATTACAGATAGTAATTAATAAAATCCCAAGGGGAAAAAAGTCAGAAAAGGATGTTAAATATAAAAATACAGACCAAAACTGTCAATAATGTCCACATTATAAACATAATTAGTTCTTTCACAACATTTAACCATAAAATTACCCTATTTCTACTGTATTTGAAGCAGCAAAACTAATGGTATTTTACAGATATTTGCTGTTATTTGAAAGATGAATTCTGTATATTAAGGACTATTTAACGATTATTTTACACATTTGTCCTGTTTTGTGAAGTTACAGATAATATCTAATAAAATCACAGAAATAAAAGTATTATTTTACACGATGACTGTAGAAAACAATGGACATTTAAATTGCACATTTTGCTGCATTGAAATCTGCTAAAAATACATATAATCTTTTCTGAATATTAGCAGTTATTTTTATTTTTTATTTTTACAATTTTACAAACTTTTTTTGGAGTGTACAGTGATCCCTTGTTCGGTTCTGGCACCAAACCCCCACAAAGTAGCAACCTCATATTTATTCTATTATTTATATATATTAAGGCTTTGTAAATCCTCCCCACACTGTTACTAACCTTCCCCACACTCTTATAAACCCTTCCTCCACTCTTAAACCTTCCATCTAGAGGAGCTTCTACAGCCGTGTCTGATAATGGAACTAGCGATGCAGCGATCCACTTGGGAAAAACTCTGCCGTATTTTAAACACACCGACACCGAGGACGTCCGGCTGCCTACCTACCTGGAAACTGATGATGATGTTACGGTAATCCTACAGACTGTCACCGGTTCTCTGACGGTCGTTTCCAGTAAACTCTCACCGTGTGGGACCAAAGGTTCTGGCTGGCTTCCATCACCGCCAATCAATCAGAGACCGACCAGCTCAAGAGGAAGTAGCTGAGTTTTCCATACGTGGTTCGACTCATCTGCTGTAAGCTACGTATTTATATACAATTTAAAAATCCACAATGCAGTGAGACCGAGAAAAGTGAACCGCGATATGGAGAGGGACGACTGTATTTAGTCACAAAAACAGCCCCTTCAACAGCTCTTTCTAAGGGATCAAACAGGTCGATACAACACAAAACTTCAAAGTGTACATCATGTAAACCAGGTTTATACTTTCCTGTTCTCAAGTTTCCTTTTAACATACCAGCAGCTACACTGCTCTTCTATTTCACATCCATTTCGGTTTCTTGCACTCGCCATCCACACTAAACGGTCACCTACTCTTTAGCAGCTGGCGAGCAGGAAGACCAAACGAGTGTGTGGTGTGCTTATTGTTTTGTTTCCAGTCTATGGATCCCGTAGCTTTTCAAGCGTTACTATCTAGGTCAAAAACAGCGTCAATCTTGCGATAAAAAAACTGACGCTGTTAAAATTGATTTGCGTTAACGCGTTAATAATGTGATATTTTTGACGATGGAGAGTCCCTGCCCCAGGTGGAGGAGTTTAAGTATCTCGGGGTCTTGTTCCAGAGTGAGGGGAGGATGGAGCGTGAGGTGGACAGACGGATCGGTCCGTCAAGAAGGAGCTCAGCCAAAAGGTGAGGCTCTGTATTTACCAGTCAATCTATGTTCCTACTCTCACCTATGGTCATGAACTTTGGGTCATGACCAAAAGAACGAAATCCCAGACACAAGCGGCTGAAATGAGTTTCCTCCTCAGGGTGGCTGGGCGCAACCTTAGAGATCGGGTGAGGAGCTCAGTCACCAGGGAGGAGCTCGGAGTAGAGCCGCTATTTCTCTACATAGAGAGGAGTCAGCTGAGGTGGTTTGGACATCTGTTCTGGATGCCTCCTGGACGCCTCCCTGGGGAGGTGTTCCTGGCATGTCCCACCAGGAGGAGGCCTCGGGGTAGACCTAGGACATGCTGGAGGGACTATGTCTCTCGGGGTCCCACTGGAAGAGCTGGAGGAGGAGTCTGGGGCGAGGGAAGTCTGGGCCTCTCTGCTTAGACTGCTGCCTCCGTGACCAGGGACCGGATAAGCGGAAGATGATGGATGGATGGATGGATGGATTTTTGACAGTACTAGTAAATACATATGAAATATAAAATAAATTCAAGATTTTGGAGATATATATGGGGCATATAAGCGTTCACATCATAGGGATTTACTTTCTGTATATAACTGGAAGTTGTCTTTTTGTAGAGTGATGTTCTGGGATTCGTTTTTATTATATTATTACATCTATAGTATAGGATATTGTTCTTTTTCTTAATATTATTTTTTGAAATTTTATTGATAGACAGGGTGAAAGGGGGTAGAGAGGAGAGAGGCCCTATAATATTATCCTTATACACAGCCATCCTTTAGTCCCAGCTGCTCCTTATTTATTTTGCAGCGAACATCAACCAACATGCTGAGTCAATGGACTTTTGCATGTTAGACAACGTGTGGGAATCTGTTTTTCTTTTCGTTTCAGCAAGAAGAAGTCAGAGAAGTTATTGATTCTGATGCTGCAGGTGTAAATTCTATTACTAGTTCCACTATTTCTGTTTAGTAAATGACTGATTGAAGTCTGACACCTTGGCGTTTCAAACAGGATCACATGTTTGTCCAACGAAGACGACCGTTTCCATCCCATGTGTGTGTTTTCACATGACTGCGCGTCACATTGTTGAAGAACATTGAGATTTTCCACGTCTCCCCGTCAGATCAGGACTGTTTCTTTCTTGGGAGCGTCACATGTCGGCGGATCTCGTCTCGTTGCTGCTGCAGACGTCTTCCTCTACGTGTTTCCTTCGGTCTGACATCACTCTGCTCTCTGACAGGTCCTCCTCTGCTTTTAATTAAACCATAACTCTGCAGATGGATTCGGATCAGCGCTTCCCGCTAAAACAGTTGTTCGTTTACTGAAGCCGGAGAGCTAAAGGTCGGCCGCCTCCACAGAATGAGAGCAGCTGTGCAGTTTAATTCTTAATGAGCAGAGTTTGTGATGCGGCTGTAAGTCAGAGTCCAGGTCAGCCCAGATCTACATGAGGGGAGGCAGCAGGGGTCTGGAGCTTCATCTGTTTATTTATGTGAAGTTTGGTTCCTTCTGACTGGCGTGTTAAATGTCAGCGACAAGCAATGCAATTAAATTAATGTCTTCAATTTATTTCTGCAATTTAATACACCAGCTTCCCCTTAGCCTACCACAGTATGTATTTATCTATTAATTTATTATATTTATATATATATATGAATTTATTTATTTCTAAATCTGTTTCTTTCTTTCTTTCTTTCTTTCTTTCTACATTTCTTTATGTTGTGATTTTTTTCTACATTTCTGCAATATTTTAATATTTAATTATTTTTTGATTTAACATTTATTTATTTTATTATTTTTAATTGTTTATTTTTACATTTATGCATTCATTTTTTTCTACATTTCTTCATTTATTACTGTATTGTCTGTATTTTCTTGTATTTTCATTATTTTCCATTTATTTATTTATTCATTTCCTCATTTGTTTATTTTTTTCATATATATTTTTCCAAAAAATTTTGTTCCATTCTTTATTTCTCTATTCATTTATTAACTTCTACATTTCTTCTTTATTCATTTCTATGTTACATCAATGTTTATATTTTTCCAATTATTTATGTTTTTATATGTCTATATATATTGTTCTATTATTATTTATTCATTCATTTCTTTATTTCTATTTTTTAATTTTTTTTTCATTAATTTATTTCTAATTTCATTTATTTATTTCCACATTTCTACATTTGGTTCTTACTTATTTATATATATATATCTAAATTTATTCATTCATTTCTGCTTTTCTTCATTTATTTATTGACACAATTCTTAATTTAGGTTTTTCTAAAATACTTAATTAATATATTTTCATTCATTTATTTTTAAATTTATTAATATCTAAATTAATTTACTTATTTATTTGATTTTTTTCTTTTGTTTCCTCATTAAATTAAAATTTTCTGCATTTTTCTTTTATTTTTTCTAAAAAAATTCTACCTTTCTTTTTTGTCTGCTGTGTTCTCTTTAAATTCTCAACTGATTCATTACGATAATCTATTTTTCTGGTTAATAGTGTGTCTATGTAGGTTTATTTATGCTGCATTTCACACCGTAGTTCTTGTTAATGCTGCAGTAGATGGAGTTAATTAGAGCTACACATGTAAAAGTAGTAACTTCCTCCCATCTTTCAGAGTTATGACGTTTATCCATGAGGAGGTTTCTGGGTGTTTTAAAGCAGGAATCTAAACACTGTGTCTGTTCAGCAGCTCTGAGCTACAACATGAGGCCGTCTGAGTCTTGCATCATCATTTCTGCTGTGTTTTCAGGCACTGAGCTGGTTTCTACGTTTTTAAGGGCGTCGTTCTCAAATGTCGCTTCTCACAGATGTGAAAGCTGCTGAGCCTCGGGCTTCTGCTGCTTCGTCTCAGCTCCTCTTCCTCTGTTTTTTCACAAGGCTGCACTTCACAGTCAGAGCAGAAGTTCCCGACGCCCACATTAAAGACACGACGACATCCTGGATTCTCTCAGCGGCTCGGTGAGGAAGCCGAGTGCAGGAGGAGGTGTGTTAGCCTCATGCTAACGGAAATACACCAGCACTAAACCAACTTCAACCCTACTTTAAGCACAAGTTAGCAGCTATGGGTTGGTTTAATCTGCCTTTGCACCCCTGGGGCCCCTCAGGGATCCATTCTGGGGCCACTTTCATTCTGCTCTTCTATGCTGATGATGCCCTCAAACGTGTTTAATAGTACGAGGTGTGATCAGGACTTCCTGTGACTGAGTTTGTAAAAGTCAAAAACTGATTTGGGTCTAGCCTCCACCTCCTTCCATCCCTGTGCAGTCGTACTCTGCTCCCAGTGCTCCTGCAAAACTCTCCATGGAAGTCCCATTGTTCTGTCTCTTCTTGCAGCCATGTTTTGGTTGTTTTTGGTTGTTTTGTGTCTGTTTGTGGTCATTTTTTCTTTGTTTTTGGTTGTTTTGTCTCTTTTTCCAGTCATTTTATCTCTGTTTTTGGTTGTTTTGTCTCTCCTTGTGGTCATTTTGCGTCTCTTTGTGGCCTTTTTGTGTCTCTTTTTGGTTGTATGCCTTTTTTGGAGTCATTTTATCTCTTTTTTTGGTTGTTTTGTCTGTTTTTGCAGTCATTTTTTCTCTGTTTTCGGTTGTTTTGTCTCTTTTTGCTGTCATGTTATGTCTGTTTTTGGTAGTTTTGCCACTTTTTGCAGTCGTTTTTCTCAATTTTTGGTTGTTTTGTGTCTGCTTGTTGTCACTTTGTGTCTTTTTTTGGTTGTTTTGCCTTTTTTTGCAGTCATTTTTTCTCTGTTTTCGGTTGTTTTGTCTCTTTTTTGCTGTCATTTTATGTCTGTTTTTGGTTGTTTTGTCTCTCCTTGTGGTCATTTTGTTTCTCTTTGTGGCCTTTTTGTGTCTCTTTTTGGTTGTATGCCTTTTTTGGAGTCATTTTATCTCTTTTTTGGTTGTTTTGTCTCTTTTTGCAGTCATTTTTACTTTGTTTTCGGTTGTTTTGTCTCTTTTTTGCTGTCATGTTATGTCTGTTTTTGGTAGTTTTGCCACTTTTTGCAGTCATTTTTCTCAATTTTTGGTTGTTTTGTGTCTGCTTGTTGTCATTTTGTGTCCTTTTTTTGGTTGTTTTGCCTCTTTTTGCAGTCATTTTATCTCTTTTTTTGGTTGTTTTGCCTCTTTTTGCAGTCATTTTATCTCTTTTTTTGGTTGTTTTGCCTCTTTTTGCAGTCATTTTATCTCTTTTTTTGGTAGTTTTGCCACTTTTTGCAGTCATTTTTCTCAATTTCTGGTTGTTTTGTGTCTCTTTGTGGCCTTTTTGTGCCTCTTTTCAGTTTTTTTGCCCCTTTTTGCAGTCATTTTATCTCTTTTTTTCGGTTGTTTTGTCTCTTTGTGGTTGTTTTTTTCCTAATTGTTTCTCTTTTTTGTCTCCTCAATGTTTGTTGTTGTTTTGTGCCTCTATGTTTGGTTTTTATGTGTCTTTCTGGTCATTTTGTGTCTCTTTAGCGCCACTTTGTGCCACTTTCTGGCCATATAGTGTTTCTTTTAGTCGGTTTCTGTCCTTCTGGTGTATTTTTTCAGTCATTTTGAGACCATTTGTGGCCTTTTTGTTTCTCTTTGTGGTTTTTTTGTGTCTCTATTTAGTCGTTTTATGTGTCTTTAGTGTCTTTTTGTGTCTTGTTCTGGTCATTTGTGTCTCTTTTTGGTTGTTTTGCCTCTTTTTGCGATCATTTATCTCTGTTTTTGGTTGTTTTGTGTCTCTTTGTGGTTGTTTGATCTCTGTGCTAATTGTTTCTCCTTTTTGTCTCCTTATTGTTTGTTGTTTTTTTGTGCCTTTGGTGTCTTTTTGTATCTCTTTATAGTCAGTTTGTGTCTCTTTGTAGCTGCTTTGTGTCTGTTTGTGGTCATTTTGTGTCTTTTTCTGGTTGTTTTGTGTCTCATTGCTGTCATTTTATGCTTCTCTTAGGGATTCTGTGTCTCTTTCTGGTCATTTTGTGTCTCACTTTGGTTATTTCACGTCTCTTTGGTGTCGTTTTGTGCCTATTGTAGTTATTTTATATTTCTTTTGGTAGTTCTGTGTGTCTCTTTGTGGTCATTTTGTGTTTCTTTGTTGTCATTTTGTGCCCATTTCTGGTTGTTTTGTGTCTCTTTGTAGGCATTTTATGTCTTTTTGTGGTTGTTTTATGTCTCTTATGATCATTTTGTGTCCTTTTTTGGTCATTTTATGTCTTTTTCTGGTTGTTTTGTGTTTCTTTGGTGTCATTTTGTTCCTTTTTTGCCTCTCACTGTGGTTATTTTATATCTCTTTCTCTTGGTGGCTCTTTGTGTCTCTTTGTAGTCATTTTGTTTCTCTTCCTGGTAATCCTTTGCCTCTTTTGGTTGTTTTTGTGCCCCTTTCTGGTCAGTTTGTGTATCTTTGTGGTTGTTTTGTGTCTATTTAGGTTATGCTATGTCCCTTTCTGGTCAGTACATGTATCTTTGTGGTTGTTTTAAATGTATTTCTGGTCATTTCATGTCTATTTAATGTCATTTTGTGTCTCTTTATAGTCAATTTGTGTCTCATTGTTGTCATTTTGTGCCCATTTCTGGTTGTTTTGTGTCTCTTTGTAGGCATTTTATGTCTTTTTGTGGTTGTATTATGTCTCTTATGATCATCTTGTGTCCTTTTTTGGTCATTTTATGTCTTTTTCTGGTTGTTTTGTGTCTCTTTGGTGTCATTTTGTGCCTTTTTTGCCTCTCACTATGGTTATTTCATACCTCTTTCTCTTGGTGGTTCTTTGTGTCTCTTTGTAGTCATTTTGTTTCTCTTCCTGGTAATTCTTTGCCTCTTTTGGTTGGTTTTGTGCCTCTTTGTGGTCATTTTGTGTATTTTTGTGGTTGTTTTAAATGTATTTCTGGTCATTTTATGTCTATTTAATGTCATTTTGTGTCTTTTTATACTCAATTTGTGTCTCATTGTGGTCATTTTGTGTCTCTTTGTGATCATTTTTACAGGTAAATCATTAATTACAGAGCAGATTTAGACTTTAGAGTCATTTAGAGCCAGTTATTAGTGAATCCTTAAGTATATTATTATGCGTTCTGTAGATATCACTTGATGTTATGCCTCCACTTTAACATCCTGATGAAGCAGCAGTGTTCTATATCCCCTATCTGCAATGGCTCACTTCTTACTGTCTAATTTAACTTCTCGTTTGTGCAGCGCTGTACCACCAAACCTTCTCCGGTGATGAACTTCACCCGCTTACTTCCCTTTATGCGTGTCATTGTCATGCGTTTGCAGGCTGAAGCTCCTGTGCAGCCCCGAGGCGGTGTGCTGCGGCGAACGCAGACACGCAACAGGAAGCAGGCGGCAGGTTTTCCGTAAGAAACCATGAAATCACCTCATTCAAATCCTCCACATGCAAAACACACAGACTTATTTGCACGGTAAGACCAGCTCCTGACGCCACCGAAGCACCAAACAGTCTGCATGAGGACTGTTTTAGAAAGACGATATTACCTCCGCAGTGAAAACACAAACACAGAAGTGAGCGGAGGCCAGAGTTTTGGACACTTTGGCGATCTGAGCGTGTCAAAGGCCGCTGGATGCTGCGTGGTTGTGTTCTGCCAGCTTCCTGTGCTGCCGCCGCTTTACCATATAGGGATGCAGCCGAGCGGAGGGAAGAGAAAAGAAGAAGTAGCTCGACTCACTTCTCAAGTCTCGGCCTGTCGGGGCTGAATCGGCGATACGCGCCGGGGCCACGTCGCTGTTTTTATTGGACTGTGAGCTCATGCAGTCGAGCCTCAGTGAGCCGAGTGTGTCGCTGGTTCTGTCTGTACCTGCAAACTCAGGCTGAACGTTAAGACCTGCACTCGTTGTTCCCACAGCTTCAGCAACACACAGTTTGAGTCTGTTTAGTGTCGTTTTGTGGCCCTTTTCTGGTCACGTGGTGTTTCTTTTGGTTGATTTGCGTCTCTTAAGTGTCATTTTGTGACTGTTTGTAGCCTTTTTGTGTCTTTTTCTAGTCGTTTTATGTGTTTTAGTGTCATTTCTGTCTTTTTCTGGTCATTTTGTGTCTCTTAAGTGTCATTTTGTGACAGTTTGTAGCCTTTTTGTTTCTCTTTCTAGTCGTTTTATGTGTTTTAGTGTCATTTTCTATCTTTTTCTAGTCATTTTGTGTCTCTTAAGTGTCATTTTGTGACTGTTTGTAGCCTTTTTGTGTCTCTTTCTAGTCGTTTTATGTGTCTTTAGGGTCATTTTCTGTCTTTTTCTGGTCATTTTGTGTCTCTTAAGTGTCATTTTGTGACTGTTTGTAGCCTTTTTGTGTCTCTTTCTAGTTGTTTTATGTGTCTTCAGAGTCATTTTGTGACAGTTTGTAGCCTTTTTGTTTCTCTTTCTAGTCGTTTTATATGTTTTAGTGTCATTTTCTATCTTTTTCTAGTCATTTTGTGTCTCTTAAGTGTCATTTTGTGACTGTTTGTAGCCTTTTTGTGTCTCTTTCTAGTCGTTTTATGTGTTTTAGTGTCATTTCTGTCTTTTTCTGGTCATTTTGTGTCTCTTAAGTGTCATTTTGTGACTGTTTGTAGCCTTTTTGTGTCTCTTTCTAGTTGTTTTATGTGTCTTCAGAGTCATTTTGTGACTGTTTGTAGCCTTTTTGTTTCTCTTTCTAGTCGTTTTATGTGTTTTAGTGTCATTTTCTATCTTTTTCTAGTCATTTTGTGTCTCTTAAGTGTCATTTTGTGACTGTTTGTAGCCTTTTTGTGTCTCTTTCTAGTCGTTTTATGTGTCTTTAGTGTCATTTTCTATCTTTTTCTGGTCATTTTGTGTCTCTTTAGTGTCATTTTGTGACTGTTTGTAGCCTTTTTGTGTCTCTTTCTAGTCGTTTTATGTCTTTAGTGTCATTTTGTGACTGTTTGTAGCCTTTTTGTGTCTCTTTCTAGTCGTTTTATGTGTCTTTAGTGTCATTTTCTATCTTTTTCTGGTCATTTTGTGTCTCTTAAGTGTCATTTTGTGAATGTTTGTAGCCTTTTTGTGTCTCTTTCTAGTCGTTTTATGTCTTTAGTGTCATTTTGTGACTATTTGTAGCCTTTTTGTGTCTCTTTCTAGTCGTTTTATGTGTCTTTAGTGTCATTTTCTATCTTTTTCTGGTCATTTTGTGACTGTTTGTAGCCTTTTTGTGTCTCTTTCTAGTCGTTTTATGTGTCTTTAGGGTCATTTTGTGTCTTTTTCTGGTCATATTGTGTCTCTTTAGTGTCATTTTGTGACTGTTTGTAGCCTTTTTGTGTCTCTTTCTAGTTGTTTTATGTGTCTTTAGGGTCATTTTGTGTCTTTTTCTGGTCATTTTGTGTCTCTTCAGTGCCGTTTTGTGGCCCTTTCTGGTCACGTAGGGTTTCTTTTGGTTGTTTTGTGTCTTTTTGTGTAAATTTCCAGTATTTTGGGACTATTTGTGGCCTTCTTGTTTCTCTTTCTAGTTGTTTTATGTTTCTTTCTGGTCATTTTGAGTCTCTTAATTGTCATTTTGTGTTGCTTTCTGGTCACATAGTGTTTCTTTTAGCTGTTTTGTGTGTCTATTTGTGGCCTTTTTGTGTCTCTTTGTGGTCTTCTTCTGTGTCTTTCTGTCATTTTGTATCCCTTTCTGGTCATTTTGTGTTTCTTTTAGTCATTTTGTGTTTCTTTTAAGTTGTTTTGTGTCTCTTTGAGATGTTTTGTTTCTCTTTTTAGTTGTTTTGTCTCTTTAGTCTCATTTTGTGTCTATTTCCAGTCATTTTGTGACTATTTGTAGCCTTTTTGTTTCTCTTGGTTGTTTTGTGTGTATTTCCGGCAATTTTGTGACTATTTGTAGCCTTTTTGCTCGTCTTTGTGGTTGTTTGGTTGTTTTTTTGTGGTTGCTTTCTGTCTCTTTACTGTCATTTTGTGTCTCTTTGTAGCAGTTTTGTGTCTGTTTTTGTCAATTTTTTGTCTTGTTTGTTTTACTTTGTATCTTTTTCTGGTCTTTTCTCATCTTTTAAGTGTCAATTTGTATGTTTTCTGGTCATTTTGTGTCTCTTTGTATCTGTTTTATGTCTCTTTTAGATGTTTTGTTTCTCTTTCTGGTCACTTTGTATCTTTTTCTCGTCATTTTTTGTTTCTGTCAGTCATTTTGTTTCTCTTTGAAGCTTTTTTGTGCCTGTTTTAGTTGATTTTCTGTCTTGTTCTGGTCATTTTGTGTATTTTTTTTTGATAATTTTGTGTTTCTTTTGCGTCATTTCACCTCTTTTTGTCATTTAGTGTCTTTACTTTGCTTCGTTTCCTTTGCCTACACTTTAACTCTACAGAAACTCACTGGACTCCATAAAGATGATTTTCTTGCAGCATGTGATTTCACCATATTTACTTAGACCTTGGACTTTGTGTCTGTTTAGCTGTAGGGGGGCCGAAGAAATGGAAGGAACGAACGTCTTCATATGTTAACAGCTTTTAGTTTACACCTCAACATGCACCTTTAATGCATTGGCATAAACGTCTTCCTCAGTTTGAACTGTTGCTTCTGAGATATTTGCATGAGAAGTTTCGAAGCTTTAGATAGAGGATGTCCAGAGGATCGCCAAACTTCAGGTTGAAACTTTAAATCAATAAATAAACTGTCTCCATGATCCTGACCAGCAGTTAGCTGGTTGTAAAACTTCTTATGAGCCTGTTATCAGTGTTTTTATTGCAGTAGCTGCTCTCCAGGGGCTCCAGCGCTGATCTTCTTCTCCTTCTTCTTCTTCTTCTGCTGCTGCTGCTGCTGCACCCTCTGCTTCACCACCGTATCCTGTTTACTTGACGTGGGCAGATGGCAGCGCGTCACCTTCTCATTCACCGACTGTCCTGCAAGGCCTCATTACAATGCAACACACCCAGCTCACACAGTAAATCTCATGCCCTTAAAAGGCGTTTTTCAACTGCCTGCTGTTTCTGCAGAGGCCCCTCAGTGAGAGTTCAGCTGCTGCAGTGCGCCCTCTACTGGACAGATCAGGTGCTGCACAGAAACTACATGAACATGCTGATGACTAAAATGTGCGGAGTCACTTCAGGAATGACACATCGCTTTAATATGAGAGTTATTTTTGTGTGTGGTCGATTAAACACAGTCAGATAAACCCTCCTGCATCAAACTGCAGCATCAAAGATAAAACATCATGAAAGTATTTCCTCATTATTCTTTATTAGTGAGCAGAGAAACTTTTTGGAACATGAGTTGCATCCATTTTGTAGTAATTTTGTGTCTCTTTGTGGTCATTTTGTGTGTTTTGGGTGTCATTTTGTGTCTGTTTGTGGATGTTTTAGTGTCATTTTGTGTGTTTCTGGTGTCATGTGTATCATTGTAATCATTTTGTGTGTCTTTCTTTAGGCGTTTTTGCATCTCTATGTGGTCATTCTTGTGTCATTTTGCATGCCTTTAGTGCCATTTTGTTTATCTCAAGGCCATTTGGTGTCTATTTGGTGTCATTTTGTGTCTATTTGTCATTTTTTGTGTGTCTTTGCAGATGTTTTGTGTGTTTTTAGTGTCATTTTGTGTGTTTCTGGTGTCATGTGTGTCATTGTAATCATTTTGTGTCTCCTTGGTGTTGTTTGTGTGTCTTTTTGTCTCTGTTTTGGTCGTTCTTTTTCTCTTTTTGGTCATTTTGTGTCGCTTTATTGGCGATTTGTGTCTCATTGTTGTCATTTTTTATCTCTTTGTGGTCGTTTTGTGCCCCTTAGTGACTATTTAATGTCTCTTTCTGGTTATTGTGAGTCACTCTGTACTAACTCTCTCTTTTGGTTATTTTATGGCTCTTTAGTGTCATTTTGTGTCTCCATGTCATGTGTCTTTGATATCTTTATGATATTGTTCTTTATTTTATGTGTCTCTGTGATCATTTTGTGTGTATTTGGTATCATGTGTGCCTCTTTGTGGTTGTGTTTTTTGTCTCTTTGATGTCAGGTGTGTTTCTCTTTTGTTCATTTTGTGTACCCCTGTGGTTATTCTATGTGTCTTATTTATTATTATGTGTCTCTTTGTGTTCATTATATGTGTTCCTGTGTCTTGTTTTTGGTTACTTGATGTTTCTTTTTGGTCATTTTGTCATTCTTCATCATATTGTGTCTCTTAGTGGTCTTTTTGTATGCTTTTGTTGTCCTTTTGTGCCTCTTTTATTGATTTTGCGTATGTTTTGGACACTTTCTTTTGGTCATTTGTGCGTCTTTGGTGTCAGTTTGTTCCTCTTTGTTGTGTGTCTTTGTGTTTCAGGCAACAGAAATCTAAGTGGATAAGTGGACAGAAGGACATTTTCATTAATTATGGATTGGAAAGATTAAACAATTAAAACATTATATATTTATGAATTATGAAATGAGGCTTTTGCACATTAAAATTGAGACAGTTTAATACATTTAAAGTCTGTTTCTGGGGAAACTTAAATCAGTTCTTATTAATATTTATTTCAGACCTGCAGATGTCCTGCTTTGATCAAAATAAACACTCAGCGTTTGTGAACGCTCCTCTGCTCACTACAGCACACTGTCACCGCCTCCTAACATCAACAGCCAATCACAGTGAATCACATGACTATCCGACTCATTTGATTGGCTTGTGTCAGTGACACCGCTACTAGCACCAGGAAGTGTGCTGTCAGTATTAGCCGCAGGATGGGAAACTTAGCTGCTTTTCTCTAAAAGGTCAGTGGCACACGGTCACATTTATTATTATATTTTAAGAACACAACGTGTGTCCGAAAATCCACATCTGAGTGTTTCATAAACATTAATTTCATTTGTAAAAACACACAATAACGCTGTGCTTTGCTAGTTAGCGCTAGCTTAGCCTCTGGTTGTGCTAACTATTGGTGTTTACAAAAGTAAATTAACATTTAAAGGTGTCTTAAACGCACTTACAGCTGCTGTGGACTTATTTCTGCAACCCTGAAAGACTCTTCTAATCACAAGGATAAAAAATTAATCTGTTCACTAAATGACAAAGAAGGTTTTTAATTGGATTTCCAAGTTGTGCCTCTCTGGTCCCGATTGAAAGCACAGGTTATGTCCAAAGACAGCAGAGTTGCAGGTTGGATTAAAACCCACCTTTAGTACTCAGTGGACTGAATAGATTTTTTTCCAGATGGTTAGAAGAGTCTTTAAGCAGTCTAGATGCATTCTGAGAAACTTTAAGTGTTTTAAAATGAAATTCAGACATTACTGGTTCAGAAACATGTGGAGAAAGCAGTGGTTAGTTCTGGAAGTGTGCTAATACAAGAGGAGCAGAAACAGGAAAGCAGACATATGTAGGCTAAATGTACTATTAAATACTACAGATTAAAAACAACAGGCATTATTTAACACAGTTCACATTTAAATAACTGACGTCTGTTTTGGTGTTGAAAGACAATAAAATCTAAAGTTGCTTTACTTTCCTGGCTGAGTTTAACTGGTTTCTTACACTTTTTTAGCACTTTATTTGAATAATGATGAAAGTTAATAAGTGCACTGAGGGTTTGGGTAGGTTTTTTGTTAGGGCTGAACAATATGCAAAATAGCATTATATCACAAATGTTTTCACAGTTATTTGTAAGTCCTTAATTTGGTGGGAATAGTATTTTTTGCATTTCTTTTCCACTGAAACAGATATAAACATGATGATCCGATTTTTGCTGCAGTTTCTTAACGTCTTGAGAATAAGATTTGTAGGCTCAAGTTATTTGTAATGGCATGTTGTTATAATAATAATGTAATGAATTGTTCAGACCTAGTTTTGGACTTATGAAGACCTCAGTACCTCTCTGTATTTACACATAAAGACTGTGTTCTATCAAATTGTGTCTGACTGCAGAGCATCATGGGTAACACAGAGAGTGTGGTGGTGCAGAAGCGTTTGGGTCGTTTCCGGCCCGAGGAGCGTCCTGTGATCGAGGGAGTCTTCGACAGGCTGCATGGGGGAGCTGGAGGTCCTGCAGGGAAAGCTCTGACGCTGGAGATGCTGCAGGTGAGACTGCACTTCCACTGTTTGTTTAATCCTCTGAACTCTACTGTCTCATTTTTCCTCACTGTGGGTTCATTTTTCACTGCAATATAAAGTCCTGCACCTCAGTGGAAACAGAACAACTAGAAGAAGGACAGAGAACTCAGAAATGTCTTCTGCTCGGTATGACACAGTTAGAATGACACAAATCATTAAAACAGGAAAGAGCTGAGATTGTTTGATTATTTATCTTAGAACAACGGAAAAAAACTGAAATCCACTTCTACAGCATTTTCCCAAATGCCCACACTTGTTACTAATACTACAAAAAATATAAACAGACACAAAATGACCACAAACAGACACAAAATGACCACAAACAAACACAAAACCACTATAAACAGACACAAAATGACCACAAAAAGACATAAAATGACCACAAACAGATACAAAACAACAAAAAGTAACACAAAATGACCATCTACAAACATGAAACCACTATAAATTGACAAAAAAACATCAATTTGCATGAAAAAATACCAAAAGAACCAAAATATGATCACAGAGACACAAAACCACTATAAACAGACAGAAAACAATCATTAACATGCAAAAAAATACCAAAAAGAACCTCAAAATGACCACTAAGAGACACAAAACCACTACAAACAGACAGAAAACAACAAAAAGAACCACAAAATGACCATCTAAAATGAAATCACAATAAACAGACAGAAAACGACCATTAACATGCAAAAAATAACAAGAACAACCACAAAATGGCCACAAAGAGACACAAAACCACTATAAACAGACACAAAACAACCATTAACATGCAAAAAATAACAAAAACAACCACAAAATGGTCACAAAGAGACACAAAACCACTATAAACAGACACAAAACAACCATTAACATGCAAAAAATAACAAGAACAACCACAAAATGGCCACAAAGAGACACAAAACCACTATAAAGAGACACAAAACGACCATTAACATGCAAAAAAATGCCAAAAAAACCCACAAAATGACCGTAAACAGACACACAACAACAAAAAGAGCACACTGAGAAACAGGCCTTGTTCCTGTGACTGTACTGATCCCCTTCATCTTCTTCACCTCTCCTCTCCTCCTCCTCCAGGCCTCCATGGGCGCCGTGGCTCCAGCCTCCATGGTGAGGAGGATCTATGGCTGTATGAGCAGCATCGACGCTGGCCTGGCAGCACCGAGCGGGAAAGCCGGCCGGTCCGCGGCCTCCGGAGTGTGTCGAGAGCAGCTGGTGGTGTTCCTGGCCGACACCCTGAGAGGAACCGCCGAGGAACGAGCTCCTCTGGTGATGTCCATGTCCCAGCAGGCCTCAGGGGCGGCAGCCACGTGTGAGCAGGTGGAGGAGGTGAGGCCGAGACGTTGTCACATCTTTGTAGTTGTCCTGTGTTAAAAGTGTTTTGTGGTGTTGTTGTTTTTTTTGCCTCTTTATAGTTGTTCTGTGTCGTGTTGTGGTCATTTTGTGTCCATTTACAGTTGTTTTGTGTCTGTTTGTGATCATTTTGTGTTACTTTTTGGTTCTTTTGTATCTGTTTATAATGGTTTTGTGTCTGTTTGTGATCATTTTTTGTTACTTTTGGTTGTTTTGTGTTTCTTTGTGGTCATTTTGTGTCTGTTTGTAGCAATTTGTGTCTGTTCGTGGTCATTTTGTGGCACTATTTATTGTTTTGTGTCTGTTTGTGGTTGTTTTGTGTCTCTTTGTAGTAATTTGTGTCTTTTTAAAGTCATTTGTGTCTTCTTTTGGTAATTTTGTGTTATGTTTGGGTTGTTTAGTTTCTGTTTATAGCACTTTTGTGCCTCTTTGTGGTCATTTTGTGTCTGTTTGTGGTCATTTTGTGTCTTTTTATAGTGGTTTTGTGTCTGTTTGTGGTCATTTTGTGTCTGTTTGTAGTCATTTTGTGTCTTTTATAGTGGTTTTGTGTCTGTTTGTGGTCATTTTGTGTCTGTTTGTGGTCATTTTGTGTCTTTTTATAGTGGTTTTGTGTCTGTTTGTGGTCATTTTGTGTCTGTTTGTAGTCATTTTGTGTCTTTTATAGTGGTTTTGTGTCTGTTTGTGGTCATTTTGTGTCTGTTTGTGGTCATTTTGTGTCTTTTTATAGTGGTTTTGTGTCTGTTTGTGGTCATTTTGTGTCTGTTTGTGGTCATTTTGTGTCTTTTTATAGTGGTTTTGTGCCTCTTTGTGGTCATTTTGTGTTACTTTTTGTTGTTTTCTGTCTGTTTGTGGTCATTTTGTGTCTTTTTATAGTGGTTTTGTGTCTGTTTGTGGTCATTTTGTGTCTTTTTATAGTGGTTTTGTGTCTGTTTGTGGTCATTTTGTGTCTGTCTGTGGTCATTTTGTGTCTTTTTATAGTGGTTTTGTGTCTGTTCATGGTCATTTTGTGCCTCTTCCTCCACAGTTCCTCCAGAACCTGGTGTCTGCTGTGGTTCAGATCCTGGTCCATAGGGGGCGCCTGCAGGGCTGGAAGCCAGACAGAATGGCGGACGTCTCCGTGGGAGTGAAGCTGCTGGCTGAGCAGATGTGTTCTGAGCTGAAACCTTCAGGTGAACACCTGGTTCAGAGGTTTCTGGACCTGCCAGGGTGTGTTGATGCTGACCCTCCTCCCGTCTTCCCTCCTCAGATCAGGGATCCTGCGACGTGTCCTGTCTGGAGGACTGGATCTTCAGGGTCCAGCAGGTGTCTCTGTACCTGGAGATGTTGGTGGCTGAAGGTCTGGATGTGAGTCTGAGCGGCCGACCGACCCCGACGCTGCTGCCGCCCTGCAGGGAGACGCCCTGGAAGGACCTGAGGAGTCTGCTGGACCTGCCCAGCCTCATGTTTCTGGCTCCACAGGTCAGAGTGGGACTTCCTCTGTAGTTTGGCTTTAACAATAACATAACTCTGGAATTAAAGCTGTAGAGGTATTTATGTGTTAGATTATTGTCTCTTTGTCGTCATTGTGAGTCTCTTAGTGGTAATTTGTGTCTTTTCGTGGTTGTTTTCTTTGGATTTTCAATTGTTTTTTATTTTTGTTTTGTTTTTTTAGTCTTTTTGTGTGTCCTTTTGGTCATTTAGCATCCTTTGTGGTAATTTGTGACCCTTTGTGGTTGTTTTGCATGTCTTTGTAGCCATTTTTGTGTCTCTTTGTAGTTATTTTGCGTCTTTTTCTGGTCAGTTTGTGTGTTTTTGCGGTTGTTTTATATTTATATGCGGCCATTTTGTTGAGTTTGTAGTGGTTTTGTGTCTCTGGGGTCATTTTGTGTTGCCTTTCCAGTCATTTTGGGTCTATTTATAACAGTTTCCATGTCTTTTCATTTTGTGTTATTTTGTGTGTCTTTGTAGTAATTTGTGTCTCTTGATGGTCAGTTTGTGTTACTTTTTGGTTCTTTTGTGCTTGTTTACATTTGTTTTGTGACTATTTGTAGTCATTTTGTTCCTCTTTGGGGTCATATTGTGTCACTTTCTGGTTGTTTTGTGTCTATTTGTGGTCATTTTGTGGTAATTTATGTATCTTTTTGGGTTTCTTCTATCTTTATAAACTTGTTTGTGTCACAAAATACCCCCCAAAGAGACACGATTTACTTTCTGTCATTGCCTTACTCTCTGATCTTCTTCCCCACCTCCCTGTTCGTCTCTCCAGTTACCGGACAGCTACAGCGCCCCCTGGAGGCTGGTCTTCTCCACTCGGCTCCACGGAGAGAGCTTCACCAGGATGGTGGGCGGCCTGATGAAACGAGGACCATCGCTGCTGCTCATCAAAGACACCAAAGGCCACGTTTTTGGGGGCTTTGCCTCCCACGGCTGGGAGGTCAAACCTCAGTTCCAGGGTGAGAGACAGGACCAGCTCTATTGTAAACCTAGTAAAAGTACTAATACTGCACTGTAAACCCAGGAAAAACAATAATGCTACATTGTAAATGCAACAGAAGCACTGATGCTCCACTGTATGCACAGCAGAAGTACCTTTACCACACTGTAAGCCCAGTAAAAGTACTAATATCACAATGTAAATGCAGGAAAAGTACAAATATCACACTGTAAAAGCAGTAAAATTACAAATACCACACTGCAAATCCAGTAAACATACTAATACCACACTGGACAAGCAGTAAAAGTACTGATATCACACCGTAAATTCAATGAAAGTACTAATACAACACTATAAACCCAGTAAAAATACTAATACTGCACTGTAAACCAAGTAAATGCAATAATACTGCACTGTAAAGCAGGTGAAAGTACTAATATTAGACTGTAAAAGCAGTAAAAGTACTAATACCACGCTGTCCATGCAGGTTAAGTACTGAGATGACACTGTAAAAGTACTAATATCCCAATGTAAACCCAGGAAAAGTACGAATACTGCACTCTAAACTAAGTAAAGGTACTAATATCACACTGCAAAACTTGGGAAAAGTACTAATGCTGCACTGTAAACCCATGAAAAGTACTAATACTGTACTATAAACCAAGTAAAAGTACTAATATCACACTGTAAACGTAATAAAAGTACTAATGCTCGACTGTAAACCAGGTAAAAACTACTTATATTGCACTGTAAATCCAATAAAAGTACTGATACTGCATTCTAAACCAAGCAAAAGTACTAATATCACACTGTAAAAGCAGTAAAGTACTAATACCACACTGTACACCCAGGAAATATACTATTGCTGCACTATAAACACAGTAAAAGTACTAATACTATACTGTAAAAGCAGTAAAAGTACTAATACCACACGGGGCACCCAGGAAATATACTAGTACTGCACTATAAACCCAGGAAAAGTACTAATATCACTCTGTAAAAGCAGTAAAAGTACTAATACCACGCTGTCCATGCAGGTTAAGTACTGAGATGACACTGTAAAAGTACTAATATCCCAATGTAAACCCAGGAAAAGTACTAATACTGCACTCTAAACTAAGTAAAGGTACTAATACCACACTGTACACCCAGGAAGGGTACTAGTGCTGCACTGTAAACCCATTAAAAGTACTAATACTGTACTATAAACCAAGTAAAAGTACTAATATCACACTGTAAACGTAATAAAAGTACTAATGCTCCACTGTAAACCAGGTAAAAACTGCTAATATTGCACTGTAAAACCAATAAAAGTACTGATACTGGACTGTAAACCAAGCAAAAGTACTAATATCACACTGTAAAAGCAGTAAAGTACTAATACCACACTGTACACCCAGGAAGGGTACTAGTGCTGCACTATAAACACAGTAAAAGTACTAATACCACACTTTAAATGTGGTATATGTGCTAATGTCACACTGTAATAACAGTATATGTGATTGGACAGTTCAATCAGCTCATGTTGTGCCTGTTATAACATACATATATAGAGAGAGAGATTTTTCTGCAGCTCTTGTACATGTCACCTTATTTTTTAATGAAACTCTGAAGATTTAGAGCTAAAAAATACAATTTCACAACAACAAATCAACCTGATTTGCACAAATAACAACTATAATTCATAACCAGCAGCAGTGCAGGTGTTACGAACTCAGGCTGCGACACCAGCAGCACTAAGACACTCATAATAAAATGACACATTGAGGAAGTGACACCACTCGTTTGAATACTGCGGACTGTCACTTGACTTTTTTCTCAGATCTCCATCATTTGTATATTCTGGTGTGCTTTATGCAGGTGACTCCAGATGCTTCCTGTTCACTGTGTTCCCCAAGCTGAGAGTTTATACAGCGACAGGATACAACCAGCACTTCATGTACCTCAACCAGAACCAGCAGACCATGCCCAACGGACTGGTGAGAAGTTAAACCCTGCTACTGGAGGCCTGCAGCTATGAGATGGAGCTGATAAGCCTGAGTTAGGCAACACACTGAGGCTAAATATAGGTTTGCATCAATAGAAGGGGTTTCCAAAGCCGGGGGATAAAAGCTTTTATTAAAAACGGTGTATTGTCAGCTCCAAATGATGTCAAAAATGATAAAAGTGAGCTCAATATTTTTTTGTTTTTATCTTAAATGTGTTTTGGGTCACTAAGATATGTACTAACTGAAGTTTTTGATTTACAGTAAGATGGTTGAAAACTTTATATTTATGATAGTATATTGGTGCATTTGGCACTTTACTGGCATTTGTGTGTGTTTGTTTTTATTTGTAATTGTGGTGGTGGCTTTACTCTTTCTGCTCGCTACTGTAAAAGCACAATTTCCTCGTGGGGATGAATAAAGTATTCTATTCTATATATAAAGCCACAACATCCTGACCACTGACAGGTGAAGAGAATAACACTGATCATATTGGTACTATGTGGTGTTCTGGCATCCATGTTGATCAGACTTAGACGCCCAAATAAACATTGTCCCACAACAAACACACTCCCTCATGCTGATGGAAATCCCAAATGTCACTGGATGAAAATGCACCCCACCACATGGAAACAACATCAACCAATCAGGAACATGTTGAGGAACATGACAATGGTCCAACATGTTGATTTGACCTCCAGACTTCCTGCAGCCCATTCTGATCAAGCATCAACAGGATGCAGTGGAACAAGTTTGACTGACAGAAGCCAGAGTACCCAAAGGATCCAGTGCCAACGTCCTGGTTCCAGACCCCATAAGATACCCTGAGAGGTCCTCTGGTCCAATGGTTCAGAGCATTTTGGACCACATAAGGGGGACCAACATGATATGAGGCAGGTGGTCATACTGTTATGACTGATTTGTATATTTATCGAGGGCAGTGTTGTAATTTCCAGTTTGACCTGATGGGGGTGTTGCCCCGCTGTTCTGATGCCGAAACTCAGACACAATGATACAAAAGTTTGTCTGTTGGGTTTGTTACGCCCAGCCTAGGGGACACTGAGCCCAACATGAATAGGCAACCCTCCCCTGGTCCCAAGGATGTCCGGCACACATATGTCTCCAATAATTTACAGGATTTATTTACAATTTGAGAAATGAAACAATAAATGGTAGATCAACTAAAAGCGACAGTGAGCAAACCAAAAGAAAAACAACACAAACTAATAAAAGGTGGCTGCTCACTGCGATCACTCCAAATTTTAAAGTCTAAGCAGACGCTCTCAAAACTCTGTGTGCTGACGTGTCCTTTTCGCCGGGGAAAATTGCCACGCCCTCCGACCCCCTGAACCCCGGACGACGTCACTTTCCCGTCTTTAAATGGTGGCCCGTATCATCCTGGCGTCCAATCATCTTGCGGGTATGGCGCAGCCCTATTTGCATACCAAGTGGCATAATAGAACAATCGCATAGCACAGAACAACACATATGACTGCAGTCATAACAGGTTTATTATCACAGTAGCATGATGCTGCAGCACCTGGGCGGCAGGTTCAGTGCAGAACAGCATTTGTTTTTGAACAGTATCGTGACAACAGCTCGGAATTGGGTCCGATAATTTCTGTCTGATACCAAAAGCTGGGACTTGTTAATTTACAAGTTGGCGAAACAACAGGAACAAATTTGCAGGTTGTGAAACCAGAAGGTCTCCTGGAAAACCTGTAGAAAAAGAAAGGGCAGCCGCAACTGTCAAAAGCCAAGAGATTTAGTTTGCCCAGAGTCGGGAAAGAACTTTTGATGACTTTATCACATGTGGAACTGGAATATCTTTGAACATCTGTGGATCCATGAAGGGTAGCACCACTAAAACACAAAATTCTTTGGCGTCAGAATTGTTCCATTTTCATTGATTTCACCAATACTGCAAGGTGATTTGAATTTCTATTTATTTAACTACCAGAAGAACAGATTAAATATCCAACTCTTTGAGAAAACCTATGACATGTTTGTGTGTCTTCTCCAGGGTATGGGCGGTCAGCACGGTTACTTCGGACTGTGGCTGGACAGTGATTTTGGCCGCGGTCACAGCAGAGCCCGGCCCAAATGCACGACCTACGGCAGCCCTCAGCTGTCCGGAGACGAGGACTTTACTATCGACTCAATGGAAGCGTGGGCTGTCGGAAAACCTCCAGAACCAGAGGAGGTAATGTAGCTCCAAGATGTTTCACCATGCTGGATGTATCTCCAACTACTGTCTCCTCTGTTCACTGTTTCTGAGCCATGCTGCATTTATTCATTGATCCAGTAGGTTTGATTTTCCTCTCAGTCTCTGCTCTGTGGAAACACTGCCTGCAGTTCAACCTGAACACTCTCTGAATTTTTGCCACCCGTCTGTCGGTCACAGCTGAGTCAATCATGGCTTCACTTTTGTGTCAAGGAGTGCAGAATTTTTCGTTTTTTGCACACTCTGGTTACTGCAAAGGTTTTATTTTAAAAAATTTTTTTAAATAAGACATGTGGAATAAAGTGATTTTGTTTAAATATTATCATTTTAAGCTTAGATTTGGGCACGTTTTCCAATAGAACAGCAGATGAGTAGTTGAAAATCTGCAGTTTCTGGCTCTGATAAATGAAGCACAGCACTGAAGTGGTTTAACAGAAATGATGATTGACTTATTTTATTGATCCAGACGGTTTGATTCTCCTCTCAGTCCTTCTGTGGAAACACTGCCTGCAGTTCAACCTGAAAACTCAGAATTTTTCGACATGACTGTTGGCCTTGACTTCTCAGTTGGGCCTAGGAGCACAGAATTTAGTCCTCTTTTTTTGCAGAATCTGGTGCAAACAGTTTATTATTTGTGAACTTTTAAACAAGGCGTGTAGAATAAAGCGACTTTGATTCAATATCACAGTTTTTAAGGTAAGATTTAGTAAAATTTCCTGACTGGACCACACACATGACACGTTTAAGGATTGTCAGGACAGTAAAACACTTTGATTTTGTGAGAACACTGCCTGCAGTTCAATCTAATGAATCTGAATTTTTGACTTTTGGTCACAACAGAGTCAGTCATGGCTTCTCAGATGCAGCAAGAAGAGCAGAATTTATTTAATTTTCTTACAGGATCTGATGCAAACGGTTTGTTTTTGGTGTTTTTTTTAATGAGACGTGGAATAAAGTGACTTTAATGGAATATCACAGATTGAATGTTGAGTTTAGTCACACGTAATTAGTTTAAGAACAGTTCCTTGCTTTGATAAGAGGCGTCATTTCGACCTAGATAACATGACTTTCAGAGCCACCGGTGGGTTCTGAGGTCGGGAGATTAACTGCACCACAAATAGAGAAGCTCATTTACATCCAGGTTTTTAATTTTTTTTTTTACATCATACAGCTGTTTCCTTTTAAACCCACAGCTCTTGTCTTTGGTTTGTGCTTCAGGGCGACGACGAGGCGGGGGGTAAGAGGAGCATCCTGGACGCGGATCCTGAAGTCCAGGCCATGATGGAGATGGCTGGGAAGACGCTGCACAGTCAGGGCCTCAGGGAGCCGGAGGAAGACCAGGAGCAGTGACCGAAAGCCCCGGTCCACCTGGTACACCTCGACTCGCACAGACATTTCTGCTTTACGTTGGATCTGACATCAGTTTAAACCCTGTTATTTAATCCTAACTGGCAGCTCAGACGTGGCCTGTGTAGTCAGCAGCGTGAACCTTCTGGGTGTGTTCACACTTCAGCTGCTCGGTAGAAGAAAACTTCACGTCGTCGCTTTTGAAATCACACTATGGGGAAAGTGAGAGCAGCAGAGCGGGACCGGGAAGTTAAACCAGATATTTACGTGCAACATGTGACTGAAAAATAAGATCTCTGCTCAGTGGTTTGTTTCATCGGAGAGCTTCATGAACACAGACGCCTGTTTTTACAGACCGGATCCACATCTTGTCCCGGATGTTGAGTTGATAAACCAGCAGAACTTAAAACAAATTAAAAAAAGATGACTGTAAAATATTTATTATAACAGATGCACATATTGTAAATTTTATTGTTTTGTTCCGTTTAGTTGACTGATGAGCTTCGTCCAGATCAGTGTTGGAGCAGGTGGTGGATGAATAAAATGTCCAGCAGGATTGAGCTGGTTTACGTGGTAAAATACTGCAAAAACATCAGATCTGGTGTTAATAATGTCCTGAAATTCATTAGAAAAACATGATGTGTTGCGTTTGTCTGGTGTCACTTCACACTTCCTTTATCGTCTCTTTTTTGAAAGCTACAAAGGGAATTTAAAAATGTTTTACCTGCAGCCCCAGAATAAATGAGACACCCAGCATCAACTCTAATTAAGTCATTAAAAACATGCTTATTGCCTTTTACAGTACGATCAACTGTCTTAGGAGGTTGTAGATCCCGAATCGCTCACTGGACTTGAAGTTTTATTACCGCTGCCGAGGAGGTTGTGTGATGGCCGGCGTTGGTTTGTTTGTTTGTTTGTGTTCAAAATAACTCGAAAACTCATGGACGGATTTGGATGAAATTTTCAGGAAATGTGTGAAATGGGACAAAGAAGAAATGATGACATTCTGGGACTGATCCGGATCACCGTCTGGATCCAGGAATTTTTTTTAATGTAAGTGGACAATTAAATGTGGTTTACTCTAAAAGCCACCAGAGGACACTCTTGTTTTTGGGGTAACCCCCTCTGACCACATGACATTTTGGGTCTCCACGCGACAGACAGCGACAGTGACGGAGTTGTCTTTCCTTCCTGAGCGACATACGCACGGTTGGGCCGGTATTCTTATCTCTGGTTGTCTAAGAAGCTGGGAGGCTGTTAGGAGCTGCCGCACTAGAGGCCGCGCCTGTTCATTAGGTCGGATGGAGTGAAGGCCGCATTGTCGGTAGGACATTTCAACTGTATGTAATTACATTTGTATCTGTAACGTTCCATACAAAATATGTGAATTGGGAGATTGTGTTGGGGGTCGACTGAAGCTCCTTGGTGGAGGTATGAGCTCTCTGAGTGCTTTTAGTTCACTTACTTACATGCTGTACTGACTTTAACCCAGCAGAGAAACTTTTTTCTCCAATTATCAGTATTTTATTTTTTAAAACTGAATCCTGGTAAAATAAATTAACCTAAAAATGCACCACTTTGGCTCAGATGAAGTCGCCTCTCTGAACTTCCTGCCCACAGCTTGATCTGATTGGTTACAGATCATCAGTAATAACCAATCAATACTGAGAGTTAAATGCACTAAAGTTCTATTTTCATTAAACATATGGAAAATATACATCAACACAGGCAGTTCAGCAAAGGTTTCCATTAGGTTTATTCTAAAATTTGACACCAAGATTTTCATTGGTCTACTTGATTGCTAATAATAATAAATGATATCAGCATTAAAAAACAAACAGGTTAACTGTCGCATGACCTTCGGCTGTAATCGTACAATGAGATTAGTTTACAGTAGAAAAGAGTTACCTGTGAATAACAGCTTTCACAAGTTGTTATATAAGACATCCATCCATCCATCCATTATCTGTACACCCCTTAATCCTCTGTAGGGTCGCGGGGGGACTGGAGTCTATCCCAGCCGACTCAGGTGAAGGCAGGGGACACCCTGGACAGGTCTCCAGTCTATCACAGGGCTACACATAGAGACATCCAAGCACACTCTCATTCACACCTACAGACAATTTAGAATAATCAATTAACCTCAGCATGTTTTTGGACTGTGGGAGGAAGCTGGAGAACCTGGTGAAAACCCACGCTGCACAGGAAGAACATGCAAACTCCACACAGAGAGATCCCAGGCGTCCTAACCGGGACGCGAACCGGGGATCTTCTAGCTGTGAGGCATGTAAGACATTAAAATGGTAAAAAAAAATAAATAAAGACTTTTAGTGATAAACATACGTCACCTTATTACTGCCACAACAGAAGAAGAAAGTTTATTTTCACATTATTTGACATTAAAGCTTCCAACAGTAACCTTTTCTTATTTTATTATAACGACATGCTGTTTATCTTGTTAAGAAGTGGTGTTTCACAATATAATGCAATAAATTGTATGTTTATCAGGTTGAACTTGATAAAATGAGGAAATCGTGTTTGAAAATTGGATTAATTGAAGATTTTGGCTCATGTACACAATCTGGCAGAGTTATAATTCACGCCTGGGTTGAAATCTGCTGAAATCCTGCTGCTATCGAGTCCTGAGGGTTGATCAGGCTCCATAAATACATGACTTATCGTAATATCAGCCATTATATTCACTTTACTGAGTTACACAGCGACTACACAGCGTTGGAGTTGTACTGACTGTTAAAATAAATGCACAGTGTGTTCTCAAAAATCTAAACTTGTTGACTTTAAAGAAATTGTAATTGCTGTTGGGTTTGTGTGAGGAAAATATGAAGTTTTCGTGTAGTGAATGGTGTTCATGTGTGTTTACCTGTAACGTTTGCTGTAATAAAGTAAGAGGGCATCTGGAGTGTCAAACTACTGAACTCCTGACAGTTTGCGTGTCTTAATTCGGTCCAGTTTTCACCGGAGAGACCGTAAAAAGCTGCCTTAAACACGGTTAACTCTGTCTACATTAACACAAACAGCAGCTTTGTGTCTGTCCTGTTCTGCTCTGCTCTCATGCAAACTACCGAGGCAGGTTACACATGCAAATCTCCTGTATAATCACACAGTAGGCAGCCTGATGGATCCGGCTCCATAAAGAATATTTAGACTCTCTGTTTTATTTGTGTATGGAAATTATTTTAGTGTTTTATTCCCAGAAATGTGAACATACTTCAGGATCACCTCATCACAAGCACCTTTCAGGCTTTTAAACTTCCTTATAAGCAGCAGAAACACGCAGTAAAGCAAAACACATTCAGTAATTTATTTTACATCCTTCTTCCTGCTTTTTAAATATATATATATTCATATTCCTCCTCGTCCTGATCTGGACACATGCTACCATTCATGCACACATGCCCATAGTTTTGCTGTATTTTCCTTTAGGTTTGCATTTGGTCAACCCTTTACTTTACTTAAATCTGTTGTTTTGAGCCTTGAACCTTCCTCACGTCCTTTAAAATCTATACATATTTAATTTGTTGTTTCATTTGAATAGTTCCTGAAGATGCAAAGTTATCCTGTAATTTATAAGACAAAAGCACAGACCAGAGAATTTAAAAAAAAGAGTCTTTAATACGACTAAAATATTCAGTACTGTTAGTTTTGTGTTGTGCTAAAGTTCATAACAAACAAACTACATGTACATTTACTAAAGTACTGAACTGAAATTGAGTTTTTTGCAGTGTTAGCGCCATACTTGTACTTTAGTTTAAATATTTCCACGGTGTATTCAGTGAAAAATAACGTGCTTTTCATTCCACTGGGTTACATTTATCTGTCAGCTATTTATTTGCTATGCAAAATACGATGTAAATCATGATGCTTTGTTATAGATTAAATTTCCCAACAGTCTGTAAAGTTAATATAATGAACAGCTAAAATGTTTTGTGTTTTGCCTGAGTAATATTTTTCTAATGTAATAATTTATAAAAGGGACCTTTTATTGTTGATACTTATAGTACATTATGCTAATACAACTTTTATGCTATTACTTGATATTTTGAAAGCAGGTATTTATTTTAACAGAGTAATAAACTGCAGCCATAGCTACTATTTTTATTTTGGCTGTTAAGCTACAGTATATAAGCTGTAAAAGCATAATTTAATGACTATATTAGATGATTAAGATAGTCATGACATATAAATCAGATTTGTATTCTAAGCTAAATGACATTAAAGCTAGGCTAGTTAGCATTTATCATGACTCTTCTATTTTTTATTGTAATAATTAAGTTTAGTTACCTACTACTTTGTGCATGTTACATTAAAAATGTCATCAATAGATTGTTGGCACATCAAAATTGATTGTTTCTGTTGCAGAATACAGGCTAGTAAAAGTAATTAGTTTTAGCTAAGGCTAGCTGTGACTGCGCTCGAACCAACTTCAACTAGCTGTAACTAGTTTGTTGCCCTAAAAATATTAATTAAAGCTACATAGAAAAAGTGAGATATAAAGCTTTAAAATTGTAATTTACTTGTAAATATTATTCCTTGAAAAGAAAAAAGTAATCAATGCTATTCTCTGTGTAATACATATTTTAGCATGGCTAGTTAGCTTTGAGCGCTACACCGGATTACTTTTCTCCATTGTGATTAGATTTTTTTATCTACTGCTTTAATTATGTGGTTTGATTACTTTTTTGAGGTGTAAGCGCATCAAATTGAATATTAATTTACATTAAGCAGCTAAGAAAAGGCCAGCAATTTGCTTTAGCTGAGGCTAGCTAGCTGTACTGATACTAGCCTTAACTAGCTTTAACCAGTTTGCTGCCATAAGTATTTTAACAGTACTCCAGATTACTTTCTCTATTATATATCTAGTTGGCTACTGGTTTGTTTTTGTGGTATATTAAATTAAATTTGTGAAATGTTTTTGCATCAAATTTGACTGTTTAGTTACATTAAAAAGTTAAGATAAAAACAGTAACTAGCTTTAGCTAAGACTAGCTGCACTCAGACCACCCTCAACTAGCTGTAACCGGTTTGCTGCTCTACAAAGTCAGACATTAATCACAGCTACTTAGTGAAGGTATAAGAGGTATGTAGGATGCAAAACTCTAATTTAACTATTATATATGATAATTGATTATTTAAAAGAAGAATGTGATCAATTCTATGCTCCTTTTTTATAACTTTATACTGTTTCAAGCATCTAAATGATATCTAATCATGGCTAATTAGCTTTTAGCGGTACTCTAGGCTACTTTCTAGCATTATGATTAGTTTTATTTAGCTACTGCTTTGTTTATGTAGATTAACAAATTTAATTTCTAAGATGTTTGTGTATGAAAATTGATTGTTCAGTTACAGTTATGTTAAACAGGTAAGCAAAAGCCAGTAACTATCTTTAGCTAAGACTAGCTAGCTGAGGCTAGCCTTTTTTCGCTCTAACAGGTTTAGTAATTAAAGCTAATTAGCAAAAGTATAAGCGGTATATAACCTGTGAAACTGTAATTTAAATATTG
Organism: Dascyllus trimaculatus; assembly: GCA_024666655.1. Taxonomy (NCBI): domain Eukaryota; kingdom Metazoa; phylum Chordata; class Actinopteri; family Pomacentridae; genus Dascyllus; species Dascyllus trimaculatus. The sequence continues at coordinate 5,885,371 of CM045448.1, read as the reverse complement.
TTTGGAATGAGTGGAAATAAAGTAGTTAATTCTGTATTGTGAAACATCATCAGTCGCAATCTAAGAGACATTTAAACTAGGCTAATTAGCTTTTAGCACGACTCTATGTGTCAGTTTTCTCTCTTATTATTCAGTTTAGCAATATTTATGATGTGTAAAAACTTTGATTGCAAAGATTGAATGCAGAAAACTGGTAAGAAACAGTAACTGAGTTTGCTAACTGCTGTTTACAGTGTTTTGAGAGTAAAATTGAATTGAATCAACAAATCAAGCTACTACTGGTGTCACCACCACTAAATATCCTGCTATTGACAGCAAACGGTGTCGTAAGAAACGTGTCCTTTAAAATAAAAGACTCTATACTAATACTTTTTTGGGGGGGACATGCTTCTGCAACCCTCTAAAAATGGCTTTGCGACCCACTTTTTGGTCCCGACCCACCAGTTGAGAACCACTGCACTAATATATAAATAAATGGACACAATATGAAATAGATAGCAGTAGAAACTGTATTAATACTATGAGATAATACAAGATTAACAGTATGGACCCACTAATATATGAATATATAGATGAATAGATACAATATAAAATAGATAGCAGTAGAAACAGTATTAATGCTATGAGATAATTCAGGATTAACAGTTTGAACACTGTAAACAATCTTTTAAAAGGTAAAACAGACACATAAAGTCAAGCAGTGGTGGTACAGAAGATGTGTTTCCTTCATAATCTGGTTTATTTTCATTCTCAGGGACCTTCTGTGCAGCTTTAACGGACCGGTTGGAGCCCCTGAACCACACGTTGAGCAGCAGACAGACAGCAGTGGATGCAGTCAAGTGGCTCCTATCAGCAGGTGGAATAAAACTGTATAAATCATCCTGGCAGCTCGGTGACTTTGCATAGATAGCGTCCGTGCTTCCGGACTTTTTGTGTTCTCGACCTTGCAGCCTGCAATGCAAGTGAACTTTTACTTCCTTGTGCAGCAGACGGATAGAGGAACTGACCGTCCCGCCGCTGGCTGGCCTTCATCACAGCACCCCGCATCCTCTCCGGCTCCGTTTCTCACCATGAGCCGGTAGAAAAGCAGCGAGGACCCGGAGCGGCTGCACAACCATCGAGCTCAGCCTTCGAGGTAAGACGAGACCCGGTTCTGGGGGGGGGGGGTTTCTGTGCCGCCGCTGCTGGAGCGTCTTGCGGGGAAACACGGCGGAGTCTGAACGGAGGAAATCCGCTTTTTACTGGCTGCAGATGAGCTCTGACCGGAGGGGAGGCAGTTCGAGGCTGCAGGTCCTCATCAGCTCACTCAGACGCTTTTTATTCACCGTAAACCCGCTAGAACCCGCATTAAAAGGCTTCTCAATGCACCCAGAGTGAGAACAGACAACTTTATACTCCCTCTGTTCATTACTGTGGGGTAGAAGCCGAAGTCTCCACCTGTTGAGTCCATTTAAAGCTGCTTTATTCACATTTTAATCCACAGTTTTACAGATTAAATGAAGGTTAGATGTTTCAGAGGCTCCTAGAACCTCCAGACTGAACCACCGGGATCATCAGTGGTCAGTTTGAGTTCATCGCTGGGCATTTTCAGTCTCTTTGGTAGTTTTGACTAATTTTGCAACAGTTTGTCGCGGTTTTGAGTCACTTTGTGTTCATTTTGCGTCACTTTCTAACAATTCTTTTAGTCTTTGTAGTAGTTTTGTGTGACTTTGTGGTAGTTTTGTGTCATTTTGGGTCACTTTTTGGTCTTTTTCAGTCTCTGTAGTAGTTTTGTTCCGATTTTGCATCTTGCTTGGCTAGTTTTGTGTCATTTTGCGTCACTTTTTGGTCTGTTTTTAGCCTTTGCTGTAGTTTTGCGTGACTTTGTGGTATTTTTGTTCCCATTTTTTTGCCTTTATATGGTAGTTTTGTGTCATTTTGTTGTCATTTTGAGTCATTTTTGGTCTTTGTAGTAGTTTTGCATGACTTTGTGCTAGTTTTGTTCCCATTTTTCATCTTTTTGTGGTAGTTTTGTGTCATTTTCGGTCACTTTTTGGTCTTTTTTAGTCTTTGTAAAAGTTTTATGTTGTCTTTTGTGACTTTGTGGTAGTTTTGTTCCCATTTTGCATTTTTTATGGCAGTTTTGTGTCTTTTGTGTCATTTTTCGTCCTTTTTTAGCCTTTGCAGTAGTTTTGTGTGACTTTGTGGTATATTTTTTCCCATTTTTTGCCTTTAAATGGTAGTTTGTGTCATTTTGTTGTCATTTTGAGTCATTTTTGGCCTTATTTTTTGTCTTTGTAAGAGTTTTGTGTGACTTTGTGGTAGTTTTGTGTCATTTTTCATCTTTTTATGGTAGTTTTGTTGTTATTTTGCGTCAATTTGGTCTTTTTTTAGCCTTTGCTGTAGTTTTGCACGCCTTTTTGGTAGTTTTGTGTCGTTTTGTTGTCATTTTGCATCACCTTTTGTTTTTTTTTAGTCTTTATAAAAGTTTAGTGTTGTCTTGCGTGACTTTATGGTAGTTTTGTTACCATTTTTCATCTTTGTTTTGTTGTCATTTTTCGTCTTTTTTTAGCCTTTGCTGTAGTTTTATGTTGCTTTGTGATAATTTTGTGTCATTTTGGGTCACTTTCCGGTCTTTTTGAGACTTTGTAGTAGTTTTGCGTGCTTTTTGGTAGTTTTGCGTCATTTTGTTGTCACTTTGCATCATTTTTTGGTCTTTTTCAGTCTTAATTAAAGTTTTACGTTGTTGTACTTGACTTTGGTAGTTTTATGTCATTTTGCGTCATGTTATGGTCTTTTTTTAGCCATGGCAGTAGTTTTGCATGACTTTGTGGTAGTTTTGTGTCACTTTTTTGTCATTCTGCATCACTTTTTGGTCATTTTTAGTCTCTGTAGAAGTTTTGTGTTGTGATTTTGCATTACTTTGTGGTAGTTTTGTGTCATTTTGTTGTGATTTTGCATGACTTTGTGGTAGTTATGTTCCCATTTTACATTTTTTTGTGGTAGTTTTAATGTAATTTTGCATCACTTTTTGATCTTTTTTATGTCTTTGCAGTAGTTTTGCGTGACTTTGTGGTAGTTTTGTGTCATTTTGTTGTCATTCTGCGTCACTTTTTGGTCATTTTTATTCACTGTAGAAGTTTTGTGCTGTCTTGCGTCACTTTGTGGTAGTTTTGTAGACATTTTGCATCTTTTTACGGCGATTTTTTGTCGTCTTTTTCAGTCTTTGTTGAAGTTTTTCGTTGTTTTGCGTGACTTTGTTGTCGTTACCTTTTAGGTGCATTGTATTGTGGCCATCTTGCATGTTTTGAGGTCATTTTGTGTTTCTTCTTTGTCATTTTGCAACTCTGAAGTGCCATTTTGTCTGTTTGTGATCTTTAAATCATTTTGTTGTTGTTTTGGGTCAATCTGTGGTTATTGTTGGTCTCTTTAGTAAACTTATGTTGTGATGTTGTCGTTTTGCGTCACATTTTGGTAGTTTTGTGTCATTTTTTTGTTGTTCTGGTCACTTTTTGATAGTTTTTCGTCTCTGTGGAAGTTTTGCCCTGCTTTGTTGTTGTCTTGCATCTTTTGTGGTGATTTTTTGCTTTGTTGTCATTTCGGTTGCGTTGCTTCACTTTGTCATAGTTTTGCGTAACCTTTTGGTCTATTTTGGTCTCTGTTGTCTTGCATCGTTTTGTTCTTGTTCGGCATCTTTTCATGTCTAGTCTTTGTTTCTTCTCTTTGGGACATTTTGTGTGTCTTTCTTTTGTTTTAGTTTTGTGTCATTTTGTTCTTGTTTTGCATCACTTTGTCTTCCTTTTTAGTCTGTTGTAATGCATTGTTTTGCTTTTTTGTGGTCGTTTTGAAACACCTTGGACATTTTTAGACTGCGATAGTTGAGGGTCATTCTGCTTTTTTTTTGTCGTCATTTTTTTCATGCCCTTTTCAGTTCTTCTTGCATCTCTGCAGCAGTTTCTTCAGTTTCCCTTTAGGGATGTGGTTTTTCCTTGTATAAGTGTATTGGAAATCCATCATCTCGTCATCAGAAATACCAACCCAGGACTTTCCCCTAACCAGTTAACTGTGCTACATATAACCACAACCTAACTTACACCATGGAGGGGGGGCACCACAGGAAACAGCCTTTAACAGGAGGGAAACCTTATTTTAAACCAGTGCAGACTTCATCACACTATTAGAGCACTGATGACGTTTACCGTTGAAGCTCTACTGAGTGTATGCTGCTAGCACAATGCTAAATAGTTAGCATTTCTAAATATTTTCACGCCACAGACAAACACACTTAAGGACCAGACTGGAGTTTCTGTATCTGGAGGCAGAGCTGCTCATCCTATTGGCTGAAATCTGCAGAAGTGGGTGGAGCCAAACAACTTGCTGCTAAGCTAGCACTGATGTGGCTAACAGAGCTAGTAGTAGAGCAGCTGCTGTAGGCTCAAACCAAATCGTTCACCTCAGAACCGCTCCTCAGGGTGTCTGTGCTGCTTTTTTTAGGGTGGTGAAAAATTATACTACATTTATTAATTATTTACTTATTATTTTTGTGTTTTTTAGGTTGGTTTTAGCTTCTCTTAATGCACAAGTCAGGAGCAGTGCAGCTAATTTCCTTGTATTCTGCACACAATGACAATAAAGACCACAAAGATATTTTTCAGTAGCATCATTTTTATTATTTTTTTGGAGACAGCGTGTGTCCACTTGGTTTATGTTTTCTTTACTGTTTTTTTAACAGCTGACACTCAGATCAACATTAGTATTTATCTGAAGTCATGTTTGTGTCCATCTGGTGGATTCAAGTCCAGGATTCAGACTCCTGTTTTTTCTGTTCTGGTCCTTATTGGTGTCAGAGAAACATGTCCGGCTCTGTAGCTGTTAAATGTTTAATTCTCCTAGGCAGGTTTTTGCCAAGGAGGTTGGGTTTTTGCCAGCGTTGGTTGGTTTGTTTTTTGTCTGTGCTCAAAATAACTTAAAAAGTTATGGAGGGATTTGGATGAAATTTTCAGGAAATGTGTGAAATGGGACAAGGAAGAAATGATGACATTTTGGGAGTGATCCGGATCACCGTCTGGATCCAGGATTTTTTTAAAAAAAGATACTTTAACATTGGGAGTGTTAGAAAGCCTTCCAGTGCCGCCTTGTGGTAGGAAAATGCATTGCACATATATGGTGGGTGTCGGCCGCTCATGCTCAACCACAGCAGTGCTACGGTGTGAGATTACCGGATAATTAACTTTTTTAAGGACACTTTGTCGTTGGTAGATTGTGTTGGGGGTGGACTGAAGCTGCTTGGTGGAGGTCTGAGCTCTATGAGGGCTTTTCTAGTTTTATATTAGCTCTCTGAATTTTAAAAAAAAATCTTGTATAACCTGTAAAGAATAAATGTTAGTTAATGTTTTTTAACTGTACTTTTTTGGAAAAATGTGCTGTTATTTTTTATTTTTGTTTTGTTCAGTTATTAATAATAATCACAGAGAAAAAGTAGTAATTTACATGTAACCTGCAACAAATCAGGTCAAATCTGTAAATCATGTCGACATCAAATATCAGTATTTTTTATAAATGGTAATCCATTCTTATGTTTTTACTGTATTAAATTGGCCAAAAATATTGACATTTTACAGATATTTGCCATTATTATTCCAGGTTTTGCTAAAATAATGTTGATTTTAATATAATTTTAATAGATATTAATTATTTAATATCTATTAAAATCACTGACAGACTGTGTTAGTTCATTGTTGACTGAAAAAACGTAAATAATGTATTTACAGAACTTGTCAAATGTGAGGCTTCACAGCTTTTCTTTGTCCTATATGATAAATTAGATGTAATTTAAATTTTGGCAGGTTTTGAACGGTTATTCTGACAAATTAGACAACATGAAGACGCCACTTTGCTCGACTCGACTAAATGTTCGCTGCGGCTCCACTTCAGCGGATTAAAAAAAAAAAAAGACTTTGACGTCAGTTGACCTGAGTTAACTTACTTTTGTTTCTGCAGACTCTCTGTGTTTACTGGACTGTAGTCAAATGCACAGAAGTTCTATTTGTGTCTTCTCCACTTTCATGTTTAATGTTTATCTTTAGTTTACTTTTAGGATGATGTGTGACGCTTTACGGTGCGAAGTTCCGCACATTTAAAACATGATTAAAATAAAATACAGAGCGGTGAGAAGTGGAGCCTGGGAGGTTTAAAATGGCGGCGGTTGCGTTTGAATAGCAGGTACAGACGAGTCCTGGTCCTGGGAGTGAAGGGCTGAAGCTGACTTTCGGCTTTATTCTAAAACCACAGTGACAAACCGGCGGCTGCAGTCAGTGAACTGTGGTTGAACTGACTGTTGGTGACACTGATGGAGATATAAAGACATCGGTGCTGGACCTCTCAGTGCTCATTTTATCTTGTGCAGTTTTTTTTTTTTTTTTCCTTTTTCTTTTATTGGGTTTTCATCATATACATACATTGATTCTTCTTAAATGACATAGAACCCAATTATGTTTTTGTTTTTTTCCCCCCCCAACACAACAATATCTCAAACAATATACACCTCCGCACATATAGATAAAGGAAATTAAAGATCTCAAGGGAAAGAGAAGAGGACAAATAAAAATAAATAAATAAATAAAATAATAATAAAATAAATAAATAAATAAATAAATAAATAAAAACATAGCCAAACATAACAAAAACATATCAGACAGAAAATTAAAGTAAAACCACAGAGGATACAATTATATTAAATAAATTGTACTGATAGTTTGTAAATCTATCTATCAAAAAGAATTACAGTGTGTTCCAAGTTAGTCTGTATAGCCTAATAACATCCTGCTCTATGTAACTGCCATATGTTAGTCTACCAAAGATGACATAGAATTGACTAAGGACAGAAAAGGGCCCCAGGTCCGATAAAAATTATCTGAACAACCTCTAATATTGAACTTAATTTTCTCTAAGTGAATGAAGGACATTAGATCTTTCAACCAAGAATTAGACGATGGAGGTTTTGGATCTTTCCAGTAAAATCCGTCGGCGCGCCACGAGAGAGGAAAAGGCAATAACATTTCTCTCCCTGACAGAAAAACAAGCAAAATCTTCAGGTACACCAAAAATAGAGATGGCAGGGCTGGGAACCACGGGCCTATTGAGAGCTCTAGATAATGTATCGTAAAAAAAGGACCAATACGGACCCAGCTTTGGACAGGAGAGAAACATGTGCACATGATTAGCAGGTGAGAGGGAACATCTGTCACACATATCACCGGTGTTAAATAGTTTGTTAAGCCTGGCTTTAGAAAAATGTGTCCTGTGTAAGACTTTGAACTGTATCAGTGTCAGACTGGCGCATATCTTGTGCAGTTGAAGCAGTTTCTGCCTGGTCGTTGTGTCGACTTAAAACCAGATTAAATCCTCATGAAGTTCGATCTTATTTATCTTAATTTTTTTTTTTTTTGTCTGCATTTATACTCATTGTATAACACCACAGAAGGGGGTCAACTTTAATGAGATCAATGCATATTTTAGTCTTGCAGCAAAATATATTAATATTTTGTGCATGTGCGTGACCATCACCGGCCCCCCCTGGGACTAAGCTATCAGTCTTTATTGAATTTTTCTATCATGAGCCAGGGGGGGCAGTGCAGCACCTCAGTGAATTGAGGGGGAAACAAATGAAGGACAGGACAAGACAAGACGAACAGGGAGGGTACAGATAGGCAGTGCTATTTGAATCCTATAGAGTGCTGTAAAATGCTATGTCATTCCCAACAACCGATCCCACATCTAAGAATTGGGAACAAATAGTCAACACAGAAATGAATTGGAAACCAGAAGTCCTGACAGCATGCAGAGTTAGGACGCCAAGAGACAGGAGTGAGAGAGAAGTGCATAAAGGGCGTGAGTTTAGTGCAAAGTCTGGAGAATGACTCTGCACAATCAGGCGGGTCCCATCAACTATCAGAAAGGGGACTCGACAGGAGTTGGTAAGCCCTGAACAAACATGCATGTGTGATGGACACCGAAGCCCAGAGCGACTACCACAAGTCAACAGGGCCAGGCCGGCCAAGTGCCCCCCCACCCCGGGCAGGGGGAGCACCAGGAGGCACCACCCAGAAGACCGCCCGGGCCGCAGACAAGCACGCGGACCCAGAAACCAAGAGAAGGCAGCAACCGACACCCCCAGCGCGCCAAGGACAAGACCAGGGGGCACAGGGCATGGGGGCCCACCCGCCACCCAACGCCCACACCCAACCACCCCACCCGCCACCCACCCCCACCCCCCAACCACCCCCCAACCACCCCCCACCCAACACCCCACCCCAGGGGAGGCAGGAGGCCCACCGCAGCCCGGGAAGCCAGACACAGGGACCGAGCGCTCCACCGCAGGGAAGGCCACCGGCCCCACCCCAAGCAGGCCACCACCGGGAGCCAGCCAGAGGAAAACCAAGGCCGGGCCCAGATGCAAGCCCAGAGAGCGCGAGCGGACGGGGAGTCAGTGCCGCTAACAGGAAGGCGCCACGCATACCACTAGCACCATGCCCCAGGGAAGCGCGGCAACCCACGGTCCCCACCCCCGAAGACGCACCCAAACCCCCACCGGATCTGAGCCGCCGCCCACCGCAAGCCAGCACCAGAGCCACGACAACCACCAGGCAAGTGAGTCCAGCCCCCAACCCAACAAGGGCCACAGTGCCAGAGGACCCGCCAGACATGCAGGAGATCCCCCCCTAGACCGTCACCTCCAGACCCCGGGGAACCCCAAGCCCCGGCTACCCAGATGTGGGTCCACTCCCACCGACCCAGGCCCCGAGGGGGCCGGGCCCCCACCAGACATGCCATGGATGTGTAAAGTCACCTTTGCCTCCCTATTACTGATTTTCCTCGGTCCCTGACGAGGAAAACTAACCCTAAACCGTGTTTGAGTGCAACCCTGTGTGTGATGTGGTGCATTAAAAGCTTGAGGGGCAGGAGAGATGGAAGGGGGAGGGCCAGAGGGCCGCAGAGGCTGGGTACTCTGCAGCCTACCCTGACCAAGGTCCCAATCCACCGCAGACCGCCACCCAACATGTGAGTGTGTGTGCTGCATTAAAATTAGGAAGCAGGAGAGGCAAGCAGGAGGGAGACGGGGCGGACACAATGCCGCAGAGCACTGCAATCCGCCCCATCACCGAGCCCACCGTCCCCAATCTCTGCATTCCATGTGGCCCTAGCTGTTGTGACCCTATATGTGCCTAAAAATATATATATATATACAGTGAGGTGTGTGATGTGTGAGGTGCACAGTAAGAGGCAGTCTGGTGTGGGTCCGGCCCACGGGGACAGAGCAGCGCGGGAAAGAGAAATCCCCACAGGGTCCAGCGCAAAGGGCCCCCAGGGTCGAGACGCAAGGGGCAGGGAGGGCCCGTACAGACCAACGGGCCCCGCCATCACCGCGAGCCATGCGGGCCGCAGCGCCAGACCACCGCCCAAGTGGCGGCCATAGACCCGCCACAGGCCAGCTGAGTGCCGCAGCCCATCCCAGAGGGGGAAATGCGCCACGCCAGCAGGAGCACGGACCACGGTAGTCCGCACACACCCAAAAAGCCAGTGCGCCAGGGCCGCAGGACGCGCACCTCACAGCACTACCAATGACATCCCTGCCCCGCCACACCCCAGGACAGCACAGGCCCGGCCCTGGGCCCCAGCCAGCGATTCTCCATCTCCAGTGGTAGCACACACGCCAAGACAGGAGCCAGGACCCCCCCCCCAGAAGAGATCACCCGGCCCCCGCGCCAGGATCTTATTTATCTTAACTGCCCAGTCTGTCCAGTTTGTGTGCTCATGCATTCCCTCTGGCGATAAGGCAGCGTCCAGCTACAGGCTTTTATGTGAGAAGTTTTTTGCTCCTGTCGTGTTTTTCCTCACTGTTGGCTCATTTTTAACTGCAGTCTAAAGTCCTGCACCTCAGTGGAAGCAGAAGGAGAAGGAGAGAGGATGGACTGTCTCCTCTGTTCACTGTTTCTGAGCCATGCTGCATTTATTTATTGATCCAGTAGGTTTGATTTTCCTCTCAGTCTCTCTTGTCGTCTCAGTTTTGTGTATTTTTTGTCATTTTGTCTCATTTGTGTCGTTTTATTTCTCGTTTTTTTGTTGTTTTGGAACTTGTTTTTGTCATTTTGTGTCTTATTACCTCCACCAAGGAGGTTATGTGATGGCCGGCGTTGGTTTGTTTGTTTGTTTGTGTTCAAAATAACTGGAAAACTCATGGACAGATTTGGATGAAATGCTCAGGAATTGTGTGAAATGGGACAAGGAACACATGATGACATTTTGGGACTGATCCGGATCACCGTCTGGATCCAGGAATGTTTTTAATCTAAGTGTAACCGGGTGGACAATTAAATGCGGTTTACTCTAAAAGCCACCAGAGGGCACTCTTGTTTTTGGGGTAACCCCCTCTGACCACATGACATTTTGGGGCTCCACGCGACAGACAGCGACAGTGACGGAGTTCTCTTTCCTTCCTGAGCGACATACGCACGGCTGGGCCGGCATTCTTATCTCCGGTTGTCTCAGAAGCTGGGAGGCTGTTAGGAGCTGCCGCGCTAGAGGCCGCGCCTGTTCATTAGGTCGGATGGGGTGAAGGCCGCATTGTTGGTAGGAAATTTGAACTGTATGTAATTACATTTGTATCTGTAACGTTCCATAGAAAATATGTGAATTGGGAGATTGTGTTGGGGGTGGACTGAAGCTCCTTGGCGGAGGTATGAGCTCTCTGAGGGCTTTTCTAGTTTGTGTTGTTTTGTTTCTCGTTTTTTGTTGTTTTGTTTCTCGTTTTTGTCATTTTGTGTCTTATTTTTGTTGTTTTGCATCTTATTTATACAAGTTAGTGTCTCTTTATGGTCGTTTTGTCTCCACATTCTATCGATATTTAACAATCTCCATGTTTCTATCCCCTCCAATCTTTTCCTCTCTACTCTGCTCATCATCTCTATAAAGATGTTCCTCCATGTTGGATGTATCTCCAACTACTGTCTCCTCTGTTCACTGTTTCTGAATGAAGTGATTTGGATAAAATGCCACATTTATAAGCTCAATTTGAAGCGTATTTTAATCATATTATAAGTGTTCTCTCTGTTTTTACAGTTTCCTGCTGTGATAAATGATGTCACGGTGGGTTTTTGGGCCAGGAGGTCGTTTCACAGCTGCACTGAGAAGCTCAGAATTTTTTATCTCGTACAGAGTCTGGTTCAGATTTAGAGAATTTAATAAAGAGGCATTTAGAATATCATGATTTTAATGGAACACTTTTCCTGTTGGAACCACACGACATGCATGATTAGTTCAAGGACGGTTGGAAAGTTGAAAATCCATCGATGTTTTTCAGTTTTTACAGCTTCTGGCTCTGATAAATGGGGTCATTTTGGTGATGGTACCATTTAAACCCACTAGTGGGTTTTCAGGCTTAGAGGGTTAAATTCAGAGGTCGAGGTACGAATAAACAGAGGATGTGGGCACGGAAATTAAAAAACATACTGAGAGAACATCCCCAATGAACATATTTAAAAGGTAAATTAGTAAAAGAGAATGAATTCAAGACAATCAACTAAAACAGGAACAACTGGGAGTAAATTAGGAATAATAATGCAGTTTATTCCACATTACACCTGCAAACCTTGTAGAACTGCATCCATCAGGCTCTAATTAAACACCAGGCATGTGAGTGTGTTCGATAAGGCATTAAAAGACAGTAATGAAGCAGTAAGAGGGTAAAAACACCTTATAAATCAGTAAAAACCAGCATTTATCCCCATATATAGAAAAGAATGCAGCTCACAGTGATGAGTCTCTTGTTACTGGCGATCTAATAAATCATAACTTTCTCTTTTTCAGCCTGTGTAGTGCTTTTAATTTGTTTTGCATCACTTAATGGTAGTTTTATGTCATTTTTTTCCCATTTTACGTCTTTATATGGTAGTTTTGTGTCATTTTGTTGTCATTTTGCATCACTTTTTGGTCTTTTTTTAGCCTGTGTAGTGGTTTTAATTTGTTTTGTGTCATCTTTTTTAGTAGTTTTATGTCATTTTATTCCCATTTTACATCTTTATATGGTAGTCTTGTGTCATTTTGTTGCCATTTTGCAACACTTTTTGTTCTTTTTTCAGCCTGTGTAGTGGTTTTGTTTTGTTTTGTGTCATCTTTTGTGGTCTTTTTATGTCATCTTGTTCCCATTTTTCATCTTTATATGGTAGCTTTGTGTCATTTTGTTGTCATTTTGCATCACTTTTTGGTCTTTTTTTCAGCCTGTGTAGTGCTTTTAATTTGTTTTGCATCACTTTGTGGTATTTTTATGTCATTTTATTCCCATTTTACATCTTTATATGGTATTTTTGTGTCATTTTGTTGTCCTTTTGCATCACTTTTTGGTCTTTTTTCAGTATGTGTAGTGGGTTTAATTTGTTTTGCATCACTCTTTGGTCTTTTTTTCAGCCTGTGTAGTGGTTTTGTGTTGTTTTGCATCGCTTCATGGTAGTTTTATGTCATTTTATTCCCATTTTACATCTTTATATGGTAGTTTTGTGCCATTTTGTTGTCATTTTGCATCACTTTTTGTTCTTTTTTTTAGCCTGTGTAGTGGTTTTGTGTTGTTTTGCATTACTTGGTGGTAGTTTTATGTCATTTTATTCACATTTTACATATTTATATGGTAGTTTTGTGTCATTTTGTTGTGGTTTTGTATCACTCTTTGGTCTTTTTTCAGCCTGTGCAGTGGTTTTGTTGTTGTTTTGCATCACTTTCTGGTAGTTTCATGTTATTTTATTCCCATTTTGCACAGTTAACAAAATTTTTTTGTTATTTTGTGTTGCTTTTTGGTCTTTTTTAAATTTCTGTTGTGGTTTTACTCTGTTCTGTTGTTGTCTGGCATCTTTTGTGGTCTTTTTATGATTCTTTTACTGGTCATTTTGCACATCTGAAGTTGTTTTTTGTCAATTTGTGATCATCTTTGACTCATTTAGTTGTTGTTTTGGGTCCATTTATGGTTAAAGTTAGTCTCTGTAGTAATTTTATTTTTGTAATGGTGATTTTGTGTCATTTTGTTGTCATTCTGCATCACTTTTTGGTCTTTTTTTAGTCTATATAGTGGGTTTGTGGTAGTTTTATGTCCTTTTATTCCTACTTTGCATATTTATATGGTAGTTATTTGTAATTTTGTTGTTGTTCTCTGTCACTCTTAGGTATTTTTTTAGCCTGTGTAGTGGTTTTGTGTTGTTTTACGTCACTTCATGATTTATTATGTCATTTTATTCCCATTTTGCGTATTTATGTGGATTTTTTTGTCATTTTGTTGTTATTTTGTGTTGCTTTTTGGTCTTTTTTAATCTCTATTGCAGTTTTGCACTGTTATATTGTCATCTGGCTTCTTTTGTGGTCATTTTTAGTTTATTTTTTGGCAATTTTGCATTTCTGAAGTTGTTTCTTGTCTATTTGTGATCATTTTTAACTAATTTTGTTGTTGCTTTCGGTCAGTTTATGGTTAATGTTAGTGTCTGTAGTAACTGTGCATCGTGTTGTTGTCATTTTGCATCTCCTTCTGGTGATTTTGTGACATTTTGTTGTTGTTTTACGTCACTTTTTGGTCATTTTTAGTCTCTGTGGTAGTTTACGTCATTTTGTCATCATTTTTGAAGTTATTTAGCTGATTTTGTATTTCTTTTTGGTCATTTTGCATCTCTTTGTGCACCATGTCTGTTTTATATTTTCATGCTGTGACTGCAGTATTTGCAGTACTTCTCTTGTGACTGTGTGACTGCAGTATTTGCAGTACTTGTGGGCTGGCTGCTGCTGCATCAGAATGAGGAAACGTTTTAGTCTGAATTAAGCTCTAACAGGGACGGCCCCTTCAGTGGGGAAAAGTCTAAGCAGGAAAAGTGTGGAGGAGTTGTGTAAAGATGCCAGTTAAATATTAACTTTACCCCAGAATACTGTAAAATTAAGTTTCAGCTTTCTTAATATACACAGAAAATAGATATTTACACGATTGTAGTTTCACTTGTATCTGAACTCTGTCTGCACCTGTTGATGCTTGTTTTAAATCGCATCTAATTATAAGAAATGGAGTCCCAGTGCTAAATTATTCATTTTCCATGAGCTTATAGCGTTTCTGTTCGGTTTTATATTTACTATAATTGTACGTTATTTCTCTTTCAGGGTACAAATTTACTAAAAACCCATCAGCAGTGCCTTTTTATAAATAATTAATGACACAGTTTAGTTAGATTTAATTCTACACAGCCCCTCCTGTGCTGCTGTTCCATTTTGATATCTCACTTATCATTTGCAAGTTAAATATTAAGTTTTATACCTGTTAATGCTGCTCTGGTTCGTAAACACCCTGCTTCTAATGACCTGCTTCTAATCTAGTATAGTATAGTACAGTACAGTATGGTATAGTATAATAGTACACTATAACACTGTATAGTATAGTGCAACATAGCATTATATGGTACTGTGTATTATACTACAGTATAGTTCTGTATAGTATAATATAGTAAAGTATAATATAGCACAGTATAGTATAGTATGATATAACACTCTGTATTATAGTATAACACAGTACTGTATAGTTTAGTACATTATAGTATAATGCAGATATTATGTAGATACTATATACATACTATACTTTAAAAATGTGTAGTATAGTTTAATCTAGTATGTTATGTTACTGTACAGTATTGTACATTATAGTAAATCATTGCATAGTACTGCATAGTATAGTATAGTACTGTATTATATTGTATCGTATTGTATATTGTATTACTGTATAGTATAATTTGATATAGCACTATATAGTATAATATACTATTTTATAGTACCGTATAGCATAGTACCATATAGTATAGTATATTATAGTATAGTATAGTATAGTATAGTATGGCATAGCATGGCATAGTATATTATAGTAGTAGTAGTATAGTGTGATATAGTATAGAATAGTATAGTAAAGTGTGGTATAGTATAGTGTAACATAGAATAATATAATTTTTGCATTGCATAGCATGGTATAGTATAGTATATTATAGTATAGTACTATTATATAGTATAGCATAGAATAGTATAACGTAGTATAGTATAGTAAAATATAATATAGTGTAATATAGTATAGTATAGCATAGTATAGTGTAATATAGTATAGCATAGAATAGTATAGCATAGTACAGTATTGTATAGTACAGTATAGTATAGTGTATTTTACCATAGTATAGTATAGTATTATATTGTATAGTATAGTATAGTGTAATATAGTATAGTATAGTATAGTGTATTTTACCATAGTATAGTATAGTATAATATTGTATAGTAAAGTATAGTATAGTGTAATATAGTGTAGTATAGTATAGTATAGTATAGTATAGTGTAGTATAGTATAGTATGGTATATTATGGTGTAATATAGTATAGTATAGTATAGTGTAATATAGTGTAGTATAGTATAGTATAGTATAGTGTAGTATAGTATAGTATAGTATAGTGTAATATAGTAATATAGTGTAATATACTATAGTATAGTATAGTATAGTATAGTGTAATATAGTAATATAGTGTAATATACTATAGTATAGTATAGTATAGCATAGTGTAGTATAGTATAGTATGGTATATTATGGTGTAATATAGTATAGTATAGTATAGTGTAATATAGTAATATAGTGTAATATACTATAGTATAGTATAGTATAGCATAGTGTAGTATAGTATAGTATGGTATATTATGGTGTAATATAGTATAGTATAGTATAGTGTAATATAGTGTAGTATAGTATAGTATAGTGTAATATAGTAATATAGTGTAATATACTATAGTATAGTATAGTATAGCATAGTGTAGTATAGTATAGTATGGTATATTATGGTGTAATATAGTATAGTATAGTGTAATATAGTGTAGTATAGTATAGTATAGTATAGTGTAATATAGTAATATAGTGTAATATACTATAGCATAGCATAGTATAGTATAGTATGGTGTAATATAGTAATATAGTGTAATATACTATAGCATAGCATAGTATAGTATAGTATGGTGTAATATAGTACAGCATAGCATAACATAGTATAGTATAATACAGTGTAGTATAGTGTAATATGGTATCGTACTGTTATACTTTTGTATTGACTTTATTAGACTGTAAAAACTCAAATGACGAATCGTTTGCCTTGAATTTGTTAAATTCAGTCTCTTTAATCAGATTTGATTCAGCTTGTTTCCAAACAGTCTCATGTTTATTACCTCCAACCAGCAGTTTGTGTTAATTCTAAAATCCAGAATAAACTAACAGGTGAAAGTGTGAAATAAATGGTTGACTTAGAGAACAACAGATGAGGTGATAATAAAATGAGGTGACGCAGGAATCCAGCACATAAAGATAGGCATCGCAGCTCTGGTATTTGCATGTGGTATTTATACTGCTTCTGTTCGTGAGGAAAACTAGGTTCATATTTGTATTTTTAAAGAGGAACTCCACCGACGCTACACAGTGCTAGAGAAGCACCGCTTTCACTTTGGTCGTTTTGTATCTCTGTTTGTTCATTTTGGTCATGTTGTTTATAGTTTTGGTCATTTTTAGTCTCATTTTGGTTGATTTGTGTCTCTTTGTAGTTGTTTTTGGTCTCTTTGTGGTCGTTTCGTCTAATTTTTTGCCATTGCGTGCCTCATTTTGGTCATTTTGAATCTTGTTTTATGTGTTTTGCATCTCATTTTTGGTCTTGTAGTGGTGATGTTCTGTCTTGTTATGGTTATCTTGACTCTATTTGTGTTTTTGTCTCATTTTCACAGTTTTGTTCTTCATTTTGTGCCTCTTTCTGGTTGTTTTGGGTCATTTTTCCCCCCTAATTTGATCATTTTGAGTCTGATTTTGGTCCTTTTGTGGCATTTTTGCATTATTTCGAGTCTATTTGTGGTCTTTTTTATTTAATTTTTGCCATTTTGTGCCGGTTCTCGGGTTGTTTGTGTCACATTTTAGTTGTTTGTCTTTCGTTTTGGTCATTTTTAGTCTTGTTTTATGTGTTTTGCATCTCCTTTTTTGTCCTATTGTGGTAAATTTCTGTCTTGTTATGTTTATCTTGACTATTTGTGTTTTTGTCTCATTTTCGCTGTTTTGTTCTTCATTTTGTGTCTCTTTGTGGTTGTTTTGGGTCATTTTTTCCCCCTAATTTGATCATTTTGAGTCTGATTTTGGTCTTTTTTATTTAATTTTTGCCATTTTGTGCCATTCCTTGGGTTGTTTATGTCTCATTTTAGCTGTTTGTCTTTCGTTTTCGGTGATTTTGAGTCTTGTTGCGGTCATTTTGCAACTCTTTGTGTGAAGCATTTGAGTTTCTTGCGTGTCATTTTGTTTATTTTGGGTCTTTTGTAGTTATTTTATCTATCATTTTAGTTGGTTGTGTAGGACTCTGTTCCTTCTCAGTCTTTTTGTGGTTGCTTTTATTCATTTTAAGTCTCTTTGCAGTTATTTTATTAGTTGCTGGTGTCTAGTTTTGTTCATTTGAGTCTTGTTTTGGTCATTTAGAGTCTCATTATGGTCATTTTAATATATCAGTATGTATTATTTTAGTCGGTTGTGTAGAATTCTGTTAATTTTTAGTCTCTTTGTGGTAGTTTTTGGTCATTTTATGTCTCATTTTATTCATTTTAAGTCTCTTTGCAGTTATTTGATGTACTGTTTTCGGCAGTTGGGTAGAATTCTGTTAATTTTCAGTCTCTTTGTGGTAGTTTTTGGTCATTTTACATCTCATTTTATTCATTTTAAGTCTCTTTGCAGTTGTTTTATGCACTGTGTTAGTTGCTGCTGTATATTTTTGGTCCTTTTAAGTCTCATTTGTTCATTTTGAGTCTTGTTATGGTCATCTTGTGACTGTTTGTTGTCATTTTGTGTGAGGCATTTACATTTTTTGTGTGTCATTTTGTCTATTTTAGGTCTTTTGCAGTTAATTTACGCATCATTTTAGTTGGTTTTGTAGGATTCTGTTTATTTTTAATCTCTTTACAGTTGTTTTATGGACTATTTTAGACGTTGGTGCGTAGTTTTGGTCATTTTGAGTCTCGTTTTGATTATTTGTGTCTCATTTTAGTGATTTACATTCATTTAGCGTTATCTCTGTGTCTTATTTTGTCGTTTTGTGTGTCTTTCTCAGATATTTTGCAGGTGAAAGCCAAAAACCTGTTGACCTCCTTCCTGTAGGCCTCATTCAGTTATTCACCCATACGTCTGTTTACTGGTTTCAGCTCCTATTTCCTATCCAGTTTTGACGTTTCATTGATAATGTTCTTACCTGCAGAGCTGAGCAGGTTATGATCCACAGAATAAGAATCCTACAGGTGAGATGCCAGACTGTTTGTATCGATCTGCGTGGCGAGTTCACAGTCCTTCTTCCTCAAATGATGCAAACGGTGCGTTGCATTCTGAAGAATTTATTTGGTATTTAGAAAGGGAACTAAATGTTTACACCCGGCTGTTGCTTCTGGAGGTTTGCATGCTGAGATAAACTAGACTGGGAAGTCATTTCTGTAGTTTTACTGGCATTTAGAACAAAAAAAAGTACATGTATGTAGTGAAAACAGCTTCTGCACAATGATTGCTGGAAAACACAGAGCTCTACATAACAGTTAGGTTCATACTGCAGCACCAAACTCAGAGATATTTAACCCTCTGCCCTCCAAGTAGCAGTTTATGAATGTTTTTTTTTTGCTTCTTTTTAAGTTTTTCCTCACTGTGGTTCATTTTTCGCTGCAATCTAAAGTCCTGCAGTTCTATGGAAACAGAACAACCATGAAGGAGAGAGAACTCAGAGTTTATTTAACAAAAACTGGGGAAAAATTGCCCACAGATGTTACGAACACTGGAAGAAAAATCAAGGCTCTACATACAATAGATGCTTCTATTTTTTCAAAGGTTTTAACACTACTCTAAGATGTTTCACCATGCTGGATGTATCTCCAACTACTGTCTCCTCTGTTCACTGTTTCTGAGCCATGCTGCATTTATTTATTGATCCACTATGTCTGATTTCACTCACAGTCTCTTTGTGGAAACACTGCCTGCAGTTCAACCTGAAAACTCCCTGAACTGATGTCACGTGACTGTTGACCACAGCTGAGTCAGTCATAACTTCACAGATCAATTCAATTAAATTTTATTTATATAGCGCATATTTACAACATATTCCATCTAAGGAAGTAAGGAAGGAAGGAAAACAGAAAACCCAACAGATTGTTCGAACAGGAAATAGAGAAAGAAGTTTTCCTCATGTGTATTTTAATTTTTAATTTCATACGAACACACAAAGTGCATGTGGAATAATCAACAATTTCCATTTACAAACACATCTAATTAAATCGGATAACGGATAACGGATAATGGATAATGAATTAGGGCCCGTTTTCCGTTTTTCATTTTGTATCATCACTGAAAAAAACAGGAAACAGTTTATTTTTCGTTTTTATTTTGAAATCTCAAAATAAGAAAACGAATGGCCGCGACGTACACAGACCAAAAACCCCCTATGGTAGGGAAGGGGGAAAAAACTCCGACAGAACCAGGCTCAGGGAGGGCGGCCATCTGCCTTCACCGGCTGGGTTGGGAGTGGGGAAGAGGAGGGAGGGAGGGATAGCAGGAGAGGTTGGGGTGGGGATTGGAGGTGGTGAGGCCAGCGGCTGCAGGTCAGGGGCATTTTTTACAGTGTAGTCATTAACAGTTTTGTATAGAAGTTTTGTAGAAGAAGGATTTTAAATTCTATCCTGGATGGAGCCGATGAAGAGAGGCTAATACAGGAGACAGTTGTGTTGAAGAGTGCCAAATCTTTTGTTTTTTACAGGATCTGGTTTCTATGAACGTGTAGTGTTTTTGCATTTTTTCAAATAAGACGCTTTGAATGAAGTGATTCTGATGAAATATTATGTTACACCAGATGAGTGGTTCAATGGTGTAATTTTGCCGGCAGGTTTTGAGGTTCAGACGGTTAACTTAGAAGTTTTCGGTCTGCAATTAAAAAAAAAAAAAAGCATTAAGGAGCACAACACAGAATTGATTTAACAGAAATGATGAAACATGACGCTTCCCTTTCGGCGCAGTGTTACGTAGCTCAAATGAAGATCAGTGACGCATTCGGTGTGACTGACGGAGCTGCAGGAGGAAGCTTGTTTATGGCCGCACAGCTTTTTAAAGACCATTACTGGATCCTCAGATGTGTCGCAGGAGGATCACTGCTGTAATAATGGTTGTTTACAGCAGTAGTTCCTCTGTATGGAAACCTGTAGACCCAGTTATGGTTTTCTGAGTTCATCCCTCCAAAGGTGAAAGTATTTGTCCTTAGCTGAGGTGGAAAAGTGAAAGAGGTGGTGAACAAATGATGATTCAAGTGACTTTTACATCCAGAACATCCGTGGTGTCTGAAACCTTCCATCATTAATACAGGAAGCTAACTGAAGCCTCGTGTGTCGGCCATGTTTTCTTCCATCCTGTCTCAGAAATGGCTCGTTCGGGGCAGCAGGGCGAGATGACGGAGTACAAGAAGATCCTGATCAAGCGGGACATGGAGATGGGCGTCGTGATGACGGTGTTTCGACAGAAGGCCGAGCGACTCACCGTCCAGGTCATCATGGAGACCCGGCAGGTGGCCTGGACGCGAACCGCTGACAAGACGGATGGAGTCTGTGAGTATATTAACCCCCACCAACAATAACCTATCAAACACGCCGTCATTTATTCAGGTTTGTTCAGTAAAATTAATTCTCAGACTATTTGTTTTTAACAGTTTTGTCTGTTGTAGCCGTAAAGCTTCTCCGCTGCTGTTCAGACACTATTTGTAGGTATTTATTCAGCGTGTTTTAATTTACCAACATCAGTCTGTTGAAGCATGAACGATGTCATGCAGGAGGATTAATGAGGAGGACTATAGTCTACAGCAGTGGCTCTCAACTGGTGGGTCGAGACCCAAAAGTGGGTCGCGAAGCCATTTTTAGAGGGTCGCAGAAGCACGCCCCCCTCCAAAGAAGTAGTGGTACAAAGTCTTTTATTTTGAAGGATGTGCTTCTTATGACACCGTTTGCTTTCAGTAGCAGGATATTTAGTGATGGTGACACCAGTAGTTGCCCACTATTAACCTCTAGATTCGTCTCTGCCAGCTTATTGGAGAAATTTATGCTAAAACGTCCCAAAAATGAACCAAAATGTGCTCAGAAATCTGTCAAAATGGGCCAAAATATGCCCAGAACGTGGCAAAAGCGTCCAAATATACCAAAATGAACATAAAATAAGCCAAAATTTTCCAAAGTTGTATCAAAATGCGTTGAGACTACACCCAAATACATCTTAACTTGTTTTCCTGAACAGCAAACTTCAACAATTTGGGTCGCGACTGTTATTAATAGAGACATAGTGGGTCCTGAGGCTGGACCAGTTGAGAACCACTGGTCTACAGGGATCAAGGGGGCATGTAGGAAGTGACATTCCTTGTAGGAAAGTCACTCAGATGACCACAAAGACACAAACCAATGGGAAAAAATCACACAAATAGAAGCCCCTAAAGATTCACAGTGACTATAAACAATGGAAACTACTAAAAAAAGAGACACAAAAAGATATAACAGGGCGCTATTAGATGAAAGACATATGTAAATAGACTCAAAGCAACCACAAAGATGCACAAAATGACTACAAATATATGTAAAGTAATACAAAGAAACTCAAAACAGTCGTAAAAATATTCAAAATGACCACAAATCAGCGGTACAGACAGAGACAACTGGTCACAGAGAGACGTTTAAAGAACAGAAATGAAGAAAAAAGGACAAACACTGAGGAGACGATTGCAAAGATATTCAGAATGAATACAAAGAGACTCTTAAAGCACATAAACTGATGAAAAACAAGATAAAAAGAGACAAAACGAAGACAAGGGAACTCAAAACAACTGCAGAGATTCAAAGTAGCCGCATAAAACCTCGAAACAACCGCAAAATGTCCACAGAATATGTAAACAAACTAAAAACAGACTTGAGATTGCTATACAGACTCAAAACCAGCCCAAAGAGATGCGAAACAATAGATGTACAACTACTATAAAGATGCTCAAAACAAGTACAAAAAGATTCAAATTGACCACAAACTATTCTAAAATGACCACAAGGAGATGAACAGACTCACAATGACCACAAAATTCAACGGAAAAAGAAACCGAAAACTTCTGAAGTGGTTCAAATCGACTGCAGAAAGACTTAAAACAGCCCACAAAATACACAAAACAACTCACTAAAAACCCCTACAGCAACTCAAAATGACCACAAAGAGGCAAAATGATGACAAACTGACATAAGACTACAATAAAGAAATACAAAACCGCCACAAAAAGATTAAAAATGCCAAAATTCAAAAGGCTAAACAACCTCAAAGAGATTTAAAATAACAGCATAGAGACTCAAAGAGGCGACGAAATGTCAAAATGCCGCTTAAAATATGTGAACCAACTACAAAGAGCCTGAAAACGACCACAGGCACAAGTAGATTAAAGAAAAGTATTCTAACTAGAAAACCTCCACCAAGGAGCTTCAGTCCACCCCAACACAATCTTCCAATTCACATATTTTGTATGGAACGTTACAGATACAAATGTAATTACAGACAGTTAAAATGTCCTACCGACAATGCGGCCTTCACCCCATCCGACCTAATGAACAGGCGCGGCCTCTAGCGCGGCAGCTCCTAACAGCCTCCCAGCTTCTTAGACAACCGGAGATCAGAATGCCGGCCCAACCGTGCGTATGTCGCTCAGGAAGTAAAAAGAACTCCGTCACTGTCGCTGTCTGTTGCGTGGAGACCCAAAATGTCATGTGGTCAGAGGGGGTTACCCCAAAAACAAGAGTGCCCTCTGGTGGCTTTTAGAGTAAACCGCATTTAATTGTCCACCTGGTTGCACTTAGATTAAAAACAATCCTGGATCCAGACGGTGATCCGGATCAGTCCCAAAATGTCATCATTTGTTCCTTGTCCCATTTCACACATTTCCTGAAAATTTCATCCAAATCCGTCCATGAGTTTTCGAGTTATTTTGAACACAAACAAACAAAGAAACAAACAAACCAACGCCGGCAAAAACATAACCTCCTTAGCAGAGAAAATAACCACTAAAAGATTCAAAATGTTTGCAAAAATGTGCGAGCCAGCTGAAAACTGCTATAGAAATTCAAAATGACCACATGTAGATGCAAGAACCATGCAAACAATGATGCAAAATGACCACGGAGACGCATCATCGTTACTTTTAGTCATGTTGGTTTTCATGTTGGTTTGCTGTCTTGCGTCTCTGCTGGAAGGTTGAGGGACTTGTCTGCCCGTGGTGACAGTATGAGAATGAAAAAGTAAAACCGCCTCCTTAACCGCCGTAAATCCGGGTTGTGTTTCAGTGGACCTGTCTGAGATCCGAGAGATTCGTCCGGGGAGAAACTCCAAGGACTTCGAGCGTTTTAAAGACGGAAAGGACAAACACGACGAGAACACCTGCTTCACCATCTTCTACGGATCACAGTTTGTCCTCAGCACCCTCAGTCTGGGAGGTGAGGACTTCATTTCTTATTCAAAACAGATGCAGTTTGAATTAGTTTCCATTTGAAGTAGATTTCTGCTTCACATCTGATGCTATTTGAGTAAATCTATTTGCATATTTTTCCAGTTTGACCTTATTATGAAGTGTCAAATGTCAGTTTAACGCAGTATTTCTTCCTTTTTTGCTGATTTTCCAGCTGATTCTGTGGACGAGGCTCAGAAATGGCTGATAGGACTCGAGCTGCTGAGGGAGGAAACTCTGGCAGCTCCGACTCCAGTTCTTATAGAGAGGTAACACAAGGGATAAAATACTGGAGAGTTTCTTTAAACCCTGTGGTTTAATGCTTTACTTTATGGGGCCCGGTTTAAATTTCATCCACGAGAACAACTATATGAAGATAAATATTCATTAAACGGTCCATTTTTCATGACAGAAATCAATAAAAAGCAACCTTTGATATCTTAATATTTACACAAAAATATACAAAGCAACTAAAAAGATACTGGAAATTACTACAGAGACTGAAAACAAGCATAAAGAGATGCAGAATGATTACGAATAGATGTACAACTACTATAAAGAAACTCAAAACAACCACCAAAAGATTCAAACTGACCTCAGACAGACTTAAAATGACCTCAAACAGACCACAAAAAGATTAAAAATGACCACAACCAGACCCACGATGACCACAAAAGTACACAACTAAACAAAAAAAGAGACGCGAAACAACTGAAAAACGACTTAACATGACCCCAAACAGACTCAAAGTGACCACAAGCAGATTTAAATGACCACAGAGAGACTCAAGTGACCATAAATAGACTTAAAATGACCATAAACAGACTTAAAATTACCTAAAACAGATTTAAATGACCAAAGACTTAAATGACCACAAACAGACTTAAATGACCACAAACAGACTTTAAATGACAATAAACAGACTTAAATGACCACAAACACTCAAAACTAAAACAGACTTAAAATGACCACAAACAGACTTAAAATGACCACAAACAGACTCAAAATGACAATAAACAGACTCAAATGACCACCAACAGACTTAAATGACCACAAACAGACTTAAAATGACAATAAACAGACTTAAATGACCACAAACAGTCTTAAAATGACAATCAACAGACTTAAATGACCACAAACAGACTTAAATGACCACAAACAGACTTAAATGACCACAAACAGTCTTAAAATGACAATAAACCGACTTAAATGACCACAAACAGTCTTAAAATGACGATAAACAGACTTAAATGACCACAAACAGACTCAAATGACAATAAACAGACTTAAATGACCACAAACAGACTTAAATGACCAGAAACAGACTTAAATGACCACAAACAGACTCAAATGACCACCAACAGAATTAAATGACCACAAACAGATTTAAAATGACAATAAACAGACTTAAATGACCACAAACAGACTTAAAATGACAATAAAAAGACTTAAAATGACAATAAACAGACTTAAATGACCACAAACAGACTTAAACGACCACAAACAGACTTAAATGACCACAAACAGACTTAAAATGACAATAAACAGACTTAAATGACCACAAACAGACTTTAAATGACCACAAACAGACTTTAAATGACAATAAACAGACTTAAATGACCATAAACAGACTTAAAATGACCACAAACAGACTTAAATGACCACAAACAGACTTAAATGACCACAAACAGACTTAAATGACCACCAACAGACTTAAATGACCACAAACAGACTTAAATGACCACAAACAGACTTAAATGACCACAAACAGACAAAACTAAAACAGACTTAAAACGACCACAAAGAGACATTAACAGATCTCAAACAGGATGAAAATGACCACAAAAGTATGCAACTCAATTAAAAGAGACCCGAAACATCTAAAAAAACGACTTAAAATGACCACAAACAGACTTAAAATGACCACAAACAGACTCAAATGACAATAAACAGACTTAAATGACCACAAACAGACTTATAATGACAATAAACAGACTTAAATGACCACAAACAGCCTTAAATGACCACAAACAGAATTAAAATGACAATAAACAGACTTAAATGACCACAAACAAACTTAAAATGACAATAAACAGACAAATCGACAAAACACAGTGACAATGACAGATTTGACTGAAATGTCTTTAGCTGTTTTTGACTGAAAGTAACCAAAGTCTATTGACTAAAGTTGAACTGATCTGATCCTGGATGTCTTTGTGCTTTTGTTTCTGCAGCTGGCTGAGGAAGCAGATGTACTCAGTTAATCAGACAAAGACCAACAGGTACCAGACATATATGAACTTTATCTGATGAACTGTTTTAGTCTCACGTGTGTTCATTTAAACTGGATGTTATTTAGAATCTGAGTCTTTGTCCACCAAGTTACAGGAAACTCATTTTGTTAGAGGTTTGCAGCCTCATGATCTTCTTGTGTCCTTCTTAGCATCTCCATGAAGGAACTGAAGGCTCTGCTTCCGTCGCTCAACTTCAAAGCTCCCAGCTCTCGAACGCTCAAAGACAAATTCCTGGTACTTTTATGTTAAATACGCAATTTCATCTGCAGTGTCTTCTGGTTTGGTCCATCTCAGGTCATCAGGAGGCTTCTGATGATTTGTTTGAGACTGTTTTTATCATAAAGTATTGATATTTAAACTGGTTTCTGTGAAGTCTGTTGAATTTCAGTGGGTTTTTCGACACGTTGAAATTTGAGGCTGTTTGAACGACAATATCTTAGAAACTATTAAAGTTATGAACCTGAACTTTCCACTCTTATTTCTCTTTGTGTCATTGATTCAGAATCTGTAATATTGGACAAGTAGATAAATCAAAAGTCCCATTTTGGAGCCCATCAACATACAAATTGATAATGCAGAAGTCAACTACGATATTTTCTGAACCACATGCCTCAATAATACAAAACTAAACATATAGAATGCTTTTAATATGAAATACTTTGGTATAAGAATGAAAATAAGGTGATTTTGATTAAACTTATATCGCTGATTGAGCAGGTTTGACAAGTTGTACCACAAAAACAAAACGTTTCAGGCTTCTGTCATTAACAGTTCTGAGATGTTGTTGTTTAAATGTGCAAAAATCTCCTTTATTACTTTGATTAAAGTCGATTTGTAAATAAATATTCCAGCCTTCTTCGTGTTGATCTCAGTTTTTCTGTTCTGCCTTCACAGGAGGTCGGAGCGAAGAAAGACCGGCTGGACTTCGAGCAGTTTCACAAATTTTACAACCTCGTCATGTTTGAACAGAACGAGGTGAGTCCGAATTAATCACATTAAATAAAATGCTGAATATTTTACATATATATCACATTTATTACAACTCATGCTGTTGTTTTAAACTCAGATCCTCGATGAGTTCAAAAAGGAGTCGTGTTCGTTTATTCTGGGGTGAGTTCGTTTTTCTTGTCTTCACTTCATCAGAAAAAACTCTCCTGTGAATAAAAAATATTCAAATTGTGTTTGTTTTTTCTGCAGCAACACGGATAAACCGGAGGCTTCGGCTGTTCTGCTGCATGATTTCCAACGTTTTCTCATCTACAACCAAAAGGTAAAAGAGGCTGCAGCGAATAAAAGCTGCATCAGATAAGAGATCTCTAAATAATCAGACTTAAAGTTCAGACTACTTAATTATGTGTTTAAGCATAATTTTAAGAAATGGCTTATTGAGAACAAACAATGTCAAAGTTTAATGAAATTATAATCAAAATAAATCTACATATTTGAGTTTATTATGCTGAACTGAAGTGTATTTTATGAACTGTTCATATTTTTATTAGAATGAAAGTTTATTTATACAGTCGTGAACAAAAGTTTCCATACAGTTGTAAAGACCGTGACAGTCTTGAGGTTCCAGTGACTCCTACAACTCTGAATTTTCTCTGATAGAATCTTTGAAACACATGAATCTCTGTCACAAAAAACAACCATGCATTTTGGTTCTTTAATAGATTTATTATAGGTCTTCTGCAAATATGACAAAATCTGCCTGGTCATAAATATGAACTTGAATGATCAGTTTTGGTGATGTAGAAAGTTGTGCTAATCTAATTTTCTTAGTAGCATGACTTCTTAACTTCGCATGAGTGATTACATTTGACTACAGCTGCTGACTCCTTAAATAGGACCCATTTGATCCACTCATTAGACTCAAACGCTACAGTGGGAAAGTCTGAGGAGCTCAGCAAAGATCTGAAGAAGCAAATCATCGACTAGAACAAGTCAGAAAGTCACTTAGAGCCATTTCAAAGCAGCTTCAGATCCTAGAATCATCTGTTTGTAGTATAAAGTTCATGGTCCAGGTGTGTTGCTGCCACCATCCACCACCAACTACCACCTGCTGCTGAGAGACGACTGGTCAGGATGGTCCAGAGTCAACCAGGAACCAGCAGAAAGCAGGTCTGGATGAACCAGAAGCTGCTGGAACACAGCTGTCAGCGTCCACAGGGTTGGACATCAACATGAGCTGAGAGGCTCCATGAAGAAGGAAGTTCTTAACCTTAAAGCTCCACTGATCACATGGACAAAGAAAAGACCTTCTGGAGGAAAGTTCTGAGGTCAGATGGAACAAAGACTGGAGGAGAGAAGGTGAGGCCTTCAACCCCAAGAACACCAGACCTACCATCAAGCATGGAGGTGGCAGCATCATCAAGTAAATGGAACAATGAAGGAGGAGGATTAGAACCTAAAACCATCATCAGAAGGTTGATCTTGGACACAGTTGGGTGTTTCAACGAGACAATGAGCCCAAACACATCAAAGTGGTAAAGAAATGGTTCCATCAGGCTAGAATGAAGGTTTTAGACTGGTCCCCCAAAGTCCTGACCATGAAGAACCTGTAGACTGATGAAGAAACACATTTAGTTGGACTGAACCAATTCTGTCCAGAGGAGTCAAAGATAAACCAGAAGCTTGTAGACGGAAAGTAAAAGAACCGAACTGAGGTGGAAGTTTAACCAAATATTAGCATTTCTGTTTGTTTATTTTTAGACCCAGCAGATTTTGTCATATTTCCAGAAGACCTTTAATAAATCTAGGAAAGAACCAAAATGCATGATTGTTTTTTCTGACAAGGACTCGTAAGTATCGGTGAATCCATCAGAGAAAGTTCAGAGTTATAGGAGTCATTGGAAACTGAAGCCTGTAATGATCCGTAGGGTAAAACTCGTTCATTCACGTTGGGTTTCGGTCCTTCAGGAACTCTGGGCCAATGATCTGAACCAGGTCAGAGAGCTGATGACCACCTTTATCGACGACACCATGAGGAAAACCAACGACCCAGAGTTCACCGTCAGCGAGGTATTCAGAGCACGGGTTTGGCAGCCATTTTAATCTCAGCGCCTTCTCAAGACGTTGTGTTTTGATAACAAATACATCCTGGCTCTGTGAAGAAGAACCTCCAGGGTGACAACTTCCTGTTAAACCTGAAGTCTCTGTTCTCTCCCAGTTCCTCGGGTTCCTGTTCTCCAAGGAGAACTCGGTGTGGGACGAGAAGTTCTCCGAGATCAACAACCTGGACATGAACAACCCTCTGTCACATTACTGGATCAGCTCGTCGCACAACACGTCAGTTTGACTCACAACCTGCACGAAACAAAACTGAACAGCTGTTATTAATGCGTTTGTGGGCATTTAGCTTCCATTTAAGATTAAGGCTCTCTGTAGTCATTTAGAGTGTCTGTGTTGTAGTTCTATGTCTCTTTTTTGTGTCTCTTTGTTCTTGTTTTTTTTGTTAGTGACCATTTTGTGTTTCTTTGTAGTTGGTATTATGATTATTTTGTGTCTTTTTGAAGTTGTTTTTCTTTTCATAGTTGTTTTGTGTCTCTTTCTTGTTATTTTTTGCTTCTTGCTAATTGTTTTGTGTTTATTTGTGGTCATTTTGTGCATCTTTGTAGAAGTTTTAGTCTCTTTGTTGTTGTTTTGTGTCTCTTTCTTGTTATTTTGTGTCTCATTATAGTTGTTTTATGTTTCTTTGTGGTCATTTTGTGCGTCTTTGATATTATTTTACATCTCTTTGTAGTCATTTTTGTCTCTTTGTACTTGTTTTGTGTCTCTTTGTGGTTGTTTGTCTCTCTTCATGGGCATTTAGTGTCTTTTTGTAGTTGTTTTGTGTCCCTTTGTCATTGTTTTGTGTTTTTCTGTGGTCATTTTGTTTGTCTTATATTGTTTTTGATCTCTTTGTAGTTGTTTTGTGTCTCTTTTTAGCTGTTTTTTGTCTGGTTTTGTGTTTCTGTGGTCATCGTCCATCTCTTCATAGATGTTTTATGTCTCTCTGTGGTCCTTTTGTGTTATATTGTGGTTGTTTTATGTCTCTTTGTAGTCATTTTGTTTCTCTATATGGTTGTTTTGGGTCTTCTTGTTGTTGTTTTTGGTCTTTGCAGCCACTGTGTATCTCTTTTAATTGTTTTGTGTTGTTTTGTGGTCATTTCGTGTCTCTTTGTTGTTGTTTTGTATCTGTTTGTGGTTGTTTTGTGTCTCTTTGTGGTCATTGTACATCTCCCTGTCATTGTCTTGTGTTTCTCTGTGTACCTTTTGTTTCTCTATACAGTTGTTTTGTACATCTTTGTGGTCCTTTCGTGTCTCTTTGTGGTTGTTTTGTGTCTATTCGTAGTTGTTTTCGATGTTTGTGGTCATTGTGTATCTCTTTGTCATTGTCTTGTGTCTCTTTGTGGTCATTTTGTGTCTCTTTGTGGTTGTTTTGTGTCTCTTTGTGGTTGTTTTGTGTCTCTTTGGGGTCATTTTGTGTCTCTTTGTAGTTGTTTTGTGTCTCTTTGTGGTTGTTTTGTGTCTCTTTGTAGTTGTTTTGTTTCTGTTTGCAGTTGTTTTCTGTCTCTGTGTACCCTTTGTTTCTTTATACAGTTGTTTTGTACGTCTTTGTGGTCCTTTTGTGTCTCTTTGTGGTTGTTTTGTGTCTTTTTGTGGTTGTTTTCAGTGTTTGTGGTCACTGTGTATCTCTTTGTTGCTGTTTTGTGTCTCTTTGTGGGCATTTTGGGTCTTTTTGTAGGTGTTCTATGTCTCTTTGTGGTCATTGCGTATCTCTTTGTCATTGTCTTGTGTTTCTCTGTGGTCATTTTGTGTCTCTTTGTGGTTGTTTTGTGTCTATTTGTAGTTGTTTTCAGCCTTTGTGGTCCTTGTGCTTCTCTTTGTAGTTGTTTTGTGGTCATTTTGTTTCTTTTTTTAGTTGTTTTTTGTCTATTTGCGGCCATTTTGTCTCTTTTTACAGACCTTTTTTTCTCTTTTTGTTCATTTCTTGTCTCTTGGCTTTCATTTTGTGTCACTTAATAGTAATTTTGTTTCTCTATATAGGTGTTTTGTGCCTCTTTGTGGTTGTTTTGTGTTTCTTTGTTGCTCCTCTGTCTCTTTGTTGTTACTCATTACAGTAGTATTTATAAAACCATATCCTCCCTAGTAGAGGTGAACTACATGAGGAAGGTGTTATTTAACGAAGTGTATAACGTACCGTGTGTTGTGTTGATGTTTCTCAGCTACCTGACAGGTGATCAGCTCCGCAGCGAGTCGTCCACTGAGGCCTACGTTCGCTGTCTGCGGCTGGGATGTCGCTGCGTTGAACGTCAGTATAAAGCTGCTGCTGTGTTGAGCTCGGATCATGGGTGTGTTTTATACATCAGCGGGTGTTTTCCAGACCTGAACCTGTCGCGTTGTGTTGTGTGTTGCTACAGTGGACTGCTGGGAAGGACCGGGGGAGCCAATCATCTACCACGGCTGGACCAGGACGACCAAGATCAAGTTTGAGGACGTGGTCAAGGCCATCAACGAACACGCTTTCGTCGCCTCAGAGTAAGAATCACAACTCGACTATCCTCAAAATGTCACTGTGAGCTGCTGTACTTAACTTTCAAGCTGACAGTGGATTTAAATAACACAAAATGATCCTTGTGAACAAGAAGTGCATTTTCTGTCTTTGTTTTTCTCTTTTTGAGGTTGTTTTATGTCATTTTGTGTGTGTTTTTTGGTCTATTTAGATTCTTTTGTGACTTTTTTGAGTCTCTGTGGTCATATTTTGTCTTTCATTTTTTAAAATTTTGTCTGATTCTAGTTATTTATTGTCTCTTTGGGTTTATTTTTGTGTCCGTTATCTGCCTCTTCATGTCTTTTTGCAGTTCTTGGTGTTTGTTTCATGTCTCTTTGTGGTCGTTTCGTGTCTCTGTGGTCATCTTGTGTCTTTTCATAGTCAGTTTTTGTCTCTCTCTGGTCTTTTTGTCTTGTCTTTTCGGTTGTCTGACTTTCGAACAAACAATCACAGCAGTTGTTTTACACAGAGGCACTCGGCCGACATTTTTACAACTCTTTTTGGCCTATGTTGCCATTTTCTTGCATTTTTTAAAATTAAAAACCTCAAACATGATATCTCTAAATCCCCCCTAAATCCACAATATTTCCTGTTTTTTGTTTTTGTCCGACACGTCTGGCTACCTGCTGCTGCGCCTCAGGTTCCCGTTGATCCTGTCCATCGAGGAGCACTGTCCTCTGGATCAGCAGCGTCAGATGGCAAGAATCTTCAAGGACGTGTTCGGAGACAAACTGCTGACCGAACCGGTGGAGCAGATGGCCGAGCAGCTGCCTTCGCCTACGCAGCTGAAGGGAAAGATCATACTGAAGGTGTGTGAGGTGTCGGTAGAGGTGGGTTACAGGTGAGAGGTGGTGGCGGTTCCTGATGATTCTTTTTGTCCTCGAGCAGCACAAGAAGCTCAGCGTGGAGGGAGGAGGCATCACCAAAGACTTCAGGAAGGGCCAGAAGCAGGGAGACCTGGAGATCTGGGACCCTGTGGACCAGGTACTGTCAGATATATACAGAAGCCCTAAGCGGCCATGGTCCAACTTAATTTTTTCGCTCTGTTTTCTCGTTACAACAACATCATTTTGTCGTTATAACAAGAAAACAAAATCTGTTGTCTCGCTATAACGACTTAATTTTCCGGTGAGGTACAAAGCCAAACCAACCCTCCAGACCAGAAGGAGCTCTGCCACCGCTGCACACTACCGACTGAGAGTTCGTTAAAGTTGGAAAGATATTCACAGATTCAGACTTCCAGCATCAATAACTCATTAGTGACACGTTGTCAAATCATAATCGATGCCTCTTTCCATCGTTGTCAGGTAGACAATGTGCTACAAGCCCAGCTTTATCAACAGTAGCTGTCTTTCAAGCTGCACTAATAACACTGGTGTCTATGAGCAGCCGGCTGGGAGACGAGTGTCCAGGGACCGTCTGAAAATTTCAAAACCGCTGCAACAGCGAAGAGAAACACGACACAAATATTCAATAACGTCACTCTACTGTACTGTAGTGTCACCAGAATCACTGCAGACATCAACTGAAACTACAGTAGTTTATGATTTGACAACGTGTCACTAATGAGTTATTGACGCTGGAAGTCTGAATCTGTGAACATCTTTCCAACTTTAACGAACTCTCAGTCGGTAGTGTGCAGCGGTGGCAGAGCTCCTTCTGGTCTGGAGGGTTGGTTTCGCTTTGTACCTCACCGGAAAATTAAGTCGTTATAACGAGAAAACGGATTTCGTTTTCTCGTTATAATGACAAAATTATGTCGTTATAACGAGAAAACGAAGGAGAATGATCTCATTTTCTCGAGAAAACGAAGCGAAAAAAATTAAGTTGGACCGTGGCCACTTAGGGCTTCTGTAGATATATACACAGAACAGATATATATATATATATATATATATATATATATACATGTACTGTAAAAATGTTAAGCTTTTTTAAATTTAAATTTAAATTTAATGCTATTTAATAATGATTTGTAATTACTGTCACTGTTCTTTCTTACAATGTTTAGTGCTATGTGACGACTTGTGTTGTAAATATGTGCTATATAAATAAAATTGAATTGAATTGAATGTGCACAACAGCTGAGAACATATTAACCCTCTCGAGTGGGTCTCTGCATTTTTCTTTGCTCCCGTCTCATTTTTCCTCACTGTGGCTCGTTTTTCACTGCAGCATAAAGTCCTGCATCTCTATGGAAACAGAACAACCATGAAACAAACTGAACAACAAAATGAAAGTCGAATTTCTTTTTCTACATTGAAAAAGCCTGGAATCAACATGTGCATCATTTTTTCCAAGTATCCACAGGTGTTACAAATACTAGAAAAACCAAATAGAGGCACCACATACTGTAGATATTTTACTTTTTACAGTTTTAAGTTGTTTCTATACATTTCCTCTCTGTTCTGCGTAAACACTGCTGGCAGTTCGGCTAAAAAAAATCCTTGAATTTTTTGCCTTGTGACTGTTGGTGCACTGCAAAAAAGTGTAGCCTAAATGTAAGATAAAAACACTGAATTTGAGAAGAAATTACTTAAAAGCAGTGAAATTATCTGTCCATGCAGCAAGTAAATTTTACTTGGTAAGAAATCTTGAAATAAGTTTTTTTTCTCAAATCTAAGATTGTACTGTAAAATCAATTTCAAATTAACTTTTAAAATGAGCCAAATTATCTATCGTGTCTCAAAATAAGATTTTAAATCTTGTCAAGTGCCAAGTAATTTGCAGTGGGGCAACCCAAACACTAATAGCTCCACATTTGTACCGGAAAACACAGAATTATTTGCTTTTTTACAGATTATGGTTCCTGCAAACGGTAGATTTTTTGGCAAATTTTCAAATAAAATGTGGAATAAAATGAATTTAATAAGATATCCTGATGGTAAACTTAGATTTCAGAACGGCATATCATAGATGATTAGTTCAAGGACCCTTTAAAAAGTTGAAAATCCAAAAATTCTAAGTGAACGATTTTGCTTTGGTAATCTTTTCATACATAACATGCACCTAAACTCACTGTGAGTTTTGGGGTTCGGAGGATTAATTATTGCCTCTTACTTTGCACAACACCTGCATATTTGCGCCTGTCACACTTAAACATTTAAAAAGTATTTAAATATTTACTCTATGGAGAACAAAAAGGCTCTTATAAAACCTTTCTTGCTCGATAAACTGATTTATTTAATTTTTAGCTAGTTAGCTTTTAGCGTCTCGACTTCGTCTGGAGTTTTTTTAACTCATGACTGCGTAAAACCTGTTCTTTCATCTCTGATTTGATCATCCCAGGAGGCATCTACAGTTAACAAACAACTCATGTGAATGTTTGTTTGTCTTTGTCAGCGGTGGAACAAGCATTACTGTGTGATCTCTGACGACAAGCTGTACTACGCAGAGGAGTACGAGGAGGAGGAGGAAGATCCCAGGAAGGTAAAACAGGGACTCCAGAGCTTAAAATTAAGAGTCAAAGTGTGTAATTACAACCTTGAAAATGCACTACAGTTATGAAAGTACTCAAAGCAGAAACACATCCTCAAACTGCATCATCAGATTATTGTTACCTGTGCATTTATATAAAAGCAGGTGTGGCTGGTTGATGTGAGGCTCGTTTTACTGTAGGTAACATTTAATGCTACTATGGATTAATCATCTGATCACAAGGTACATTTAAAAGCTTAGATCAAAAACTGTAGCTGATTAAAATTTGGCTGCTTTGAAGTAGTCTCCTCGTGCAGCGACACTGTAAAAAATGCCCCTCCCAAAACAAGAAAAACACTTATTTCAAGGCACTTTTACCTTGAAATAAGTGTAAAACTCTGCTAATTGAACAAGTGAACATTTGCTTGGTCAGATTTCTTGAAATAAGACATGATATTTAGAATATTGAGGTCTTAAAATCAGCAGGAAAACTTATTTTAAGCTATATTTTAGCAGCATTGTCAAGCTGAGGTGTCTTAGAATAAACCAGACATGATAAAGAATTAAATCGATTTTAGCTTTAATAAGTTTAATGTCAGCTTCTTAATTTGAGATGTGTTCAACTTATTTTAGTTGTATTATCATGGCTCTTCTCTAGATTTAAGACCATCTTGTACTTGAAATAAGATCACACAGATTAATTGAAGCATTCTGAGATATAATGTCTTCTCACAGTTGGCTAGAAATCCTAATATTTAGTGGTGTTTGACAGCATTTGAAGGTGTTGTGTTTTAGGTGAAGCCAGCTACGCCCAAAAGGAGGTGTTTTAACTCAAAAGCAGACATTTGCTTTGTTTTTTTTAAACACATTTTACACATGCAGCTGTTTTCTGATATGAATTGGTGATTTTCCAATAAAATGCATTGACTTTATTTCTTAAATCCAGATTATTTATCTCATACAAACAACAGCTCAGCTTGAAACATGTATGAAATGAAATGAACCTTGTTTCTTGTAAAATACAACTAAAACAAGATCATTTCAAGATTGTTTGACTTAACAAGATATTTAAGATGCGTTGTCTTAAAAAACGTCCCTCCATGTTGCTGAAATGTTACCTTTAAAGTGAATTTATCTTAAATCAAGTGGACAATTTGACTAAAAATAAGACGAATAAACTTGGTAAGATGTGGAGTTTTTGCAGTGTGCAATGCTTGTAACACTCCCTGAAAGTACAGTTATGTCAACGTGTCATCTGTGTGAGTTTGTTTGCTTTTTAAAAATACTGAAAACAGTGAGAAATGACATCACAAGCAACAATCCAACCCTCGAAATCATAGTAGAAAATATTAACTGTTAAAGTAAAATCAGCAAATGAATAAAAATTTTGCATTTTTACTCAAAAAATGGCTGAAATGATGATGAAAATAGTAATTTTCAGAGCTACAGTGAATGTTTGCATTGTTTTGACCAGAGTAAGTTAAAGTTAACAGTAGCAAGCACGTTTATGTGTGTGTTGTATCTTAGTACCAGGACATGCACTGTTCAGAGCTGTGGTTTCATGGTCGTATGAAGGAGGGAAGGCTGATGGCTGAGCGGCTGATCCAGGATTACTGCGCAGAAACCGGGGGGAGAGACGGAACCTTCCTGGTCCGTCAGAGCGACACCTACGTCACAGACTTCACCCTCTCCTTCTGGTACAGCATCACGGCTTTTAATCCCATCTCCAAAAACCAAACAACGCTAACATTTCTGTCTGATGTGTGGCCCCTGTGCAATGGAAGTGGCCTTTTAAGTCGGGCAAAAGATTTGAAGTGAGACCTGAAACTGACGTGATGACATGAAGTGTACTAAAAGTATAACTTCATTTTCAGCCTGATGTGTTCCTCGTTAATGTTCCTAAAAGCCATGTTATTTTTTTAATCACCAAAATGACACCATTTATCAGGTCCAGAACTGTAAAAACAGAAAGATTTGTTGGATTTTTCGCTTTCAGACGGTCCTTGAAGGTGTCATGTATGATGCACGTCAGGTAAATTAACCAAATCTAATCTTGAAAAATGTTATTTTTCAATTTTCACACCGCTCTGAATGACAGCCACAGTGTTTGGAGAGTTTTCAGGTGAACTGCAGGCAGTGTATGCATAAAGACGAGACTGAGGAAAATAAAACATACCGGATGTATACAATAAATGCAGCGTGGCTCAAAAACAGTGAACAGAGGAGCAAGTTTTTGGAAGATACATTCAGCATGGTGGAACAGCTTTTTGTCTTTCTGTAATAAATGTAAATAGTTAAATGTCTGTGGTATGTGGAGCCACATTGGTAACACCTGTGGGCATACAAATGTGACTTTTTCTATTTTATCATTTATGGTATCATAACTTGAGGTGCAGGTCTTTATTTTGCAGTAAAAAAAAAGCCCACAGTGATGAAAAATGTGACAGCAGGGCGCCCTGATAGCCTAATGGTTATGTTGCATGACCCAAGCGCAGAGGCATAGCGGCTGTCCCAGGTTCGATTCTGACTTTGGGCATTGGTGACAGCAGCAAAACACAAGAACAAAACTAGAAAAGCCCTCAGAGAGCTCATACCTCCACTAAGGAGCTTCAGTCCACCCCCAACACAATCTCCCAATTCACATATTTTCTATGGAACGTTACAGATACAAATGTAATTACATACAGTTCAAATGTCCTACCGACAATGCGGCCTTCACCCCATCCGACCTAATGAACAGGCGCGGCCTCTAGCGCGGCAGCTCCTAACAGCCTCCCAGCTTCTTAGACAACCGGAGATAAGAATGCCGGCCCAACCGGAAGGAAAGAGAACTCCGTCACTGTCGCTGTCTGTCACGTGGAGACCCAAAATGTCATGTGGTCAGAGGAGGTTACCCCAAAAACAAGAGTGCCCTCTGGTGGCTTTTAGAGTAAACCACATTTAATTGTCCACCCGGTTACACTTACATTAAAAAGAAATCCTGGATCCAGACGGTGATCCGGATCAGTCCCAAAATGTCATCATTTGTTCTTTGTCCCATTTCACACATTTCCTGAAAACTTCATCCAAATCCATCCATTACTTTTCAGTTATTTTGCACACAAACAAAAAAACAAACAAACAAATAAACCAACGCCAGCCATTACATAACCTCCTTGGCGGAGGTAAAAACCCCAGAAAGTGCTTGGAGTTCAGAGATCTAAAGAAGCAAGAATTTCACCAGTTGACTTGAGCCACCTGTTAATTGGAAACCATTTCAGTTGACGACCTCTTCAAGCTAGCAGTTGTGAAAAGCTGCCATCAAAACAAACACTATTTTGTTTGCTCCAATTTAATAGTTTTGATGTCCTCAGTTTTGATCTACAAATCAGTAAAAATTAAGAAAACCCCTGGAATGAGTCAGTTTGTCATCTGGTCTGTACGTATTTCAGGCGCGGTGGACGAGTCCAGCACTGTCGTATTCGTTCCGGCTCAGAAGGTGGCCACAACTACTTCTTCCTGACGCCGAACCTCCACTTCCCGAGCGTTTACTCGCTGATCCAGCACTACAGAGAAACGCCGCTGCGCTGCCAGGACTTCGAGCTGCGCCTCACCGACGCAGTACCGAAACCTGACCCACATCTGCAGGAAGGGTTCGTCCACAACACCGCACAACAACGAGTCATTTTAACCTATTAAAAGTGTGTTA
Source organism: Dascyllus trimaculatus (assembly GCA_024666655.1). Lineage (NCBI taxonomy): Eukaryota > Metazoa > Chordata > Actinopteri > Pomacentridae > Dascyllus > Dascyllus trimaculatus. The sequence continues at coordinate 5,846,872 of CM045448.1, read as the reverse complement.
GCTGAGGCAGAAGACAAAAGGCATACATGTTGGAAAATGCATTGCAGATTAGCTGTAGGGTTGCACCATTAGGTGATTTCTCTTACTGTTTAAAGGAATTGAAAGATTTCAGTGCGTTTGCTGTTAAATACTATAAAAACTCGAATAGAGGATTGCTGTAACTTGGCAAGCAGAGAGCACTGCGGAGTTTAGCTAGCAACGGGCACCATGACAAAGACTTCTGTGATGGTTAAAGGCTTCTGGCCAGAGTTCACGTACCATAGATGAAAAATTAGAGAACCAAAACAGGCTGGAACTTGCTAGAAAGCTCCCTAAAGCCCAAAGAATTCTGCAGATTAGGTGTAAGTGTCTGCAGGTTTTATCATGATGAGCAACCATTTTCAAAGTAAAACATTGTATGGCATTTTTATTTGATGAAAAAATCGATTATACTCACTTAAGACAAGGTTGGAAGACTGCAGTTTGTTTGCTGTGTTCAACTAGAAGGTGGTCACTCGAACTAAGGGCAGTTCTGTGTTGGCAAGCAGAGAGCATTGTGGGGGTTTAGCTAGCAATGGGCCACCATGACAAAGACTTCTGTAAAGGTTAATGGTTTCTGGCCAGATCTCACATACCAATAACGAGTACATAAGGGAACCAAAAGAGGCTGGAAACTTGCTGGAAAACTGCCTCAAACCAAGAGGAGGTGCAGATTAGATATAAGTCTCTGTAGGTTTATCATGATGAGCAACCATTTTCAAAATAAAACATTGAATTAACATTGCCATTTGTTGCTTTGTTGTCAAAAACATAGATGATAATCACTCAAGACAAGGTTGGTAGACTGCAGTTTGTTTGCTGTGTTCAACTTGAGAAGGCAGTCGCTTGAACTATGGACAGTTCTGTGTTAGCTGGGTTTAGCTAGCAATGGGCCACCATGACAAAGACTTCTGTAAAGGTTAATGGTTTTTGACCAGATCTTACATACCAAAACGAGTACATAAGAGAACCAAAACAGGCTGAAAACTTGCTGGAAGGCTGCCTAAAGCCAAGAGGGGTGCAGATTAGGTGTAAGTCTCTGTAGGTTTATCATGATGAGCAACCATTTTCAAAATAAAACATTGAATTAACATTGCCATTTGTTGCTTTGTTGTTAAAAACATAGATGATACTCACCCAAGACAAGGTTGGCAGACTGCAGTTTGTTTGCTGTGTTCTACTTGAGAAGGCAGTCGCTTGTACTATGGGCAGTTCTGTGTTGGCAGGCAGGGAGCATTGTGGGGGTTTAGCTAGCAATGGACCACCATGACAAACACTTACGTAAAGGTTAATGGTTTTTGACCAAATCTTACATACCAAAACGAATACATAAGGGAACCAGCACAGGCTGAAAACTTGCTCGAAAGCTGCCTAAATCCAAGAGGAGGTGCAGATTAGGTGTAGGTTTATCATGATGAACAAGCCTTTTCACATTAAAACATTGTATTGGCATTGTTATTTGATGATTTATTATCAAAAACGTAGTTTAAACTCACTCAAGACAAGGTACAAGACAAGGGAGACTGCAGTTTATTTGCTGTGTTCAACTCGAGAAGACAGTCACTACGGTTGGGTCCATGTTTACAAGCAGCGAGCATTGTGGGGGTTTAACTAGCAATGGGGCACCATGACAAAGACTTCTGTGGCAGTTAATGACTTTTGGCCAGATGGTTTGTATTCAGGATGTTTCAAAGGCTAATAGGTTAGCATTCTCATGGCCAAGTGGCTAATGTAACTAAACCCTTACTCTCCACTTTGCCTCATTTGTTTTAATGATTAAGCAATAACTGTTATTTACACCGCTGACTGTCGGTCTAGAAAATTGTTTAAAAATGACCTCCCTAGCATAAAGACAATAAAGGTACATTTAAAGTTTTTTTCTTAGTTGATATTCACGTTTACATTACCCACGCACACTTTCTATCAACCTCACATGCATTTCTGCTACTTTTCTGCTTCCACCTTCACTTTCATACACCCACAGATATTTCATATCTCCTCTCTCTGTCTTCTTAGTCTATTTAAAGAAGTTCTACAAACATGAAAGTAGAATTACTTCTGCTTCTGTCACAGCAGCGCTCTGAAGCATCACCTGACATATTTATGACTAAATAAACAGTATATTGCTGATAACCAGACATGTGGATACCTGATGTCCTGGTGTTTATGCAGGTGGTTCTACAGTAACCTGAGCAGAGGTCAGGCAGAGGATTATCTGCTGAGGATTCCCAGAGATGGAGCTTTCCTCATCCGGCAGAGAGAGGGGGAAGTGGACTCATTCGCCATCACGTTCAGGTACGGCAACAAAAGAGGTTCAGTTCAGCAAAGTCTGAATATCCTATGTTCGGAAGATGGAACATTTAATTAATATATATTTTTTAGCAAGAAAAACATAAAAGACTTTAAAGGTCCCATATTATGCTCCTTTTCAGCAGGTCCACATATGTCTCAGAGGTTCCAGAACAGTCAATTTGAAGTTTGTTGCCTAAAAACCCAGTTTGTTCCTGGACTTCAGCAGCCTGTAACTCCCTCTTGTGAGCTCCACTGAGAATACTCTGTTTCTGTGTCTGTGATAATGAACTGAGCCTGTCCACGCCTCCTCCACGCTCCTCTCTTGAAGACGTTGTCCAGTACCGTGCGCTAATATTTACACAGAGTGTGTAAGGTATGGCTGGTAGAAGCGCTGTGGTTCAGACATACAATCTGATCCAGAATCTGACCCAGAAGGAGAGGCTCTGAAGAAACTCAAACTCTGTGGCTGCAGCAGGACATTTCTGAATGGCTAACTATGCTACCAACAGTAGCTAACGTTAGCTGCCATGCTAAAACCACATTCAACAGGCTACCACGCTAGACAGGCCGATACAGTAAAGCAGCATAACATGGTAAAACTCACAGCTCCAACGTTTGTAGTTGGGTCACGGACAGCTGGTACCGATCCATGCTTTATCTTCAGATTCTAATCCTGCTTTGTACTGGCCCTCGTTGAGAAAGCAGTCCGCAGTGAAGTGGTGACACACATCCAACATTTTAGGAGTTGTTGTGGGGACATTTCCATCAAAAATAAAATTAATCCACTGGGCCTTCAAAACCTCAGATGAAGAAGGACTTCTGTCTGTTAGTGCAGCCAACAACAGAGCAACTGCAGTGCTCTGCGGTGCGTTCGGGGGAAGTCTGGGAGTACTGAGGGCTGTTTTGAATGTGTATGAATGTTGATTTGTTCATTTACAAAAAGCCTATAGATGGGATTTATATCTTGTTACTTGTAGTGATTACCGTATACATGATAGAGTCTCAAATGTTCTCACGGAAACGAGTGAAACGGACTCCAGGCCTGTCTATTAGCTCCAGTCATAATGCTGCAGACTTTACGTGATGACAGTGAAGGCGTCACAGATTTATGTATGCCTGAAGTCTGCGAGGCTCAGTCTGCAAGTCCAGAGGGTGGAGATTTGGATTCAACCTAAAGTTTTTCTGGGGCAGTGTCACCAACCTGGAGGTGGTGTTATTGCCCTACATGAGGTCATAAAGGGCAAATCTCAAATTGGGCTGTTTGAGCAGACATTTTCTGAAAGGTGGAGAAAACAAGAGAGGGAGAGAATAGACTTTTCTCATTTTGGGAGGGTTTGTAGACACGATGGGGACGTATATTATTGTTAGAAAACCAGTGTAAAGTGATTTTATCATAATATGGGACCTTTAAGAACTTACTTTGCCATTTTCAGATAGAAACCCCTTACACGAGGTGAGTTTAAAGAAACACAATCTACTTTGAAGCATCTTTAACTTGAATTTTTGACAGTTATTTGAAGCAACAAAGGCTAAAATTGAAGCCTTTTTCACTAGTTGTTATTTGTAGTGGCCAGATTTCTTTCCAATTCCAAGTTCCTCCATATTTTCTTACCCCACTGTCAGATTTTTTCTGCTTGAACCCAGCAGATTTCTCTTGCGATTGCGATTGCGAAGACTATGTTGTGTAGTTTCCAGTCCCGCACTGACGCTTGCATGAATCACCTTTTCTCTCCTTCAGAGGTGACGGTAAAGTGAAGCACTGCCGGATCCAGAAGGAGGGCGACATGTACCTGCTGGGCACCACCACAGAGTTCGAGAGCCTGGTGGAGCTCGTCGAATACTTCAGGAAGAAGCCGCTGTATCGCAAAATCAAGCTGCGTTACCCGGTGACACCCGAACTGGTCGACCGCTTCAGTACGGTGAGTTTCTGCAGTGCGAAAACCGAATTCTGGCTCTGTAATAAAAACTGACACAACGCCAGAGAAGTCACCAGTGTGGCTGCACTTTGTTCAAACAAAATGTTTAGTGTATATTTTAAATCATCTGGCTAACAGTGCTCTACAAACTCCAGGTTAACTTGGCTGTAAAATGACATGAAACACTAAAAAACCTTACTCTCCAAAGCTCTATTCACATGCTTACCTCCACGGTAGTCGCTTTTGTTTTGCTTATTGTCGCAGCTCCACCGTTGGACATTTAATTCAAGTCACCCTTGTTTGTACAGCCTCATTTAAGTGCTCACAGTAGAACAATGAGATTAACGTTACGAATTAACCTAATGCGTTTAAAATTGAGGTTAAGCCCTCAAATTGTGATGTATAGTGTGATAATACCTGAGTTATTTAATTATTAAGGATTAACACCCTTCAGAAATAATACTAGAAAAGCCCTCAGAGAGCTCATACCTCCGCCAAGGACCTACAGTCAACCCCAACACAATCTCCCAATTCACATATTTTGTATGGAACGTTACAGATAAAAATGTAATTACATACAGTTCAAATGTCCTACCAACAATGCGGCCTTCACCCCATCCGACCTAATGAACAGGCGCGGCCTCTAGCGCGGCAGCTCCTAACAGCCTCCCAGCTTCTTAGACAACCGGAGATAAGAATGCCGGCCCAACCGTGCGTATGTTGCTCAGGAAGGAAAGAGAACCCCGTCACTGTCGCTGTCTGTCGCGTGGAGACCCAAAATGTCATGTGGTCAGAGGGGGTTACCCCAAAAACAAGAGTGCCCTCTGGTGGCTTTTAGAGGAAACCGCATTTAATTGTCCACCCGGTTACACTTCCAAAATGTCCCAAAATGTCATCATTTGTTTTTTGTCCCATTTCACACATTTCCTGAAAATTTAATCCAAATCCATCCATGAGTTTTCAAGGTATTTTAAACACAAACAAAGAAACAAACGCCGGCCATCACATAACATCTTTGGTGGAGGTCATAGCTTTACCTGCCTAACTCAGATATTAAAGCCAAGACCCTACAGTGGAGTTAATTATGGAGATTAACCTGGCTAACTGAAGTAGTATTGCTTTTAAATTACAGAACTAAACAGTATAAATATTATGGACAAGATTTTATACTATTAGTGATTATGGAGGTTAACTTGACTAATTCGGAACTCAAATTTTAAACCCTGCAAAAATATGTATTAACAAATCCATGGATTCCCTGGGTCCCTTATGGGCTAGCTTTGTTTTTATTTTCATTTCTATGTGCTTTATTTAATGTTGTTTTGTATTTTTTGGTTCAAATTATGGACAATACAGTGAAGTGACATTTGTTGACGGTGGGTTTTGCTTCTGCAGGAGAAAAACTGTGCTTCCCTGTACGAGGTGAAGACGTACGTGGAGCCCAATGAGATCGAGCCTGCGCTGGTGTGTACATACAGCTGGACTCTGTTCGCTCGTATTACCTCGTGCAGACTTCTTTGGACTAAGACCTTTACGTTTGTTCGTCTCCTTTAGCCCCAGAACACCGTCAGGGCTTTGTACAGCTACCAGGCGACGAGGCCGGATGAGCTGAGCTTCGTCAAAGGAGCTCTGATTCACAACGTGTCCAAGGAGACCAACGGATGGTGAGTCGACACACAGCAGGATACAATAGCTGTGTCCCAATTCAGGGGCTGCATCCTTCAAAGTACCAAGCCTACCTGTCCTTCGAAAGCTGGGCACTTCCAAGGACGGGTAGGCTGCATGAGCGATTGTTAAATGAGACGGTCCAGCCCACGACGAACTTCCTGCTTGCGTCATGACGTCCCGTAGCGCCGCTCCGGCTGCCTAGCAACCCAATTTTTTATCCGAGGATCAGGACAAGATGACATTGTAATTTTACCTATTTTTTTTGACTGGATTTGATCCTGAAATTGTGATTTTTGTTTTTAATATGTTTTATATCCTTGAAGACTTGGTACGGGACTAGACTGTCTGAAAACCAAGAAGCGTTCACAGCTGGTTTAAATCTGTTAACATCCACTGATATGAACTTCAAATATTATAAACCTCCACAGTCTCTGGGCTGAGTGTTTCTGATGAGGATCACTAAATACCTGCTGTCTGAACAGAAACCAGATATAATGTATGTTAAACATGTTATCAGATAACTTGGTGGAGCTAAACTAAGAACAGTGAGGAGAGTCATGTTTTCACTGGTCTACAGAGAATCACCACCAATAGAAGCTCCAGCAGGATTTAGTAACCATTTTACTTCTTCTCCATATAATAACTTAAACAAGGATTAAATATGTGAATATTTAGGAATGAATAAGTCGTTTATGTGGTGGCCGCGGTCAGAAAAAATCGCCACAGTCTCGTTAAAATACAGCTTAAAACTGAAGCTGAACAACCGGACAGTAAACGTTTTAAACTGCAGCGGCTCATCAATAACGTTATTAAATTGGTTTTTTAGAACAAATTTTAATGTCAGCTTTTGCACCGTTAGCTATCAGAGTGAGCTGTAACACAGCATTAATATTAAAACTAGAATCCTCCATCCATCTTCTCCGTCAGCCGTTAAAACTCCAGCTGTTGATCGAACTGTCAGCGGATCTTGGGATATTTGGGGCTACGAAGGATCCACCGATGCATCCTTCAAATATGTGGAAAAGCAGGACGCATTCGTCGGCCGCATTTGAAGGAGTCTTGGAGTTGTAATGAAATGGGACAGACTTAGTGGCACCGCTGTGACGTATGCAGCCTCAGAAGGATGCAGCCCCTGAACTGGGACACAGCTAATAAGTCTGTTTATAGGCAGGTACTAAACTAACATGGATGATTATCAGACAAGAATACAGATTTAGAAAGACAAAATATCCCTGTATCATCTCCTGTTTTGTGTCTCTGTGCAGTCACTTGTCATCGCCCAGTGATCATTTTGTGTCTCTTTGTAGTTGTTTCATGTCTTTTTTGCCTATTTGTGCCCTCGTTGTCGTCGTGTTGTCTCTGTTTGCAGTCTTTTTGTGTCTTGGTGTGGTTGTTTTGTCTTTCTTAGCTGTCGTTTTGTGTGTCATCGTGCTCCTGTGGACGTTTAGTGTCTTGTTTTGGTCATTTTCCATCTCGTTATAGTCGCTTTGTGCCTCTGTAGTCTTTTTTGTTGTCCTTTTGTGTCTTGTTATGGCTGTTTTGTGCAGTTGTTTAGTGTATACTTGAGGTCATTTTCTGTGTCTTTGTCAGTGTTTTGTGTCTCGTTGTGGTTATTTTGTGCCTCTTCGGACATTTTTTGTCTCTGTTTGTTGTCCTTTTTGTGTCTCACTGCAGTTTCTTGTCATCATTTTGTGTCTCTGTATGGACATGTTGTGTCTCTTTGAAGTTGTTTTATGTCTTTTTTTGCGTATCTGTGCCCTTGTTTTCATCTTTTTGTCTCCGTCTGCCGTCATTTTGTGTCTTGGTGTGGTTGTTTTGTCTTTCTTAGATGTCGTTTTATGTGTCGTTGTGCTCTTTGTGTTTTTTTGTGGACGTTTACTTGCGTTGTTTAATGACTTTATCTGTATTTTTTTGTCTTGTTTTGGTCATTTTCCATCTCGTTTTAGTCACTTTGGGTCTCTTTGTAGTCTTTTTTTGTACTTTTGTGGACATTCTGTGTCTTGTTGTGGCTGTTTTGTGTTTCTGTGCAGTTGTTTAGTGTTTATTTGTGGTTATTTTCTGTCTCTTTGTAGTTGTTTTGTGTCTCTTTGTGTTGATATTTGTTTCTTTATAGACATTTTGTGTCTTCTTGTGGTTGCTCAGTGACTTTATTTGTATCTTTTGTCTCTTTGTGATCATTTTCTGTGTCTTTGTAGTTGTTTTGTGTCTCTTTGTGGTCGTTTGTGTTTCTTTGCAGCTTTGTCTGTGGTTGTTCAGCCTCTTGTCGGAGTCTCCTGAACTTTTTGGCCCTGATCCTGTACAATGTAGTCCAATATATGACTAATTACAAACTGCTGACACTGTCAACCTGCTGTCGTCTCTGCAGGAGGAAAGGTGACTACGGTGGAAAGATGCAGCTGTTCTTTCCTGCCAACTACGTGGAAGAAATGTCCACCAGCTGCCTGGCTGACAGCAAAGCTCAGGTGAAGACCGACGTCCAGCTCTCAGTTTAATCTGAGCCCAAATCAGACTGAAAGTAACCTGCATGTGTGTTTTAAAACAGGACATGGAGGACAACCCGCTGGGGGAACTGTGTAAAGGTGTCGTGGACATCTCTAAGTGCAACATCCAGAACTGTGAGTAGGATTTAGCTTTTATCTCAATGACGTGGAGCATTGAGGAGCTCGAGTGCCGTCATTTCAGTTTGGATTTCACCTTTGTTCTCCAGCTCTTGTGATTTTTAATTAAGAAAATACAGATTTCTGTGGTATAATGTGGTATATATTCTGTTCTTACGCTTTGTAGCTGATAAATGGTGTCATCTTGGTAATTTTTCAGTTCCTCCAGGATTTTGCAGGCGTTTTTTCAGATTGTTGCTCCTAAAATGTCTGAATTCACGGCAGCTTTTCTAAAAAAATTGCGATGTAAGTTGCGATGTTTTAAGCGTATTTGTTGCGATGAAATTGCGGGAGACGGTAAAAAAATTGCTAAAACGTTGCATTTTTTTCTTTGTTTTCTCTAATTCATTGAAAATTTTAAAAGTTTAAAAAGTTAATTTCACATCCTGGCACACACGTGTTCACACACACGCTCACAGCTCGTCACGTCAGTTAATGAATCTAACTGACCTTCATTGTTTCAGTGCTGCCACAGATCTGGATGCAACAGCTTCATCACGGTGGTTTGTCTGGTCTGTGGTCCGCTGGTTTCACCCATTCTCCTGATATGTTTACGGTAGAAAAGTGTTTGTCAGTGGATGGTTTTGGTTTGTTTCCACCTCAATATTCCACGGGGTGAAAACAGTTTAGCTCCGCTTTGGTGAAGAACATCAGGGAATTGTTTTGCAGGTCTTTAGCAGGAGTTTTTGTTGGTAAGTGAGAGACGTTACTATGGCACGTCTGCATCTTCAAACCATAAACAAGGAAGTGAATTCGGTGACGTACGTGCATTACTGGGGACTGCTGTGATTGGTGGAACTCACGGGAGGCGGGAAAAATTGCAGAAAAGTGGCAGTGATTGGATGAAACTGCAAGAATTCATGGAGATTGATTGAATTTGTGTTAACTGTTGCGATCATAGACATATATACGTAGACGCCGCGTTGACTCGCCCCTACAGTGCATTAAGTCTATAGAGGAATGACATGTCTGCTCTATAAAAGTGATCATAAATCGATCAGTTGTCAACATATATTGTTGGTTACAAACGTCAGACATGGAGGAAGGACAGGCAGACATAAATAGAACAAAAGCATCCAAGCATCCTGTGTCAAAGCTACATGTGGGACGTTTTTAACAAACCAAACCATTCGGTCGAAAATTCAGTGAATAATTCTACTTTAAGATTGTGGAGTACCTCCTACCTCCATAGACTTACATTCACTCCCCCCTCTGCTAGCCCTGTACCAAGATGGCGGAGCTTTAGGCACGTCCCTCCACAGTCAATGCGGCGTCTATGTATATATGTCTATGGTTGCGATCCCTCGCAAACTACTGGAGTGACTGATTTTTATTAAGATAACAAGCCTTTCACATTTGTCGACAGGTTTATGGGTTCAGAGGGTCAACTTAGCTTTGACCAAACATGAGCATTTTGCCTTTGTATATATTGACTAATATATTTCAGAATTATAGTTCCATTTAGAGTTGGGTTGAGCCGTGTTGTGCCTCACGGTGTCTTTGTTTGTCCGTCCTTGTTTCTAGTGAAGAACGGTAAAAACGGAAAGCCTCACGTGCTGACGCTGCAGAACATGGAGGAGGACAGTCTGCAGTTCGACCTGGCGGCGGAGTCTCTGGAGGGGCTGTTTGAGTGGTATCAGGTGGCCTGGGACATCACTCAGAGGGAGATGAGCAAACAGTACAACAGGGAACAGGAGGTCAGTACAATGACTTCAAGACGTATTCACCCTCTTAGAAGTTTTCCTCTTTTAGTGTTTTTCAGCATTGAATCATAGTCAATTTAATTAGGCATTTTGACAAGAATTTATTTAAACAAGACTCTTTCATGTCAAAGTGAAAACAGATTTCTACAGAGCAATGTCAAATAATTAAAAATATATGACATAGAATAAGTGATTGGATGTGTATTCGCCTCCTTTAAAGTGACTCAGCTAAGTCAACATAGGTGCAGCCAACTGGTGTTTGAAGTCCCACAGTTAGTGAAATGGATTATCTAGCGGATGTGTCTCGGTGATTGTAGTATAGAGACATCTGTATCTGGAAGGTCCAGTCACTGGTGAATCAGTACTACTGGATAGATACACCATGAAGACTAAACAACACTCCAAGCAACTCTGTGAAGAGGTTGTTAAAAAGTCTACGTCAAGGGATGGACACAAGAAAATTTCCAAGTCACTGAATATCCCTTGAGGTCCTGTTAAATCCATCATTAAGAAATGGAAAGAATGTGATTTATGGGAGAATGACAAAGATAAAGACACTGTTGAAAAAAGCTTATAGTGAATCTGAACTAGAGTTTACCAGAAGACATGTAGAAGACTCTGAAGTCAACTGGAAGAAGGTTCTTTGGTCTGATGAGACAGAAATTGAGCTTTTTAGAAATCAGACTAGACACTAAGTTTGGTGGACACTAAACAATATTCATCTTCACAAACACACCATCCCCACTGTGAAGCATGGTGGTGGCAGCATCATGATGTGAAGCATAATGGTGGCAGCATCATGATGTGAAGCATAGTGGTGGCAGCATCATGATGTGAAGCATAGTGGTGGCAGCATCATGATGTGAAGCATGGCGGTGGCAGCATCATGATGTGAAGCATGGCAGTGGCAGCATCATGATGTGAAGCATGGTGGTGGCAGCATCATGATGTGAAGCATGGTGGTGGCAGCATCATGATGTAAAGGACGGTGGTGGCAACATAATAATGTGAAGCATGGCGGTGGCAGCATCATGATGTGAAGCATGGGGGTGGTAGCATCATAATGTGAAACATAGCAGTGGCAGCATCATGATGTGAAGCATGGGGGTGGCAGCATCATAATGTGAAACATAGCAGTGGCAGCATCATGATGTGAAGCATGGCGGTGGCAGCATAATGAAGTGAAGCATGGTGGTGGCAGCATCATAATGTGAAACATAGCAGTGGCAGCATCATAATGTGAAGCATGGTGGTGGCAGCATCATAATGTGAAGCATGGTGGTGGCAGCATCATGATGTGAAGCATGGCGGTGGCAGCATCATGATGTGAAGCATAGCAGTGGGAGCATCATAATATGAAGCATGGTGGTGGCAGCATCATGATGTGAAGCATGGCGGTGTCAGCATCATGATGTGAAGCATGGTGGTGGCAGCATCATGGTATGAAGCATGGCGGTGTCAGCATCATGATGTGAAGCATGGTGGTGGCAGCATCATGGTATGAAGCATGGTGGTGGCAGCATCATGATGTGAAGCATGGTGGTGGCAGCATCATGGTATGAAGCATGGTGGTGTCAGCATAATGATGTGAAGCATGGTGGTGTCAGCATCATGATGTGAAGCATGGCGGTGGCAGCATCATGATGTGAAGCATGGTGGTGGCAGCATCATGGTGTGGGGATGCTTCTCAGGGGAATTTGCGTCATCACACATTTTTGTACAGCTGCATGTCCTTGTTGCAGAGGATGAACCAAACTCTTTGAAGTGAGTCTCACCTTTTTCAGCGAGCAGCTATATTTACTGTCGTCTCACCACAACACATTGTTAAAGAAGCAGGAAGTGGCCAAAGGAAAAGATCTAAAGGCGACACTGTTTCCTGTGTACATGGTCTAAATCTGGAGATGTGCCGAATGACTCTCAGTGCAACTAAGTCTGCAGTCGCAACACTTCTTTTTCTTTTTTTTCTGATGCCACAGAACTTAAACTTTTTGGTCATCAGTGTAGACACCAAACACCGCACATCATCGCAAACACACCGTCCCCACTGTGAAGCACGGTGGTGGCAGCATCATGATGTGGGGATGTTCCTCGGCAGCAGGTCCTGGAAGGCTTGTAAAGAGACTGAATGTAGCAAAGTGTAGAGAAATCATGGAGGACGGCCCGATGCAGTCTGCAAGAGAACCGTCACCTGGGGGAAGACTTGTTTACTGTAGCCAAAGATGCATCTAAAGGGGGTGGATACTTACGCAGTCACTTATTCTGGTTTGACATCAGTTTGTAGAGATCAGCTTTTCTTCTCACATGAAAGACCTTTTTTATTTTGTAAATTCTTGTCAAAATATCTAAATTAAATGACCATGATTCAATGTTGAAAGGCAATAAAAGGAGTGCTGTCTATGTAGCTGAGCTTAAGTCCACATCGGTAAGTCTAAACCTCCACATTATAACATTAAAGCCCTTCACAGGCTAGTAGTTGGTTTTACGTGTTGTAACATTAGATTGAACCTGAGCTCAGCGTCGGACCACCAGTGTAACGTGCCTCTGTGGTTTTACTTTACGAGAAGTGTCTGTCTGTCTGTCCGACCTCAGATGAGGCAGCAGGAGGAAGTGGAGAAGAAGGCAGAGGTTGCCATGGAGATGTCGGACCTGGTGGTCTACTGTCAGCCACGCAGCAAAGAGAAGGACCGCTTCGGTAAACACACGCTGACGCACAAAGTCAAACACGAGCAGTCTGAAGTTTTACTCTGGTTGTTCTGTCTCTTTGTAGACTTTCTGTCTTCTTTTAAAAGTTGTTTTCAATCTTTTTGTGGATTTTTTTTCGTCTTTTTGTTATTGTTTTCTGTCATTTTGTGTCTTGTTGTGGTTATTTTTGCTTCTCTGTGTACATTTCTGTCTGTATGTCGTCTTTCTGTGGCTCTTAATGAACATTTGGTGTATTGTTTGATCTTTTTCTGACTGGTTTGTGTCGATTTGTAGTCATTTTGAGACTCCTTTGTTCTTTTGTAGTGACTCTGACTGTCCTTGTAGTTGTTTTGGGTCTCTTTGTGGACGTTTTCTGTCTGTCTATTAAGGGGGTAACGGTTCACAAAAATCACGTTTCGGTACGTATCTCGGTACGGAAGTCACGGTTCGGAACCCTCTGGAGTCGACGTAGATGAGACGAGATGACGTAGCATCAAGACGCCTCGCTGAGTCTCTGTTCCAACTTGTGTCCAAAGTGTGGATTTCTAACTATCCACCAGTCTTTGAATCGTGTTGATCGGCCAAGTAAAACCAGAGTTATGACAGATAATAAACACCATACTTTCTCCACGTTTGGAGCTCCTTACAGCTTTGGTCTGGTCCACTTGTTTTACTCCTTTTTCATACTTTACCAGGAAACCCAAGTGATCCCAGACGGGTGGTTTTAACCACGGCGGAGCGTCTTCCAGCTGTTAGCATTAGCCATCCCATTAGCATTAGCCATACGACACAGAAGCACTGACAGGAGAATAAACAGTCCGACTGGAAACTCCTACTTGCTTTTAGTTCCTCAATACTGTTCAACTGTGAGACGGAGAAGGTCGAGGTTCACAATTAAAACAATTCTGTACATTGTCCATTCTTAATAGTCTTAAAATGTTCGTACCGTGGTAAACCTCTGTACCGAACAGTTCAGCATGGTTCGGTGCACTGGAAAAAATGCTCCTCCTAAAACAAGAAAAAAAACTTATCTCAAGGCACTTTTACCTTGAAATAAATGTAAAAATCTGCCAATAGAACAAGTGAACATTTGCTTGGTCAGATTTCTTGAAATAAGACATGATATTTAGAATATTGAGGTCTTAAAATCAGCAGGGAAAACTTATTTAAAGCTATATTTTAGCAGCATTGTCAAGCTGAGGTGTCTTAGAATAAACCAGACATGATAAAGAATTAAATAGATGTTTGCTGTAATAAGTTTAATGTCAGCTTCTTAATTTGAGATGTGTTCAACTTATTTTAGTTGTATTATCGTGGCTCTTCTCTAGATTTAAGACCATCTTGTACTTGAAATAAGATCACACAGATTAATTGAAGCATTCTGAGATATAATGTCTTCTCACAGTTGGCTAGAAATCCTAATATTTAGTGGTGTTTGACAGCATTTGAAGGTGTTGTGTTTTAGGTGAAGCCAGCTACGCCCAAAAGGAGGTGTTTTAACTCAAAAGCAGACATTTGCTTTGTTTTTTTGTTTAAACACATTTTACACATGCAGCTGATTTCTGATATGAATTGGTGATTTTCCAATAAAATGCATTTACTTTATTTCTTAAATCCAGATTATTTATCTCGTACAAACAACAGCTCAGCTTGAAACATTTATGAAATGAAACGAACCTTGTTTCTGGTAAAATACAACTAAAACAAGATCATTTCAAGATTGTTTGACTTAACAAGATAATTAAGATGCGTTGTCTTAAAACACGTCCCTCCATCTGCTGAAATGTTACCTGGAAAGTGAATTTATCTTAAATCAAGTGGGTTGAGACAATTTGACTAAAAATAAGACGAATAAACTTGGTAAGATGTGGAGTTTTTGCAGTGTGTATCGTTCCACCTCTGCTGTCTGTGGTTGTTTTGTGTCTCTTTGTGGAGGCTTCGTCTTGTCGAACATTTGGCATTTTGGTTGATCTTTTTCTGACTGGTTTGTGTTTATTCGTCGTCATTTTGAGACTCTTTGAACATGTTTTGTTGTTTTGTAGTGGTTCCACGAGTCCTTGTAGTTGTTTTGGGTCTTTTTGTGGACATTTTGTGTCTTGCTGTGATCACATGGAGATTTTTTTGCTCTACATAGTTGTTTGTGTCATTTTATGGACATTAAGTGTATGGTTGCGGTTGTGGTGGACCTGCTTTGTGTTTTTTGTCATTGTTTTATATCTCTGCAGTCAGTTTGTGTCTCTTTGTGGTCATTCTTCTGTCCTTTTCTGGTTGTTTTTTGACTCTTGGTGACATTTTGTGCCTTTTTGCGTCTCTGTGAGGTTATTTTCTGTCTTTTTTAGTTGTGTATCTGTAGTTGTTTAAACAAAGCATCTGTATTTAAATTAAACTCTCTGTCTGGTCGGGTCAGTTATTAATCCTCAATCATTTAGTTTGATTTGTTCGGAGCAAACAAAGAAAGTAACAGCAGGCTGATAAACTTGTCGACTCCATCACACATTGTTGCACAGCTGCACGTCTTTCTCACTGAAGCTTCTCGGGTAGCTCTGCTGTTGTCACACCACAACAAGCAGGAAGTGGCCAAAGGGAAAGATCTAAAGGCGACACTGCTTTCTGCGGTACGCATGCTAAGTCTGGAGATGAAGTCCTGTGCAGGGGTGGAGGTTTGTCTGCAGGTTTTTCTCAGTTACTGGCCCCAACACTTCTTTACATCACCGTCCTCAACACAGCCCTCTGAAGCAGGCCACGTTTACAGTGTACAAGGGTTGATTTAAAACAACAACAACCTTTTAGTGTTTTGATTTGTGTCTCTTGTTTACTGTTTATTGTCGATTTGTGTTAATTTTGCATTTGTTTGTTGTCGTTTTGTTTCTTCTTGCAGTTATTTTGCGTCTCTTTGTGCCATAATCTCCTTCAGTTTGTGTCTTGTTAAGGACATTTTCTGAATTTTTGTGGATGTTTTTGCGATTTTTGCGTACCTGTCTGCTTTTTGCGGATGATGTGGTCCTGTTGGCTTCATCGAAACCTGGACCTCCAGCTCCACCTGCACTGGGGCGGTTTGCAGCCGAGTGTGAAGCAACTTGGATGAGGATTAGCACCTCCAAATCCGAGGCCATCATGGTTCTCGACTGGAATAAGGTGGCTTGCCCTCTCCGGGTCGGTGGAGAGTCCCTGCCCCAAGTGGAGGAGTTTAAGTATCTCGGGGTCTTGTTCCAGAGTGAGGGGAGGATGGAGGGTGAGGTTGACAGGTGGATCGGTGCAGCGTCTGCAGTCATGTAGCTGTATCGGTCCGTCGTGGTGAAGAAGGAGCTAAGCCAAAAGGCGAGGCTCTCTGTTTACCGATCTACCTTCCGACTCCAACCTATGGTCATGACCGAAAGAATGAGATCCCGGATACAAGCGGCTGAAATGAGTTTCCTCGTCAGGGTGGCTGGGTGCACCCTTAGAGATCAGGTGAGGAGCTCAGTCACCAGGGAGGAGCTCGGAGTAGAGCCGCTACTTCTCCACATCCAGAGGAGTCAGTTGAGGTGGCTTGGACTTCTGTTCTGGATGCCTCCTGGACACTTCTGGGGAGGTGTTCCAGGCATGTCCCACCAGGAGGAGGCCTCGGGGTAGACCTAGGACACCCAGGAGGGACTATGTCTCTCAGCTGGCCTGGGAACACCTCGGGGTCCCACTGGAAGAGCTGGAGGAGGAGTCTGGGGCGAAGGAAGTCTGGGCCTCTCTGCTTAGACTGCTGCCTCCATGACCCGACCCCAGATAAGCAGAAGATAATGGATGAATGGATGGATGGATGGATGGATGGATGGATTTTGCGTACCTGTGGACATTTTTGTCTTCATATAGTTAATTTGTGTCTGCTTATGGACACTTTGTGCATTGCTGTGGTTGTTTTGTGTCTCTGTCCGGTCATTTTCTGTCTCTTTGTGGACAGTTTTTGCATTTTGTGGTCATTTTGTGTCTATTAGTAATCGTTTTGTATCTGTCTGTCGTCGTTTTGCGTCTCTTTGTTGTTGTTTTGTGTCTTTATGCAGTTATTTTGTGCTCTTTGCAGTGTCTTGTTGTCATCATTTTGGGTTTCTTTGCGGACATTTTTTGCCTTTTTGTGATTTTTGTGTGTCTTTGTTGTCTTTTTATGTCTTTATGCAGTTATTTTGTGCTCTTTGTGGTCATTTTGTGTCTCTTTATAGTGTTTTTGTGTGTCTTTGTGGACATTTTGTGTCTAGTTGTTGTCATTTTGTGTGTCTTTATAGTTATTTTGTCCGTCTTGGTGGACTTCTGTGTCTTTTTGACGACATTTCGTGTCTCTCTGTGGTTGTTTTGTGTATCTGTGGACATTTTTTGTCTCTGTAGTCCTTTTGTGTGTCTTTTCTGGATATGTTTTGTATTGTTGTGGTTGCTTCTTGTTTTTTTTTCCTGGTTGTTTTGTGTCTCTTTGTGGACATGCATGTTAGTCTGCAGGGTCCTTCTCAGTCACTGCAAACAGAGCAGCACTTTTTTACTCCACACATTCAACACAACCCTCTGAAGCAGGTTGTATTTGCAGTGTACGAGGATTGATCAGAAAGTTACGAGACTGTACCTGTAGAAATTAAAAACTCTGCTTGCTCCCAGTGCTCCTGCGACACTTGTACCGTTCCTGGAAGTCCCGCTTTGTAAACATGCCAACCATGTTCCTCCCACATAACTCTACCTCCCTGTGTCTGCAGAGAATTACAACTACAAAGAGATACGCTCCTTCGTGGAGAACAAGATTCCCGGAAAGAGTCGCACCAAAGACTTCCTGCAGTACAACCGAAAAGCTCTGAGTCGCATCTACCCGAAAGGCCAACGTGTGGAGTCCTCAAACTACGATCCATACCCACTGTGGGCCGTCGGCTGCCACATGGTGGCGCTCAACTACCAGACTGCAGGTACAGTAGTCTTACCTGGGTTGAAATGTTGGGGGTCCATGCAGGACTTGTGTTTCTGTGTGTTCTGTGTACATTTATTTCAAGAAATTACTGCTGTAGAATTAAAATTAATCAAGCTGTGATGTTACCTTCGCCACAAGATGCAGTTTTATACATGAAGAAAAAATATAGTGCCTAAAAAAGTATTGACACCCCTTTTTTGACACAAGTATTTTATGTCAAAGTAAAAATTGATTTCTACGAAGCAATGTCAATTAGTTAAACATATAAAATGCGAAATAAGTTCACCTGCTTTAAAGAAAAAGACTAGTGAGAGAGGCCACCAAGACACATATGACTCTCTGAAGGAGCTACTAGTTTTAGCGGAGAGTGGCAAAGATAAAGCCTGTATTAAAACTAGAAAAGCACTCAGAGAGCTCATACCTCCACCAAGGAGCTTCAGTCCATCCCCAACACAATCTCCCAATTCACATATTTTGTATGAAACGTTACAGATACAAATGTAATTATATACAGTTCAAATGTCCTACCAACAATGCGGCCTTCACCCCATCCGACCTAATGAACAGGCACGGCCTCTAGCGCAGCAGCTCCTAACAGCCTCCCAGCTTCTTCTGTGTCGCTCAGGAAGGAAAGAGAACTCCGTCATTGTCGCGGTCTGTCACGTGGAGCCCCAAAATGTCATGTGGTCAGAGGGGGTTACCCCAAAAACAAGAGTGCCCTCTGGTGGTTTTTAGAGTAAACCGCATTTAATTGTCCACTTACATTAAAAAGAATTCCTGGATGGAGACGGTGATCCGGATCAGTCCCAAAATGTCATCATTCTTCCCTGTCCCATTTCACACATTTCCTGAAAATTTCATCCAAATCTGTCCAGAACTTTTCGAGTTATTTTGCACACAAACAAACAAACAAACAGACCAACGCTGGCAATAACATAACCTCATTGGCGGAGGTAAAAAACATATTAAATTTCGGCAGACGACATGAGAAACTCTGAAGTCATCTGGAAAAAGGTTCTTTATTTTAATGAGACCAAATTGAGCTTTGAGGCATGGTGGTGGCAGCATCATGACGTGAAGCATGGGGGGTGGCAGCATCATGACATGAAGCATGGTGGTGGCAGCATCATAAAGTGAAGCATGGCGGTGGCAGCATCATGTGGGGTTCTTCTCTGCAACAGGTCCTGGAAGGCTTGTAAAGGTAGAGGGTAAAATGAATGCAGCAAAGTGAAGAGGAATCCTGGAGGACAACCTGATGCAGTCTGAAAGAGAACTGAGACTTAGAAGTAAGATTTGTTTTCAGCAAGACAGTGACTCAAAACAAACGGCCAAAGCTACTCAGAAATGGTTTAAAGACCACAAGGTGAATGTTCTGGAGTCTGAGTCAGAGTCCAGACTTCAATCCAACTGAGGTCTCAAAGCCTGAGTTAATACCCAAGAAAGAGACTCGTGAGGGAGGCCACCAAGACTCCTATGACTCCTACGAGTTTGAAAAGCAGTTAAAGGGAATAACTTTTTTTATATCCCTGGATGTTGCTGCTCTTTTTTACACATTTGGACATGCAAACATTTGTTCCCGTGTCCTCCCAGATAAATACACCCAGCTGAACAGCGCCATCTTCAGTCTGAACGGATGTAGCGGCTACGTGCTGCAGCCGGAGCTGATGCGCTCCGACAGCTACGACCCTTATCAGGAGAAGAAGAAGGTCAAGTACAGCATTTGTGTCCGGGTACGTCCAACACCTTTACTGTGGTAACACCTGGATCTGAATCTACAGGTTCTGATTCCACATTCTGATGTCTGTCCTCTGCAGGTGATCGCTGCCAGACACCTTCCTAAACCTGGTCGAAGCATCGTCAGCCCGTTTGTGGAGATGGAGCTTTGTGGACACACAGAGGAGAAGTTCAAAACCATCGTTTACCGTAAGTGACTGGAGACGGTGAAATGAAACCGATGCTGTAGGCAACAAAAACAACTCATGTAGGCTGACTGGTTTAGTTAGACTCAGACAAGACAAAGTCCTCCCTGCTTTTAAAATTAAAAAAGGGACTAGTAATTAAAAGCTGGTGTTCTGACATGTATAACTGGTATTAAAGAATAAAATGGCAATATAAAATAAAAACAGTTACATCATAGTCAGTGATAATGGTGAATAAAATGGTAAAATTAAAGCATAACGAATGAAACAAATACTGAAATATACTTAAGTCCTTTTATGGCCTCCAGTTAGGTTTATGAATTTTTCTGGCATTTTACAGATGATAAAGTGTAAAATATTTAGAAAAATATAAAAAAATCACACCTGGAAAAAATATTAAAACTCATTCCAGGTATTTTACAAATTATAATTGGTACGTTTTGTAATATTTATTTTTTTCCAGGTAGTTTACAAATGATAAAAAATATATAGTAGCGTTAGTTCTTTTATCCAACAACTCTCTACTGAGTTGTTGGATAAAAGAACTAACGCTACTATATTCAACAACGACAAAAATGAACCTAATCCAACTGATAATAAATATATTTAAAAATATTTTCCATTTTTTAAATGAATAATACTTTATTTGTACATTTTAAAAGATTGCATTTTTCCAGCTGTTTTACAAATGATAATTTATAATTTGTACATTTTAAAATTGTTTATTCCTCACCTATTACAAGCTATAGTTTTTAATTTGCTCATTTTGAAAAACATATTTTTTCTAGGTATTTTACAAGTGAAAATTTGTAATTCGTACTTTTTAAAATATCACTTTCTTCAGGTATTTTGAAAATTATTTCTATTTTTTTTAACCTTTTATCATTTTTTCCAGTTATTACAAGTAATAATTTCTAATTTTCACTTTTTATCTTATTATTTTTTCCAAATTATTAAAAGTAATAATTTCTAATTTTTGCCTTTCATCATATTATTTTTTCCAAATCATTACAAGTAATAATTTCAAAATTTTACGTTTTATCACATTATTTTTTCCCAATTGTTACAAGTAATAATTCCTAAATTTTTTTTTACCTTTAATCACATTATTTTTTTTCCCAGTTCTTACAAATAATAATTTCTAATTTTTACTTTTTATTATATTATTTTTTTCCAGTTATTACAAGTAATAATTTCTAATTTTCATTTTTTATCACATGATTTTTCTCCAATTATTACCATTAATAATTCCTAATTTTTACCTTTTATCACATTATTTTTTCCAGTTATTACAAATAATAATTCCTAATCTTTTCCTTTTATCACATTATTTTTTCCCAATTATTACAAGCAATAATTTCTAATTTTCACCTTTTGTCATATTATTTTTTCCAGTTATTACAAGTGATTTAACTTAGTTTAGATTAATTGTGATTTCATATATTCTCAACAGTTCATTCATGTGATTATTCATTGATAATTATCTGTGTGTTTAGTATTTAGCTCTTTAAACCGTCACAGAAACTCCATAGAACCACTGGGCTGCCTGGGAACCGTTGAGGCTGCATTAGTTCCTGGAACCAAAAGGTTTCAGCAGGTCTTGTGGTTGAGTCGATACCTGCTGAATCTCTGACCGTCTCTGCAGGTGACAACGGCCTGAACCCGTTGTGGAAAACCCCGGCTGAGCCCGTCGAGTTCACCGTCTACGAGCCTGAGCTCACCTTCCTGCGCTTCGTGGTCAACGAGGAGGACATGTTCTCAGACCCCAACTTCCTGGCTCAGGCCACGTTTCCCGTCAAAGGCCTTCGCTCAGGTGGGAACTGACGAAACCAACACATGAAACCAGGGCATGACCTCGGGTTTTGTTTACTCTGTCACGTTTAACTCGACCTCCTCCTCCTGGTCCTGCTTTGAGTCAGATTCCACATAAAGCATGAAGCTGCTGTGGAGCCCAGAGTGTTCGATAATAAATGAATTAAAGGACCTCAGGAAATTAATAAACACATTATAACATCACGTAATAGTAAAAATGAATCAACAATCTGTCATGTAATTTAAAAAAATAAAGTTCTAACATTCTAGTTTCATGTTTTAGTACAGTTTAATTAATGATTGTTTATATTGTGTGACTTTGGGCTTCCTACCAGTGAATCTCCAGAGTGGTTTGATCTTCTGACCTTTGTTTTGGCAGGTTATCGCTCCGTACCTCTGAAGAACGGCTACAGTGAAAACCTGGAACTGGCTTCTCTGCTGGTCCACATCGATGTGAAGCAAGCCGGGGTGAGAGAACACACCTGTAGACTCCTAACTCACCTGTAAAGTCCTAACTCACCTATAACCTCCTGACTTACCTGTATACTCACCTGTAAACTCCTGACTCAGCTGTAAAGTCCTCATGCACCTTTAATCTCCTAACTCACCTGTAAACTCCTAACTCTGACATACCTGTGATCTCCTGACTCACATGTGATTTCCAGTCTTGCCTGTAAACTCCTGACTCACGTATAATCTTCTGAATAATGTGTTGTCTCCTGACTCATCCGTGTTTCTCCTTACTTACCTGTAATTTCCTGGCTCACTTGTAAACTTGTATCTCATCTATAATCTCCTGACTTACCTGTGATTACCTGGCTTACCTGCATTCTCCTAACTCATCTGTAAACTCCTAACTCACCTGTGATCTCCTGACATACCTGTGATCTCCTGGCTCACATGTAGACTCCTGACTCACCTGTGTTCTCCTGACTCACCTGTAGACTCCTGACTCACGTATAATCTTCTGAATAATGTGTTATCTCCTGACTCATCCGTGTTTCTCCTTACTTCCCTTTAATTTCCTGGCTCACCTGTACTCTTCTGACTCACATGTAAACTTGTATCTCACCTATAATCTCCTGACTTACCTGTCGTTTCCTGGCTTGCCTGTGTTCTCCTAACTCACCTATAAACTCCTAACTGTGATCTCCTGACTCTCATGGGATTTTCAGACTCACCTGTGACTCACCTGTACTCTTCTGACTCACCTGTGCTCTCTTTATTCACCTGTTCTCTCTTGACTTACTTGTGTTCTCCTAACTCACCTGTGCTCTTCTGGCTCACCTGTCATCTCCCGACTTACCTGTAAATTCCTGACTCACCTGTGTTCCCCTAACTCACCTATAAACTCCTGACTCACCTGTAAACTGCTGACTCACCTGTACTCTTCTGACTCACCTGTGCTCTCTTTACTCACCTGTTCTCTCTTGACTTACTTGTGTTCTCCTAACTCACCTGTGTTCTTCTGACTCACCTGTCATCTCCCGACTTACCTGTAAACTTCTGACTCACCTGTAAAGTCCTCATTCACCTGTAAATTCCTGACTTACCTGTCATTATCAGATGCACCTATAATCTCCTGACTCACCTATGAACTCCTGACTCACCTATAAACTCCTGACTCACCTGTGTTCTCCTAATTTACCTGTCATTTCTGACTCACCTGTGTTCTCCTAACTCACCTATGAACTCCTGACTCACCTATAAACTCCTGACTCACCTGTGTTCTCCTAACTTACTTGTAAACTCTTGGCTCAGCTGTGATTTCCTGACTCACCTGTAGTCAGTAAACTACAGGTCTGACTTACCTGTCATTATCAGATGTACCTATAATCTCCTGACTCACCCGTGCTCTTCTGATTCACCTGTAAAGTCCTGACTCACCTGTAAACTCCAAACTGACCTGTAAACTCCTGACTCACCTGTGTTCTCCTGACTCACCTGTCCTCTCCTGAATCACCTATATTCTCCTGACTCACCTGTGTTCTCCTGACTCACCTGTCCTCTCCTGAATCACCTATAATCTCCTGACTCACCTATAATCTCCTGACTCACCTATAATCTCCTGACTCACCTGTCCTCTCCTGACTCACCTGTCCTCTCCTGACTCACCTGTAAATTCCTAACTGACCTGTAAACTCCTGACTCACCTGTGTTCTCCTGACTCACCTATAATCTCCTGACTCACCTGTCCTCTCCTGACTCACCTGTCCTCTCCTGACTCACCTGTCCTCTCCTGACTCACCTATAATCTCCTGACTCACCTGTCCTCACCTGTGCTCTCCTGACTGACCGTTAGGCAGCAGAGGAGGAGCTGTACTCGTCGTCCAGCCAGCTGAGGAAGAAGCAGGCGGAGGTCAGTGAAACCTTCCTGTACGACACCCACACCAACATCCAGCGGTCCACTCTGCCCAGACAGCAGAACAACCAGCTGTCCAGGGAGTCCAGCACCAGCCAGAGGCAAAGGTAAGAGCCCAGAGGCAGGTGAGGCTGGAGGACAGGTGCCTCCATAGAGGGGAGGTCCGGCTTTAGTGCTGGTTTACTGTTATAGAATAATATTATTCATTATGAAACAATCCTGAGTTCACATTTCTTTGAAGTCTTACTCTGTAACTGATGCTTTTCCTTTAATGATGGCACTTCCTAGTTAACAATAGCACTATATATTAAATAAATATATTTTTTTACATTTATTAATATCAGTTTTAAATGTAAGAATTCCCCCTTTTACTTACTAATAGCACTCTTTATTTTAAAAAGCACTTTTAACTAAAAATATTGCTTTTTAAATGTAATATTATTGCTTTTTTTCTAATGATCTCATTTAAATAATTTAATAAAGCCTCTTTTTATTTAATATCTCTTTATTAAATTTAATTTCCTTTAATTAAAAAAACAATTCTTTGCTAAATAATGTCATTTTTTATTTATAACTATCAGTTTTTAATCCAATAAAGCCACTTTGGACTTAACAACACTACTTATATTTAATATATATACTTTTTTCTGATATTAGCACTTTTTATTTATTATTATTATTAATTAACATCTAATATAGCAACTTATTATTTACTAATATTTTATGTATTTGATATGTCTTATTTAATAATTTTACATTTTATTTACTAATGTCACATTTCTAGTTAATAATATATCGCTGTTTCAATTCTAATTTTACCACTTTTTATTTCATATTATTCTTTTTCAAAATCTAATTGAAATTCTTTGTTATTTACCAGAGTCTTATTTGATTTATTAACACCACCTTCAATTTAATAATGCCACCGTTTAAAATTCAACAATAATACTATTTATTTAACATTATCTTGTTTTATTACTTAAAAGCATTTTTTTCGAAAAGATGTTGCCTTTTAAATGTAATATTATTGTTTTTGTCTAATAACACTTTAAAATAAATCTAATAATGCCACTTCTTATTCAATACATCTTTTTAAATTTAATATCTTTTAATTAAAAAAGCAATTATTTGCTAAATAATGTCACTTTTTAATCCAATAAAGCCACTTTTCACTAACCAACACTATTTATATTTAACATATATACTTGTATATAATACGTCACCTGTTTACCTAATATTTCCACTCTTTATTTATTATTATTACTATTATTTAACGTCTGATATAACCACTTACTATTTACTAATATGTTATATATTTGATATTTCTTATTTATTAATTTCACATTTTATTCACTTTTTATTTCATACCACTTTTATATTTAATACCACTTTTTAAAATCTAATATTTCCACTTTTTATTTAATAATCTCACAATTCTATTTAATGATATATTTCTGTTTAAACTCTAATGTTACCACTTTTTATTTCATGTTATTCTTTCTACAAATCTAATTATTTCCCTGTGTCTTATTTTATTTATTAACACCACCTTCAATTTAATAATGTCACTTTTTAAATTTCATACTATTACTTTTTTAATCTGGTAATTCTACTTTTCATTTACTATTATCTTATTTTATTTAATAATGCCACTTTTTCTCAATAATATCACTTATAATAAAATTTAATTATATCACTTTTTCATGTAACGATTCCACTTTTTATTTAATATCAATTTTTATTTAATAAAATTACTTTATAAAATAAAATAATGCCACTTTATACCTAATAATATAATAACAATAATAATAATAATAGTAATATATTATTTTATTAATGTAATAATAAAACGCTGCCTTTTGTATTGATTAGACACTGAACACTTTGGGGCTCTTTAGGAAGTCAAATGTGTTTATATATTTATCATTTTGTCTGTTTTTTAATTTCATTCCAGGACAAAAGAGAAGAAGATAAACAACAGTAAGTTCTACTCCTGAGGACTCGCCTGAGGCCTTCCAGCCGGGACGCACCACAGTTCCATGTTTTTACACCAACCAGGACGATCCAGCGTCGGCCGGGAACGTTTTATATTTATTTAAGGTTTTAGAAAAGCTTGTGGTGCCGATGTTTTCTGAAATACTGAAGCAAATGCATTGTGGGAAACGTAGGAGGCCGTCTGTAATCAAACTGCATCGTGTTGCTGATGAGATAATCCGCGTTAGCCGGGATTAGCCATTCGTCTTTTGTGAGTCTGAATTCTTGTGAGTGTGACGCCGTCTAGTTTGTGACTTTATTTTCTCCCCAGAGTCCGATCAGATTAGCGAAATGTAACCCAGCGTTTCCTGTGTTTAATATGAAGGCGGATCTCCCAGAATTCCTCTGTGAATCCTCATGAACTGAGTCAATAAAGTGTGCTTGGTGCGACTGAACCTCCTCCGCCTCCGTTTCAGATTGTTTTGGAGTCACTTCACAGCCGCGGCGTAATTTAAACCGGGTTCCTGGGACCTAAAATAACCAGAGGGGGTTTCCAGCTCCCCTCCAGCCAACCAGCTGCTGTCAGACAGGTTTATGTCACCTGGTGTGTGCAGTCAGGATGGCCGAGCGGTCTAAGGCGCTGCGTTCAGGTCGCAGTCTCCCCTGGAGGCGTGGGTTCGAATCCCACTTCTGACAGACTTGTTTTGGACAGAAGACGCCTCAAAAACTGGCTCTAAAATCACTTAATTATCAAGATGAGTGTAGTTAAATCACACATATGTGATTAAATCCACCAGTAAAAGTGTCTGAAATAAGTTTAACAAATAACATTGTGTGTTCTAAATATTTATACCTGTATGATAATCTTATTTCTCTACTGGGAAGCTCTTGTTTTAAGATAAGATAAGATACTCCTTTATTGATCCCCAGAGGGGAAATTCTGGTTTTGTATATGAATAAATAATAAACTACATAAATGAAGAAAATAAATCTGAGAACACATACAGAAGTAAATAAACAAAACA
Source organism: Dascyllus trimaculatus (assembly GCA_024666655.1). Classification (NCBI taxonomy): domain Eukaryota; kingdom Metazoa; phylum Chordata; class Actinopteri; family Pomacentridae; genus Dascyllus; species Dascyllus trimaculatus. The sequence goes on along the minus strand of CM045448.1, from coordinate 5,819,932 downwards.
AAAATAATGAAATGCATAAATGAGACGGGGCGATTAAGTTAGTATGAATTAGAAATACAGGATAATTTAAGTATAAATACATAGTTTTTTTATTATTATAGTATTTATTATTTATTTATTTGTTGTTATGTGTAAATGAATAATTCGTATTTTTTAAATATTTAATTAATTAATTAGAATTTGAAAACAGGCATGGAAATTAAAAAGAAAAACAATTATTGCAAATTTCCATATTTGTCCATTTCTAAATTCTGTATTTATTTATGCATTAATTAATGAAGTTCATTAATTATTTCATGAGTCTCCTATACGTCCTCAGTAAACAGGTAAAAATATGAATTAATGCATCAATTTATTTCTCATTTCAACATTTATTTACTAATTATTTTTCATTTTGTGTCTATTTTGCAGAAATAAATACATAATAATTCATCAATTTTACATTTTCATGTTTATGTTCTATTTCTGTATTTTTTTTCATAAATTTAGTAATTGAATAATTAGATTATAACGACTTAAATAAATTACTAAAGGCATGATTTTACAACACTTCCTTCTCCTATGCCTCATTAGTATGCAAGCACAGAAATACATAAATGTTTGAAATAAATACAGCTCTTATCTAATTTTAGAGCCACTGTGTAGAATAGATGTCATGAATAAATCAATTTAGGAAATAAAACGGTAATCACTTTATTTCTGTAGCACCTTGCATGCAATACAAATAATGTGACGTTAAAAATAAAATAAAATACAGAATAAATCATAAAAAGATATACATAAATAAAGAAACATGACATATGCTGTCGTATGTAGCACTAGACATGTTGTAATCCTAGGTCATGATATCATAAAATGTGTTTTTTGGGGCCCTTTTGTGGCCCCATTGTGTCCCATATGGTCTAGCGGTGAGGATTCCTGGTTTTCACCCAGGCGGCCCGGGTTCGACTCCCGGTATGGGAACTTATAATTTACGTCGATATTTAGAAAATCCTTAGCGTCTAAACCTATGTATGTATTAAAAATAACAACAATAAAATAATCGGGACATTTTATTGTAATTTATTTTATTTTTATTGGATGTTATCAGGCCGGACATGGAGGTGAAGAGGCGGGTCTTCCAGGTGACTCTGACCCTCCAGGAAGCTGCGCCAACGGGCAGGAAGCGGTTTGAACTTGTTCGAAATTTTCATCCATTTTTTATGGTTGTTTCGATATTAACCAACCAGCACCGGCTTTATTCCAACCTACAGAAGCTATTTGCATCTCATTTTGTATTTAATTCAGTCTAATTGAGACGCTGTTTGTTAAAATCTGATGCTAACCGCGATTAGCGCATTAGCGAGCTAGCGATGTTAGCATAATGTTTAAGCAGCGGCCGCCATTTTGTTGCGCTGTTGGCTAAGCTAAAGCTAAAGCTAACTCGACGTGAGATAGTAAAGGAGCCTTTGGATGGGTGGAATGGCCGACAAAACCGTCCTGTGACCCCGGTGGACCGTGTAGGAGAACCAGGAGACAGATCTCACTTCAAGCTGCCCCGCGTCGCTCCGTTAGCCGCGGCTAATCTCATCCTGTTTCAGATGACAGCTCCGGGATTCTGTGAGTAATAAACGTTTACTGTGTGAATGTAAGTCTGTTGAAGTCTTAGAGCCCTTATGAAGTATTTAACACTAGAACTCCCAAGGCCGTCATTTTGACGGCTCTCACACTTTGATGTGTAATTATTCTGCTTGTACAGATCTCTGATGTTCATAGTCTTTTGACTTTTCTTGTATCTGTATGAATTGCATTTCCATATTGCATTTTCAAAGCAACATGTAAAAAATAAAGAAATCTGAGTAAATATTCCTATAACTACCGAAGCCGTCAATTTGACGGCTCTATCAATTACATTGTAATATTTCCCGCCGCTGACACGGCGTCACCAGGTTGCCCATAGCAACCGGCATTCCTCAGCGCGAGACTGACCTCCCTGTCACTGTCAGCTTGAACTTTTACATCATGGCAAAACGGCCAAAACAAACATTTTCCGTTGATGAGGTGCTCGATATGCTTCAAAACATTGACGAGGCCGATTCAGGAGGAGATGGGGAGTCTGATGAAGACTGGTCGCTGGATGGTTCAGCTGATTCTGACTCCGAGGAGGACGATCAGCCGCCCGCTAAGAGGAGCCGAGTCAGCCGCTCATCTCAAAGTGGCGACACGGTTCAAGGTGGGACTTTTTGCCTGGCTTTAGTTTACAACATAGGCCAACAAGTGAATTGATATAAGGCTAATGGGATATTTTTCTAACGACAGCTGCCATGTCCGCAGCAGGGTCAGGAGAACCAGCACAGCCGGAGCCACCTGGAGGTTCACCCCCGGCACTATCAGCAGGGCAGGAGCAGGGAAAGGATGGTACGGTGTGGACTTTGGTCCAGGGAGAGGAGAGAGGGAGGCGGCAGATCCAGAACGTCCTGACTGAGGCCGAGGGACCCACTCTTTACGCAAAGCAGAGAGTCCAAGACGCTGTAACTGCCTTCTCCTGCCTTGTAAACATTGAAATACTGGAGCACATTCGGGACTGCACTGTGTCCGAGGCCCGCCGAGTCCTCCAGGACGACTCGTGGGAGTTGAGCATGCATGAGCTCAAGGCTTTTATAGCGCTGCTCTACCTGCGCGGAGCCACCGGAGGGAGAAACCAGGAGCTGTCCAGCTTTTGGTCGGCTGAATGGGGGAATCCTATTTTCAAGGAGACGATATCCAGAAATAGGTTTCAAACAATCATGCGCTTCCTTCGCTTTGACCAAAAGGACACTCGACCTCAACGCCTTGAGGAGAATAAGTTTGCTCTGGCGAATGAGATGTGGGATGGCTTTGTCAGCAACAGCATCTTGTGCTACAAGCCTGGCGCGGACATCACCATCGACGAGCAACTTCTTGCCACCAAAGCCCGTTGTCCGTTTACACAGTATATGGGAAACAAGCCCGATAAATTTGGGATAAAGCTTTGGGTAGCAGCAGATGTGGGCTCGAAATACATGCTCAATAGTGCACCGTATCTCGGGAAAAAGGAGACGCGCTCAGGTGACCTGCTCCTCGGGGAGAGCGTGGTGCTGAAACTGGCGCAGCCTTTTATTGGCAAGGGGCGAAATATCAGCACCGACAACTTTTTTACCTCCCTCAAGCTGGCCAGGATTTTGCTGGCGAAGACAACTAGTCTTGTTGGGACTGTCAACAAAAAGAAACGAGAGCTTCCATCCTGTGTCAACAAGACAATGCCACTCTTTGAAACTAAAGTTTTCAAGAATGCCCAAGCCAGCCTGACCATTTACCAGTGCAAACGTAAAAAAAATGTTTGTATTTTGAGCACGGCACACTCAGCAGCAGGCAGTTTCAGTGGTCCTAAAGCCAAACCAGAGCCTGTGGTTTATTACAACCAAACAAAGGTCGGCGTGGATGTCCTGGACCAAATGGTCAAAATGTATTCTGTGAAAGCTGCAACCCGAAGATGGCCAGTTGTAGTTTTTTACAACATGCTGGACATGGCAGCTGTCAACGCGTGGGTCCTCTACAAAAAGTGTCTCGGCCTGAAAACCCCCAGACGCGACTTCATCCTGGAGCTCGTCAACCAACTGCGCGCAGACCACATGCGCACCAAGCGGCCTCCGCTCACCGGGCTCGTTGCTGCACCTGCCTCTGTTCCCTCTCCTTCCTCCGCTGGTACAGCAGACACGAGAAGAAGGCAGTGCCAGATCAGGAAGAACTGCGCAAAAAACCGCTCCACCAATGCGTGTGTGAAGTGTGAAAAGGTTGTGTGTGGACAGTGCGCTGGGGAGGTTGTGGTTGTGTGTCTGAATTGTAAATAGGCCTAGTTTCTTTCAGTTTCTGTAAATATGTTAGTTAATTAATTGTTATTTATATTTGTGATGGTTATTTCGCTTCTGTATTTATTGAATGTATTTTATCTCTTTATTGTTCTTCTCTCAAATATTTTCCTAAAGCATAATAAAAAAACATGATTTGTACATATTTAATTTTTAGCATTTAAATGTATTATAATTGCATATGAGTATTTATTATATTTTTACTTGCTGTAACTTAATCATTTAAATTTATTTTTGTTCTATATCAACATGTCTCTGAAAAAATATATAAATGAAAAGAAACTCAGTAAACCATTTTATAATCCATCTTTGTTCTTTTGTTATTATTATTATTTAAGTAGTATACCCCATATAGCCACCATAATGATAAAACAAATAATAAAATACCCTCACACAGGCCAAGTTATTTCTTTGAGCGCTGAGAAATGCCTGTTGCTATGGGCAACACAGCGTCAACAGAGCCATGCGAGTGGCGGGGAAAATATACAATGTAAACAATAGAGCCGTCAAAATGACGGTTGCGGGAGTTCTAGTAGTTTTCGAATTCTGGTAGTCCTAGTGTTAAAGAGACTCGCAATTCAATAAATGTGTGTCCTCTCATCTGTAGACAGTAGTGCTAGCATTCATAATGGCTAAGTGTTAAGTTGAGTTCATTATTGACGTTTTCTGACTGATAAATACAGCCATAAATTCTAGGCTGAGAATAGAAAACTAATTCACTCTACATCAATTTGAAGTCGTTTTATGTCCCTTTGTAGTGGGTTTAAGTATCTTTTAAATAATTTAGAGTATATTGAGGTAATTTGTGGTCATTTTGAAATATCTTTGGGTATTTTTAGTCTCTTTGTGGTGGTTTTGAGTCTATTTATGAGTGTCTTGAGTCTCCTTCTGGGCATGTCCAGTCATTTTGTAGTAATTTAGAGTCCATTGTGGGTTTTTTGGGTCTCTTTGGGGTCATTTTAAGTCTTTTGTGGTTTTTTTCAGTGTCTTCGTTGTTATCTTTAATCTCTCTTCCTTTCAAGTCATTTTGTGGTCATTTTTCAGCTGCTTTCTGGTCGTTTTGTGGTCATTTCTAGTCTTTTTGTGGTCATTTTGGGTCTTTTGTGGTCACTTTAAGTCTGGTTGAGGTAATTTTGGGTCTTTTGTGGTTGGTTTGAGTCTCCTTTGTTGTTATCTTTAGTCTCCCTGTCTTCATTTTAAGCCATTTTGTGGTCATTTTTAGTTGACACATGCTAGTTTTCCCTCACTATCCTGTAAGCATCATACCTGCATCCCTGCTATGTCTTTATCTGCATTTCTGTAAGTATTTTCTCAATTTGTTGCCTCCAGCTGTTTATGAAAGTCTTTCCTCTGAGGTTAATAAATAGCATATATATAATTAGCTCAACAATGTTTTGTAAAAAGATAAAAAAGGAGACATGGCACACGCATCTGAAACATATTCACAGACAATTTATTCTTGATTGAAATTATTTCACATCATAGTTGTTATTTTTCCTGTTGAAGATCTTTTGTATTTTTTATTACAACAGCCACAGAGCAGCAGCAGCAGCAATAATAATAATAATAATAATCATAATAATAATAACCCAGCAGGAGAAGCAGATCAATGCGACTGAAAGACTGAAAAAGAGAGAAACATGACGGGCGCCCCTTTTCCAGCTGCCAAAACAGGTTTTATTTACTACAAGGAATGGGAAATAGTTGTCGTTGTTTGTCTTCAGTCTGTCAGATTTGTGAGTCTGTGCCACGTCTGACCCTGTTCCTTCCATAACAACTGTTAAGACTCGAGCACAGCTGTACACGACTCGGACACGGTAGAAACTCTTTACAGTTTGTGTAGAGTAAAAAAGAGATGATAGAGAGGCGGGGACGGAGGGCGGGGTGGGGGGGGAAGCGCAGTGAGCTCCACAGGATACGGAGACATGAGCAACAGGATTCAACATGTTCTACAGTAACACAAAAACCTTCCATTATCACCTGCTGCAGGCTCACAGTTTACGCAGGCGGCAGCTCCACGTGGCCTCCGACGGGCCGCTTTCTTACAGGAATAGTTCTGGGAAATCTGCTTTCGTGCCGGATTGGACGAGACAACACTCTCAGGTTTAAGTATGAAGCTACAGCCGGGAGCTAATTAGCCTAGCCGCGGTTTTCCCTCCATTGTAAGACTGATGTGTGGCGCCTGAAGTGTCTGGAGGAGACTGTACTGGCCTGAATATAAGCATGTTTAGATATTAAAAAGTTCAGCTGCATCCTTTTACATAGCGAGTGTTGCATTGTGGGTGTTTTGCTGCCACACAGGGAGACAAAATCAACTCGTTAGCTTTAGCTGGCTGCTGTAACCTCCTAGAGTCCTATTAGACGTGTTTCCATCTAATGGTTTTTCACAATTAGCAAAGGTTGGTGGCTTTGTTAGCATAACATGCGGCTAAGCTTCGCTCACAGCTTTCAGATAAACCAAACTCGATCTGCGGTATCTGACTTTCTGGAGTTGTAGTAGTTGTGAGCCTGTTATATGGTCGTGCATTAAGATTAAAAGGCCTTGATGAATGTTGGGTTACTATTTCCTTCACTGATTTTCGAGAAAGGCATAAACTTCTACAAACAAAGCATTTGATGTAGATTATAATAACAGCGGTGCAAGCTTCAATTACTTATTTTTATGTGCATTTTCTGTTTGTGCATAAAATAAATCTTTAAATATTGCAGAAAGGTTTTGGCCGAGGATGAAAATGTGGCTTACAATGGGGCGCAATGACAGGCTTAGCGAATAAATGATAATGAATTACGAGACTTTAACGTCCATCAGAAGCAAAAATGTCAAATGACAGTCACACTTTTCCTCGTGTCTTACGTTTTATTTCTCCTCACGCCATTTAAATTTAACACTTGGTGAATATTGAACTGAAGAGCTTGGCTTTATAACTACTTATTTTGAATTATTATCGAACGTCAAATTGCAAAATCGCTCATAAAAATTGCAGTTTGATATTTTCCCTAATCTTAACTGTAAAAATCGTATTTCCATTTTGTTTTTGACTTTGTTTTTCACAGCTTGAAGCCGCCTCAGCTGCTTGTTCTGTGTTTTTAATGGCACCGACTAGAAATTTTGGCTCCACCGGCTGTTTAATCCAACAGCAGTGGATAGAAACAGGCAGTTTTCTGTTGCTAATTTTCTAGAATTTAGCTATTGTGAGTTAGTTTTTCCTGAAATAGGCATCACATGTGACTCGGTGAGCTTTAAAGCTGCTTGAAGGAGGATGTTGTTGCGTTTTAGTTCACATGCTAGGCTAAGCTAACCGGCTGCGGGCTGTAGCTTCACGTCACATGAATTAAAAATGATTTGGTATCAGTCTTTGTCCTCTAACTCCCTTCAAAAAAAAGCGAGAAAGTGCATTTCCCAAAATGTCAAACTGCTCCTTAAACCCATTCACACTTTAAAAAAAACAAACACATCAGGGATAAAATGAAGCTACAGTAAAGTCAGGCTGAATTATCAGTTCGCTGATGTGTGGAACCACCAACTTTATTTAAAAACGATAATGGCCAGTCAGCGTGGTCCACCTCTGATATGATTATCTGAACAACATTCTCAACCAAACAAGTATTTTCACTTTTTGATATAAAAATGGCCTCATTTAAATGAATAAACCTCAGCTTCAGTCCAAAAGTGCCAAAAGTGTTATTGGCTTTTTAGAAAATCGTTCTCATCCCACGGGTAGATCCTGGCAACAACCAATCAGAAAACAGTCGGACAGGATCTCTCCGTTTCAGTCCTTAACTTCGGTGAGATAGTGATCGAACCCTTTATCATATTTTACAAAACAAAAATTACAAAATAAAAACATCAGATGACGCAGCGACACGTACGTGCAAAATAAAAACCGAGAACACAGGAAACAAATGATTAACGTGATCAAAACAAAGAAACTTAAAAGATAAGATGCGTTGAAAACATTTTTTTTTTTTAGGTTACAGTGCACTTTGTGTGAAAAATAAAACAAAACAACCACACACATTAAGATGAAGGCAACACCAGCCTGCCGATAAAAGGAGGCCGAGAGGAGGATGAAGAAGAAGAGGGGGAGGATTCAAAAAGAGAGGAAGGTAGAAGACGACTATATACACTCGTATGTACATCATACAGGATATGAAAGAGAGCACGATGTCCTAAAGCTAGACCCGAACATGATGGCCGTACGCAAACCGAGTCGACAGGCCGAACAGAAAACTGTCATGGCACCCAATAAATAGGAAACAAAGCGCCTCGTGGCGGACGGCGTCCTGTCCTCTGATTCGGCAAACATCCGGAGCATTCTGCAGGTGGAATAAATAAATCGGATGGATGCGGTTGTTTCTTTTTCCTTTCTTTCTTTCTTTCTTTCTTTTTTTTTTTTTTAAAGACAAATCCACCCGAAACCACACGTTGGACAGAGATGCAGTGTGTCAGGGCAGCTACCACATCGTATGAAACACAAGAAACAGGCAACATTTCAAGGGAATGTAGACGGCAAATCAAAGGCTTCCAATGTCCCTTATTGTGATTGATTATGTACAATAATTCAGTCCCATCCTGTGGTGAGGCCTAAAAACGTCACCCATGTGTTATGGCGTCATATAAATACAGCAGGGCGATTGAAAACAGGTGGTGCGGCAGGTAGAAATAAGCAGCTCGTCCACTAGAGGCACTGCGACCTTCACTCGGACCCCACAAACGGGGCCGATCAGTGTTTGTCCACAGGCGGGGGGGGGGCTGAAACAAAACGGTGAAGATGTTTGGCAAGTGTCCTTTCTCAGTTTCAAACATCGTCCCAAACCAGAAAAAATAGCGGAGGATATGAAAATATACAACTCTCAGCTGGTGATGCGTCTGCTTTACGGGTCCACTCTCCACGGAGGGATCCACGAGTGGCCGCCCTCGACCAAAACAAAGGGACTCGGGACAAAATCCAGGAGGCTTTAAAGACACAACTTATAAATACGAGGCAGTCCCAGACCACCAAGCTACTGCTACACAACTGTCCTATTAAATAGTAAGGGGGGGTCATCAGTATGTACACTGAAAGCAAACGAAAAGGGAACCGATGTTTAACTTTCCTGCAGAGCTCCTGAAATGTCATCACTGGGCTTCGTTTTCTTCATATATATAGAAACACACAGTATATGAAAGCACAGATGTCTGGAAAAATATGTTAATTCAAGTTGATAAAAACCGTTTTTTTGTGTGTGTGTTTGCGTGTCGTATACGAGGAGTAGGCACAGTCTTCTTTTCTCTGAGGTAGCACCTCATTTTTCCCAATGAAAGACTCGAATCTGACGGCAGAGAGAGAGCGAGGACTTCAACAGTTCGACTCGGGGGGGGGGGGAGCTACATCGTGGATCGGATCGGACCGGAGGAGAACCGGAATGTGAGCTGCTGCTGACGGGACGGCGTTCGATTCAGGAGGTTCAGGAGGAGCGCCGGACGTGAAAACTGGGAGATGACGTATGAAAGACGGGCGGAGGGCGGCGACAGGGAGACGGGCGTCCTCAGTGTCCTCTGGCGTTCTCAGTAAAAACAAGGTCCGAGCATCAGCCAGACTGAAGTAAGGGGGGCGACGAGGTCCACAAAGCTGACGAAGGCTCCTCCTCCTCCTCCTCCTCTGAATGTGTCGGACGTCCTCCTGGTTTAATGATGGCGACGGTGGAGATAGTTGTCGTGTTGTGTGTGTGTGTGTGTGTGTGTGTGTGTGTGTGTGTGTGCAGTGTGTGTCTGGCCACGTATGGAGATGGAGGGAGGACGGTGGATCACCAGGCCTCCGTGTACCGAACGTCCACGTCCTTCAGGTTGGGCAGTTTGGCCTGCAGACGAACACACAGACAGGAAACTGTTAGAAAACGTCAAATTTAACCGCTGCTGCATCATCTGAATTCTTTAAATCCTCCTGCGTACCACCATCCAGACCAAATACTGGACCTGGGGTGACGGGGCTTTCTCCATCTCCCACCCTCTGGAACTCGCCCCCCCAAAAAGCATCAGAGGATCCTCCTCACTCTCCGTATTCAAGAAATCAACCCTGCCTACAACTCACGAATCCCCCTTCTCCATATGCTCCTGTTAAGTCTGTAAACCAGTGGTTCTCAACTGGTCCAGCCTCAGGACCCACTATGTCTCTGTTAATAACAGTCGCGACCCAGATTTTTGAAGCCTGCTGTTCCTGTTAACAAATTAAGGTTTATTTGGGTGTAGTCTCGACGCATTTTGATACAGCTTGGGAAAAATTTGGCTTATTTCTTGGCTCATTTTAGCATATTTGGACACTTTTGCCAAGTTCTGGGCATATTTTGGCCCATTTTGACAAATTCTGAGCACATTTTGGTTCATTTTTGGCACATTTAGGCATAAATTTCTCCACTAAGCATGGAGAGCCAAATCTAGAGGTTAATAGTGGGCAACTACTGGTGTCACCACCACTAAATATCCTGCTACTGAAAGCAATAAGAAAGACGTCCTTCAAAATAAAAGACTTTATACCACTGCTTTTTTGAGGGGAGGATGGGGGACATGCTTCTGCGACCCTCTAAAAATGGCTTTGCGACCCGCTTTTGGGTACCGACCCACCAGTTGAGAACCACTGTTGTAAAGCGTCTTTGAGTAGCATGTACAGTCACTGTTTTTCCAGTATTGATATGTTTTCAGCCAGATTCATCTTTTATTTCTTGATAAATTGGGCATGCTCAGTTCCACTTTTTGCAGCAGGTCTTTCAGACCTTCCAGCTAAAGGCCTCGAGGTCAGATCGTTGTTCTGTCCACAGGTTTATTATGACGTTCAGGTTGGTCGACTGTGAGGACTGAGGGTTGTCCACTGTGGATTTTGAGGTGTGTTTTAGGATTACCAAATAAACGTTCATGCAAATGGAAATCCCAAATGTCACTGGCCTAGCCCTGCAGGAAAATTCACCCCACTACATGGAAACAACATCAACCAATCAGGAACATGTTGAGGAACATGACAATGGTCCAACATGTTGATGTGACCTCCAAACTTCCTACAGCCCATTCTGATCAAGCATCAACAGGATGCAGTGGAACAAGTTGGATTGACAGGAGCCAGAGCACCCAAAGGATCCAATGTCCTGGTTCCAGACCCCATAGGACACCCTGAGAGGTCCCACTATGTCTCTATTAATAATGGTTGCAACCCAACTTTTTGAAGTTTGCTGTTCCTGTTAACAAATGAAGGTTTATTTGGGTGGAGTCTCAACATATTTCGATACAGCTTGGGGAAAAAATTGGCTTATTTTTTTTGCTCATTTTGGTATATTTGGACACTTTTGCCAAGTTTTGGCCCATTTTGACAGATTCTGAGTTCATTTTTGGGATGTTGTAGCATAAATTTCTCCACTAAGCATGTAGAACCAAATCTAAAGGTATATCGTGGGCAACTACTGGTGTCACCACCACTAAATATCCTGCTACTGAAAGCAAACTGTGTCATAACAAACACGTCCTTTAAAATAAAAGACTTTATACCACTACTTTTTTGGAGGGGGGCATGCTTCTGCGACCCTCTAAAAATGGCTTCGTGACCCACTTTTGGGTCCCCACCCACCAGTTGAGAACCACTGCTCTAGTCCATGCCCAATGGTTCAGAGCATTTTGGACCAACACAATATCAGGCAGGTGGTCATAATGTTACGCCTGATTGGTGTATGTCCTCTTTCTCCCAGCATGGTTTCTTCCGTTCATGAAGCTCAAAGCGCAGCAAAAATCAAAGCTTCCCCGTCCTCTAGTTTGCTCTAATATTCGCTGTCGGCCGGCGTTAGTTACCTTGAGGTCCTCGTATGTGTCGGCGGTGAGCTTGGTGCTGTTCATGTTCAGGCTGCACAGACTCTTCATGGCTGAAACAGACACACAGTTACAGTTAAAACACTCACACAGCTAACCTTCAACGCAATTAAGACGCTGCTCTTTTTGTCTTCTCGTCACATTAAGCACGATGAAGTAGCTTTCTTTAAAACACAGTAATGAGATTTACAGGGCTGTAGCGTCCAGGTGGACCGATCAACTGGTCGGCTAACATCTCCAGTGTTAGTTTCATAAGGATTAAAGTTCTACATCAGCAGCTTTCCAGGATTAACCCATCCAGTAAGATGCACAGACTACCTGTGAACACCTCTTTGTTTTCACAGCTTTGAACTGGACACTATTATTTATATAATGTTTACTGGGAGTCGACCCCAAACTCAGTCATGTTGAGTCTCCTTGGGGACATTTTAAGTCTATTTATGGTCATCTTGAGTCTCATTTTGGTAATGTTGAGTCATTTTGTAGTAATTTCTAGTCTCTTTGTGGTAATTTTGAGATTCTTTGTGGTTTTTCCAACATCTGTATGCGGTCATTTTGAGTGTTATGGGATTGTTCTGCTTGTCTTTTAGTTGTTCACCTGAGGCGGCATCATGATAACGACGTATTTTCACATCACGTTGGACAGTTATTAATACAGCAGCTTTAGAAAAGAAGCAGAGGCTGTAGTTTACACAGGATGCACGGACATATTGGTGCTGTTTTTAGTTTGTTTGTGCACTGCAAAAACTACACATCTTACCAAGTTTATTCGTCTTATTTTTAGTCAAATTGTCCACTTGATTTGAGATAAATTCACTTTACAGGTAACATTTCAGCAGATGGAGGGACGTGTTTTAAGACAATGCATCTTAAATATCTTGTTAAGTCAAACAATCTTGAAATTATCTTGTTTTAGTTGTATTTTACAAGAAACAAGGTTCATTTCATTTCATACATGTTTCAAGCTGAGCTGTTGTTTGTATCAGATAAATAATCTGGATTTAAGAAATAAAGTAAATGCATTTGATTGGAAAATCACCAATTCATATCAGAAAACAGCTGCATGTGTAAAATGTGTTTAAAAAACAAAGCAAATGTCTGCTTTTGAGTTAAAACACCTCCTTTTGGGCGTAGCTGGCTTCACCTAAAACACAACACCTTCAAATGCTGTCAAACACCACTAAATATTAGGATTTCTAGCTACTGTGAGAAGACATTATATCTCAGAATGCTTCAATTAATCTGTGTGATCTGATTTCAAGTACAAGATGGTCTTAAATCTAGAGAAGAGCCACGATAATACAACTAAAATAAGTTGAACACATCTCAAATTAAGAAGCTGACATTAAACTTATTAAATCAAACATCTATTTAATTCTTTATCATGTCTGGTTTATTCTAAGACACCTCAGCTTGACAATGCTGCTAAAATATAGCTTAAAATAAGTTTTCCCTGCTGATTTTAAGACCTCAGTATTCTAAATATATGTTTTATTTCAAGAAATCTGACCAAGCAAATGTTCACTTGTTCTATTGGCAGATTTTTACACTTATTTCAAAGTAAAAGTAAAAGTGGGAGGGGCATTTTTTCCAGTGTGGACATTTTACCGTATTTTTCGGAGTATAACGCACTTAAAATCTTTTACTTTTCTCAAAAATCGACAGTGCGCCTTATGATCCGGTGTGCTTTATGTATTATTTCTGGTTGTGTTTACTGACCTCGAACCGATTTTATCTGTCAGAATGTTTTCGTACGACTTCGGTAAGCTACGAAGCCGCACCACTTGATGGATTGTCGGCGCATTGCGGCTACCGTAGTCAGGAGTAATACGTTCTGTGCTTCAATATAACATTACGGTGTGTTTATAAGGACCCCAAAATGGCACCTGTTAAGAGACATGCAAGTTTGACTTATCTTGTTTCGCTTAATGCACCTTATAATCCCGTGTGCGTTATAGTCCAAATAATACGGTAATTCTAATAGAGGCTGTTACGTTTAGTTTATTTAACGTTATTCAGAGTTCAAACTAACTGAGATCGTCTCAAAGAAACAGTCGCTGTGGCTGCATTTTGGGCCAAAAAGTCGAGTGTAAACTTTGCAGCTGAACAGCCAAAATAAAGGTTCAAAACTTTTCCAGGTTCTAACTTTATGTGTAGATTTAGAATTCATTTAGGCCTATAAGGCTTTGTGGAACATTTAGAGATCATGTTTTTGTTCTGGCGACCAATCGATCGGTTAAATAGTCGGTATGATTTCAAGATTTTCTTCGGTTCACGGCAGCCGTAGTGATTTATTGGTGCGTATTTGGTGTGTTTCCTTACAACTGAGAGCCAGCAGCCCGGCATCAGTGACTGGAGTCTCACACAGGTTCAGGACCTGAAGGCAGGCCAGATGCTCGGATAACAACCTCAGCCCCGCGTCTCCAAACTGCAGAGAAACAAAAGCCCACATGTCAGACATCTGCCGGCTCGTTCCCGGTCGCCACTTGTGCGTCCGTGCAGATGTTTACCTGAGTGGACCAGAGGTTGAGCTGTTTGAGTGAAGGCAGCTTGATGAGCTGCTCAGCACAGGCACTGGTGACGTTGGTGAAGGCCAGACTCAGGTTCTCCAAGTTCCCAAAAGATCCTGAGCTCAGCAGGCGGGCCAGATCCGCATCCTGTGGACACAAGGGGCGTTATTGAAACAGTCGGATCGAGGTTTATTGTGAAACTGCTGATGTGAAACGTGACCGGTGGCGGCGCTGTGATCTCACCGTGGACTTGGAGGGCAGGGTGAGCCGTGTCGGGCCTCCTTTCCTTTGCTGAGGAGACAAACAGACAGAAATAAAGATGGCGTCCGAGCTGAATGCCCTGCAGGAGCGTTTTCTGACAGTAGATGGTGTTTGTGAGCAGCTGCATTGACGCCTTCCTGAGGACATGAGAGGTTTCTAACAAAACACTGCTCCCCTTATTTTCCAGTTATGTTTTTAAAATGCTTTGTCTAGTTTGGAAACTCTAATAAGACAAACATGACTAAACCTATTTTCCCCACATGAGATAAATCCATCATTTATTCAGCTCAAATGATAGAAATTGGGTCATAAATGATCTTTTGTGACTCAGATGATAAATGTTATGAGTGGAAATAAAACTCTCAGTAATATGATTACAGCCACATTTAGTTAAAGTTCTGGTGGAAAAACAAACTTGTGTTATATTTACAGCTGTTTTTCTCCTCTCCTAGTTTTGTTACAGCATCTAAGTAGTCGCCTTTAAACACCAATTAATATATTAAAAGTCTTAATAAAAGTCTTAAACGGCTCCTTAGAGACCATATTTATTTTTCTTGTGTCTGTTATTCAGTTAAAAATTGATAATTTAATATCATATGAAAGAAAACTCTACATTTTGTTGCTGAAACCAGAATTTTTTTGGTCAGATTTGCAGAATTTTCCTTTAATTTATCATTTTTTAATTGCTTCATCCATCCATTCACTTTGTGCTGCTTTTGTTAATTGCATTAATTGATATATTTATACCATTCAGGTTGAGCTGCACCAATAAACATCAGTTGCAATCATTGCAAAAACAAGGTTTGAAATGAGGAAAATCAGATTTAAATTAAGGAGAGCTTTGTCGCACAACTACAAACTGAAATTTTATGAAGAGTCCGGATGCTTGCTAACCAAAACTAAAATAAATAAGTAATACATTTATGTGTTTTGCACCTAGTAAGTGTGAAAGAGGGGGGGTAACTGCTATTTATCAGGCTCTGTTGTAGAATATTCTGCTTCTTCAGACTTTTTATTATCCTAGAAAGTCTGCTGATGAAATCTGTCTGTTAACTTTCTTGGAGGAACTTGATTATTTTGCTCAATCCGTCTCAAAAAGCAGCTCATTTAAACGCCAACCCTCCTCAGGTGTAAGTTAAAGGTTACTACTGGATTCACCTTTACTACTCTGTCTTTACAGCTTATCCTCCCGTTTACAGTCCCCTAATTAATGAGTGTATGATAACTATAGATGGTTATTATAGTATGTTATTGTATTATTACCACCGGTATTAAGTAGGTCAGTACAGAGAAGCTACAAACCTCCACTGCTAACATCAACTTTAACACGCAGCTGTGAGAAAATCTTAATTTATAGCTTGTTAAACTTGGACTGTTGTCAACATAAACACAGAAAAACTACAATCTATTTATGGGTAATGGAGGAGGAGTTTCCAGGAACAAGTACGATTATTAGAGTTGAAGCTGACGGCAACAGTGGAGGTTTTTCTAAGTATTTCAGCTGTGTTGACCTACAAACCGTATATTTACAGGGTGACATGTCAGAGGAAGGGTGGCCTTGTTTCTGGGCCGGTGTTAACTGTACTCCAGCGTCGCATTTTTACTAAGAAGCGTGTGACAAACAGGAATTACCGCGTTAAGCAACCAGACTGCTAACGTAGTCATTAAAGAACAAGCTCTAGTTCATTTCCCTCTTGGCCTCGCTATAGTTTATGCTAACTTTGCGCTTGAGATTAATTACCGAGTTTACTATCAAACATTTAAAATAATTCACGTAAAAATCAGGATTCAGTTGGAGGCTGCAGGGAGCTAACCGCCTCCGTCATGTATTAAATCTGAAGAAGTTAGCTTGACCCAAAGAGACACCTGACGGGATAATTCTGGTATTTTTAAACCTGCGCTCTTTTTTTCCCTCTCTTATACTCTTGGGTCTAATTAATAAAAGGGACAAAACTATTTGCAGTCAGTCCAATATTGAGCTGCCATGTAATCCAACAGCTTCTGCCGCTAACAGGCACCGGATCGTTATTAAAAATGTGACAACGATGCAGATAAACGTGTGTCTAACATTTAGGAGCTCTTGTTGCTATTATGCTAGGAATTACAGGAAATAAATAATGGTTTGGGATTCCGAATTCGTGGCGATAAAGTAAAGCACAACACCTGGCAAAGCTTTTAAATGGAGGAAAACACTCCTGTCGATATGCAGTTTAAGTTAAATGGCCGCTGTCAGTCGTACAGAAGAGGAAATCCTACACTGGAGCTTCTTTTACTAACAAAAAATGCCGTTCCAAAGGTGGAGGTTGAACGTTAATGTTAGTAGCTGAAGGTGTTTTGTGGATCTGGCATCACTGTGCTTTAAAACAAGGCAGGACTCATTTTCACCCTTCTTGTGGATCAACTGCAAACATTTTAGAACCCAGAAACAAATGTCCTTAAATAAGAAATACACCAGGTTAGAAATGAACCGCGATAATTCTTTAAAACCAGGTGAACCTGAAGTGAGTTTAAGCTGTGATCTGTCCTTTCTGTTGCTGTTTGCTTTCGTTTAGAGTCTTGTCAAAGAAGGTTGGGCCTCAGAATCTCACAAATCCACCGATAGAGTGCAGTTGGTCCGTGTACGTCGCGGCCATTCGATTTCTTATTTTGAGATTTCAAAATAAAAACGAAAAATAAACCGTTTCCCGTTTTTTTCAGTCATAATACAAAATGAAAAACGGAAAACGGGCCCTAATTCATTATCCATTATCCATTATCCGATTTAATTAGATGTGTTTGTAAATAGAAATTAAAATTAAAATACACCCGTGGAAAACTTATTTCTCTATTTCCTGTTGGTTTTGGCTCTGTGACCCGTCTGACGTCTGAGGAGGAGCTAGTGCTAAATCACTAGCTCCACTAAATGGCGGAGCTAGTGATTTAGCACTAGCGGCGGAGCTTTGCTTTCTGGCAAAGCTAAAGTAACAGAAAAGGAACAGAAACCTCCAAACCTCCCCAAAACGTCCCGAAAAGCAGCCAAACGCTAGCGATTTAGCGCTAGCGGCAGAGCTAGCGGCACCACAAGGTCCCTCCAAAGGGACAAATAAACCCCACGCTGGTGAAAAGTCCACTGTGAAATAGTGAACAATGTGAGCCAAGCAACGTTTGGACCCCACAGTGGGTCTTCATCAGGCCACGGCACACAGCAAGGTCTGCTAACAGTGAGCTAACACTGGAGCTTTAGATACCAGATCCTTCCTCATCAGAAGTCAGATGGGTCACGGAGCCGAAACAAACAGGAAGTAGAGAAATAAGTTTTCCACGGGTGTATTTTGATTTTAATTTCTATTTACAAACACATCTAATTAAATCAGATAACGGATAATAGATAATGAATTAGGGCCTGTTCTCCGTTTTTCATTTTGTGTTATCACTGAAAAAAACGGGAAACGGTTTATTTTTCATTTTTATTTTGAAATCTCAAAATAAGAAAACGAATGGCCGCGACGTGCACGGACCGCAGTTACTCTAAGAAAGCACAGAAGTTTCTACCTCGACCTGGACTTTAGCTCCAGTTCAAGTAGCACAGGAGAACACATCCTAAGAAAACTAAGAATCTGCCTGTCATTTGCCTTAAAACTTCTGTGGTGCTAAATCTGTCAAAACAAAGATAGCTTTACAACGAGTAATTTACAGATCCTCAGAGGTTCTGTTCAGATTTGCTGCTTTAAATGCAGATTACTGACAGAACTGAGCTACCTGGTGTTGTGAAACCTCCCCGATGAATCAAGGCTGACAACTGGAACATAGCTGGAGACGCTTCTGGACAGAAGCAGCTTTTTCCATGAGCGCTAACAGTAGTCTAAAAGCTTCTACAGCGAGTACCTCCAGGTGTTTATATAGCTTATAAATAGTTTCAGCTGCTACACCTGCTCCTGATCAGGATAAAACTACAAGCCTGAGGGTTTTTTTTGGAGTAAGTGCAGGTTGGAAATGTGGACCGGAGGAGCTCAGGTATCAAATATGTTGTGTAAATGTCCAAATTGAACTAATTTCCTTAACCCCAGCTGTCACCAGTGTGTTGGATTGACAATTAGGTGCAACTAGGTCACACGCCTGACTGACAAAGCAAGGATCTGTTTGTGACGAGACACTGGGTCGTCCACCGCACGGCCACAAAACGATGCAAAAGAACCACACGGAAATCAGATGAAACACTGAGAGCCGCTGCGGTAAACTCACCAGTTCTTTGAGCTCTCGCTGTCGGTCGCAGAGCTGCTCGTACATGCGAAGGCCCACCTGGGTGCTCTCCAGGGTGGAGATGATCTGCAGCTGGGTGTCTTTGTTCTCGATGATGTTGTACTCCAGCATCAGACACAGGATCTGCACACACATGGAAGCAATGCAAGCTGTAAAGCTGCCGTTTCTTCCCGACACGTGAACACAGACGGCAGCGTTTCGGTTCTTAAAGCTGCTTCTGTATCTGGAGGATTAAAAAGTGGCTGAAAACTGAGTATCTTCCTTGTGTTTTGATAAAAATGTGAGCTTAAATACAAGTATGTGAAAACCAAGATGATAAATAAACCAAACTCTCCATGGATGGATAAAGAAAATGTCTAATAAGCACACACTACATTTGTTGTGGTGTCGGGTTTCTTCCAGGCCTGTTGATTTATAATTGTTAAAGTAAAACATCACTGTTGTGTAGCAGAGTTTGGGACGCACCTCCACCATGGTCTGGTTTCCTCTCAGGGCCAGCAGCATGCAGGGGCCCAGCTTGTTCTCAGCCAGGGAGAGGAGGAACTTCTTGGTCTTGTAGCAGGAGCCCATCAGGATGTGAACCTGGAAGAAGAAGAGGAGGAGAGTTGGTCTATGTTCAGACTACAGAATGCCAAACTAACAAGCGAGATTAGAGGGTTACACTGCAAAAACTCCACATCTTACCAAGTTTATTCGTCTTATTTTTAGTCAAATTGTCCACTTGATTCAAGATAAATTCACTTTACAGGTAACATTTCAGCAGCATGGAGGGACGTGTTTTAAGACAACGCATCTTAAATATCTTGTTAAGTCAAACAATCTTGAAATTATCTTGTTTTAGTTGTATTTTACCAGAAACAAGGTTCATTTCATTTCATACATGTTTCAAGCTGAGCTGTTGTTTGTATGAGATAAATAATCTGGATTTAAGGAATAAACTAAATGCATTCTATAGGAAAATCACCAATTCATATCAGAAAACAGCTGCATGTGGAAAATGTGTTAAAAAAAAACAAAGCAAATGTCTGCTTTTGAGTTAAAACACCTCCTTTTGGGCGTAGCTGGCTTCACCTAAAACACAACACCTTCAAATGCTGTCAAACACCACTAAATATTAGGATTTCTAGCCAACTGTGAGAAGACATTATATCTCAGAATGCTTCAATTAATCTGTGTGATCTTATTTCAAGTACAAGATGGTCTTAAATCTAGAGAAGAGCCACGATAATACAACTAAAATAAGTTGAACACATCTCAAATTAAGAAGCTGACATTAAACTAATTAAAGCAAACATCTATTTAATTCTTTATCATGTCTGGTTTATTCTAAGACACCTCAGCTTGACAATGCTACTAAAATACAGCTTAAAATAAGTTTTCCCTGCTAATTTTAAGACCTCAATATTCTAAATATCATGTCTTATTTCAAGAAATCTGACCAAGCAAATTTTCGCTTGTTCTATTGGCAGATTTTTACACTTATTTCAAAGTAAAAGTGCCTTGAAATAAGTTTTTTTCTTGTTTTAGGAGGGGCATTTTTTACCAGTGTAGCAGGGATTTTGAGTTGTCAGTATCACGAAGGTGGCTAGATCTCCATGGCAACAGATGCTGTGGAGCTAACCTGGTCCGGTATCAGGTTCTGTTCGGTTAAATCCCTTCAACTGAATCGTTTCCTGACGATTATTTACGAGCTACACGGATTCTCAGCTGAGGGAAAATGTTTTATCTGTAAGCCTGTTGAGCTGTACGTCACTACAGCCCCTGAATGAAGGCGTGTAGTTACAGCATCGCACGCTGTATGCCTCTTGTTGCCATGGGAACCTGACATGTATTCAGCTGGTGATGCAGAAATCGTAATGATGTGTTTTAATGTTTGGTCCGTTTACATGCTGGTACTGCAGCTGATTATTCTACTGGTTTTTATTACAGAGAATATTCAATCAGTGGCATTAATTTTATTTTTAATTTTAATTTTACGTCTAACAGTTTTCTACCAGCACCCTATACCGTCATACATTTTATATTCCTCGTTGTTCTCCATTAAAACTACCTGTCGACTGAAGCAGCTGCACACGATTGGTTCATTCTGTGAGGAAGAAGAGTCACATGACGCGTTAAACTCCTCCTCATGTGTGGAGCAGAAAGTCTGAGTTGACAAAGAAAGTTGAAACCACCTTCGTGATACCCGTTTACTCTGACTGATGTTTTGTTTTTGCCGAGCCGACTTGCACAAAGAAAGCCCGGATATGTCGAGCCGGCTTCGTGTTCTCGTGTTCAGACACTCACCATGCTGGCAAACAGCTCGCCGTCGTCATCGCAGGCCACGCCCCCTGGACTGTAGAGCTGGAACCAGCCGTCTTTACCTGAACGCACGCTGAGCAGGCAGGAGTGAACCTGGAAGCAACCGCAGCGGTCAGTTTGAGCCGTCAGACACCTTTAAACGGTGCTAAATCTGCACAGACACACTCTCACCTCCTGCCTCGGGTCCTCCGCAAACCTCTGAATGACGTATTTCAGCTCCCTGTTCGGACGGAGAGACGTCAGACGTCAGCTTGTTTTAAAGACACATCAGTCAGTAAAGGAACAGTTCGTGATGCGGGGGCTACTTACTTTGTGAATTTGGCATGTGCAAGAGCTCTGCAGGGAGAGAACACAAAGACACGTGAGACTCCGGAGCCCAAAACAAACAGGATTCTGTCGGGAAGCTTTAATTTAATGTTTTTATTTCCTGCAGCGCAGCTCGGACGTGATGTTACAGAACATTCAGGCCTTTCTGGAGGCCGCTGAGAGATGCTTCATACTGGAGGAGTGACGAGCTCGTTAGGATGTTTAGTAGTTTGAACAGGTAAACAGAAGATTTTGTGTTTATTCTCGTGAGTGTGTTGGATTTTTTCTGAGCTGGGAGCCATACGTGTAGTTTTTTTTTTAAGCCTTTGTTGTCAAAACTACAAAATGTCGAGAATTTTTAAGCAATGTTTACAAAAATTTAACAGAAAAGTAACAAAAGGTGTGTAAATATTTAAATTCAGACAGCTTATAATGACTGACGGGGACTTTTACCCAGGGTAAATGAAGAGCAAGATCTAACTGAAACCTGCTGCACTCGAAAAACTAAAATAAATAACATACAGACAACTGAAAGAAAACCAGAGTAAAATATATAAGCCACCAAAAAGAGACTAAAACCAGGTGGAGGTTTCAGATAGAGCGCAGGAGATACGTCCACCTCAACATTTAGACCAATAAAAACCCGTAAGAAGCCAAAACAAGCCTTGAAAAATCGCGTTCACGTTTACTTATTATGCCTGAATTTAATGTTTTCCTTCATGTGAGTAAATTTCCTCCATAAATGATGCAGAAAAGGTGAAATTTGGTGCATAAAAACCCACCAGAATGCAGAAAATTAAGCGTTTGATGCTAAAATCTGCCCCCCTCCACGCTGAATCGTCTTTTTTTCCGTTTAACTTCTTAAAACAAAAAAGTTGTCTCGTCTAAATCGTGTGTCTGGATGACTCATTTCACCCTGCCAGGCTGCTGGGGAGTGTTGTTGCCTTCCTTAATGACGCCTGAAGCCATCGGCCAGGTAACAGGTGCACAGGTGAGAAGCAGGCGAGTCCCAGTGTTGGACAAACAACAAGCCGTCGGCCTGTCGGCGCTAATGAAGCTCAGGATCAGACGAACAATTACAGGCGCGACTCAAGGCGGCTTGTAGCCAATTACGGCGAACTCCCTGGGGGGAGAAAAGCCTCCCCTCCAGCCTCCCATCCCCCCGGCAGGCGTTTTGAGGCTCCTCACCTACGTCAGCATCCGGACCCCCAAGGGAACCGGCTGGAAACATGTTGGGATCCTCTGGGACGCCGGCGGGAGGCTCGGTCGCGATGTCGCAACAGATGCAGCTCCCGTCTTAAACCCCAGACCCAGCGGAGAGAGTTGCGGCTCTCGATTGCCTCAGCGCCGCTTCTGAGAAACTTTCTGGTTCCGGTCCAAAAACAGCTCGTAAGCCTGTTTACAGCTTCATAATGTCGGGGTTTTCCTGCTCAGAATGGGCCTTCAGGGAGCAAATATACACGACAGCGAGAGCGTCCGCGGGTCTGGGTTTAATCATCGGACAGAAATCTGCCGTTTCCTGGAATTCCTGTTTATTAACTTTCAGTAAATGAAAACCCTCAATTCACTTTATTGCTTGTGATTTTGCCAGAAGAACGCTGAAGGTCTTGACCAACGCTCTCCTGGTAAATTGTAATTATCAGCCGTCATTTACATTAAGTTCCAATCGTGGGCTACAACAAAGACGGACATCAGCTGTTGGTTTGAGGACAGAAACTTCCAAGTGTGGAATTTGCGAAGCCTGGATCTAATCAAGACCTCTGGAACACTTTGCATCTCCTGACTTATTGCCTTTATTTTCTTCTAAATGTGACCATAACTCACTAAATGAACATTAAACTGTATCGAAGGAGACTCTAAACTAACAATTAAGATCTTAAACTAACTGGGGAAATGTTCTACTGAGGTAATTAGTCAGGCTAGAAAGAGGCTTTCATGTAATCAATGCATCGTCGCTACATCAGTGTCTATAAAGTGGTTTGTTTGTCAGTAATTATTGTATTTATTTTACATTATAGTAGTGATTTGTTCAAAACTGTGTTGATTTACAGACTGTATGTACGAGGAAAACAAAGCAATCTTGATCTATTTGTAGTACTACCGGTAAAATCTTAACTGTTAGAGGCAGAATCGTGGACAATAAGCCACTCTGACTGCTTTCATTTCATGATTTAGTCGTCGTCTATGATAAAGTCGGACATCAGCTGTTGGTTTTGAGGACAAAAACTTCCAAGTGCGGAATTTATCTTGGTTTTTTTGGAACCAACACCTCTAGAACACTTTGCATCTCCTGGTTTATTGCCTTTATTTTCTTCTAAATGTGACCATAATTCACTAAATGGACATTAAACTGTGTTGAAGAAACTCTAAACTAGCAACTGAGACCATAAACTAACCGGGGGAAGAGACTTTTATATAATCAGATGCTCTGGTTGTTTACATCATCGCTACATTAGTGTCTGTGAAGTGGTTTGTCTGTCAGTATTTATTGTATTTATTTTACATTATAGTCGTGATTTGTTCAAAACTATGTTGTGTTACTCAAGAATGTTGATTTATCTACTGTACGTACGAGAAAAGCAAAGAAATCTTAATTCTGTTTTTGTTTCTTTTCTCTTAAAAAGAATTCAAAAAGCACAGATAACAGTGTAGAGTAGTAGCACGGGTAAAGGCCGGTACACACTGCAAGATAATCGGTTCAATTTTTGTCCCGATGTCCCCCTTAGGATCAAAGCCAGCAAAGGCCCGGTTGTCTGGTCCATGTTCCTGTGGTGTGTTGAGAGTCATTTCGTCCGTTCTGTTCCGCTCGGAAGGTCTCAGAAGGAGAGATCGTAGATAATGAACCTGTTTAATATTTGCGACTATAAACCCTGTAGTGTGTGGGGGTTTCCTCCGAGAGCAGCCGGGCACGCTCAGTGTGTGATGTCATGTGTGCCGGATTTAAGCCAATCAGAACGCGAGCTGACTCTGCTGACTGACGAAACAGGAAGTAAAAACCAACAAGTAAAGCTACCGTCGATAAAAATTTTAATCAGATTAATCATGATGATGGATTACAGTGATCCCTCGTCTATCGTGGAGGTTTGGTTCCAGAACCCCCCCACGATAGAGAAAATCCACGAAGCAACGACCTTATATTTATTCTGATATTTATATATATATTAAGGCTTTGTAAATCCTCTCCACACTGTTATTAACCTTCCCCACACTCTTATAAACCCTTCCTACACTCTTAAACCTTCCATCTAGAGGAGCTTCTACAGCCGTGTCCGATAATGGAACTAGCGACGCAGCGATCCACTTGGTGAAAAACTCTGCCGTATCTTAAACACACCGACACCGAGGACGTCCGGCTGCCTACCTACCAGGAAACTGATGACGGTGTTACGGTAATCCTACAGACTGTCACCGGTTCTCTGACGGTCGTTTCCAGTAAACACTCACCGTGTGGGACCAAAGGTTCTGGCTGGCTTCCATCACCGCCGATCAACCAGAGACCGACCAGCTCAAGAGGAAGTAGCTGAGTTTTCCATACGTGGGTCGACTCATCTGCTGTACGCTACATGTTTTATATACAATCGACGTATAATGATGGGAAGAGGAATCAATTAGATTGCTCATTACTGAAAAAAGAAACGCCGTTATTTATAGCGCCGTTATTCCATCATGTTTGTTTACACTGAAGTCACGTTTGACTACGCGAGATTTGGAATACTGAGCGTGAAGAACCTGATACTTGGTTAGCGTGTGGTGAGCTAACACCACACTATAAGATCAGAAGAGAGAAATCTTGTGCGATCTGTCTTTTGTTAACATCAAGTGCTTGGTCTCTGAATCTGTGAAGGTTTGAAGAATCCTGTAAAGTTTGTCAGCCTTTAGACACTTTAGCTGCTTTCATTTCATGATTTAAGTGACAAAAATGTTTAATTATTCTTTTTTAAAAATACTTTCAAGCTCTAAAACCACCTTTAATGAACGTTGCAGCCATTATATCCTCTACTGGTCGCATTAAATAGATGTTACTCAACTCTTTGTTTCCTGAGAGGATGTACGAATGAATAAAGCGGTTACTCACTCTTTAGGGAAGGGGATGGGCTGCAGCAGACTGGCCAGGGCAGGTCTCCAGTCGTCATAGTCCGACCTGACGGACACAAAGGGAGAAAAGAAGTCAGCCCGGAGCAACAAAGCAGAGAGGAGGGAGTTTCCTGCCGAACAGAAGCGGCTGAAACACGAGCAGCGCCGCGGTGACGCAGATTTACGGCGCTGATGCAACAGAAGCCCGAGCGGCGTCGCGTTACCGAGTTAAGTAACTCCGTCTTTGTTGCAGACCAACAGTCACTTTTCAGGCCGCCTGGCTCGGTTCAGACAGAAGAAGACGGTCACGTAACGCCTGCTCCACTTTCACTCCTGGTTCATTCAGTCAGACTCTGATCCGGTCCTCCATGTCAGGAACTGGGACACTTCTGGCCTGTTGACGTGTTTTAACGACGGACTGTTTGTTTAACTCCTTTATGAACACGTCAGTCAGAATCATATCCTTTATTAGTGCATCGTCTGGCTTTTTTATCTCCTCGGCGCTGGTTTTCTTTAAAACTAAAGGATGAAAAACATTATTGACAGACTCCAAAGAGCATCCAAGTATATTTTACATATTTACCGACCGCTGGTTCCATCCTTGGAAGGCGGCTTTTAAACTACAAACATTATTGCTCGAGACTCGGTGCAGCAAGTCCTGTTATTTCTCCACGAGCTGTTTAGTTTAATCCAAATCAGGACATCCTAAAAACCAAACCTGCAGCCAAACAGCAGGTTATTGACGACCAGCTGGACTGGAACCAGCAGTGAATCTGATTTGTGAGCTAATTTTCACAGGAATATGTCACTTTCTAACAGGAAAGCTAAATATAATTGTGATTTTAGATGAGTACATGAAGATTATTGAGAAATCTTAATTATCTTCTGTATTTAATGCACTTAATAGAAGAAGATCTGACTGATAAATAACCAGTTGAGGGAATCTGAATTCTAAACTTGTACATTTGAAGCTGCTTGTTCAGTGGTTTAGGGGGGCCACTTTCACTGGTAATATCTATTATTATATTTATCAGAGGTCGACTAATTACCTCCCTGGCTGATTATTGGATCCGATATTCAGCAGTTTTCCAGTTTTTTGGGTGTCTTTTGAAATAAAAATCAATTCCCAATAAAAATAGATTCATTAAAAAATGCTCCACTTTGGCTCTGATGCCTCTAATTGGAACAACGTCCCGCCCACGGCACCGTCTGATTGGTTACGTGTTTAAGTGACAGCCAATCAGCACTGAAGGATGAATGTGGGGAAAGTTGTCTTCAATTAAACAAAAATATTTAACAAAGTTGTGTGTCGAAGATTTTCTTTTTTTACTGTAAATATTTATCTACTCCAAATATAGCAGATATAGCACTGTATTGATTGTCAGTTTTCCTGGTTACTAACATATCTTTTTAAAAAATCTTTCTTATAAAAGGATCAATTTAGACTAAAGAGAACTGGATTAATTAAGCCTGAATTAGTTAATCCACATATGAAAAACAGGCTCGTGGGTTCAATCTTAATGATTTTCAGCACGTGGACGGATCATGAACGGACCTTTCAGGCTTCAGATGTTGTTTGAGATGATTATTCAGTCGAACTGCTGCATAAAAACAACCACAAAATGATGGATAATAACCTTGTTTGCCGTCTCTCAGAGTCAGATATGAGGATCACGGACGTGTTTGGGTAAAACTGGACGCAGGACTCTGAGGAAACAGGTGTGTTACAGGTGTGAACTCACAGCATCTTGAGGATGAGGGCGAAGCAGCCCAGCACTCGGTCGGCCTGCGCTGGCAGCTGGATGGACAGCGTGTTGACGGCCGGGCTGACCAGCAGACAGTCGATGAGGTTGGGCTCGCTGTCGCCGCCCGCCGGGCCGCCCTTCCTCTTGGCGTTGGCCGAGTTGTTGTTGCGCTCGAGCTCCACCAGGATCTCGCTGGAGTTGACGACGGAGGGCGGAGGGGAGAGCGGCAGGGAGGGCGCGGGGGAGGAGATGGGGATGGACGGGGCGGCGGCCGGGTTGGAGGGGTTGGAGGGCGGCTGAGGAGGGCTGGGGGCGGCGGACAGCGGCAGCAGGGTGGCTGGAGGCGGCGTGGGAGGCTCCGGGCGCAGCAGGCGCAGCGGCATCGGAGGCTTGCGGTCGTTCTGCTGCTGGCAGCCGTTCCTGATCTCCTTCAGGCTGGGAGAGTTGTCCCGGCTGAAACACAGCAGCAGCAGCAGCAACATGTCAGAAAGAAATCTAAAAATAAAGCCGTGACGGAGGGAAGGAGGTCAGAGAGGCGCTACCAGAGAGATGGTTTTGGAAAAAGTGGCTTCTCTGTGGGGAAAGAAAGCTAAGGGACGACGATAATGAGTCAACAAAAGCCTCCTGTGGAAAACACCAAAGAAACATGTAATGCAGAGACGTCAGGTCGATGGAAACTGTGCTATTTCCTACTTTAGCACTTTTAATTTGCTTCCCTAGCGCACCAGGACACATGAAAACCTACTAATGAACATAATACGTGCAGCGCAAACACAAGCTCTGTATTTTAATTTACTTAATTCCTTCATTTATCTACTGAATATTAACTTTATTTGCAAGTTTCTCATCTTTTTTTTCCCATTTTAATCAAAATATTTTAATGTTTTTACGTAACCTCATGTGCAATGTCTTATCTCTGCTTAAATTTAGTTTTTATTTACAATTTTAAAAATACAGATTCACATTTAACGACCAATTTAATGACCTTGAGTTTAATAAAGGCTGAACTAATAATAATAAAAACTGCAGCAGCTCGTTACTTATTATTTATAGCTTATATCTGCACATATGAACGGTGCACATATTGTACAACGTCTTTACTATCTTTACTACTTTTATCTTTATTCTGTTTTTGTATTCTGTCTTCATCATGCTCCATTGTTATCTAGCTGCTGTAATGTGGGAATCTCCCCAGTGACGGATCAATAAAGTTTATTTGTATCTTGGTAGCTGCTTTTAAAACCAGGTTGCGTAATGCTGCATATAGTCCTGAATAAACTCAACAAAACCCAGAGCCAGCAGGCCTTAATGCTCACCTTCAGGGTATTCTTCTTAATAAACATAATCACGTTATGTATTTAATCATTTCCATTAATTGTCTCTTATGTAATTGCTCGTGTATTTTCGTGGCACTGTGGGACGCTGCAGATCGGTTTAGGGCTATAAATGGAATAATGACCCGAACTGTTATGATCTGCTTTCCTGGTAACATCTGCAAATGACCGTTTCCTCCGCAGAGATGTGGGAAATGACCGATCGCTTGTTTGTCTAATCGTTGAAGACGCGGAGGTAAACAGAAAGGATGACTTTCAACCAGAAGAGACGCTGTAAGAAGCCTAAAAACAACAAGTGGAACTGAATGTGTTAAATTAGTCTGGAGCTAAAAAGCAGATTTCTTTATTACTAACAGAGAATGTTCCTCCTGCAGCTGCTCATGAAAGATAAACTGCATGCATTGAGCTTCCTCTGGTGTAAAGAGAAGAAGAAGAACCTGAGGTGCTTGTGTGTTACTGACCTGTTGATGAACTCCTCGTAACAGGAGTAAATGGCAGCCAAACACACAGCCACCAGGTTTGGCAGGACTCGAGGGTGAGGACACTGACCCGTCGGTCCATGCATGCTGCAACACACCAAGGTCCAGTTAGAGGGAAAGGTTCAGCATCCAGGGTGAGTTTAAATACTAGGATACATGTCCTGTTAGCGATATGTGGCTAAAAAGCAGCTAACATTAACCCAATGTGTGAAGGGCGAAATGTCATTTTACCTTAGCCTAGGGATGTTAGTTGCTAGCCTTGGAATGCTATTCGCTAGTCTAGGGATGCTACTGACTACATTATGAATTCTAGTCTGTAGTCTGGGGATGGTAATGGTGCTAGGATTGCCTACAAAATGCCACTTGTTAGCCTAGGCTATGCTAGCCACTGGCTTTGTAATGCTAGGTGCTTTCTTATGGATGCTGGTCACTAGTCCAGGAATGCCAGATCCTAGGTTAGGAATGGTAGTTGGTAGTCCAGGGAGGCTAGTGACTCACTAAGTAATGCTAGTTGTTAGCCTTGGAATGCTATTTGCTAGTCTAGGAATGCTACTGACCAGATTATGAATTCTACTCTGTAGCCTAGGGATGGTAATGATGCTAGGATTGCCTACAGAATGCTACTTGTCAGCCAAGAGATGCTAGTGACTCATTAGGTAATGCTAGTTGCTACCATAGGGA
Source organism: Dascyllus trimaculatus (assembly GCA_024666655.1). Classification (NCBI taxonomy): domain Eukaryota; kingdom Metazoa; phylum Chordata; class Actinopteri; family Pomacentridae; genus Dascyllus; species Dascyllus trimaculatus. Next base: position 5,790,308 of record CM045448.1, on the reverse strand, counting down.
TGCTAGTCATTGGCCTATGGATGCTAGTGACTCACTAAGTAATGCTAGTTGTTAGCCTTGGAATGCTAGTCACTAGTCCAGGGAAGCCAATTGCTGGGCTAGGAATAGTAGTTGGTAGTCCAGGGAGGCTAGACACTTTCCTAGGGTTGCTAGTGACTCACTAAGTAATGCTAGTTGTTAGCCTTGGAATGCTATTCACTGCTCTAGGGATGCTACTGACCAGATTATGAAATCTAGTCTGTAGCCTTGGGATGACAATGATGCTAGGATTGCCTACAAAATGCTACTTGCGAGCCAAGAGATGCTCATGACACACTAAGTAATGCTAGTTGCTAGCATAGGGATGCTGGCCATTGGTCCATGGATGCTAGTGACTGGCTTTGTAATGCTAGTTGCTTTCTTATGAATGCTGGTCACTAGTCCAGGGATGCCAGATGCTAGGCTAGGAATGGTAGTTGGTAGCCCAGGGAGGCTAGTCATTTTTCTACAGACACTAGTGACTCACTAAGTAATGCTAGTTGTTAGCCTTGGAATGCTATTTGCTAGGCTAGGGATGCCAGTGAGTAGGCGAGGAATAATTGGCTGTGGCTCAGGAATGTCACTTGCTAGCCTATGGATGCTGGTCACATGTCTGGGGATGGTTGTTGCTTGCCAAGGGATTCTTGTAACTAGCTTAAGGATGCTACTGACTAGACTATTGATGCTAGTTTGTAGCAGAGGGATGCTAGTGATGTTAGACCAGAGTAGAAATGCTAGTTACTAACCACAGAATAATCACTAGTCAGGGAATGCTAATGACTAGGCTAGAAATCCTAGTTTTGCCTAAAAATGCTAAGCTCGGGAGACTAGTGAGTAGCCCAGGAATGTTGGTCAAGAGATGCTAATGACTAGCTAATCTCCAACCTTGAAATACTTGTGAGTAGGTTACTGGTCTGTATCTTGAGAATGGTAGTCTGTAACCTGTGGACATTTATGATTACCCTGGAAATGCTAGTCTTGTTGCTGTACTAGGAATGCTAGAAACAAGGCTAAGAATGCTCGTCTCAATGTGGTAAACACCAGCCTACAGATGCTAATGACAAGCCTAACACTGCTAGCCTAAGAATGCTACTTGCTAACCTGCTGATGTGATCCAGTGACGTTGCTAATACAGGCGTGTGAATTACTCGTCTCTCTGAATGAATCTGTGAGTTCAGTGAGCAGGTGACTCGTCTCAGAATGTTAATGACGACATCCTGACATCTCTCGGTATCTAATTCAGTCTGTCTTTGACACAGAGTCTCTCTCAGCAGTTTTATTTTTGACACCATAGGCGTTTAGCTCATGTGTGGGCTGGTTTCCAGTAAAGTAAACTAGTGTTGTTTCAGTCTGCGATATGAGGCGTATTTACATCCTGCACGTCTGATTTTTAACCGTCTCGCCAAACAGAGATCTGAGTTTCGTTTGATGACACCTGGCCACACCTTTATGTACGTTCTGCAGCGTGAAGCTAATCGGACAGAGCGTTAACAGCTTTATAACACCCGCTGACAGTTTCTCACCTGTGGACAAACTTCTTGACCACCTCCATGCCGGCGTTGAGCTCGTTCAGAGCCAGGATGTACTCCTGAGTGAAGAGACGCAGCCGAGGACACTTCCCAAAATCCTGACGGAGACACAGAACCAAGTTAAGATCATATAATCCAAAAACAAAACATTAAACAGGAGGATCAGAGCATGAAATCTAAAGGTTTTCTTACTGCTGTTTATATAATTATGACTTGTTTGGAAAGCACCTTTGTAGGACGGACTGTGGGAACGTTTCATGCGGCTGCTCAGATCTCTGTGTGAGATTTAATTATTATTTTTATTCATACAGCAGCAACGCTACAATACACAAATGCTCAATTATAAGCAAAAGCTGTACTTTGACTTTCACTATTTTATGCCTAAAGGTGTCAAATAAAAGTAAAACCGGAGTAAAAACTGAAAGATTTCCCTCTGAAATTGAAAATATTCAAAGTGCAAGTACTTCCTGCAGCCGAGTTAATGGTGGCTGCTACTTAAACAACACTGGAATGTAGCTTTAGCACATAAAGCACCAGAAGCATGAAGCTGCCTGCAATAAACACTGTTAAAAAAGAGGAACTGGTCGCTGTGGAAGCGGCACTAAATGGGAACTGATGTCTAGTTCTGAGTCCTGCTTCTGGGAATCTGCAGCAGCCCTTCCAAAAAAAAAAAAAAAAAAGACCTTTAAAGGTGTTAATGAACTATTTTTCCACCCTGTTCTAGGCGGTCGGGTTATTGCAACATCTTCTGTTAGCTTCTCTCCTGCTCCCTGTGCTCACATTAGCTGCATTTTAAAACAGCCAGATGTCCGATAAAGTTGTTCTCATTTACGCTTATTTTTTAAAAGATTTATTTCTGGTCTTTTATGCCTTTATTGGATAAGACAGTAGATAGAGTGGGGAAGGACATGCGAGGTCGGAATCGAACCCGGGACAGCCGCTACGCCTCTGCACTGGGGTCACGCGACGTAACCATTAGGCTATCAGGGCGGCCCTTGTTTATTTTTCTGTTTCTGTCGTCGAGCAGCAGAAGAAGTATGAAATTACAGCCGGGACAAACCCATCAAACAGAAGTTAAAGACAACTGCTGTGGTGTGAATTTAGCTGTATTTTTATAGAATTGTGAGCTACTACTAAAGTCCTGGAGAAAAGCAGCATATACAGACTCAACTTTTTGCTAAAGGGGTTTAATAGAAACTTGGATTTCTAACTTAAATAATTCTAAAAAATAAAAATGGACTCTATTTATTTTTGTCACATTGGAATTTTCAGTTTACCTCTACAGCTTTGTACTTTATTATGTAAACCTCTCCCTACATTTCATACTGCGCTGTATTGCAAAATGACATGTATGAAATGACTCGTTTGGATCAGTGGTTCTCAACTGGTGGGTCGCGAAGCCATTTTTAGAGGGTCGCAGAAGCATGCCCCCACTCCCTTAAAAAAGTAGTGGTATAAAGTCTTTTATTTTGAAGGACGTGTTTCCTATGACCCAGTTTGCTTTCAGTAGCAGGATATTTAGTGGTGGTGACACCAGTAGTTGCCCACTATTAACCTCTAGATTTGTCTCTGCCAGCTTAATGGAGAAATTTAAGCTAAAACGTCCCAAAAATAAACCAAAACGTGCTCAAAATCTGTCAAAACTTGGCAAAAGTGTCCAAATATTCCAAAATGAGCAAATAAGAAGCCATTTTTTCCCAAGCTGTATTAAAATGCGTTGAGACTACACCCAAATAAACCTTAATCTGTTAACAGAAACAGCAAACTTCAAAAACATGGGTCCGACTGTTATTAATAGACGCAGTGGGTCCTGAGGCTGGACCAGTTGAGAACCACTGGTTTAGATTAATCGGTAATGCAGACATGCTTAAAGTCAAATAGCAAGAAAGGTTTATTATAGGTGCGTGTTTGTGTTCGTTTAAAAAAAATTCAAGATAAAGTTGCTGAAATCAGATTTCGTAGAATGCACATGTGCTTTTTGTAACTGTGGGTTGTCAAATAAATGGAGTGGAAACAGAAAGTGGAAAGTAAAGTGCCTCAGATGTGTTCTGGGGTAAAAGCACTGGTCTGTGCGGTGGTTAAAGGCTTGACTGTAATTGCAGAGACTCTGCTCTGGACTCAGCTGTTCTCACCATGTTGTGTTTGAGGATTCTCTGGACCACAGGAGTGAACACTTCAATCACCACCATGGACCGCGGCCGCTCCCGACAGTGCTGCAACACAACGCAACGGCCGACAGTAAGAACCTCCAAACGCTGATTATTTACTACAGAAGCTCCGTGGGGCTGCGCTCATGATCTCACCTTGCAGAAGAACTCGCACAGGTCAGGTGGTGGGTGGTTGTTTTCCAGGAGAGGAGCGATGGCCTGCAAACACACACTCAGATATGAATATTTCCATATGCTATCTGTTATTTACTCGGGCTGAGCGCCAGCAGCACGGAGCTGTCAGGTGCGGTAAAAGCAGCCCACAGGTGAGCTGCACAAACATCACAGCTTCTCCTCTCAGCGCCGACATCTCCGGCTTTGCTCAGCTACCATCGACCCCCGCCATCAAAACACACAAATGCATGACTGTAGCATGAACAAAAACATGATGGGGTCTATATTATTCATTAAAACAACAGGAGGACGACGGCTGAGGGGAGTTAATGATCAACCGGACATCAAATATCAGTTTATAGTGAACTTTGAACTCACCACGATGATGTTCTCATGATCCTGAGTGCTCAGATTAGAGTTCTGCAGAGAAGAATAGAAACAAAACACCACAGTTTAAGGATTGTTTGAAGTTATAGTGACTTAAAATTAACTACCCTGCACAGACAAAACACAGAAACACCACATTAAAGATTAAAACGACACAGAAGCATGTATTTCTTGTGAACACAGCTAAAAATAACACCATGTTAAAAGGAAAACTGCAGTGGCTAGCTTTAGCTGCAGCTAATTTCTCATTTTGTCCTGCTGCTTGTATTTTAAAAAAAGATTTAAATGCTTTAACATGTTAGTAACAGAGTGTTTATATCACATAAATAATGTAGCAGTTCAATCTAATCATAAATGAAAGTAAAACATATTAGTTCCGCTTGAAGCTAATTAGCTTAGCCAAGATTATCTGAGCCGCAGTGAATGTTGCCTCTGACTTAAGTGAAATTCATGTGATTTCATTTGATTAAAGCTGCTTTAAGTTACATTTAAGTATTTAAGATGTAATTAAAGGTATATTATCTTTAAACTTTTGCTCAAATGAGACGCATATTTTAGCTATTAGCTCTCTAGCAAGTCCAATTATTAGCACTGAAATTGTTGTTTAGCTGTTTTGTGCACTGTGGCTAGTTACAGCTAGCTAGCTTTACTGAAACATTTCCTGATTCTTGCATATGGAAAAAAAATCTATTTTCAACAGTCCAACATGTTACTAACTCAGCTTTTATATCACATGAAGAAAGCAGCAGTTGAATTTTTTAATAATGCATAAAAAAAATAGACAAAGTAGTGCTGCTAGAAGCTAACTAGCCTCGTGAAGCTAACTAGCCTCGTGAAGCTTTGCTGAACTGCAGACTCTAACTCCAGTAAATGTCACGTGACTTTAATTGACTGAAGCAGCTTTGAATGATAAAATATTTAAAGTTATGCCGACATTTATTTAGCTTTAGGTCAAATTAGCAAGAAACCTGCACACATTTTAGTTATTAGCCCTTTAGCTAGTCCAAACATAGGCAGTTTACTGAAATGTTTGAGAGACCAGTTAATAATCACACTCATAGAACGTGGCTTAAAACTGATATAGTACGTAGATTTATTTAAAATAAATATATATTCATGTGAACAAACTGAGAAAAGCCTCATTGTTGTTTATCGATTTCTACTTCTGGAGCATCAGTTAAAGTTCGACTGACAGCCTCCATCTTTTCTGGAGTTTTTCTCTTCCCTTAGTTGCTCTCAGATGTCGTTATAATAACATAAAAAGGAGGATTTCTTCAGAAGCCCCGTGTTTATTTTATTGTCATGTTAGAAACAGGTGTGGTTTAAAGGGAGGCTCCTGCTCTGTAACTACGTGGCATCGTGTCTCCACGTCACGGCTGTCCAAACACCGTGGAAGTGACGGCATCATCAGAGCAAACACGAGGACAGATCCCAACGTGACACGAGTCAGACGCAGCAGTCTCCAAAGAGACCAGGAATTTGGGAAAATATTTGGAGAATCTCGAGCTGCTGACTGTCACTGACATCACAGGAAGGGAAAATATTCACTCAAGCTATAAACGGACATGGAGGCTGAAGTCGTGAAGGAGAAGGACAAAGAGAATCTAAACTGAGATTAGAATGCACGTCATAAACACGATATCAGTGTCAAAATAAGAGCTGTTATTTCTAGAGTTATTTCATAAAGGGGTTTCTCCAGGCACAAATAGTATTTTCATTTTATTTTTTATATATAAAACTCACTAAACAATGACAACATGATGCTTCTTAAAAAAGAAGAAAAAATAAAATAAAATAAAATATTATCAAGTTAATAATAAATACAATATTAAAAAGAAAAAATAAATAAAATATTGTAAAGATGATATTAAAAAAATGCATGACACAGGAAAACAAAATATCAGAAAATAAAAGAAATAATAAAAAATAAAATAAAAAATGAATGTAAAATTTAAAAAATCATAACAGGAAAAATAAATTATATATATACATATAGAAATATTAACTACATTAAACCAAAAATATAACTTAAATAAATATATTTAATTAAAAAAAATTAAAATTATAATACAAAATGTAAAAAAAAAATTAAAACCATCTTAAACTAAAATAATGACTATAAAACAATAAATATGTAAAATAATATTAAAACAACAAAATCAGATATAAATAAAATAAAATATAAAAAAAATAAAATAACCTTTAAAAAAATAATAAAAAAGTAAAATATAACAAATAAATAAATTGAAAAAAATCGAAAAATAAATAAATAAAAAATATAGATTTGGTTTTAGAAATTCCATTTGTGCCCAAAAAACTAATTTGTGCCTGAACAAGCTCTGATTAACTGAAATGCTGCCGTCATTAATAAACCACTAGTGACTGTCCCAAACAGCGCTCAGTGGAGGTGAGAGCTCAGACTGATGTTAGTCACAGAGGAAGACCCTCACAGGTGAGACGTGCAGGAGTGTGTGTCGGTGTTTGTGTCGGTGTGTGTTGTGTCGTTACCTCGGCCAGCAGGGTGGAGATGATGTGCAGCGGCGCCTGGTGGATGGATTCGTCCTGCAGCGGTGAGGTCAGAGCCATGTCCACCAGCGCCCGGATCTCCTTCAGCACCACGTCCCAGCGGCTCGGGTTGTTCAGAACTTTACGGTACTTGTAGATCTTTTTCTGGGGGACACACAAAGACATGGACTTCAGACTATGGATCAGGTCTGCAGAGTGTAAGACCAGGAGCCAACAGGGTCTGAGGGTACCAGGTCCAGATAGTCTGATTAAAGCGACTCTTTACATTTGTTGTTTGAAATGTCAATTAATTTACCACAAAGAGACACAAAACAACCACAAAGAGACACTACAAAACAACAAGGCTCAGTAAGTGCAGACATAAAAGGTTCAACAACATCACAAAAAGACTTCATATAACCACAAAGTGATACGAAACACCTACCAACAGACATAATATAGCTACAGGAATACACAAAGCAACTAAAATTAGACACAAAACTACAACGAAGACACAAAACAACTACAAGAAGAGACAAAACAATTACAGAGAGACAGTAAAAGGCAACAAAAGACACAAAATGCAAAGAAAAAGAAACAATATGACGACAAAGAGACAAGAAGCAACTACAGGAGACCCAAAGTGACCATAAATACACATAAAATACCGACACTAAATGAGTACAAAGGCAAAAAAAGTACTACAAAGACACACAAAAAAGACAGAAAATGACCACAAAGAGACACAACAAAACTACAAGGCAAAATAAGTGCAGAGACATTAAAGGTACGACAACCACAAAAAGACTTCATATAACCACAAAGTGCTACAAAACACCTACAAACAGGCACAACATGGCCACAGGAATACACAAAGCAACTACAAAAGACACAAAAGTACTACAACAAGACAAAACAACTACAAAAAAGACGTTAAATGACTACAAAGAGACATAAAATGGCAACCAAAGATACAAAAAGACACAATATAGCTTCAGAAATATACAAAGCGAGTAGAAAAAGACACAAGGAAACTACAAAAAGATGTTAAATGACTACAAAAAGAGACAAAACAAATAAAAAGCCACATAAAATGGCAACAGAATATACGAGAAACCCAAAAGTGACCATAAAGAGACACAAGATAAATACAAAGAGCCACAAAAACAGACACAAAATGAGTGCAAAGGCAAAAAAGTACTACAAAGAGACACAAAACAACTATAGTGGCACTAAATGATGACGAGTGGGCATAAAACAACTCAAGAGAGGCAGAAAGTGACTACAAAGAGACACAAAACAACCACTAAGAGATAAAAAATGACCACAAAGACACAAAAAAATCAAAAAAGAGACACTAAATGACCACAAAGAGACTAAAAAGAGACAAAACGATGACAGAGACGCAAAATAACGCACAAAGGACGACAATCTAACCGACAGAAATGCTGTGTTTATGTAAAACTGCAAGACTTGCACTAAGAAGCTAAAACAGGTTTTAGACAAGAAAAAACCCCAAAGTGACGCTAAAGACACACAAAACAGCAACAAAGACACACAAAACAACAACAAAGACACACAAAACAACAACAAAGACACACAAAACAACAACAAAGACACACAAAATGACCATAAACAGACACAAAACAACCACAGACATACAAAGAGACACAAATGCGGTCACAAAATGAGTGCAAAGGCAAAAAAAGACTACAAAGACACACAAAACAAGAACAAAGAGGCACAAAACAACAACAAAGAGGCACAAAACGACAACAACAAAGTCACAAAACAACAACGAGATACAAAACAACAACAAAGAGACACAAAACAAGAGACATAAAACTGCACACAAAATGGCTGCAGAGACAAAAATGCATTATCGAAGACAAAATGATCACAAAGAGACACAAAAACACTTAACATACCCACAAATCTCTACAAAACCCCTACAAACAGACACAACATGGCCACAGAAATACACAAAACAACCAAACACAGACACAAAGCTACAACAAGGCTAAAAAAACCACATAAGAAGACACAAAACAACTACAAACGCACACAAATCCAACCCAGAGATACACAAAAATCCCATCTGATATCATGAAGGAGGATTCTAGAGGTGTGAATTTAGCTTCCTGCGTGTCGACGTCTCTTTAACACTCGTCTAGTTGGAGTCTCTGGTGAGGAATCAGCGCTGCGTATCGTCCACCTGTGCTGACACAGTTGTGTACATGTGCGTTACGTCTATGAAGCAGCGACTGCAGCAGCTCAGCCTCACTTCCTTCCTTGTACGGCCTTATTTAGCTTAGCGCAGCACGGCTCCCCATAAAGGCCCGAAGCGCTGCGAGTCGGCCTGTCGCGCAACCGAAACCCCGTCCGTGATGATCCTGCAGTAAAAACCGGCGTGCGGTCGCGTTTGTTTGTAAGGGGGGCGGCCGATGAAGCTAATGAATTAATAGTGATCTTACCTTCCACTGCAGGGAGTGAAACCACTGGTCCCTCAAGTAGCTGTTGGCAGCCTGCAGCAACACACAGACACACAAACAGTCAGTCAGAGGTGATGTCAGGCCGCGAACACATCAACACATTTACAGTTTAAACACAGGCTCACTTTGAAGACGGATTTTTACACCAGGAAACAAACAAACTTCATGAAACTCAAACATAAGGTGCTTTAAAAGCGACACAGGATGATAAAAAAATACCAAAAAAGAAGTAAAGAAACTAAAAAAAAGACTAAAGAAAGAAGAAAATGCTTTAACACTGCAATTAGAGATGAATGAGAACCGTTATATGTTACGTGAAGCAGCTTTTATGCAGAATCAGTTTGAACTAAAATGAAAATAAACCCAATATTGTAATTTTATTGATTTAATAGACCATAATAAACATGTCTTCATCACACAAAGTACGCCAGAAAATCTACCGAGATAAAAAAAAAAAGAAGATACAAACAGAATGTGAACAAACACAAGATGGTCTTTTATTTTGTTCAGTAGAATTTTATTTATTTAATTTTACTTTATTTACCTAACGTTTACCGTCTGCACTGAGGCTTCATGACCTGTATATGTTGTGTTGACAATAAAAAAAAAAACTTTGAGAAACAGAATGACTGCAAAGAGACGCGAAACAACTCTGAAGAGGCTCAAAACTGCCAAAAAATTTAAACAGAACAGCTACGAAAAGACACTAAATGCCAAAAAAGACACACAAAATGACAGAAAACAACCAGACACGACTAAATGATGACGAGGAGACGTAAAACAACTCAAGAGAGGCAGAAAGTGACCACAAAGAGACTAAATGATGACAGAGACGCAAAATAATGTACAAAAGACGACAATCTAACCGACAGCAATGTTGTGTTCATGTAGAATAGCTAGACTTGTAACTAAGAAGCTAAAACAGGTTTTAGACAAGAAAACCGAAAGTGATGCTAAAGACACACAAAAAACAACAACAAAGGGAAACAAAACGACCACAAAGAGACACAAAACAACAGCGAAAACACATAAAATGACTGTAAACAGACACACAACAACCACAAAGAGACACAAAACAACAACGAAGAGACACAATATGACCTTAAAGAGACACAAAACAACCACAGACACACAAAACAACTACAAAGAGACACAAAATAACAACAAAGAGACACAAAATGACTGTAAACAGACACAAAATAACTACAAACAGACACAAAATGACCATAAACAGACACACAACAACCACAAAGAGACACAAAACAACAACGAAGAGACACAAAATGACCTTAAAGAGACACAAAACAACCACAGACACACAAAACAACTACAAAGAGACACAAAATAACAACAAAGAGACACAAAACAACTACAAAGAGACACAAAATGACCACAAAGAGACACAAAATGACATTGAAGACACACAAAATTACCTTAAAGAGACACAAAACAACAACAAAGAGACACAAAACAACATTGAAGACACACAAAATGACTGTAGACAGACACAAAACAACCACAGACACACAAAATTACCATAAACAGACACACAACAACCACAAACAGACACAAAATGACCTTAAAGAGACACAAAACAACCACAGAGACTCAAAATAACAACAGACACAAAACAACAATGAAGACACACAAAATGACCTTAAAGAGACACAAAACAACTACAAAGAGACACAAAATAACAACAAAGAGACACAAAACAACATTGAAGACACACAAAATGACTGTAAACAGACACAAAATAACTACAAACAGACACAAAATGACCATAAACAGACACACAACAACCACAAAGAGACACAAAACAACAACAAAGAGACACAAAATGACCTTAAAGAGACACAAAACAACCACAGACACACAAAACAACTACAAAGAGACACAAAATAACAACAAAGAGACACAAAATGACTCTAAACAGACACAAAATAACTACAAACAGACACAAAATGACCATAAACAGACACACAACAACCACAAAGAGACACAAAACAACAACGAAGAGACACAAAATGACTCTAAACAGACACAAAATAACTACAAACAGACACAAAATTACCATAAACAGACACACAACAACCACAAACAGACACAAAATGACCTTAAAGAGACACAAAACAACCACAGACACACAAAACAACTACAAAGAGACACAAAATAACAACAAAGAGACACAAAACAACTACAAAGAGACACAAAATGACCACAAAGAGACACAAAATGACATTGAAGACACACAAAATTACCTTGAAGAGACACAAAACAACAACAAAGAGACACAAAACAACATTGAAGACACACAAAATGACTGTAGACAGACACAAAACAACCACAGACACACAAAATTACCACAAAGAGACACAAAACAACATTGAAGACACACAAAACAACTACAAACAGACACAAAATGACCATAAACAGACACACAACAACCACAAACAGACACAAAATGACCTTAAAGAGACACAAAACAACCACAGACACAAAATAACAACAGACACAAAACAACAATGAAGACACACAAAATGACCTTAAAGAGACACAAAACAACAACAAAGAGACACAAAACAACATTGAAGACACACAAAATGACAAAAACTACAAACCGACATTAAACTACACACACAAAATGGCTGAGCAGACAAAAGAGGAGTTCCAGATAATGACGACAAACGGACACAAAATGACAAATAAAAGACTGAATGATGACAAAGAGACAAAAAACAACGCACTAACGACGACAGTCTAACCGACAGAAGTGTTGTGTTCATGTAGAGCAGCAGGACTCACACCGAGAGGCTAAAACAGGTTCAGGTTTAGAGGAAGAGCTGGTCCATGTTAGAGCAGGAACAGTGAGTCCAGCACAGCTCGTTCTGCTTTTAGCCAAACAGCAGATACAAAAATTCACTTTTAAGTGCTGCAGTGAAGGACTTGGGCTGTTTGGAGATCTTTATCTTCACTGGAGATTAAAACTGGATTTACCGAGTCCTTCTAGCTGGTTTTAAATGATGCTTCTACTCCATTATATCAGGAGGCATCACACGAAAAATCAACCAAATGTAAAGGAAAGAAACTTTTTAATGGACTTCTTCCATCATTTCTGAGCCTCAGACAGGGCTAAAAGACACATTTGAGTTCTGTTAAAACTGAAACCAGATCAGTTTTACATCCATCCAGGTGTCACAGTCTGAACACTAAATCTGGTTTCTGTTCATTTCTTCTATAACCAGCTTTGAGCATCAATATTGTGGCATAGTTAGTTTCATGTCACAAAGAGACAAAGCTGCCCCAAAGACACGTAAAACAATCAAAATGTCACAAGAGACGACAAAAACGAGACACAAAACAGGAAAAACGAGACGCAAACTGGCAAAAATGACAAAAAAACGACCAAAATGTGAAATAACTTCCCCAAAACAACACAAAACTGACACTAAATGACAGAAGAGAGACAAAAAAGACAAAGATGGGAACAAAACAAAACACAAAACAACAAAAACAAGACACAAAACCCCAAACTAAATCAGTTTTACATCCATCCAGGTGTCACAGTCTAAACACTAGGTCTGGTTTTTGTTCATTTTCTCCATAACCAGCTTTGAGCATCAGTATTATGGGATGTATCACAGTTTTTACGCCAGTATAGTGATGTAGAACAAACACAGAAAGACGCAAAACAGCTAAAATGTGGCACAAAACGACCAAAATGTGACGCAAAATGACAAAAAGTGATTCACGGTTATCACAAAAAGATGCAAAATGACCTCAAAGAGACACAAAATTACTATAAAAATGCAAAACCAACTAAAGACAGATGCAAAAAGACCATGAAGAGACACAAAACGAGCACAGATGTCCCAGAATGACTGCAAACCGACGCAAAACTACTACAGAGACAGAAAGACAATAAAATAATCAGCAAAATGGACTTAAAAGACACAAAATGAGTGTAAAAAGAGGCGAAAGACCGTAATGCCTATAAAAGAGACCCCAGAACAACTACAGATACATAAAAGCATCATGAGCTATGCAAAATCAACGCAAAGATACACAAAATTACTATAAAAAAATGCAAAACCAACTAAAAACAGGCAAAAAGTACCATGAAGAGAAAGAAAACGAGCATAAATATCCCAGAATGACTGCAAACCGACGCAAAACTACTACAGAGAGACAGAAAGACAATAAAATAATCAGCAAAATGGCCTCAAATAGACACAAAATGACTATAAAAAGAGGCGAAACGTCCACAAAAAGATCCAAGCATCATGAGCTATGCAAAATGACCTCAAAGAGACACAAAATTACTTTTAAAAAAAAATGCAAAACCAACCAAAAACAGGTTTAAAAAGACCATGAAGAGACACAAAACGAGCACAAATGTCCCAGAATGACTGCAAACCGACACAAAATGGACTTAAAAAGACACAAAATGACTGTAAAAAGAGGCGAAACCAACCACAACGACATGCTAAAGAAACCGTAATGCCTATAAAAGAGACCCCAGAACAACTACGGATACATAAAAGCATCATGAGCTATGCAAAATCACCTCAGAGACACAAAATTACTATTAAAAAAAATGCAAAACCAACCAAAAACAGGTTTAAAAAGACCATAAAGAGACACAAAATGAGCACAAATGTCCCAGAATGGCTGCAAACCGACTCAAAATGGACTTAAAAAGACACAAAATGACTATAAAAAGAGGCAAAACACCTACAAAGAGATCCAAAAAGACCAAGTGAACAAGCACAAACTGGCACAAGACTACTTTAAAGAGACCATATTAGGTAATAAAAAGACCCAAAACTACCATGAGATGATGCAGAACAACTATAAAGACACAACATGACTTTAAAATGGTGCAAAACCAACAACATAGACTCAAAAAATGAAAGAATGAAAACAAACTGATGCAGAGCTACGACAAAGAGACTGTAGTGGCTGAGAAAGAGAAGCAAAATAAGCAGGAAGTGATGCAAAACAACCACAGATACACAAACATCTCATTAGAAGATGAAAATGGCCTGAAAAAGACACTAAATGACTGTAAAAAGAGGCGAAACCAACCACAACCACATGCTAAAGAAACCGTAATGCCTATAAAAGAGACCCCGGAACAACTACAGATACATAAAAGCATCATGAGCTATGCAAAATCACCTCAAAGAGACACAAAATTACTATAAAAAAATGCAAAACCAACCAAAAACAGGTTCAAAAAGACCATGAAGAGACACAAAACGAGCACAGATGTCCCAGAATGTCTGCAAACCGACGCAAAACTACTACAGAGAGACAGAAAGACAATAAAATAATCGGCAAAATGGCCTCAAATAGACACAAAATGGCTGTAAAAACAACTACAAATGCACAAAAGGTGGATTAAAAGATGCAAAACGAGCACAAAGTGATGCAATAATCAGTCGTTTAATTGTATTTACTGATTCTTCTTGGGGTAAACATGCAGCTGCTGCTCTGACGGCACCTTTCAGCGTCTGGATCTGTGAACTTGTACGTTTAATTTAACCGTTTCTTTGCGTAGCTGGAAAACTCCTCCTCGGGTTTCCTCGTGTTGGAGAAGCAGCACATCTGTTCCCTTCACACCGGACTGAAAAAATGACCGTAGGGAGGCTGAAAATGACCGGAAGCTGATGTAAACCGACGCAAAACAACCACAAGGAACCAGAAAGTGACTGCAGAGAGAGTTAACGGAGAACATCTGACTGTAGCGAGACTTAGCCTGATCACTGCAGTGATAAATGATCAGACTGATTCCAGGCTGCCGGGAACTTTGCTCCCAATTCCTCCCTGGCGACTTGTATTTTTATCCGTTTGCTTAAAAATGTGGCGAAAGAGCTCCGTTTTGGTTCTCCACGCCGACGTTTCCTAATCAGAAACCATCTCTCGCCTCCTCTTCATGCTTCTTGCACGGTCCAGAACTCAAAGACCTTCACATTGTGCGGCTAAAACCAGCGAATGTTCGACGCGTTTGCTTTAAAAGACGACGACTGTAGATGAGTTTCAATCAAACCTGCATCCAGGTGGCGTCAATTACAGTAATTATATCATCGAGGATTCAATGATCACAGTTCATTTGCTGGTTTTTCCACATTTAAACGAGCATTAAATCATTCTGTGAAGCTTTACGTTCGGTTTCTGGGCTGTTAGCAGTTAGCCGTTAGCCTAATTAGCCACGAGGGTCAGATCTGTGCACCCCCCCTCCTCTTCCTCCTCCTCCTCATCATCCTCAGCTGTGTTTGCTTTTCCCTGCTGGTCGGTGCTGGAGAGCCGCCACAAGGAAACCTGAGGGAGAGTTTTCCAGCTACATGAAGACCAGACTAAATAATTAAAAGTAGCTTAAACGACGTGCCGTCACGGAGCAGCTGCATGTTTAAATCTGATAAATACAACTAAATGACTGATTATTGCTAGTTATCTGTGGTGTTTTGTGTCTCTTTGTGCTCGTTTTACATCTTCTAATGAGATGTTTGTGTATCTTTAGTTGTTTTGCATGTCTCTCTCATCCATTACAGTCTCTTTGTCGTAGCTCTGCATCAGTTTGTTTTCATTCTTTCATTTTGTGTTCCTATGTTGTTGGTTTTGCACCTTTTTAAAGTCATGTTGTGTGTCTATAGTTGTTCTGCATCACCTCATGGTAGTTTTGAGTCTCTTTTATTACCTAATATGGTCTCTTTAAATTAGTCTTGTGCCAGTTTGTGCTTGTTCACTTGGTCTTTTTGGATGTCTATGTGGGTGTTTTGCCTCTTTTTATAGTCATTTTGCATCTATTTGAGGCCATTTTGCTGATTATTTTGTTGTCTTTCTGTCTCTCTGTAGTAGTTTTGCGTCGGTTTGCAGTCATTCTGGGACATTTGTGCTCGTTTTGTGTCTCTTCATGGTCTTTTTTAATAGTAATTTTGTGTCTCTTTGAGGTGATTTTGCATAACTCATGATGCTTTTATGTATCCGTAGTTGTTCTGGGGTCTCTTTTATAGGCATTACGGTCTCATATGTGATGATTTTGTTATTTTTCTGTCTCTCTGTAGTAGTTTTGCGTCGGTTTGTAGACATTCTAGGACATTTGTGCTCGTTTTACAAAATAAAATAAATAAGAATAATAAATAAATAATAATATGTTCTGCCAGCACTGAAACAATGAAGGTCATTTAGATTAATTATCTGAGGTGACGAGCTGTGAACACGCGTGTGCCAGGATGTGAAATTAACTTTTTAAACTTACAATTTGTAATGAATTATACAAAACAAAGAAAAAAAATGCAACTTTTTAGCAATTTCACGGCAACAAATACGCTTAAAACATCGCAACTTACATCGCTGCTGCAAATTCAGACATTTTAGGAGCAACAATCTTGAAAAACGCCACGAAATCCTGGAGAGACTGGATATTGTGTCCCTTTGTAGTCATTTTATAGGTCAAGTTTATGTTGTGAGAAGGTGTTAAACATCTCAGGTAAATCCTATTTTAGTTATAAGAGACAAAAGTGGTGATTTCAAAGACCTGCTCATGAATAAAAGAGGTTTTACACATGAAAAACCGTCTGTAAACTCTCCGGTTTAATAAATGTCGGCGTGGTGGGTTTTAATCTAGACGTGGTCCAGGTACAGAACCAGCCAGCTGTTGTCGTCTTGGTACAGATGTTGTTAAAAGCCGTTTGTTGTGTGTTTTTAAAGGCGCTGCACCAACACGCTTCCTGTGTGAATTACCTGCAGCAGGACGGTGCCTCCAGGGAAGCTGAGCTGGACACAGTATTTGGGAGCGTTGTCCCAGGAGAGGAGCTGCAGATCCTCTATGGAGCTGTAGGACAGCGACGTCTCCATGTAGCCGGTGGGCTGCAGAGGAACAAGGGGATATTAGTTTAACATTTACACGACACGCTGTGTATTTAAACAGAGCCGCGGCAGAAAAAAAGGCATTTATTTTTACTGGCAGTCAGCTGGAAAGACAAAAAGAAACATATCCTGAGCTAACCTGCCCTGAGTAAACACAGCGTCCACACAGCAGAGCGACACGGCAGACTTTATCAGCAGCGGCAACGTGGAAAATCAATTTAGCCAAAGCCATTAATCACACAAACACACAAACATCACCGAGAAAGACTCACTGGCGGGGTTTAACTGTACGGCGACACACAAACACACACAGCGCACGTGATGGGAGAGCTCTGAGACCAGCGTGTCGTCGTTTGTCGTCTCTCTGTCGTTGTTTTGGGTCTTTTTGTGGCCATTATGTGTCTCTTTGTAGCAGTTTTGTGTCCATTTGTATTGATGTTGTATTTGTTTGTCAGAATTTTGTATCTGTGTAGCATTTTTTGGTTTATTCACAGTAATTTTGTATCTATTTGTAGTGATTTTGTGTGAACTTGCAATAATTTTGTCTATTTGTTGCCATTTTGTGTCTCTTTGTAGTCGCTTTGTCTAATTGTAGTCATTCTACGTCTCCTTGTTTGTAATTGTAGTCATTTTGTTTCTTGTCGTAGTCATTTTGTGTCTCTTTGTAACCATTTTATTTTAAATGTAATCATTTTGCATGTTCCTGTAGTCATTTTGTTTGTTGTTGTTGTCCCTTTGTGTCTTTTTGGAGCCATTTTGTGTGTAATTGTTGTTTTTTGTGTCTAATTGTAGTTATTTGTGTCTAATTGTTGTTTTTTGTCTAATTGTAGTTATTTGTGTCTAATTGTAGTTATTTGTGTCTAATTGTAGTTATTTTGAGTTTAATTGTAGTTATTTTGAGTTTAATTGTAGTTATTTTGTATCTAATTGTAGTTATTTTGTGTCTAATTGTAGTTATTTTGAGTTTAATTGTAGTTATTTTGTGTCTAATTGTTGTTTTTTGTGTCTAATTGTAGTTATTTTGAGTCTAATTGTAGTTATTTTGAGTTTAATTGTAGTTATTTTGTATCTAATTGTAGTTATTTTGTGTCTAATTGTAGTTATTTTGAGTTTAATTGTAGTTATTTTGTAT
This sequence comes from Dascyllus trimaculatus, assembly GCA_024666655.1. Classification (NCBI taxonomy): domain Eukaryota; kingdom Metazoa; phylum Chordata; class Actinopteri; family Pomacentridae; genus Dascyllus; species Dascyllus trimaculatus. Next base: position 5,772,052 of record CM045448.1, on the reverse strand, counting down.
CTAATTGTAGTTATTTTGTGTCTAATTGTAGTTATTTCGTGTGTAATTGTAGTTATTTTGTGTGTAATTGTAGTTATTTGTGTCTAATTGTTGTTTTTTGTGTCTAATTGTAGTTATTTTGAGTTTAATTGTAGTTATTTTGTATCTAATTGTAGTTATTTGTGTCTAATTGTAGTTATTTTGTGTCTAATTGTAGTAATTTTGTATCTAATTGTAGTTATTTGTATCTAACTGTAGTTATTTTGTGTCTAATTGTAGTTATTTTGTGTTTAATTGTAGTTATTTGTGTCTAATTGTGGTTATTTTGTGCCTAATTGTAGTAATTTTGTATCTAATTGTAGTTTTTTGTGTCTAATTGTAGTAATTTTGTATCTAATTGTAGTTTTTTGTGTCTAATTGTAGTTATTTTGTGTCTAATTGTACTTATTTGTGTCTAATTGTAGTTATTTGTGTCTAATTGTACTTATTTGTGTCTAATTGTAGTAATTTTGTATCTAATTGTACTTATTTGTGTCTAATTGTAGTTATTTGTGTCTAATTGTAGTTATTTTGTGTCTAATTGTAGTAATTTTGTATCTAATTGTAGTTTTTTGTGTCTAATTGTAGTTATTTTGTGTCTAATTGTAGTTATTTTGTGTCTAATTGTAGTTATTTTGAGTCTAATTGTAGTTATTTTGTGTCTAATTGTAGTTTTTTGTATCTAATTGTAGTTATTTTGTCTCCTTGCAGTCATTTAGTGTGTCTTTCTAATCATTTTGCATCTATTTGTAGTCACTTTCTCTTTGCAGTCATTTTGTGTATCCTTGTTGTCATTTAGTTTATCTTTGTGTCTCTTTGTTTTCACTTCATCTCTTTGTGATCATTTTGCGTATGGTTGTGATCATTTTGTGTATGGTTGTGATCATTTTGCGTATGGTTGTGATCATTTTGCGTATGGTTGTGATCATTTTGTGTACGGTTGTGTGTGGATGTGCTGGCTGAGCGCTGATCTGGGGCTCGTTGCTGTGCAGCTGAGTAACAGGCCACAACCTGTTTGCTCGTCTCAAAATGATTACAGAAACGCTGACAAATGACCACAAGTTTCCGGACTCAGGAACAGAAGAGTCTTCAGAGAAAGAAGGCAGGAGGGGGAGGGGAGGCCGAACAGATAAAAATATCGAGGCCGAGCGAAAACCACGAGCAAACCGAGCCTGTATACGTCCCAACCCGCAAGAGAAATGTTTAATGCCGCGCTATAAAAGGACGTGTGTCTGAACCAGATGAATCAGCAGCTGATTTCCCAGACTTCATCGTCACTGCATGATTTACTACCAATTACTGCTGATGGGAGAATAACTGTACGTCCACACAAAGGGCCGAACAGACGTCATCTGAACCCTAATTAGGCCAATTATCAGCCTCATTTTTCATTTGCTTTTCATTTTTCTGGGGCTGTTTTCCTTTAGAGAATTACACTCTCTGGCTGACGTTGAACTCCGGAGCTGGATGCAGCCGCCGCCTCCGTCAGACCGCAGAATGCAGCCGAGTTCTTCGTAAAGACAAAGCATTTCAGGAATCTTTGAAAGCGGAACTTACATAATTGAGTTCGGGTACGTTTTAAAGTGTGATTCAGGCCTCTGAGGTAAGCGTGATTCCAAGTAGCAGCAGAGATAATGGAGGATAAACAGAACAAGTGCAAACAAGTCAACATGCAGTCGTGGGATTTTCAGGACGGCTCGGTTGAAACAGGGTGAATACACGGAGGAATAACGTTCAGCTGCTGCGCTCCGGCCTGCAGACATGTTTCTGGTGGAGATTAGATTACGACGCACCAGGTTTCCATCAGGGAAGTAAAAAAAGACAAATACAGTAGAATGAAGAGGGAAGTAAACAAACTGGAAACAGCTGACTTTAGCTTTTTTAGCTTCATGGCTGTCACAGTTTTTAAAAGGAGGCCTAACTTAATAACTACACATTTGACTTTCTGACATTTTATCATATAAACAATACTACGTGTAGTTTTGTTAAAAGAAAAAGCAAAGAATAGAAATTAACTTAAACACAGATCGAACTAGCTGAAGTAGTCTTGGCTAAAGCTGCTTTACTTTTTTCATGTTTCTTGTATTTCAGAAATGTGTTTTTATTTCCTGACATGTTGGTCGTTTAAGTTGCCACATAAATACTGAAGCAATTGAATTTAATCATAGTAGAGAGATGAGTAATGCCACATAACATAGTGCTGCTAAACGCTAACTAGCCTAGCTTAAAGTAGCAGTAACAGCTGCCACTACAGTCTTTGGTTTAATGTTTGATCAACAGATTTAAAGCAGACTTTCAAAATTGCACCTTTCCCTGTAAACATTATGAGTAAAAAACATAAATAATTAATAAACAACATTTAAAATAAATGGAGCAAGACAGCTAGCCACCTAAGATAGCCTTAGCTAAAGCTAACTTATCCACTCTTTCTGTTTACTGTGTATAAAGAAACCTCTTTCAGTGATTGAACATTACTAAATAAGTTTGTCATATCACACAAATAAAGCAGCAGCTGAATTTAATCATAATTGTGAAAAAAATGAACCACAGATAAGCCACTGCTGCTAAATGCTAACTAGCCTAGCTTAGCAGTAAGTGGCGCCATTTTATTGTTTAAAAAGCTACGACTTGAATTGTGTTTTTGAAATCGTACCTTACTATACAAAGATTTTGTTCAATATATATCAGCATGTATAAACAAACAGTAGTGACTGAACTCTGGTTATAGCTAGCAACCTCATATAGCATTAGCTAAAGCAAATATGTCTACTTTCATTTTACTTATATTAAAAAGATCTATTTTAATGCTTTGACACAGGTAAATATTTTGATGTATTATATAAATAAAACAGGAGCTGAATTTCATTATAGTAGTGAAAAAGTGAATCACAGATAAACCACTCCTGCTAAATGCAAACTAGCCTAGCTTAGCACCAACTGCCGCCATTTTATTGTTTAAAAAGCTACAACCTGAATTTGTGTTTTTGAAATCGTACCTTACTATACAAAGATTTTGTTCAATAAATACCCAATAAGTACCAGCATGTATAAGCAAACAGCAGTGACTGAACTCTGGTTCTAGCTAGCAACCTGATATAGCATTAGCTAAAGCAAATGTGTCTACTTTCACTTTTCTTATAAAAAGATCTATTTTAATGCTTTGACAAAGGTAAATTAGTTTGATGTATTATATAAATAAAACTGGAGCTGAATTTATTCGTAATAGTAGAAAGAATTAACCACAGATAAACCACTGCTGCTAAAAGCAAGTTAGCCTAGCTTAGCAGCAGCTTCCACCACTGACTCAAGTGTAATTGATTTTATTCGATTAAAAGTAAAGCCTTGAATCTGTCTTTTTGAAATTATACCTCACTATACAAAGATTTTGTCCAAAAAACACCCAATAAATACCAGCATGTATAAACAAACAGTAGCTGTAGCACCTGGTTCTAGCTAGCAACTTGATCTAGCATTAGCTAAAGCAATCGTTTCTACTTTCTTAAAATAAAGCATCTATTTTAATGTTTTGACACGGGTAAATCAATTTGATGTATTAGATAAATAAAAAGAGCTGAATTTAATCACAGATAAAAAGAAATGAACAAGAGATATGCTAGTGCTTAACTGCTAAAAGCTAACTAGCCTAGCCTAGCCTGGCAAAGCAGCCTTAACGACTGGCTCTTCATAGAACTTGATGTGATTTTATTTGATTACAAGCTCAGCGTCTTCATGTGGCGCTGGATTAATATGAAAATATGAGTTCCTGACTGGGTAAATTCACATCAATGCTCAGGAGAGTCGGCGAAAACTAAAAGTTGTTTACATGGTGAACGTAGAAACATGGCGGACGAAAGGTGCAAATTCACACATTGGGTATGAATATTTTTGATAACATTAAATTATTTACACGGTTTTTGGTCGTTTCATGGGTCTTTTTGGGTTGTTTTTATTCTATTAGCAGTGGTTTTGTGTCTCTGCAGCCATTTTGTGTCTCCTTGTGGTCATTTTAGTCGTCGCTTTGCGTCACTTCGTCGACATTTTGAGTCTCTTTTTGGTCGTTTTCCGTCTCTGTTGTGGCCATTTTGATTCTCTTGCTGCTCATTGAGTCTCTTTGCGGTTGTTTAACAGCATTTTGACATCACTCCACCTCTAATTTGCAGCGACCCGACGTTACGTTTATCACCAGCAGCTTCTTCTCTTACACCTATTTTCAGTTTCTACGCAGCTGTTCCACATCTGGTCGTTTTCGTCCTCTGAGTTGTTGTTGTTGTTTTGTGCTTTGTATTTAGATTCTTCTTCCTCTTCTTCTTCTGCTGCTGCTGCTTCCAGACAGATAAACAGTCCATCTGCGCGGCTCCACGAAACACAAACACATCCGTGGTTTTTTTTTTCCTGCGTGGAGGCCGAGGACGCCGGCAGCAGACAGGTGGTTCTCCTCTTTAATTGCATCCATCTCCCTCTATAGAGCAAACAGGCAGCTCCCTCCTCCCTCCTCCATCCCTCCTCCCCCCGGGTGAAGAACAAACATGCTATTCCTTTATTTACACCTCCCTCCGCCGCCGATAGAGCGAGCCGGCTCTTCTGTCTCCCCCCCTCACCACCTCCCCCTTGTTGTGAAACTGCATACAGGATTTTCATTACGGCGGCGTCCAGGGCAAATATTGGTTCTGGGCGAGATGTCTCATTTTCTTTGGAAGAGCAAACTGTCTGTCTGTCTGTCTGTCTGTCTGTCTGTCTGGACGCTGCCAAATAGTGCTCCTGACGGCAACAGCATGAAGAGCAGAATATGAAGCCGAAGGAGGAGATAAACGGCGGCGTGTTGCTGAGCAGACAAACAGAAGGGACTTCAATTTTCTGATAACCGCCCGGGGGTTACCATAGATACCCCTGCATCCTGCGCCAGAGCGAGCCCTGATTGCCTCCCTCCTCTCTCTCCTCCTCTACTTCCTTCCCTCCTCCTTCCCTCCTTCTCGCCCTGCCTCTTTTTTCGCGGTGGAGGAGGAGGAGGCTGCAGCTCCTCTCCTCGCCGCCGCGTTGCCATAGAAACAAGAGGATGGAGATGTATGTTGTGTTTTTTTTGTTTTTTTTTCCTTTCCCTTTTTTCTTTTTTTTTTGTTTCCAGGGAGAAGCAGACAGCGAGCAACGGTGGAAGGAGGAAATAAGACGGAAACAAAGCCCGCACCGGGTCTCAGAGGGGATCTAATCGTCCGCCACCTCGATGGAAACACGGCGAAGGCGAACGTTTGCGTCCAAAACGTCGACTTTTATACGACTCAGCTGACAGCAAACACACAAATGTTGCTGCAGGTTTCCTCCCGATCACATCCATGTAATCAGTGTTTCTGTGTATTTAAACGTATAAATTAAACCTCTTATCAACGAGCAGCTTACAAGGGAAACATCGCCTTAGTAGTAATTGTTATTTTCAGAGAGACAAATATAAAGATTTGAATCATAAACTGTGATTTCTGCATAAGAAGGTTCTCTGTTGGTTATTGGTTGTTCTGAGTTTGTCCTGTTTTAGTCATTTTTTGTCTCATTTTAGTCAGTTTGTGTCTTTTTGTTGACATTTTCTGTCTGTTTTGGGGGTTTTTTTGTCTTGTTTTGGTTGTTTAATGTTTAATTTCGGTAGTTTTATGCCACATTTTAGTCATGTTGTGTCTCTTTTTTAATCATTTTAGTTCTTTGTTGTTGTTTTGTGTCTTGTTTTGATCATTTTGTATCTTGTTTAGGTTGTTTTATGTCCATTTTCGGTCATTTTTGTCTCATTTTAGTCATTTTGTGTCTCTTTTTCGTCATTTTTAACCTCATTTCAGCTTTTTGTGGCTCATTTTGGTTGTTTTGTGCCCCATTTTAGACAGTTTGTGTGTCTGTTATTTTGTCTTGTGCTGGTCATTTTCTGTCTTCTTTAGGTTGTTTTGTGTCCATTTTTAGTCATTTTTAGCCTCATTTTAGTTTTTTGTTGTTGTTTTGTCTTGTTTTGGTTGTTTAATGTTTAATTTCTTTAGTTTTGTGTCTCATTTTAGTCATTTTGTGTCTTGTTTAGGTTGTTTTATGTTCATTTTTGGTCATTTAATATCTTATTTTAGTCATTTTGGTCTTTACGTGTGTGTAGTTTTGGTCATTTGATGTCTCTTTGTCCATTTTATCTCATATTTTGGTCTTTTTATGTCTCTTTTTGATCATTTTTAACCTCATTCTAGTTTTTTGTAGTTAATTTTGGTTGTTTTATGCCACATTTTAGTATTTTGTGTCTTGTTTTGGTCGTTCTGTCTCGTATTTTGGTCTTTTTGTGTCTCTTTTTTAATAATTTTAACCTCATTTTAGTTCTTTGTTGTTGTTTTGTGTCTTGTTTAGGTTGTTTTATGTCCATTTTTGGTCATTTTTGTCTCATTTTAGTCATTTTGTGTCTCTTTTTCGTCATTTTTAACCTCATTTCAGTTCTTTGTGGCTCATTGTGGTTGTTTTGTGCCACGTTTTAGACAGTTTGTGTGTCTGTTTGTTACCATTTTGTCTTGTGCCAGTCATTTTCTGTCTTCTTTAGGTTGTTTTGTGTCCATTTTTAGTCATTTTTAGCCTCATTTTAGCTCTTTGTTGTTGTTTTGTGTCTTGTTTTGATCATTTTGTGTCTTGTTTAGGTTGTTTTATGTCCATTTTTGGTCATTTTTGTCTCATTTTAGTCATTTTGTCTCTTATTTTGGTCTTTACGTGTCTCTTTTTGATCATTTTTAACCTCATTTCAGTTCTTCGTGGTTCATTTTGGTTGTTTTATGTCACATTTTAGTCAGTTTGTGTCTTTTTGGTGACATTTCTGTCCGTTTTTGGGGTTCTTTGTCTTGTTTTGGTTGTTTAATGTTTAATTTTGGTAGTTTTGTGTCTCACTTTAGTCATTTTGTGTCTCGTTTTGGTCCTTTAATGTCTCTTTGGTCATTTTGTCTCATATTTTGGTCTTTTTGTGTCTCTTTTTTAATCATTTTAACCTCATTTTCGTTCTTTGTTGTTGTTTTGTGTCTTCTTTTGGTCTTTTGGTCTCTTTGTGTGCAGTTTTGGCTGTTTTGTGTCTTGTTTAGGTTGTTTTATGTCCATTTTTGGTCATTTTTGTCTGATTTTAGTCATTTTGTGTCTCTTTTTCGTCATTTTTAACCTCATTTCAGCTCTTTGTGGCTCATTTTGGTTGTTTTGTGCCACGTTTTAGACAGTTTGTGTGTCTGTTTGTTACCATTTTGTCTTCTTTAGGTTGTTTTGTGTCAATTTTTAGTCATTTTTAGCCTCATTTTAGTTCTGTGTTGTTGTTTTGTGTCTTGTTTTGGTCATTTTATATCTCATTTTAGTCAGTTCATGTCTGTGTTGTGTCCATTTCCGGTCATTTAATATCTCTTTGGTCTTTTTATGTCTCATTTTGGTCATTTGTAACTTCATTTTAGTTCTTCGTGGCTCATTTTGCTTGTTTTGTGACACATTTTAGTCGGTTTGTGTGTCTCTTATCATTTTGTGTCTTGTTAAGTTGTTTAATGTCCATTTTTGGTCATTTAATATCTTATTTTAGTGATCTTGTCTCTTATTTTGGTCTTTTTGTGTCTCTATTTAATCATTTTTAACTTCATTTTAGGTTTTTGTGGCTCATTTTGGTAGGTTCGTCTGTAGTTTTGAACATTTAATATCTAGTTTTAGTCATTTTGTGTCTCTTTTTGGTCATTTTTAAATCTCATTTTGGTTGTTTTGTGCCACAATTTAGTTGTTTTGTTTGTCTGTGTTGCTATTTTGTCATATTTTAGTCTTCTTGTGCCTCTTTATGGATGTTTTGTTTTACATTTCGGTGTTTTTGTGTGTAGTTTTGACCATTTAATTGGTAATTTTATGTGTCTAGACCTAACCCTGTCACTAGGCCTGTTCAGTAATTTATGTGTAAAGGAACTCCAGTTTGTCAAACATCTGTAGAAGCGGTTTTAGTCTATCTGTGACTCCTGCAGCAGAAACCGATGTGTCTGAAAACATGATATTTCCTTCAGCCGTCAGGTGAGGCGTGACTCTGAGAAGCATCATCTCGTGTCGACGCCGAGTCACCGATCGACGGGCCGACCAGCTCCCTGGAAAACCTTCTGACGGTGACTCAAAGCAGGAAACGCATCAGCAGCCAGAAACGAAGACGAAGAAAGAGAAACCGAGAGATCAGCGGGTTTGATTCTCCTCTCAGTCGCTCTGGAAACACTGCCTGCAGTTCAACCTGCAAACAGCTGCAGCTCCACGTCACCACTTTTAGGAACCGTTCTGCTTTAATGCGTCACACTAAGAGAAACCGCAGCCGTGAAGTGTTTCATAGAGCTGCACATTTCCTCTTCTTTCTGTCACGCTGGGTCAAAACATTAAACAAATAAATGAAACTACCAAAGGAAAAATCATGACTGTAATTTTGGACGTTGTGAAAGAGAAAACTACGATTTGTAAAATAAAATAAGCACATTTTTTGTTTTTAAATTACTAAATTTTATCTGCAATTTAACAAACCAGGAAAATCTGTTTTATTTAACATTTTCAATCCTTAATATTGATCATTTTTCTTTCAAAGAACGGCAGATATCTGTGAAATAACTACATTTTTGACGCTAGCATATTTTTTTAACAGTAAATGTGTAAATTAATGCTTTTTTTCCTGGGATTTTAGTAGATATTATCTGTAATTTACCAAAACAGGGGAAAAAAATCTGTAAAAGAACAAATTAAAAAAAATATTTATCATTTTCCCTTTTAATATTTACATATAGTATGTCTTCTAAATAATTAATAATTATTTATAAATGATTTATTATTAATAATTAATTAATTATCTGTGTATTAATGATATTTTTGCTGATTTAAATACAGAAAAATAGTGTATTTTTACATTCAAAGGTTGTAAAAAACAAGTAATTTTTTGTGATTTTAATATTTATTTAATAAAATCATGTGATGACATTATATTTACAGTTTGGGCCTGTTTTTTTTTAATTACTAGATATTATCTGCGATTTAACAAACCAGGAAAATCTGTAAAATTACAGTTTTATTCACCGTTTTTCAACCTTTAATATTAATAATTTGTATTTCAAAGAACAGCAAAAATAAATCTGTGGTAGTTTTTGTCTCTTTATGGTCATTTTGTGTCTATTTGTGATTGTTTTGCATCACGCTGTGGTCAATTTGCATTTCTTTGTGGTCATTTTTATCTCCTTAAGGTATTTTGTGTCTCTTTTTAAACATTTTGCATCAGTTTGTGGTCATTTATGTCCCTTTATGATAAGTTTGTGTCAATTTTTGATTGTTTTTCATCAGTTTTGGTCATTTTTTGTCTCTTTTTAAACATTTTGCATCAGTTTGTGGTCATTTATGTCTCTTTATGATTATTTTGTGGCTCTGTTTGATTGTTTTGCATCATTTTATCGTATATTTCTCTAATTTTGTAGTCATTTTGCATCAGTTTGTAGTCATTTATGTCTCTTTATGGTCATTTTGTGACTGTTTTTGATCATTTTCCATCATTTTGTTGTCAGTTTCTCTAATTTTGTGGTCATTTTGCATCAGTTTGTGGTCGTTTATATCCCTTTATTATAAGTTTGTGTCAATTTTTGATCGTTTTTCATCAGTTTTTGTCTCTTTTTAAACATTTTGCATCAGTTTGTGGTCATTTATGTCTCTTTATGATTATTTTGTGGCTCTGTTTGATCATTTTGCATCATTTTATCGTCAATTTCTCTAATTTTATGGTCATTTTGCATCAGTTTGTGGTCATTTTGTGCCTCTTTGAGGTCATTTTAAAGCTCTTTATGCTCATTTTGTGTCCTGTGTTGTCCTGGCCTCGTGATAACTGAGCGATATGTCTAATTAAAGAGTGGCGACGATTTCTGACAGCCACCAAACTCTTCCAGCATCGTGTTCGTGAGAATGTTAGAACAACCTGGACGCGTAAAACTACAGTAAACATAGAAGCTGTGAAGACGTTTTCTTTGTTATTCTTGCAAACAGAAAACAAACCCGTCTTGAGAAGCTCATTACAGGCTTTGGGTTTTTAAAAAAAACGCACAAAGGAATGTGGGAAATGCGCTGCAGATGCAACAACAGCAGCCCGACAACACGACACCGAACGTCACCAAAACACAATACAGTAGAAATAATGGCAACAAGAGGAGCGGCGACAACAACAACATCTGCTGCTGGAAGCTCCGAACGAGTGCAGAGAGCAACAGCTGGGAAACTGTAAGCAGCTCCAAATATAACGCTGGCCCAAACACCACCGTAAATCACACACACACACACACACACACACACACACACACACACACACACACACTGGCCTGTAAAACACCACACAGCCGCTGTTATTCCTGCAGAGTTCTGAGGGTTTAGGACCTTTCCTGGATGACAGGACCTTAAACAGGGTTAAAGATGGCCTCCCTGTACAGGTCGCTTCATTCACTGATACTCATCCTGGTAATTCTGCATATTTTTGACACATTTTTTGGTCATTTTGCATCAGTTTTCAGTCATTTTTGTCTCTTTAAGGTCATTTTTTGCCTATTTTTAAATGTTTTGCATCCGTTTTCAGTCATTTTTGTCTCTTTAAGGTCATTTTTTGCCTATTTTTAAATGTTTTCCATACTTTTGCATCAGTTTGTGGTCATTTTGTGTCTCGTTTTGATCGTTTTGCAACAATTTGTGGTTAATTTGTGTAACTTTGTGGTCATTTTGCATCAGTTTATGGTCATTTTTTGTCTCTTTTTTAAACGTTTTGCATCAGGTTGTGGTTATTTTTGTCACTTTAAGGTCTTTTTTGTCTCTTTTTGATCATTTTGCATCAGTTTGTGGTCCCTTTGTGTCATTTTTTTGTCATTTTTAAGGTCATGTTGCGTCTCTTTTTGATCGTTTTGCATCAATTTGATGTTAATTTGTGTAATTTTGTGGTCGTTTTGCATCAGTTTATGGTCATTTTTTGTCTCTTTTTAAACATTTTGCATCAGGTTGTTTTTTTTTTTTGTGTCATTTTTAAGATCATGCTGCGTCTCTTTTTGGTCGTTTTGCATCAGTTTGTAATTATTTTTTGTCTCTTTTTGATCATTTTGCATCAGTTTGTAGCTATTTTTGTCTCTTTAAGGTTATTTTTTGTCTCTTTTTTTAAACATTTTGCATTTGTTTGTGGTCATTTTTGTCTCCTTAAGGTCATTTTTTCTCTCTTTTGAAACGTTTTGCGTCATTTTTTGTCCATTTTGTGTCTCTTTCAGGTTGTTTTTTGTACTTTTTAAAGTCATGGTGCATCTCTCCTTGGTCATTCGTGTCTCGTTTTGATCATTTAGTGTAATTTTGTGGTCATTTTGCATCAGTTGGTGGTTATTTATGTGTCTTTATGATCATTTTGCATCAACTTTTGGTCAAGTTGTGTCACTTTGTGGTTGATGTGTGTCATTTTTAAGGTCATGTTGCGTCTCTTTTTGATGGTTTTGCATCATCTTGTGGTATTTTTGTCTCTTCATGGCCATTTTTTGTCACTTTTTAAATGTTTTGCATCAGTTTGTGACCAATTTGTGTAATTTTGTGGTCGTTTTGCATCAGTTTGTGGGGGTTTTTTTGGTCACTTTTAAGGTCATTTTTTGTCTCTTTTTAAACGTTTTGCATCTTTGTGGTCATTTTTGTGTCACTTTGTGGTTGTTTTGTGTCATTTTTAAGGTCATGCTGTGTCTCTTTTTGGTCATTTTGCATCAGTTTGTGCCTTATTTTGTCACTTTCAGGTTGTTTTGTTTACTTTTTATGGTCATTTAGTGTCTTTTTTTCATTGTTTTGCATCATTTTGTGTAATTTTGTGCTCTTTTTGCATCCATTTGTGGTTATTGTTGTCACTTTATGGTCACTTTTGTCTCTTTTTGTTCATTTTGCGTTTCTTTTTGGATTGTTTTGCATCATTTTGTGTAAGTTTGTGGTCATGTATGTCTCTTTATTTTCATTTGGTGTTTCTTTTTTTGACCATTTTGCATATTTTTTGGGACAATTTGCATTTCTTTGTGGTAATTTTTGCCTCTTTAAGGTACGTTTTTGTCTCTTTTTAAGCGTTTTGCATCATGTTGCAGTCATTTTGCATCAGTTTGTTGTCACTTTCGTCTCTTTAAGGTCTTTTTGCGTCTCCTTTTGATTGTTGTGCATCACTGTGTGGTCATTTAGTGTCACTTTGTGGTTGTTTTATGTCATTTTTAACGCCATGTTGCGTCTCTCTATGGTCATTGTGTGTCTCTTTTTGATCGTTTTGACCATTTTGCATCAGTTTGTTGTCATTTTGTGTCTCCTTGAGGTCATTTTAAAGTTCTTTCTGGTCACTTTTGAGTTTTAGAAGTTAAATTTACAACTTCTTCTCAGTCTTTAAGCTTTTTCTCCGATGGCAGCAGGACTTAAACAAAGTTACAAGTTATTCAACTCATTGATATCCACCCTGATAATTCTGCGTATTTCTCTCACACTGGCTTTTTAACGTAACAAAAAGTGAACTGTTCAAGCTGGAGTGTTGCTCACAGTCAGAAACTCTTCTAAAACTGCAGCGTGAGGCGTTCGGTCTGACATTTAGAGGGCGGCTGCTCTCGGTTTCTCTTCTCATTGTGGTCTGGAAACGCTGCCGAAGTTTGAGACGTCACTTTGAGTAAACTGGACAAAAGCATCGGTGGCGGCTCTGGTTCTAATCAGGCATCTGCAGGAAACTATAAATAAAGAAATGATCACAGACGGGACTTAATTCTCCCTGATTAGCTCTAATTTGCTTCCCCTGAATTCTAAGCAGTTACTGGCCTTTTTTTTCTTTGCTCCTGTCACATTTTTCCTCACTGTGGGCTCCGTGACACATTTAGAACCCCGTAGATAACAAAGAAAAGCAAATTTTTAATGATTATTTTGCAAATATTGAGGAAAAAAATGGACTTTGTCTTGTTGTTTGCCGTTCTGTGTCTAGTTTGCGTCGTTTTGTGTCTCACTTTTGTCACTTTGTCTTGTTTTTTGCCTTTTTCTTGCCTAGTTTATGACATTTAGTGGCCTTTTTGGGTTGTTTTATGTGTGTTTTTGGAAGTTTTTGACTTGTTTTCTGTCTTGTTTCTCATTTTGTGTCGTGTTGACTTATTTTTATCTGTTTTGTGTCTCATTTAGTGTCTCTTTGTGGTCGTTTTGTCTCCATGTGCTATCGATATTTAACTATTTCCATGTTTGCAGCCTTTACAAACTGCATTTCTCTCTACTCTGCTCATCATCTCTTTAAAGATGTTTCACCATGATGGATGTATCTCCAACTACTGTCTCCTCTGTTCACTGTTTCTGAGCCATGCTGCATTTATTCTATTGATCCAGCAGGTTTGATTTTCCTCTCAGTCCCTCTGTGGAAACACTGCCTGCAGTTCAACCTAACCACTCTCTGATTTTTTGTCATGTGACTGTTGGTCACAGCTGAGTCAGTCATGGCTTCCTGGTTGCACCAAGAAGCACATAATTTTTTGTTTTTTACAGAATCTGGTTCGAGCAAACGATTTATTTTTGGCGAATTTTTATAAGGGGAAGTATAGAATAATTTCCGTCACACACACGAGGAGTTCGAGGACCATCAGAAAGTTGGGAAATCTGAGGATTCCTTCTGTTTTCACAGTTTGAAAACGTGCCTGAGCTCTCATTCAATCTTTAAAAACAACCTGCTCTGCGTTGCATTTAATCTGGTCAAGCTTCTGTTGACGTTGCGAGCCGTTATGCAAAAGAGCGGCCGGCGTGACATCAGTGAAACTTAAAATGCAAAGCAGAGCGACGGGGAGACGCGAACGCTCCGCCAGCTGCAGCCGAGCGACTTCCCGCTGTCCGGGTTAAAAACAGCAGCCGTTTCCCTGAAAGCCCAAAACGAGTCAGAAACCCAGAATGAGTCGTCCGGCTGCTCGACATTCCCCCTGGTTTCTCTATTTTCCTTCACGTCACTCTCAGACGCACGTTACGAGGCCCGAGTCCAGCGCCGACCTACTCTAAATACCGTAAATCAACATGGCAGACGGCGACGTCGCTCCCCACGGCGACTCAGGGCCGCAGCGTTCAGACGGCTGAGGACACGAGCAAACAGAGCTGGTTCTGCATTTTATGGCATGTTGAGTCACTTTAAGGTCATTTTATGTCTCTTTTTGATCATTTTGCATCAGTTTGTGGTCATTTTTGTCTCTTTAAGTTAATTTTTTGTCTCTTTGTAAACGTTTTGCATCAGTTTGTGGTCATTTTTGTCTCTTCAAGGTCATTTTATGTCTCTTTTTAAATGTTTTGCATCATTTTTGCATCAGTTTGTGGTCATTTTTGTCTCTTTAAGGTCATTTCTTGTCTCTTTTTAAATGTTTTGCATCATTTTGCATCAGTTTGTTGTCATTTTTGTCTCTTTAAGGTCATTTTTTGTCTCTTTTTAAATGTTTTGCATCATTTTTGCATCACTTTAAGGTCATTTTGTGTCTCTTTGATCATTTTGCATCCGTTTGTTTTCATTTTTGTCTCTTTCAGGTCATTTTTTGTCTCTTTTTAAATGTTTTGTATAATTTTTGCATCACTTTAAGGTCATTTTGTGTCTCTTTTTGATCATTTTGCATCCGTTTGTGGTCATTTTTGTCTCTTTAAGGTCATTTTATGTCTCTTTTTAAATGTTTTGCATCATTTTACTTCAGTTTAAGGTCATTTTGTGTCTCTTTTTGATCATTTTGCATCCGTTTGTGGTCATTTTTGTCTCCTTGAGGTCGTTTTAAAGTTCTTTCAGGTCATTCAGTGTCTTTTTTGATTGTTTTGCATCATTTTGCATCAGTTTAAGGTCATTTTGTGTAATTTTTAAGGTCATGTTGTGTCTCTTTTTGATTGTTTTGCATCATTTTTGCATTTCATTGTTGTCATTTTGCATCTTTAAGGTTTTTTTAAAACGTTTTCCATCAGTTTGTGGTCATTTTGTGTCTCTTTTTAAACATTTTGCATCAGTTTGTGGTCATGCTGCGTCTTTTTATTGTCATTTTGTTTCTCTTTTTGATCGTTTTGCATAATTTTGGGGTCAGTTTGTTTTTCTTTGTGGTCATTTTTGTCTCTTTAAGGTAATTATTTGTCTAATTTCTAAACAGTTTTGCATCATTTAGCATCAACTTGTTGTCATTTTGTGTCTCTTTGAGGTCATATTGAGGCTCTTTTTGGTCCTTTTATGTCACTTTGTTGTGTTTCTATGTTAGACTTTTTAAATTTCTATCACATGTTGGTCTTTTTGTGTAATTTTTTTGGTTCTATGATTACTTTGTGGTCAGATTTTAGTTGTTTGCATCACTTTGTTGTCGTCTCTTGTCAACTTGTGACCATTTTATCACACTTTGTGTTGTGTTTTTTCATCATTTCACCTCAGCTTGTGGTCATCCTGTGACTCACTGCGGTGGTTTATGTCACTTGGTGTTCCTTCCCTTCCCATCATTTCGCATTAAAGAACCCACATTCTGCTTTTTGGTTCCTCCTTTAGCTGCTTTTAGAACTCCTGTCTAGCAGCTGGTTTAACCCCGAACCAATGAGTTGCTGCTTTACAGTTCACAGCATCATTTCCTCTCTAAAGTTGCTTCTGCTTATAGAAATCTGGTTTTACTAACCAACAGTACCTGGAACCAGCCGACCAATCAGAACAGGCTAACAGGAGGGGGGTCCCTTACGATATGACAACAAACTAATGCAAAACGTTTACAAAGAGATAGAAAATGACCATGAAGAGACAAAAAGGACCACAAAGAAATGCAAAATGTCTCTAAAATGATGCCAAACGATGAAAAAGAGACACAAAATGACCAGAAAGAGATGCAAAATGTCAACAATCTGATGCATAACGATCAAAAAGAGACAAAAAAAAAATACCAGAAAAAACTTTAAAATGACCTCAAAGAAACAAAAATGACAACAAAATGATCAAAAATAGACATAAAATGACCGTAAAGAGACAAAATTGACCATAAACTGAAGCAAAATGATGCAAAATATTTAAAAAGAGACAAAAAACGACCTTAAAGAGTCAAAAATGACCACAAAATCATGCAAAACGATCAATGAGGGACACAAAATGACCACAGACGGATGCAAAATGATGCAAAATGTTTAAAAAGACACAAAAATGACCACAAAAAAATGCAAAATGGCCCCAATCAGATGCCAAACAATCAAAAAGAGACAAAAAATAATCAGAAGGAACTTTAAAATAACCTCAGAAAGACACGATATGACAACAAACTGATACAAAATGATGCCAAATGTTTACAAAGAGACAGAAAATGACCATAAAAAGACAAAAATGACCATAAAGAACTTTAAAATGACCTCAAATAGACGAAAATGACAACAAAATGATCAAAAATAGACATTAAATGACCGTAAAGAGACAAAAGTGACCATAAACTGAAGCAAAATGATGCAAAATATTTAAAAAGAGACAAAAAAACGACCTTAAAGAGTCAAAAATGACCACAAAATGATGCAAAACGATCAATAAGAGACACAAAATGACCACAAAATGATGAAAAAATTGTCAAAAAGAGACAAAAAAGAACACAAACCAATGCAAAATGACCACAAAATAATGTAAAATGACCAAAAACAGACAAAAAATGACCATAAAGAGACAAAATGACCCCAAAACGATGAAAAAATTGTCGAAAAGAGACAAAAATTACCATAAACCGATGCAAAATGACCACAAAATAACGTAAAATAATCAAAAATAGACACAAAATGACCAAAAACAGACAAAAAATGACCATAAATGGACATAAATAACCACAAACTGATGCAAAATGAACAGAAAATAATGTAAAATAATCAAAAATAGACACAAAATGACTTTAAAGGCACATAAATGACCTTAAACTGATGCAAAATGTTCAAAAAGAGACAAAAAAATACCAGAAAGAACTTTAAAATGACCTCAAAGAGACAAAAATGACAACAAAATGATCAAAAATAGACATAAAATGACTGTAAAGAGACAAAATTGACCATAAACTGAAGCAAAATGATACAAAATATTTAAAAAGAGACAAAAAACGACCTTAAAGAGTCAAAAATGACCACAAAATGATGCAAAACGATCGATAAGAGACACAAAATGACCACAAAATGATGAGAAAATTGTCAAAAAGAGACAAAAAAGAACACAAACCGATGCAAAATGACCACAAAATAACGTAAAATGATCAAAAATAGACACAAAATGACCAAAAACAGACAAAAAATGACCATAAATGGACATAAATAACCACATACTGATGCAAAATGAACACAAAATAATGTAAAATGACCAAAAACAGACAAAAAATGACCATAAAGAGACAAAATGACCCCAAAAGATGAAAAAATTGTCGAAAAGAGACAAAAATGACCATAAACCGATGCAAAATGACCACAAAATAACGTGAAATGACCAAAAATAGACACAAAATGACCAAAAACAGACAAAAAATGACCATAAATGGACATAAATAACCACAAACTGATGCAAAATGAACACAAAATAATGTAAAATAATCAAAAATAGACACAAAATGACCTTAAAGGCACATAAATGACCCTAAACTGATGCACACTTGGTCAAAAAGAGACAAAACAACCACAAAGTGACATAATATGATGAAAAATGACGTTTTATGTCGCCATGGAAACACAGACTGTCCATAGAGACGCAAAACAACTTCAGAATAATGTAAAGTAACGGTGGAGTGATAGAAAAAGATCCCATAAAGACACAAAATGACCCCAGAAATGTGTAAAACAGTGATGGAGTGTTTCTGAGGCTTTTTGAATGTTACATGTTGCTTCGTCTCGCTGTCTGCAGACATGATGTGTTTCAGGGGACTGATGTCCTTCTAATGTCGGCTCCTGCTGCTGAACGTGGACTCAGCGTTAAACCTGCCGGTCCTGAAGCGATCCGAGGCGTTTCGTAGCGGTTCAACTTCTCCCTAGTAAGAGGAAGAGTTCACTTCTCGGTGACAACAGCAGCCCGGCTGTGAGAAACTGTGCAGAGTCTGTGCAGCTCCGCTTCCTGATGCGGTCGGTTGGTGCGTCACTCAGCCTGCAGCAGCGAGCCTCAGCCCCAGCCTGGCCCTAATCCTAATCTCAGACATCTCTGCACCAGGCTGGTCTGATTACAGGCTGCACAAAGGCAGGAAACTCTGCTCCAGCCTCATAATCTCAGAAATCTTAGCAAAGAAAGCAAAAAAACAAAAAAAAAACACCTCCCCCAGACGTTTTCATGCGTCTGGAGCGGCGGGTTATTGTGTCGCTTTGTGGAAGAGCCTCAGATGTTTGCAGAAGCAGAACCACAGGATGCAGCTGATCACGTCACCGATCCACAAAGCAGAAGCAGAACCAGGGTTTGTCGGTGCTTTTACTTTGAAGAGACCAGATTCTGCACATTTACAGGTTTCTCACTGTAGAACATATGAGCTAAAACACATCCAGCTCCCTCATTTTAGAGACATTTTGCATTTCTTTGTGGTCATTTTTGACTCTTTATGGTCATTTTGTGTCTCTTTGTAAACGTTTTCCATCAGTTTGTTGTCCTTTCGTGTCTCTCTGAGGTTATTTTAAAGTTCCTTCTGGTTATTTTTTGTCTCTTTTTGATTGTTTTGCCTCTGATTGGGGTCATTTTGCATTTCTTTATGATCATTTTTGTCTCTTTTTAAACATTTTGCATCATTTTGCATCCATCTGTGATCACTTTTGTCTCTTTGTGGTCATTTTGTGTCTCTCATCAATCGTTTTGCATCATTTTGTGGTCATTTTTGACTCTTTTTGACCATTTTGCATCAGTTTGTGGTCATTTATGTCACTTTATGGTCATTTTTGTCTCTTTAAGGTCATTTTGTGTTTATTTTTGATCATTTTGAATTATTTTGTTGTCATTTTACATCAGTTAATGGTCATTTATGTCACTTTATGGTCATTTTTCATCAGTTTAAGGTCATTTTTGTGTCTATTTTTGATCTTTTTACATTATTTGTGGTCATTTTTTGCCCTTATAAGGTCATTTTGTGTTTATTTTTGATCATTTTACATTATTTGTGGTCATTTTTTGCCTCTATGAGGTCATTTTGTGTTTATTTTTGATCATTTTAAATTACTTTGTTGTCATTTTACATCAGTTTATGATCATTTTGAATCAGTTTAGGTCATTTTGCATCACTTTATGGTCATTTTTTGTCTCTTTAAGGTCATTTTGTGTTTATTTTTGACCATTTTAAATTATTTTGTTGTCATTTTACATCAGTTTAAGGTCATTTTTGTCCCTTTATGATAATTTTGCGTCAGTTTATGGTCATTTTTTGTCTCTTTAAGGTCATTTTGTGTCTATTTTTGATCATTTTACATTATTTTCGGGTAATTTTGCATCAGTTTGGGGTCATTTTTGTCTCTCTGTGGTTGTTTTATGTAAGTTTTAAGTTGTTTTGTAGCTCTACCGTCATTTCTCTCATACTTTCTCTTAACTTTGTAGTTGCTCTGCATGACATTTAATTATTTTCTGGTCATTTTGCATCTATTTGTGGCTATTTCTAGTCAGCTTATACACTTTATAGTTGTATTTTGTGTCTCTGCGGCCATTTTTTTTGTCATTGTGCGTCACTTTGTGGTCGTTTCACGTCTCTTTTTTGCTGGCTTAATTCGCTGCCTAGCCTTTTTTTGCATCTCTGTATACGTTTACTACAAATTTGCATCACTTTTTGGATGCTTTATGTCTTTTCAAGGCAATTTTGTCTCTCTTTGTGGTCATTTTATGGAATTTTATGCCACTTTGTGATCTTTATTACGTCTGTTTGTGGTGCTATTACAATTTTAAGTCACTGTACATCAGTTTGTGGTCATTTTATGTTGTTTTTTAGCCTTTTTTTGTGTTTTCATGACACTTTTTAGTCATCTCACTTAACTTTACAGTCATTTTACATCACTTTGGGGTCATTTTATGTTGCTTTTTAGCCTTTTTTTGTGTTCTTATGACATATTTTAGTCATCTCACTTAACTTTACAGTCATTTTACATCACTTTGGGGTCATTTTATGTTGCTTTTTAGCCTTTTTTTGTGTTCTTATGACATATTTTAGTCATCTCACTTAACTTTACAGTCATTTTACATCACTTTGGGGTCATTTTATGTTGCTTTTTAGCCTTTTTTTGTGTTCTTATGACATATTTTAGTCATCTCACTTAACTTTACAGTCATTTTACATCACTTTGGGGTCATTTTATGTTGCTTTTTAGCCTTTTTTTGTGTTCTTATGACATATTTTAGTCATCTCACTTAACTTTACAGTCATTTTACATCACTTTGGGGTCATTTTATGTTGCTTTCTAGCCTTTATTTTGCATTTTTTGTGTTCTTATGACACTTTTTAGTCATCTCACATAACTTTACAGTCGTTTTGTGGTCATTTTGTGTCTCTTTGTACTTTTTTAAATGGCTTTCCGTCCATAAATGTTGACTGATCACAGCTCTGACACCTCATTCATCGTCCAGTTGAGCTCGACGACACTTTCTCAGTAAATCAGCTGCTGTTTTTTGCTGCACAGGTGTTGCCTCCACCTGTCAATCGCACCAACCCCAGCCAGGTAAAGACTCTTTAAACCCCCAGCAGCAGCAGATTCCTTCATCTCAGACCTTTTTGTGACCGAGGGCGCGACAGGGGAAGCCGACTTCTTGAGCTTCTTACGCAAAACGTGATGCAGGTTCGGCTTCTGCGACTCAATTCTTCTGCTGCTCTTGAAAAAAACACAACAAGAACTCGAAAAGCAGCAGCGAGAATCTGAGTTTTGGACAAACGATCGCTGCTGAAACCGTCTTGGCAGCGGCTCCGGGTTTCACAGAGCTGTTTTTTACCTTCCCCCCCCCCTCCTCCTCCCTCACAATCATCTCAGTTATGCGCCGAGCGTTGGAGAGTCGACGCTCCTTTGCCTCCTCTTTCGGGTCAGCATTGTTCCCCCGCTGCCCACAGAGCCCAGAACAACAGCTCCACTCAGGAAATGCACATTCACGCTGGAAAAAAAAAAACCCTCTTCCTCATATTTCGACGACGACGCACGAGGAGACGTGCACGGAGGAGCTAGCGTTAGCGTCGAGGACTGATAAATGACTCAACGCGACACGGACGACTCACAGATCAACACTTCAGGAGACGTCAGCCACCGAAGCAGCTGATCAGACCTGCGACATTCTGGAGCTGGTGAAGTTTAAAACTCCGGTTTCCAAACTCACGAATGAACTTTTTATGCTTCACCACAACACAAAACCTCAGACACGACAAGTTAATTCAGATAAACTGATGAGCAACTAATTAAAAGGGAGCTGCACTGATAGACGCCGTCATTATCACACATGGAAACTGGATTTATGTCTTTTTATGTCACTTTATAGTAACTTTTCTTCATTTTGTGGTCATTTTATGTCACTTTATATTGACTTAGCTTCATTTCATGGTTATATTTTGTCTCTTTGTGGTGGTTTTTCATCACTTTCTGATAATTTTGCATGTCTTTGTGCTAATTTAATATCAATTTATGTCATTTTATATCACTTTATAGTGGCTTTTCTTAATTTTGTGGTCATTTTATGTCAATTTTTGGCCATTTAGTGCCTATTTGTGCTCATTTTACATAACTATGATCATTTTATGTCACTTTATATCGACTCAGCTTCATTTCATGGTTATATTTTGTCTCTTTGTGGTGGTTTTTCATCACTTTTTGGTCATTTTTCATGTCTTTGTGCTAATTTAATATCAATTTATGGCCATTTTATGTCTGTTTTTAGTCTTTTTATGTCACTTTATTGTAACTTTTCTTCATTTTGTGATCATTTTATGTCACTTTCTGTCCATTTAGTGCCTGTTTGTGCTTATTTGACATCACTGTGATCATTTTATGTCTCTTTTTAGTCTTTTTATGTCACTTTATATTGACTCAGCTTCATTTCATATTTATATTTTGTCTTTTTGTGGTAGTTTTTCCATCACTTTTTGATCATTTTGCATGTCTTGGTGCTAAGTTACCATCAATTTATGGTAATTTTATGTATCTTTATAGTCTTTTTATGTCACTTTATATCGACTCAGTTTCATTTTATGGTTATATTTTGTCTCTTTATGGTAATTTTTCATCTCTTTGTGCTTATTTTACATCACCATGATCATTTTATGTCACTTTTTAGTCTTTTCATGTCACTTAATATTGACTTTGCTCTATTTGTGGTAGTTTTTCATCACTTTCTGGTCATTTTGCATGTCTTTCTGCAAATTTAATATTAATTTACGTTCATTTTATGTCATTTTATGGTAACTTTTCTTCATTTTGTGTCACTTCCTGATAATTTTTCATCTCTTCATGCTACTTTACATCACTACGATCAGTTTATGTTACTTAATATTAACTTTGCTCTCTCCGTGGTTTTCATCCCTTTTTAGTCATTTTGCATGTCTTCATGCTAATTTAATATCAATTTACGATCATTTTTTGTCTCTTTATAGTCTTTTTATGTCACTTTAGATTACCTTTGCTTCACTTTGTGCTTATTGTTTGTATCCCTGTGATTATTTTGCATATTTCTGTGTCATATAATGCCTCTTAAGTTGTTTATGTGACTTTATACTGGCTTTACTTCGATTTGTGGTGATTTTTTCCCACTTTCTGGTCATTTTCATCACTATGTGGTCGTCTTATGTCTCTTTATAGTCTTTCTGTGTCGATCATTAGCGACTTGGCCTCATTTTGTGGTGATCTTTTGTCACTTTCTGGTCATTTTTCATCTCTTTGTCCTCATTTTACATCACTGTGGTCATTCTGTGTCAGTTTATAGTCTTTCTGTGTCAATTTATACTGACTTTGCTTCATTTTATGGTTGTATTTTATCTCTCTGTGGCGATCTTCCATCAATTTGTGGTGTTTTTTTTTAACTGTGCTAAATGTAAACTTAAGTATTTCATAACATCCTCTGGTTTCCACACTTCTTGTCCACATGTGGAACAAATTTCAGACTCACTGAGAGAAAGTTTCAGAGTCAGCTGTGAGCCAAAACAGCTAAAATTTGCATTTTATAGTGTTTTTTTCTAATAGATAACAACTGGAAGCTACTGACAAAACATATTTGCATGAATTCAGAACCATAAAATGAAGGGATTCAATCAAACATTGACAGTTTACAGCAGATATCTTCACCGTGCTGCGAAAATATAGATAACAGCAGCAGATTTAAGGCCTGATAGAGGCAGAACTGATGGTGTCGGACTGTGCAGGTGGAATGTTGACCTACATAAAGCAGATTCAACACACATTCAGTCTTTGGAAGCTGCTTTGTTCGGGGTAAACGCACGATGAAGCGGTTGGGGTGGAAAATTATCTCCAACAAGAGACACTCCAGGAGAAATGACACCCCGAGTGACGACTAGAGAAGCAGGGGAAGGTTTTCTGGGCGACTCTCCGGCCGTCTCTCAGCGCCGACGTCGACCGGCCAAAGTTCGAAGGCTGCCACTGAAACCGCGATCAATAAAACGCCGCTGACAGCTGCAGCAAAAACCACCGAGAGGAAGAGCTCGTTGTGTTTATCGCCGATTAATCTGCTCATCACTCGCGGAGAAAGTCCCACAGCCCGAAGCGACGAGTCCGTGGAAATACCCGCAGCTAACGACGAGCTACAACAAGAAGATGGTGAAACTTTGAGGATTAAATCGTCGAGGAAAAGGAAATCATTATCTGAAGTCGTCTCCATGTCAAACAACAATCACACAATCAGACTTTCTACGAATACGCGACTGAATGAGCAGGAAGAAAGACGATTTACAGATGATTCAAAGGAAATTCCAGGGAAACCAGCAACCAGAGCACCTCAGGAGAATCCAGATATACACAGGGAGAGCTAATTAAAACTAAATCAACACCGTAAAACAAAATAAATCCATTAAAAAATGATGAAAATCTGACAGCAAAAGTCCCAGAAAAAAATGTAAAATACTGAAATGTTCACAAACTGTAAAATAATAATAATAATAATTAAGTATACAGTAGTTTTATGGTCACACGTGGTAAAACAGTTAATTATTATTATTATATGTAAAAAATACAGATTTTTTTTCTTGTTTGTTTTTTAACAGTCAATATGTAAATTGACAGTAAAAAGAAAAGAAAATATTTGGAAAATAATTATAATTTTATCCAATTTAAATACATTTTTTACAGTAAAAATGTACATTAATTCATTTTTTTAACATTTTGTTTAATTTTATTATTTTTATTAACTGTAATTTAAATTTAATATAAATTCAATTTCTGTAAAATAACATTTTAAAAAATAATTTAATATATTTCAGTCCTTAACATACATATTTTTTCCTTCAAATAATGGCAAATATTCACAGAATAATTCTATTTTTCCTGATTTAAATACAGTAAAACTAACAGTACAGTTCTGGCCTGGTTTTTTGGGGTATTTTATTTTGAGGGAGACATAATTGTAAATATTTGTAGAGTAATCATATTTATTTTTCCTGATTTAAATACAGTAAAACATTTTTAAAGGAGTTAACGTGTAGATTTTTTCTGTAATTTTATTAGTTATTAATTAAATTTAACAAAACTGTACATTTTTGTAAAATAACAATTAAAAAAATAATTTAACATATTTCAGGCCTTTATATACATATTTTCCCTTCAAATAATTGCAAATATTTGTAGAATAATTATATTTTTACTTATTTCAAACTTGCAAAACAATTTTTTAAAGAGGTTAACATGTAGATTTCTTCTGTGATTTTATTAGTTATTAATTATAATTTAACAAAACTGTAAATTTCTGTAAAATAACAATTAAAAAAATATTTTAACATATTTTAATCGTTAATATACACATTTTTCCCTTCAAATAACTGTAAATATCTGTAGAATAATTATATTTTTCCTGATTTGAATACAATAAAATACAATAAAACACTTTTTCTTGAGCGTGTAGATTATTTTTCTATGATTTTACTAGTTATTATCTGTAATTTAACAAAGCTGAGAAATTCAGTAAAATAACAGCAAAGTGTGCAAAAAGTTCCAGTTAAAAATATTAATTTTTTACACTGCAGCATAACAACTGTAGAGGAACATAAACAGCTCGTCTCTGCTTTCTAGTGAGCTTCCGGCCTGTTTTCAGTCTCGGCGTCGACTTTTCTCTGCTTCATTCGGCTGCAAACACCTTCAAAGAATCTGCTACGGATCCAGCTAACCACAGCGCCTGCAATCAGACGGAGCTAGCAGGTCGCAGGTGAAGCGTTTAGCATCCAACCAGCCACACATTCCTCTCAGGAGCTGGTGGAGACCAAAGCCAGAGCTACAAACGGGTCAATTCAAGCCTTAGATGAATCCTAATGTTGAAACCTGCAAACAGTTTCACCCCAAAGCGCCTTCAGACATCAGTTCCTGCAGGTTTGCATTACTCAGCTAACGTTTGCATGCAGCTCCACTTTATTAGCCTCTGATAGCGCCTCATAAAGCTAATCAGCAGGTTTTATTGCCCGTCAGTGCTTTAATGAAGTGGTCACATGACGTGCGGGGTGAAATAGTAGCTTGTAACGTACGCTGACAAGCAGGAACCAGGAATCAGGCAGCTTCACAGTGAGACGGCGTTTGCTAACAAGCTAACGGGAAGCACCAGGGTCGACGTTAGCATCCAGGAAGTAGTGAGTTAGATCACACTGACGGACGCTGCAGTGACTTAAAGCTTCACACGACTACTAATGAGTCACCTGATAATTATTTTATAGATTAATTAACGAGTTGTTGGTTGAGAAAACAGTGGGAAAAGCAAACTGCAGCTGCAACGAGGGCCTTAAATGTCTTTTTTTATGTGATAAAAACAGTCAAAAAGCCCAAATATTCAGTTTCTGTTGATACGATTCAAAGAAAAGCTGCAAATCTTCTCATTTCAGAAGCGTCAGCTAGAAAACAAGCCATGTGTTTTCACTGTTTTTGCCTAAAAATGCTAATTTTCTGCAAGTTAGCTTCTAAAAATGAACAATAAATTGATTAGTTTTCACTTTTAAATGAATCGCCAATGTTTTGCTAATCAAATTATCATTTTTGAGTAATGGTTTTTTTAAAAAGCCTCTTAAATGTGAATATTTTCTGGTTTACTTCCTCCTCTATGACAGTAAACTGAACAAAACAGGACATTTGTCATCGTCATTAATCGAGAAAATAATCAACAGTGAGAATAATCTTTACTTACATCCCAAATTGTTGGACATAAACAGCAGAAATACACCTATTAAACCTCCTCAGACGTCCTTAAATGTCTTGTTTTGTGTAAATTAACAGTCAAAATTCATAATATTTCAGTTTAAACTGATATAAGACAGAGAAAAGCAACAAATCCTGTCCTTTTAGATGCTGAAACCACAACATTTTGGACATTTCTTCTCTATTCTCACTAATAAATGTGAATATTTTCAGTTATTTTTCACATTTTCTACCATTTTATCGACCCAACAACAAACAGATTAATCAAACAAAAACAGAATCTGTGTTATTTTCACAGTTAACACAAGTTTTGAAAATTATTTTTCACTATAAAATTAAACTACTTTTTACTGCATATAAATCAGCAAAAAAAATAATAATTAAAAAAAATTATGTTGTTTTGTTATTTTACAGAAAAAATAGTCATTAACATGTCAACGCTAAAAACTGTAGATAACTCTAAAATGAATTTTTTACAAATATAAATTTGTACTTTTTACGTTTCGCCATAAAATTACACGTTTTTACTGTATTTAAATCAGTGAAACATATAATTATTTTATAGATACATACTAAATTATCTGTAATTGTCTATTAATTATCTGTGTTTTGTTAAATTACAGATGATATCAAGTAAAATCACTGAAAAAAGTATGAATGCAGTATTTAAATCTGCTAAAAATGTCATTATTTTCCAGATATTTGCTGTTATTTTCACTGTTTTTTTTTACTTTTTACTGAACATTTATTTTCTACTGCTGCCAGATTTGAACCGTTGTTGTTTTTCTTTTGTTTATATATATTTAATAATGTACAGGACGAAGAAAAGCAGCTCAGTTTTTGGCTTTTCTGCATTAAATGTGACCATAAAGAGACGCCGGAGGACTTCAGATGAGCTGATTAATGAAATAGTTGCAGGTTAATTTCCATTTTGCTGATTAGTGAATATGATAAATGAGAATCCTGAAGGGTTTTAATGGTGAACGTCGCTGCAGGGTTGCATTTCTGTAAACAGACTGAACGTCCTCCTTACTGCCAGAGAGGAATCAGACTGGGTGTAATTATTAACCTCGACAGGAGCCACGGCGGCCGTAATCAATTGTAATAATTCAGCAGAACAACGGCGCTAATAAAAGCCTTTATTTCCCCTCCTGTTATTATCAACACTGGTGACATTTAGCACAAAGCCCGGCCCTTTGTTTTATCAACACACCTGGTTCGAGGCTTTCTGGACGTCTGCCGATCACACCCACACAGGGACGAGGTGAACGCAGCCGCCTTCAGGATGTTATTGTTGCTCCTGAGATTCACCTGAGCTCAGGTGGTTTCTAGTTTACAGGGAAGTCAGACCTTCAGAGAGCGTCGTAAAGATCAATAATGTGTGCCGAATTTATTTTATATAGGAATATTTATGAAGTTAAACCTTCAGAGAGCGTCGCAAAGATCGATAATGTGCACTGAAGTTATTGTAATAACCATTTTTAAAGCTTAAATAGTTCAAAAATGTCCAAAATGTTCCAGTTCCAGCCTCTGAAATGAGAAAATGTGTTGCCTTTTTCCATATTTTGTCAGTTTAAACAGAAATAATTTGAATTTTGACAGTTAATTTACACTAAACAAGTCATTTAAGGACGTCTGAGGAGGTTTAATAGGTGTATTTCTGCTGTTTTTTGACCAAAACTTGTGGCCTCAAGAGTAATAATGACAAAGATTCTTTTTTATGGATTAATCTCTTAGTTGTTTGGTGGATAAAATGGCAGAAAATGGTAGAAAATGGTAAAAAATGTTCAAAAATGTGAAAAATAACTGAAAATATTCACATTTAATAGCGAGAACAGTGAAGAAATGTCCAAAATGTTCCAGTTCCAGCCTCAAAAATGAGAAAATGTGTTGCTTTTCTCTGCATTATATCAGTTTAAACAGAAATAATTTGAGTTTTGACAGTTAATTTACACTAAACAGGACATTATAGGACGTCTGAGGAGGTTTAATAGGTGTATTTCTGCTGTTTTTTGACCAAAACTTGTGGCTTCAACAGTGAAAATAACACCGTTTATTATTTTATGGATTAATCTTAGTTGTTTGGTCGAAAAAATGGCAGAAAATGGTCAAAAATGTAAAAAAAAACCCAGATAATATTCACATTTAATAGTGAGAACAGTGAAAAAATGTCCAAAATGTTCCAGTTCCAGCCTCTGAAATGATATATATATATATATATATGTGTGTGTGTATACATATATATATATATATATGTATATATATGCTTATTTATATACAGTAAAAAAAAAGTTTAATTTTGCAGTAAATAGTTGTAAAAGAACAAAATGATTAAATAAATATGAATTGAATAAATATAAATCATAAAATACATTAGTATGTTATATATTTATATTATAGTAAATATAAATAATAAAATATATGAATATATTGTATATTATAATAAATATAAATCATAAAATACATTAGTATGTTATATATTTATATTATAGTAAATATAAATAATAAAATATATGAATATATTGTATATTATAATAAATATAAATCATAAGATATATTAGTATAGAAAATATTTATATTATAATAAATATAGATAATAAAATATATTAGTATAGTATATATTTATATTAAAATAAATATAAATTTTAATAAAATTAAAATAGATACAGATTTTTGCTGTGGACAGTTATTTACAGTTTTGGGTTGGTTTTTTTTTTTACAGTTAACATGTTAATTAATAGTTTTCTGCCTTTTTGCTAAATATTTATCATCAATTTAACAAAACAAAGAATATCTGTAAAGTAAACAAGTTATTTACTATTATTTATTTACTGTTATTTACTTTTTAATCCTAAAATTAAAAAATTAAATTAAAACTTGCTTTCTGTGATTTTTATTATTTATAATCTGTCATTTAACAAAAAAAAATGTTGAAAAAAATAAATAGTTTGTTTTTGCAGCGTCGGATGATGAACTGATACTTTTGGACTTTTGGTTGATCAAAACAAGATATAGCCTGAACCATAACTGCATGTGTTGATGAAGAGCCTCCTTCTTCTTCTTCACTCCGTTTATTGATCAAATGACTCGTTAGACGTGGTTTCTAAGGGCTGAGATGTTTGTCTCACCTCAGAGATGATTCACGAAGAAGAAAAGCTGCAAACCAGGAAACTGAAGCTGCACAACAAAACATCTGAGGCAGCGAGAACGATGTGAAAAAAGACGAATGAACTTGTTCTGCTGCTTCAGTTTGACCGACCGGCAGTAAATCTGTCCGGTGGAGCTTCATTTACTCTGATTTAGGGCCTCGTGGACACACTGAGTTTCGGTTTTTGACTTTAATTACAACACTCAGAGTTTGTTTACACCGAGGCTCCGCTTGTGAGCGAGGAAACAAACCACGTGGGAACATCTCAGCTGCTCTGGTGTAAAACTCCTGGACCTTTCTAAGATATTTCACCACAAAAACACCTCATTATTCTAAACACGCTGCAGCCCTGAAGCTCGGTGACGTTTCAAAGCTTCTTTTATTGCCTCCAGCTGATCAACAGAACCAGTACTGGACCCTATAAACCAGTTTAAGACCAGTTAATAAACTAATTAACTCAATTATAAGAGCTGTGTTGACATAATGATGCTGAATCTCAAATATTAACTGCTAATGCCAGTAAACTTTAGGTGTAAAACGTGAAAAATTAACATTTAACAAACAATTTACTGTTATTTTACCTGATTTATGCATAAACGCAGCCACGATTATCAATAAACTCGAACATAAAACGCGTCCTTGGAAGGTCTGAAGTGTCATTTTTTAATCAGTTGACCGTTTCTTTATCATTTACCGTGAAATTACAGATAATATGGAGTGAAATCACAGCAAAATAAAACAAGCCGAGACGAAGTAAACTAAACAATGTCCACGTCAAAAACCTGCTTTAGCTCTTTAAATTAAAATGACGCTCTTTTTACTTTGTGTAAATCAGCATGAATGTCGTGTTTTGTTAAATTACAGATAATATTAAAGAAAATCACCAAAAAAATTTAATTTACATGTTAATAAAGAGGCCAAAATAGTAAATAATGAAAAATCTGTATGTCTATAGCTGGTAATTTGTTCTTTAATATCATGTGATCATAACATTACACTGTTAAACTCTATTTTAATCAGCTAAAAATGTCATTATTTTACAGATTATTTACATTTTTAGCAGGTTTTTAATGTTGTAGTATTTCACCATTTTTTACAGTTAACATGTAAAATACTTTTTCTGTGACTTGTCGTAAATATTATCTGTAATTTAAGAGAATATTTCTTAATATACATAAATAGTAAATATCTGGAAATGTTCTTTTCACTGTTTTAAACACGTAAAAGTTGTGTATTTTTATGGTCAAACATTGTTAAAGAACAAATTGAACTTTATAAAAATTGTAAATTTACAATTTTTTGTTGTTTTTACAGTTAACAAGAAAAAAACTTTTCCTATGACTTGTAGTAAATATAAACTGTAATTTAATGAAACTTAGAAAATCTGTAACATAACAGTAGAAAAAACAAAAAGAACCATTTTTAAATCCTTAATATACATAAACGGCAAATATCTGGATTTTTAAGTTTTCACTGGTTTAAACACAGTAAAAAAAGTAATTTTACAGTTAATTTATGAAAACAGTAAATGTTTATGTGCACATTATTTAAAGTTTAGGCCTGTTTTTGTTTGTTTGTTTGTTTGTTTTTACAGTTACCATGTAAATTAATGGTTTTCTGTAGTTTTTTTTCTCCTGTGACTTTATTGGTTCATGTTTGTAAATCACCAAAAAGTGTAAAAATTGTAAAATAACAATTAATTAATTTATTATTATTATTATTATCATTATTCTGTCCTTAATGTGGATAATTTCTCTTTCAGATTACAACAAATATGTCAAGATTTTTTTGTCTTTGCTGATTAAATACAGTAAAAGTTATAAATTTATGGAGAACTACAGCTATGAGTCCCCCTAGTGGAGCAAAATGAAGACATCTGTTAAATAAATAAACAAACTAATAAATAAACAAATAAGATGTGGACATTCACAGTTGTGGCCTCTTTTATTGTGGTTCTTATTATTTATCCTGTGATCGTACAAGATATTATCTGTAATTTAACAAAACAGGAAAAAAATCTGTAAAATAACAGTAAAAAAAAATATCCGTACCATTTTTAAATCCTTAATATACATAAACAGATTTTTTTTCACTGAATTAAATACAGTAAAAATGTGAAAGAACAAACTACCCTGTATAAAAATACTAAATTTTAATGTGTGCATTATTTAAAGCTTAGGCCAGTTTTTTTTTTTTTTTTTTACAGTTAACATGTAAATTAATGAGTTTTTTCTGAGACTTTACTGGTTATTGTTTGTAAATCACCAAAAAAAGCTAGTCAGATTTTTTTTTTACATTATTCAATCCTTAATATAGATAATTTATTTTTCAGAAAACAGCAAATAAAGGTAAAGCTTTTTTTCTTTGCTGATTAAATACAGTAAAAATTGTAATTTTATGGCCACCCAGAGCTTTATGTCCCCCTAGTGGACATTTGTAAAATAATAATAATAATAATATTTTTTATTATTATTATCATATCACTACTATTATTATATTATTATTATTATATTTTATTATTATTATTATATTTTATTATTATTATCATTATTATATTACTATTATTATTATTATTATTATTATTCTGTGATTGTACAAAACATGATGTGTACTTTAACTACTCAGGGAACCATGTGTAAAATAACAGTAAAGGGTTTTTGGGTTCGTGTTTCCCCCCGGAGGCCCTCAGACCTCCTGCTGATGGAGGCTCCACATCTATAATTGAGACTCTCCAGGTGAAGCTGGAGGTGGAGGCGGAGGCTCCAGGTGCTGATGGAGGTCTGGGGGCCTCCGACACTCTGCTTCCTGTAAACTGCGTCAACAACAGACTGTGCGTAATAATCTCAGCCGCGTCCAGACACGAAGAGACAAACACCGAATCCGCCTGTGGAATGTGAACGAACACACACTCTCACACACACACACACACGCGGACACACAACTCACGGTGGCGGAGGTCAGGCTGCTGTCGGTGAGCGTCAGGTGGTGCGGCTCCCATCTCCGCAGGAACTTGGAGGTGAGGATCTTGCTGAGGAAGGTGCGTGGGTGTTTGACCACGCACACCTGGATGTCGCCCTCGTGGAGCAGCTTGTAGCGCATCCCGCTGCTGCTGCAGTGGTGGAGGCTCCTCTTGCACGGCCCTGCGCCCAGCTTGGTGTTGTTGTTCCCCTCAGACATCTCCCCCAGCAGCGGCTTGCTCTCCTCGCACTGGTAGAACTGGTTGTTGTGCAGCTCGCTGCCGCCGCCGCCGCCGCCGCTGCCGCCGTTAAAATCCATCGTTCGGTAATCCAGCAGTTTATTGTTTCCAAATCTCACGGAGCGGAGGAGCCACGATCCGACATGTATGTAAAAAAAAAGAAGAAGAAGCAGAAAGGTCGAGCTGGAGGGGAACCCACCTCCCTGCCTCCCCACCTCCCTACCGACACGACCTCACAGCGACCAGCCGCGTCCTAATAATCCAGCCCGGACGCGCTTTTGGTGCCAAACCGGGAATAATCCACCGTTTCCCCGTGAATTGTCTCCTCGGTGCGCCTTCCTTCCCCCCACCGCCGCCACCAGCACCAACACCGCCGCCGCCGACGAGCTACTCAATATGTTAGGGCCATGGCCTGATCCATTCCGGTGCCAAACGCAGTAATCCACAGCAGGAGCCACCGGGAACCGGGACCGAACCGGGTAGAGATCCAGCGGCGGCGCCTGTCGACTCCTCCGCGGGGTTTTTGCGGTCGTTCCAGGCGCACTGGCTCGGTTTCCTTTTATTCAGTCTTTTCCTCCGTCTCGGTGTGAAGGAGCCAGCTCTCTCCGGCAGCGGCGCGCCGATTGGTCCCTGCTCGTTCATGTGATACCGGACTGACGTCAATAGGGAGGCGAGCGGATGAGCCGTGTGTCTTTTGCGCTTGAGTGTCTGCCGAGGGCGCACACTCCCCCCCGGCCCCCCCCGGCCTCCCCCCGGTGCGCGCAGAAGCACGGAGGAGGCTCGGGGCGACTCCTCCTCCCGGTTTCTGTGGAACCGATGCGGCCTGTCAGCTTCCACATCATGTTCCGGAGAAGCGGCAGATGATTGACCAGCTGCCAGAGCTGAAGCCAGGATGTGGGCGAGAAGAAGCAGCTTCTCCAGAAACCTGGGTGACCTCCAGCTTCCTGCAATACATCATCTGTACGCTGGCATCTGGAGAATAACAGAACAATTAAGGCGTGATTCACCAGTTTAAATCCGTTTAAAATATCTCAATTAATGGAAAATGTTTTTAAAAAAATTTAAAATGCTCATATTTGTTTTTTGAGGGTTTTTTTGCTCAAAAACTATAGTAAAAAATTAGTTATATTTATAAAAATGCAAATTTTTGATGTGGAAATTATTTGTCTGTTTCCAGATACCATGTAAATTAAAACCTTTTCTAAGTTCTTGCTGGATGTTATTGATAATTTAATAAAAATGAAGTAAAAAAAAATCTATAATATACCTCATTTTTCTTTTAAATAACAGAAAATGTCTGTAAAATAATGCTTTTTTTCTGATTAAATACAGTAAAAAAAAATAGTGCAATTTTATGGTCTAATGCTGTAAATAAATAATTTTTTATAAAATGCCAGATGTAAAATTACAGATTTTTGATGTGGACATTATTTATGTGTTTCCAGATACCATGTAAATTTATAGTTTTAAGTAAGTCATTTTAATACATTTTTGTTGGATATTATTGATCATTTAAAAGAAAATAAAAAAGTTAAAAGTGAAAATTTGTAAAATAACTTTTTTTTTTTACCACTTTTAAAATCCTCAATACAGTTATTTTTAATCAAAATAACAGAAAATAGCTATAATTTATTGTTTTTTTCTGATTAAAATACAGAAAAAGAAAAAGGTGCAATTTTATGGTCGAATCCTGTAAAATAAAATAAAAAAAATATAAATTAAAAATTACTATTTGTAAAATTACAGATTTTTAATGAGGAATAGTATATATTACTTATATATAAATTACACATAATATTATATATAAAAAGTATAAATGAATACTTTTCTTCTGTGAGATATTATTTTTAATTTAACAAAACATGGAAAATCTATAAAATAACAGTCAAAAAGTCTTTACTATTTTAAGATATATTATATTATATTATATTATATTATATTATATTATATTATATTATATTATATTATATTACACACTGTTTGAGTAACAGTACTCGCACCAACAACACTGGAAAATAATCATCTTGTAATAACACTATATTTTTCTGAAATTAAAATACAGGTTGTAGCCTGACCTTTATAGGATCATCTGTATGATTTATCTTTTTAGTGTTTATTACAGTTTACAAAATGAACATTCCTGGCAGCTACTTTCTGAAAACAAACATTTTAAATGATCCATAAATAAAATGAGGCTTTTGTGCGACTCCCTGTTTCCCTGAACCTCTACAGAGGAGGTGGCTGACCTAAACTGAATTATCCTTTAACACCTGGGATGACGGAACATCTGCACTGAGTATTCAGGGTCCCCAGAAAACGAACCCTTAGGTGATCCTGTAGCATCGAACCAGCATTAACTTTCATTCAGTGCGTTAATTGGGGGCAGTGGTGGTGCAACAGTTAAGTCTGGACTTCTTTCTCAATGCTCCCCAGAGGAAAACACCCTTTGAATTTGTCCTGAAGGTAAACTCAACACCTTGTTAACCACAGCAGCGAGACAAACAGCAGGATCGTATTCATGCTGTAATGATATTAAACGCCTCTGGGGACCATTAGGCTCAGACGGGTAGGTTACAGACGGCAGCACACCTTGCCACACCTTGGCGTGGATTCATTGTGTTTGTCATGGATGCTTCAGCGGATGTGGAACAACGCGACGCCCTGCAGTCATTCTCTCACAGATCCAGTCCTGACAGCAGCCGTGAATCATGCTTCCAGCTTCTCAAGAACACAAGTGGCTCATGAAGAAAGTTCCCCCGAATTAAACCTCAGCACTGACTGGTTAGGAAGGTTTATCAGCAGAGTACATAGTAAACACACAGGTGATAAGAGGTGATGACGCTCATCTTCCTCTGATAAAGTGCCTCCTCTGTGGTTTTTCTGAAGCAACTCATTCACCAAACTTGATCTTATCGCGTTTGACACAAAACAACCACAAAGAAACCTAAAACAACTACAAAGACATGCAAAATGACACAAAACAACCACAGAGACGCAAAACAACCACAAAGAGACACAAAACAACCACAAAGAGACACAAAAGGACCACAAAGAGACACAAAACGACCACAAAGAGACTCAAAACAACCACAAAGAGACACAAAAGGACCACAAAGAGACACAAAACACAAAACAACCACAAAGAGACACAAAACAACCACAAAGAGACGCAAAATAACCACAAAGAGACACAAAACAACTACAAAGAGACACAAAATAACTACAAATAGACACAAAACAACCACAAAGAGACGCAAAACAACTACAAAGACATGCAAAATGACACAAAACAACCACAGAGACGCAAAACAACCACAAAGAGACACAAAACAACCACAAAGAGACACAAAAGGACCACAAAGAGACACAAAACAACCACAAAGAGACTCAAAACAACTACAAAGAGACACAAAACAACCACAAAGAGACACAAAACACAAAACAACCACAAAGAGACACAAAACAACCACAAAGAGACGCAAAATAACCACAAAGAGACACAAAACAAC
This sequence comes from Dascyllus trimaculatus, assembly GCA_024666655.1. NCBI lineage: Eukaryota > Metazoa > Chordata > Actinopteri > Pomacentridae > Dascyllus > Dascyllus trimaculatus. The sequence continues at coordinate 5,735,907 of CM045448.1, read as the reverse complement.
TACAAAGAGACACAAAATAACTACAAATAGACACAAAACAACCACAAAGAGACGCAAAACAACTACAAAGAGACACAAAACAACACTAAAGAGACTTAAAACAACTACAAAGAGACTCAAAACAACACAAAGAGACACAAAACGACCACAAAGAGACACAAAATAACCACAAAGAGACACAAAACAACTACAAAGAGACACAAAACAACCACAGAGACGCAAAATGACCACAAAGAGACACAAAACAACCACAGAGACGCAAAAGGACCACAAAGAGACACAAAACAACTACAAAGAGACACAAAACAACTACAAATAGACACAAAACAACCACAGAGACGCAAAATAACCACAAAGAGACACAAAACAACTACAAAGAGACACAAAACAACACTAAAGAGACTCAAAACAACTACAAAGAGACACAAAACAACACTAAAGAGACACAAAACAACCACAAAGAGGCAGAAAACAACTACAAAGAGACACAAAACAACACTAAAGAGACACAAAACAACCACAAAGAGACAAAATGACCACAAAGAGACACAAAACAACTACAAAGAGACACAAAACGATGACAAAGAGACACAAAACAACTACAAAGAGACACAAAACAACTACAAAGACACAAAACAACCACAAAGAGACTCAAAACAACACAAAGAGACGCAAAATAACTACAAGGAGGTACAAACAACCTTAAATAAACTCAAAATTACCACAACAAGACACAAAACTATCCATAAAAAGACACAAAATGACTAAAAGGACACATAACAAACTGTAAATAAACACAAAATGACCATAGTAAGACATAAAATACCACGATGAGACACAAAAATATTCATAAAAAGACACAAAATGACTAAAAGGAAACACAAACAACCTTAAATAAACTCAAAATGACCACAACAAGACACAAAAATATCCCTACAAAGACAAAACGACTACAATGAGACACAAATAACCCTAAAAAGAGACAAAATGACTACGAGGATACACATAAAAGACAAAAAAGACAACAAAAAAAAACCACGGTGAGATGTTAGGTACCACAATGCGGCACAAAAATATCCCTAAGAAGACAAAAAACGACGAGGAGGAGACACAAATAACCCTGAATAAACAAAATGACCACAAAAAGACACAAAAATATCCATAAAAAGACACAAAATGACTAAAAGGAGACATAAAAAACTGTAAATAAACACAAAATGACCATAGCGAGACATAAAATACCAAAATGAGACACAAAAATATCCCTACAAAGACACAAAATGACCACAGCGAGACACAAAACGACTACAAAGACCAATTAATTGAACAAACCAAGACACAAAACAACCCTAACTCCTTCAGCAGAGTCAAATATAAACTTCTCTAACACACTAATTAAATACCGTCCCACATTTTAGTTTTATTTCGCTCGTCCACACCGTTTCTACGTGACGTAAGTAACAGTGAAAGTGAAGCTGTGGCTGGAAAATGTCTCAATATTGTAAACGCCGCCAACTTCTCCACCCTCCAGTCACGTCCACTGCACGTGAAATGTGGGAAATAACCATCAAACGATGCGAGGAGCATCTCAGGTCAGAGGTAGGTTATAGTTTTATGAGGACGATGTCACCCCTCAGACGTGGGTGGAAAAAGTCCAGGGTGATTCAAGTCGTCTGAGGATGGAACTCGAGGGAGCGGATCGGCAGGAGTAAGGTAAAGTGTAACCGACGAGGAACTCATCTCAGGGGCCCAGACTCTCAACAACAACCACCAGAGCACCGCCTCTGAGGTTTCCACTCGTCTCCACCAGGACTCCTCCTCGGTAACCCACCAGGACAGCCGCTCCTGAACCCATCGCTCCTCAGACAAGTCGCCACACGCCGGCTACAGTTCCTGCAGCTCTGACGGCAACGAAAGGCCGAGAAATGGGAATGCAACGTGTCACGCCGCCACGCTGGGGTGTTACTCATGAAGTCAACCTTCTCAGTGTGGAAACGCTCCTTCACATGAATAGAAACCAAATGTTTAGCTGGAAAAACGACACATGTGGAGGCAAAGTGAAGAAAAAAAGAGGAACAGTCATGTCATGAGTTATTTCAGCAGCATAAAGCACAGCAGAGTAACAAGACAAAGAATATTTACCTCAAAAATGACAAGTACAAATAAGTAAATGTACAGGTAGACTATTAAAAGCATAAAAAATACATTTCAGTAACAAAAACGGGCATCATAAAAATTATTGTATTGAGTTTATTTCTACATTTCTGTACTTGAGCATTTATTTCTGATATTAATGTTTTTTTATGAATGTATTTCTTTGCATTTCTACATTTATTTTTGCATTTCTACATTTATTTTTGTATTTCTACATTTATTTTTTGTATTTCTACATTTATTTTTGGTATTTCTACATTTACTTTTTGTATTTCTACATTTAATTTTTGTATTTCTACATTTATTTTTGCATTTCTACATTTATTTTTGCATTTCTACATTTATATTTTATATTTCTACATTTGTTTTTTGTATTTCTACATTTATTTTTTGTATTTCTACATTTATTTTTTGTATTTCTACATTTATTTTTTGTATTTGTACATTTTTTTGTATTTCTACATTTATTTTTTGTATTTCCACATTTATTTTTCACATGTATCTCCACATCATTGTATTTTTGCATTTTTACATTTATTCTTTTTTTTTTACTTCTACCCTATTCTTATTATTTTTGCATTTATATTTATTGTATTTCTACCAGCATGTTAAATATATATATATTTCTACATTTATTTATGTATGCATTTCTACATGTATTTTTTAACATATAGTTCTACATTTCTGCATTTTGACATTAAATAATATATTTTCATGTTTTTTCTACCATTATGTTTATGTCTATTTTGACTTTCATTCATTTCTACATTTCTACATTTATTTTTCACATATATCTGTAATTATTGTATTTCTATATTTAATATTTTTACTTCTACCCTATTATTATTTATTATTAATAATAACAATTTTAATAATATTAAAAATAATAATTAACAATATTAATAATAATGTATTATTATTATTATTATTATTGACGATTTATTATTTACAATTATATATTTGTTTATATTAACATTTATTTATTTACATATTTCTACATGCATTTATTTTTTTAGACTACATTTCTACATTTATTTGTGTCTGTATTTCTGTGCTGCTACGTGTATTTTTTTAAAAATGTATTTCTATATTTTTCCAAAATATTTTCCAACAAATTTTATGTTGTTCTACAATGAATTATCTATTTTTACATTTATTCATTTATGTATTTTTATTTTTATTTTTCATGAATATTTCTACATCATGCATTTATGCATTTTTGTATTTCTACCTATATCCATTTATTTATTTGATTTTTAATTTATTAAATTTAACATTAAATAATTATTTTTTATGTTTTTCTACAATCACGTCTGTCTATTTTTACTTCCATTCATTTATGTATCTGTGCGTTTATTTTCGTAATTAATATATTTCTACATTTCTGCATTTATTTATTTATTTTTGTACTTCTACATTTTACTATTTATGCATTTTTAAAAATATATGTCTATATTTATTTATTTCTGTATTTTACATCATTAAATGCATGAAGAAATGTAAAGATACATGTATGTCAAAATACATAAATAAGTAAATGTTCAATTTAATTATGTCCTTTTTCACTTCCACATTGTATTTATACTTTATTTATAAATTCAATTATCTATTTATACTAAAATTGTTTTTTGTCCTCCGGAAGTTCAATCAGTTTTATTTACCAGTTATTAAAGCGTCTCATTGTTAGTTAATGGTTCAGCAGTAAATTCCTGAGTGTCAGGTCGGCTGCCTCCATCAGTCCCAGGTTATCTGGATTATAGGAGTGTTCACGGAGCGGCTCGCTTTAACCGAATTACCTCCAACCTGCTTGTTAATCCTGTTTAGTTAATCCCTCGTCTAGACCGATCCTGATCAACACACACACATGATGTGAACCAGCTTACGTAGATGACACGCTCACTTTAAACCAAACACCATTTCACTGTCTTCACATTTAAGAATCACAGGTGAAGCATTGTCTGTTTATTTCCAGAGTGCATTCAGATGCAGCAGAGCAAGAACTATTCATTCATTGTTGTTTTCGACCACCTGACATTAAACCACCGATAAACTACCTTTAAACTACTGCTCAGGCTTCCAGCACATCTGTTGAGGAAGTTCTTGGTCCGGTTTGGATAAACAAGACATCAACACGTTATATCAAGATATAATTTTAACATTAATGTGCTTAAAAACTGCACATTCTTGGTGTGAATTAGCAGATATAGTTTCTTGCAAACACGTTTAAGCAGCAATAGTTAGTACTTTTCCACTGCTGTCTATCAATGTGATTAGATAAGACAGATTAAGAAGATTAGATTCTGATTCAGTTCAAATTTCAGAAGTTGGAAATTGAATATGCTTCATTTCCACTGTGTCTATTTTTATTTTTTTTTTTATCTCCCTGTTCCTGTTGCATCATGACCCTTTAATAGTTTCACATTCAGTCATCACCACCCTCATACGTGCCTGTCTGATGAGTCTCCTGATGCTCGACAGATCTTCCCTCATTGTCCGGTCTGGAGCCTCGTGGTTGGCGATCTTCATCTTAGATTAAATTAATAAAATCAGAATTAATTATTTCTACAGCAGCCCTACTTTCCATTCAAAAATTCTTGGAAATTGTAGATGTACTATTTAAAATTCTGTGTAGTCGGCTGGATTTTTCATGGACATAATGCTGACTACGGCTCAGTCTAATTCCTGGGGAAGCCCTGAAATTAGACGGCAGCAGGGTTTATCCATTTTTCAATGTAAAAATTTGTACTAGAATGCAGAACAATTACTACATATCTATTTATTGTCATTTTCCAAACATTATCTTCTTTATTTTGTCCCTGTTAGCTTGCTAACTCTTCCAAGCTAACACAGGTTAATTAGCTTGTGTACTAGAATGTAGAACACCACAACATCATCATTTAGGACGTCATTAACACATTTTTTGGCCTTATTAACATACCATTAACACCTTACCATCTAATATTTTACAATTCTAAGTGTTTTCTATCAGCTGCATCTACTTGTTGGTTAAAAATGTATCACAACCTGACTGAAGCATGTTCAAGAACATAGCTAGCAGCTCGTGTCACAAGCTAGAAAGAAGCTAACGCCCATGTTAGCTTTCTTAAATCGCAAGCTAACACACCTCTTTAAGCTAATGTTAGCTTATGTAACATCACAAATCAGCTAATGTTAGCTAATTAGCTTGTGTACTAAAATGGAGAACACTTACAAAACGCCATTTAGAAATTCAACAACATATTTACTGGTCTTATTATCCCTTAGTTCACAATTAAAAGTGTCTTACTTGATCAGCAGGCCTTCCAGCAGCTTCTAATCTGAGGCTTTTGGGGTTAGTCACCTAAAGAATTAGCACTGAATTAAAAGAACATTACAAATAATATCAGACCGAAAAATAAGGCAACCTTTACCTACTACATCTACTTGTTGGTTAAAAATTCACCACAGCCCAAATGAAGCATGTTCAAGAACAAAGCTAGCAGCTCATTTCACAAGCTAGGAAGAAGCTAGCGCCATTGTTAGCATTCCTAATTGCAAACTAATACACCTCTTTAAGCTAATGTTAGCTTCTTATTAGCCTGCTTCCAATTTTTACAAAATGCTTTTGAGAGAATATGTAACATTAAACTAATTAAACAGGAAATAGCTGCTTGAATTTTTTATTGTTATGCTTTACCTGCTAGTTGTCTGATTCCAGTTTTTTAAAGTCAGTTGCCTCCCACAGCTCTTCTCCTTTAACAAGGCAAATAAGACGACTTCTATCGCCTACATCTACATGCATGTTTAACAACACAGCCAGCAGCTCAAGAAAAGAAGATAACACTTGCTTAAAAGACATCAATTAGCAGGCTAACATAAGCTAACGTCAGCTTCTTTCATATCAGAAACCAAGATGGAAAAAAGAAAGAAGCTAACATTAGCTTAAAGGAAGCTACTTAGCAAGTTAACATGGACAAAAGAAAGAAGCTAACGTTAGCTTAGAAGAAGTTCATTAGCAAGTTAACATAGATAAAAAAGAAGCTAATGCAAACTTCTTTCATATCACAAGCTAATGTGGGCAAAAGAAAGAAGCTAACATTAGCTTAAAGGAAGTTAATTAGCAAGTTGACATGAATGAAGAAACTAATATCAGTTTCTTTCATATCACAAGCTAACATGGACAAAAGAAAGAAGCTAACACTAGCTTAGAAGAAGTTCATTAGCAAGTTGATATGGATAAAAAAGAAGCTAATGCAAACTTCTTTCATCTCACAAGCTAACATGGACAAAAGAAAGAAGCTAACATTAGCTCAAAAGAAGTCAATTAGCAAGTTGTCATGGGTGGAAAAAAAGAAGCTATGCCAGCTTTTTTCATATCACCAGCTAACATGGACAAAAGAAAGAAGCTAACTTTGGCTTAAAAGACATTCATTGGCAAGTTGGCATAGATGAAAAAAAGAAGCTAATACCAGCTTCATTTACATCACAAGCTAACAAAAGAAAGACGCTAACATTAGCTTAAAAGAAGTTAATTAGCGAGTTCACATGGATGAAAAAATGAAGCTAATGCCAGCTTCTTTCATATCACAAGCTAACGTGGACAAAAGAAAGATGCTAACATTAGCTTAAAGGAAGTTCCTTATCAAGTTAACATGGACAAAAGAAAGAAACTAACGTTAGCTTAAAATAAGTTAATTAGCAAGTTGACATGAATGAAAAAAGAAGTTAATGCCAGCTTCTTTCATATCACAAGCTAACTTTAGCTCAAAGGAAGTTAATAAGCAAGTCAGCATGCTCAAAGAAAGATGCTAACTTTCACTCAAAAGAAGTTAATAAGCAAGCTAACATGATTAAAGAGAGGAGCTAATGTAAGCTTAAAGACGTTAATTAACTTGTGATATGAAAGAATTAATGTTAGCTTAAGCAAGATTATGAAATTAAAGAAGGGAATGTTTGCTTAAAACAAGTTAAGTAGCTTGTAAATACCCCATTATTAGCTAGCTAGCTAACTTAGAACAAATTAGCTTGGGGTGTGAAAGAAGCTAACGCCCGCTTTAGCTTCTTTGACATTCGAAGCTAACACAGCTCGGCACTGTCAAAAAAATAAGTTTATATGATTCAATTGAGTCTAACTTACGCAATTATGAACTAGTCTCATCCATAGTAATATAATAATAAAAATTATTATTCTTAAAACACTTTGTATAGCATCTTTCATAACACAAGCAGCTCAGTGTTTAAACAATGAAAATAAAATGCATAACAAAACAAATAAGAATATAAAATATGAAAAAACAACACAAATAAATGTTTAAAAAATTAAGCAGCAACAACAGCAAGAACATTTTTTTTCCTGTAGAGGTGCACTAATGGGCCTAACTGGGTGATTTTAGCCTGATCTTGTGCACGTCTCTGATTTTGTGGTTGCCCAACAAGCTCTTGTGATAAGAATCATGCTTCTTTCAGTAATTCATTAAGTCACTGATCTTGGACGGATACAAGAGAAAAAGAAAGAAAAACAGAAACCAATGCGGCAAGACATGTTTGACCACTTAGTGATTTAATTCCTTTGACGTAAATGAATGACAGTCATGAACACCATCATCTTACAAAACTTCCTCATGCATCAGTTACAAAAGTACAAACTGAAACAACAGTTCTCACTCCCCGTCTTACACAACACGGCTTTGGTGACTATTTTCAGGTTAGACTGCTGTTATTTTCCCTCTATGGATTATACCAGTGAATCACAACACAGACTGTCATGAGGTACAAGGAACAAGTGGTGTTTAGTATATACAGAGCAGCTCGGACATATTTACTGTAAATGATAAGACACTATGGAATGTGTGTCAGAAATTAAGAGGCATAACATTCACAGACCTCAATAATCACCCGTTCTTACTCTGTTTCAGGCATAAATTATAAACTGTAAAAGTGAAGCCTTTGACCTGCATTCATGTTAACATTCAGGCAACATTATAAGGCTGCAGTTTCAGGACCGCAGTTGTAGGACCTTTGTTTTTTGATGATCGATCAAGTACGCAACTTTAAGGCGTTATTCCACCCAAAATAGTACAAAGTAGGGTTTTAAGGTTAGAAATAGTACTAAAGTTGAGCAACAGAATGTGGCGCATCTGTTTAATTTGGACAAGAGCTTTCCGTTTTGAATAGTTTAGTGCATCTTTAAAAAGAAAAGAACATTCTGAGATATTTTCACTGACTTCAATAGACCTAAATGAGGCCTTAACCTGTGATTGGACCAAAAACGTCTTGAATTTCCTGTCCTGGTTCAATATGTGTCCATGAAATCTCTTCATTCTAGCTTCAAAATGCCAAAATGAAGAGACTGGCTGATAACATGTATTGTGGGATAAATAAACTTTTAATTTCCGTTAAGATCAAGTTGAATTTGAAATCTTTACGCAAGCTATCACTAGCTAGAGGATGGCTGTTCGTAGAGCTTCGAGACTAGCATAGCTTCTCACTCGCACTTTGGCGAGCTAACAATAACTTTGCGTCCAACTGACGACATTAAAGCTGCTTTTAATCTTGACCTAACTTGATTTACGTTCAATGATTGTCATCCATCATGGCCAACTAGCCCCAAAACAAGATCCTAGAAATGTGGTTCAATACCCCTGTTCCACGAAGAAGAACCAGGTGCTAGATCTGGTGCTTAGTTGGTTAAATTCTCGTTCCTCCTAAGAACCTGTTTGCTTTTTCATTGGTAAGGAGTCAAGTTGGAGCCACGACATTGCGTCACCGTAAAACCACTATGCTTGCATCCATTACATAGCAGTTAAACAAACACAATAAGTCGATGACAATATCTATGTTTATCTTTATCCTCCTGAGACCCTGCGTCCACATGCGGGGACATCATATTTTGGCTTCCTTGCACCATAATCTTACCCTGGAAGTTTTGAAAACTCTGCGACTCTCCAGGAGCTGTACACTGAACCTGGCGGCGAGCTCAGTGCATGATCGCAATCTACTATTACTTATTAGTATTCATATTACTACCACTACTTATGACTATTTATTATATTCATTAGGTCCTACTAATCCCAAATAACTGGGGTAAATCGAAAATGTTGAGGCGGAGGTCCTCCTGTTGCCTGGACACATCCGTGATCACGCTACTGGTGGGACACAACTGTAGCGGATTTCAGGTCAACAGTTTGTGGTAAACTTCCAGGAGTCATTCCAATACATGTGTGATGGGACCAGGGACGTCCTGGAGAACAAGGACACTAATTAGCGCTTGTGTGTCCCTTTCCACCGTTGATGGTTGGTCACCATAACCCCGCCCCCAGCCCCTGACAGACTCGGTTCTTAGTTCTGGACCAGCAAAGAGTTGGTGCTTGCTAAGCTCCAGTTTTTAGCCCCTGGAGTCGGTGCTTAGGTGGTGGAAACACAAAGAACTGGTGCTAAGTCAGGCTCTGGCTCTTAACTAGACCTGGAACCAGCTCAGTGGAAAAGGGGTACTAGAACTGCAGTCCTGAAAATGCAACCTCCTCTACTGCAGAGACATAGCACTTCCAGCAGGGGGCGACTCTTCTGGTTGCAAATAATTACAGAAGTCTATGAGAAAATGAGCCGACTTCCACCCTGATTTGCTACCTCGGCAAACATTTTCAGATTTAGTTTATGGTCTCACAACCCGAACATATTCAGTTTAATGTCAAAGAGGAGAAAAGGAACCAGAAAATATTCACATCCAAGACGCCGCAGTCAGAGACAATTAGACATTTTCATCTTTAAAAAAATACTCAAACCAATTAATAGATTATCAAAAATGCTGGTGATTAATTTAATAGTCGACAACTGATCCTTTTGAATTTTGGTGGTGGGTTTACTTGGATTTGGAGCCCAGATTGCATGTTTGAATATTTAATATATACCATTTGCTTGGACAATTAAAACCAGTTATGTGGCATGACTGCGCTAAATCAAGTTCACTCACAATTTTATTTTATTTTTTTAAATTTTCTGACATTCTTGCGTCACTTGAGCAAGAACAGACTCCTGCAGTTCAACCATCTGAACTCAAAAACCCACTTGTGTTTTTGAAAAGCAAGGCATCTTTTTTTTTTAAAGGCAAAATTACACCATTTATCGGAGCCAAAACAGTATAAACACAAAGAATAGTATGAATTCCAATCTTCTAATGGCGCTTAAACATACCACGAGGGACATGTAGCTCCTTAAAGACAAACAATCCAATCTAAGATCATGTTATTCCATCAAATTCACTTTGCCCTATATGTCTCATTTAAAAAATTAACCATTTGCATACCTTTTTATTATGTTTTCCCCTGTGCTTCCCTTATAATAAAAGCTATGGAATATGCACTAATAAATAGCAGCTCAGATACTACAAACAACGCCACCAGATGAACCTGAAAACATGCTAGCAGGCATAAAAAGGCGTTTTCTCGACACCATTTGTCAGCCAGAGACTTAACTTTCCGACCGTCCTTGAATGTATCGTGAGTGGAATGCAGTTCTACTGGGAAAATTTCTAAATCTCTTTATTTGACATTCCTCACTTTTAAAAAAAAATCACCAAATAATAACCATTTGCGCTGAACAGATCTTGTCAGAGTTCTTAGGTTGAACTGCAGGCAGTGTTTCCACAGAGAGACTGATACCCCTTTTCCACTAAGAAGAACCAGGTTCTAGTTCTGGTGCTTAGTTGGTTCTAATCTGGTTCCTCCTAAGAACCTGTTGGAGCCAAGTTGGAGCCATTGGGTCACCGTAAAACCACTACGCTAGCATCCATTACATAGCAGTTAAACAAACGCAGTAAGTTGATGATAATATCTATGTTTATCTCTATAGATGGTCTTAAGGCTGATTGTGAGGCGGAGGTCCTCCTGTTGCCTGGACACATCCGTGATCACGCTACTGGTGGGACACAACTGTAGCGGATTTCAGGTCAACAGTTTGTGGTAAACTTCCAGGAGTCATTCCAATACATGTGTGATGGGACCAGGGACGTCCTGGAGAACAAGGACACTAATTAGCGCTTGTGTGTCCCTTTCCACCGTTGATGGTTGGTCACCATAACCCCGCCCCCAGCCCCTGACGTACTCGGTGCTTAGCTCTGGACCAGCAAAGACTTGGTGCTTGCTGAGCTCCAGTTTATAGAACCTGGAGTCGGTGCTTAGGTGGTGGAAAAGTCAGGCTCTGGCTCTGAACTAGACCTGGAACCAGCTCGGTGGAAAAGAGGTATAACATCGTAGATCAACACAATGAATGCAGCGTGGCTCACCAACAGTAAGTTGTTGGAAGATACATCCAGCATGGTGAAACATCTTCCTACAGATGATGAGCAGAGCAGAGATAAAAAAGATTGTAGAGGTTGTAAACATGGAAATAAATAAATAGCTAAATATCTATAGCATGTGGAGCCAGTGTTGTTAGCACCTGCGAGCACTTGGAAAAAATGTGCGTGTCGGTTGTAGGTTTTAAAACTGTTTTCGTCTTCTAGCTGTTTCCATAGAGGTGCAAGACTTTATATTGCAGTGAGTAAAAACATGTGCAAAAAACATCCGATGCTGCTTGGAGTGCTAAATATTACTGTGCATCGGCCGTCAGACCCGACGAACATGAGCTGAGCTGCCTCGCCTGATGAGAGGTGCGTCCGAGTCAACGCTGCTTGAGCTGCACTGGAGCGTGTTTGCTTTGTGTTTGCCGATCCGACGACGGACAGCAGCAGCTGAAACTCACTCGGAACAAACGAGGTCCAGAGATGCCAAAGCTGCAGCGACTGTAAAGCCGGGTCAGAGGCCACGGCGGCAGCAACGCATCCAGGACGCTATTTCTGAACAGGCGGCGTCCAGGCAGCTCAGTCTAGGAAACAGCTCCAAACACAGAGATAGGGTTGGAGATACAGTCAAGTGACGGGGTTACTTTGTGATCTACTCGTTGACGTTGTGATTTTCTACACTGTGCATGATTCATTTGGGTTTTTAAGGAGCTTTCCGGCTACAGTCGTGGCACTAAAGGTGCTTGTTGTGATTTAAATGAGAGACATTCAGTGGAATCTTTGGCTGGGAATCCAAAGCTGTGACGATTAATTGAAGTTTAGGCACAAACATGTCAAGTTAAGGGTTAGAAATCCTTTGACGTGGTTAAAGTTGGGCCCATCCATCCACCCCAACCTCCTCTACACACAGAAATAAATTCCAAGATTTATAATGCATCTCTTTGGGGGGATGCTTTCCATCTAATCTGATCACCTGATGTGTGACTTTTACAAGACGTCAGCTGGTATCAAAAACAACCAAGCGCTGAGTAAAAGATCCGACAACAAGGACAGAGCTAATTTTTACGCTGGATATCTGGTTTTACACTTCTTCCCTCCATGCTTCATGTTCGTTTCAGGACTGATTTCAGGATTTTATTATTGCTTTTAAATAGGGAGGCACGATAATATCGGCGTCTGATAATTATCGGTTAATTTTGGCAATGATGACGTCATTCCGATAATTCGGATAATAAAAAAATCAGCTGATAATACGACCCGATAATAATAAATACTGTGAATCTTGGTTTTTGCCGTTGGTCTGTGTGTTGTTGTTTGTCCTCATGCCTGGCTCTTCAACCCCTCCCCTCCCCGACGGTACTGTCGCATGTGTGTGATGTCATCAGACTGCGCGGGCAGAGAAAAACAAGCAGCATGGCGTGGCACTGACCAGTGTGGACTTTTTTTACCGTGTCAGAAGAAGACATTTCACTAGGACTGGTTTCGAATATTGGAAAATCAGAATATTGGTTGGTTGTGGTGGAATTCGGATAATGATTTTGATATTAGAATAGTTGTGCGCGCCGCTGCCGGGCACCGCCGAGTGCCGCCGAGTACCACCAAGTGCCGCCAAGTGCCGCCGAGAGCTGCCAAGTGCTGCCAAGTGTCACTAAGGCTCTAGTACTCAGCTGAGGCTCTAGAACGCCACCGTGGTTGTAGTAGGTGGACCTGCCAACTCCCCCCCAGTTTACATTATCGGTTATCGGCTGCAAGAAGTATAAAATTATCGGTATCGGTTGAAATTGGCGTTATCGTGCATCCCTACTTTTAAAGGGTTTAAACAGGTTGGCGTCACCTTATTGAGCGCCCTGGTGCTAAAATAAGATAAAAACACGTGTTTACGAAGCGAAATTCAAAAGATTTTCGATTCACACAGGCGACGATGGAGGAAAGACGTTTGAAAGTATGATTAAGCTTCCCTACGGTCGTATGTCGGAGCAGGAACTCCATCAACCCGTGGAGACATTCAGCAAAAGTTCACGACCGCCGAGCCGGGTTTGTTATGTCTGCTAGCAGCCCGAAACACGGAGTTAATTAAAAAATATGAACGAGGGTTAATGATTAAAAGTTCTCCAGCTGAGCAGTTTCAGTTTCAGAGCACAGAGGAGCAGGACTGAGTGATTTAGTGATGGTTTCTCCATTTGAACGTTGGTGTTAGTGGTAGAGGAAGTACGTCAACTGTTTTAAAAATACTCTCACAGGAAAAAGTGCTGCATTAGTTTTATATGTAAAAGTTCATCAGCACTGTGTACCGACATTTACTTAAAATCTATTCAAGGTGGAGTTTTTAATTCCAATATAATGCTGGACAGTCTAATGAACCTGTGACACTGTTTAAAAGATAAATATTGTATTTATTGTAAATTTCAATTATCATTTTCTTGTGTATTATTGGCTATAAACACTGTTCCTGACAGAGAATGTATACATGAGAAAACAAAGTAACTTTAACTCCGTTCTTAATTTGTTTTGGGGTTTCTTTCTCTTAAAAAACAGTCAAAAAGTAAATTTTTAATGTAAAAACTGCTCAGACTGCAGGAACTTTAGTTAAATCCACGGCTACAGACCCCAAACTTCTCACTGGCGTTCAAGTAGAGGTTCATATATCGACTTTAACTGTGCTTTTATTCAGATTTGACTTCTGATTTAATTAACTTTTACAAATCTGATTTAGACTTTGGGCCGATTGTTGCAGCAGGAAAACTACCGACACTCTTAAACGTGATCAGATCAGACAGCAAGTTCCCCTGAATGGAGTTAGCAAAATGTTCGGCTAAACTAAGAAGTTTAAATAAAGCTGAACACACTTTTTGCTCCGATCATATGACGTTTTTACGCGAATCCTCGTTTAAATCTCGACAACGGAGGCGGAGAGTTCAGAGTTAGCATGTAGCATTTAGCCACAGCGGGCACATTAATGGGAAACACAGCAGGTTGACTTGAACTGGATTCGCCCCACAGCAGTACTTTTAAAAATCCCTCACCAGCCAGTAAACAATGAACAAATCCCACATTAAAAACAAAGCATATATTTAAGTTTGTTAAAAAAAACAACAAAGCAAAGAAGGTAAAAACATGTTAAGATGAACTTTCCTCCCGCCGAGTCAAACAGCATCGGAGTCACGATCTTCAACACGACTAGGACATTTTAGTGTTCGTATGTTTCCTTAAACGGTACCAGTGTGCGGACGTGGACTCAGACCCGGATCCTGAACATCCCCTGGCTCAGCTGGAGGCGAAACAGCCGACAGTTGGCGATCCTCAGCGAGGCGCAGCCCGTCTTCGACAGGTCGCCGGGCAGCATGGGTTTGGTCCGCTGCCACGTGCCGGTGCTGCGGCGGAACTCCCGGATGTAGTCGAAGCTCGTACCTGCGGACGCGAGAGAAAACGTCAGGCTCGCCGGCCTCCAGGAGCCCTGCTGGGTGTTTTAGTTTTACCCGTTCGGTTGTTCTACCGACCCATGTCCAGGTCTCCCACCACGTAGATGCTGGCTCCGATGGGCACGGCGCCGTACACGAAGGACGAGCTGGTGTGGATGCACAGACTCTGGTCATCCAGGAACATCCACCTGCAGCACAACACGGAATATCTTCATTTTTCAAACTGTAACGAAGCCTTTCTTTACCTAAGCATCCCTATTTTAGTATAAAACATAAATATTCATCAGATTTATGCATTTTTATGTCTTAAAATCTAATTCGCTTTAGTGTTTCTTGGGTTTTTGTACATTGGGCAGGAATTAGCCACGTCCAAATGCTTTTATTTTTCTAAATAAAATCTCCATAACATTTTTATAGCATAAAATATTGATATTTATAAAGATAGTTGTGAAATTTTTGCTTGGTATATCAAAAACTTTCCGAGAAAACGTTACTAGGAATTGCCCGTTGACCCTCTTTCGGCAGGTTTTTTCAAATATTGAAATTACAGGCTGTTTAAATGACAACATCAGAGGAACTATTAAAGATAAAAGTCTGAAATTATGTACCTTTTCAGAAACCTAAACATACTTATTTCAGCATAAAACACAAATAATCATCAGATATGTGCGTTTTTATGTCTTAAAATGTCATTTGCTTCAGTTTTTATTGGGTTTTTGGACGCTGGGCAGGAATTTGCCACGTCCAAATGTTTTTATTTTTCAAAATAAATCACCAAATTGTTTATTTATGGGTCATTCCAGCTCAAATCATAAGATTTTTTTAGCATAAATTATGGATATTTATAAAGATATTTGTGAAATTTAAACTGATATATCAAAAAATTTCCAAGATAATAGTTTTAAAATTACCTGTTGACCCATTTTCAGCAGGTTTTTTCTCGCATTGTAACTTGAGGCTGTTTGAACAACAATATCTGAGGAACTATTGAAGATAAAAGTCTGAAATGATTTACCTCTTCAGAAACCTAAACATACTTATTTTAGCATAAACATAAATAATCATCAGATATGTGCGTTTTTATGTCTTAAAATGTTATTTGCTTCGGTTTTTATTGGGTTTTTGGACGCTGGACAGAAATTAGCCATGTCCAAATGTTTTTATTTTTCAAAATAAATCACCAAATTGTTTATTTATGGGTCATTCTAGTTTAAATTATCTGATTTTATCTGATTTATAAGCATAAATTATCGAGCGTTATAAAGATATTTGTGAAATTCTTTGCGAGATAAATGTTTTAGAAAATTCAACCTACTTTTAGCAGGTTTTTTTGTGCATTCAACAACAATATCTGAGGAACTATTTAAGATAAAAACCTGAAATTATTTACCTGTTCAGAATCATAAACGTCCGTATTTTAGTGTAAGGCATTAATATCATCAGACATGTGCATTTTTAAATTCCTGCCACGTCGTAAAATGTACTTTGCGCCACTTTTCGATAGATTTATCTACACTGGACAGGAATTAGCCACATCCTTCCGTCATGCTGTTTTTCAGTTCTGCTTTTAAATATTCTGTATTTAGGTCCTTGCATCCATAACAAGGGACTTTCCATGTGATTTCCAGAGCCACATTATAAATATAACACAGATTTCATAACACAAAAGTATTGGGTGCTCTTTTTAGATTCAGTTGGACGCCAGCAGTGGCTCTGAAGAGGCCGACAGAAGATGTTTTAAAAGCACCGACCTCCTCATCTCGTCGTGGTAGAACTCAGACTTGCAGGTCTTCATCTGTCTTTCTTCGGGGTTCTCGTTCTCCTGTCTTCTGACTCCGCCGAACACGTAGAGCTCCTGGCCGACGCCGCAGGCCACCGACCCGAACCTGAGCAGAAGGAAGATCAAAGAACTTCATAGAAAAACATGCAGAAAAACCTTCTATGCCGACACATTGTCTTGTATTTACATTTATATTTCAATATATAACACGTCATTTGTGTCGTTTTGTTACCTCCACCAAGGAGGCTATGTGATGGTCGGCGTTTGTTTGTTTATTTATTTGTTTGTTTGTTAGTTTGTGTTCAAAATAACTCGAAAAGTTAAGGACGGATTTGGATGAAATTTTCAGGAAATGTTCGTCTGGATCCAGGATTTTTTTTAAATGTAATGAAACTTTGTGATTGGTAGATTGTGTTGGGGTGGACTGAAGCCGCTTGGTGGAGGTCTGAGCTCTCTGGGGGCTTTTCTACTTTTATTTTTATCTACCCAAAGTTGAAACTCTGTGCTATTTGTACAGCGTTTTGAGTTTTTGACACCAGAGTTGGCAGGTCCATGTACTAGAACCACGGCGGCGTTCTAGAGCCTTGGCGGCACTTGGCGGCGCTCGGTGGCGCTCAGTGGCGTACTACAGCCTCGGCAACGCTCTGCAATGCTCGGCAACGGTGCGCAGGACTATTCAAATATCAAAATTATTATCCTAATACCACCACAAACAACCAATAATGGTATATTCCTATATTGGGGACCAGCCCTAATATTAGGTTTGTAAAGCAGCTAAGCTACCATACTGTTGGTTAGCTAACTTAGCCACTCTAGGCTACTTGGAACTACACCGTACTTGGCCTTAAGGTCAGCCTTATTCCATCTTGCTCAAACCTCCTGCTGCTTATTTCTTGTCACAAAGCTGTAAATTGGGACGTCTTGTTCAAACTAAGTAGTTGTTTTCCACATAGAGCTGTTTGTCCTCAAACGCAGCTGCAACAGAAGTCCTGTTTAGCAAAACCAAACCAGATTCTCAAGAGGAACATTTCTGGTTTTATCCTACTTATTTTATCCATTGAGCATCCTCCAAATAATTTGTTCAGAACAAAGAACCAACATATATTTCTGTGTCCAGTGTTGATTTCACCAAACAACACAATGATACTTAGTCATTGGGAGACTGTGTTGGAGGTGGACTGAAGCTGCTTGGTGGAGGTCTGCGCTCTATGAGGGCTTCTCTAGTTTCTCATTTTTTGCTGCCTGTTTTTTGTTTTTACCATTTTGCATCGTATTTATGTCATTTAGTGTCTCTTTGTGGTCGTTTTGTCTCCACATACTGTAGATATTTAACTATCTCCATGTTTACAACCTCTCCAGACTTCTCCTCTCTACTCTGCTCATCATCTCTATAAAGATGTTCCTCCATGCTGGATGTATCTCCAACTACTGTCTCCTCTGTTCACTGTTTCTGAGCCATGCTGCATTTATTCTATTGATCCAGTCGTCTCTCTGTGGAAACACTGCCTGCAGTTCAACCTGAAAACTCTCTGAATTTTTGTCACGTGACTGTCGCTCACAGCTGGGTCGGTCATGGCTTCTCAGTTGTGTTGAGGAGTGCAGAATTTTTCTTTTTTTGCAGGATCTTTTTTGTGCAAACGGTTTATTTTTGGAGATTTTTTTTAAACAAGATGTAGAATAAAGTGTTTTTTCACAATTTTAAGCTTGCATCCCACATGATGCATTCAAGGACCATTGGAAAATTGAAAATCAACTAATTGTAACAAGCTGCTAGCTGGTATCTTTGTAAAAACAACATGCCGTGCAAAGCCACTGGCAGGTGTTGGGGCTTGGGTGGTTAATCATGTTGGTACCGACTGATATTGTTGAGTGTGAGAACGGTAGAAGAGCAGAAGTAGCTACTAAACACAAGAAGAGAAACGACGCCACGCAAAATTCACCCTGAAAACCAGGCAGTGTGATGGATGACTCATTACGGAATACCACTTTTCACAAAACATGAAGGTGTTTGTATGAAACGGTGCAGCGTGGCCGTCGTGGATCATCCAACATCTTAGTGATGCTGAAAAGTTGCTGCCCACCAGCGAACAGACGAACTGAAACTCACAGCGTTGAATGTTTCTGTAACCACAGTGTGACTCAACTGCACTTCCTGAGCAGGAGTCTGATAAGTCAGTGTGACTGTGGTGTTTGAGGCGAGTCAAAGTGAAACTAAAACCGACAGACCTGAGAGCGTGACAGCGACCGCGGAGCCGTTTCACTTCCTGTTGTGCAACACAAACAAGTAAGTCGGGGTGTTCAGCAACACTCTCAGATGAGACGGTGTTGAACTGCTCGGATCAAACTGTAGATCCTGTTTCTTTCGTCCACGGCAGCTTCGGTGTTTACCTTCGTTCCTTCAGAGGACAAAGGCCCGTCCACTGCTGCGTTTTGGGATCGAAGCATTCAACGGAGTCGAACAGTTTCCCGTATGAGCCTCCACCGATGGCGTAGATCTTTTTATTCATGGAGGCGTAGCAGCCGACCTGAAAGAGACACCACAAGTTACAACACTCTGTCTGACGGTGTCTTCAAAGGGGCTCATGTTTAACCTGTTCACCTGCTGTAGCACTGTATTCTATACTTATTATATAACAGAATGAAGTTTAACTCCTACCCACTAGAGTCAAAGTTTACATACACTTGTAAAGGTTCTAATGACTCCTATGACTCTGAATTCTTCTATAATGGAATCATTGAAACCTACGAGTCTTGGTCACAAAAAACAATCATGTGTTTTGGTTCTTTCATAGATTTATTAAAGGTCTTCTGGAAATATGACAAAACCTACTGGGTCAAAAATACACAAACAGAAATGCTCATATTGGGGTAAACAAAATGTCCACTTCCACCTCAGTTCGGTTCTTTTAGTTTCCATCTACAAGCTTCTGGTTTATCTTTGACTCCTCTGGACAGAATCATTTCAGTCCAACTAAATGTGTCGTCTTCCTGACTCAGACTTGTTTCTTCAGGTTCTTGATGGTTTAAGTCAGGACTTTTGGGGGACCAGTCTAAAACCTTCATTCCAGCCTGATGGAACCATTTCTTTACCACTTTGATGTGTTTGGACTCATTGTCTGGTTGAAACACCCAACTGTGTCCAAGATCAACCTTCTAGTGATGGTTTTAGGTTTTAATCCTCCTTCTTCATTGTTCCATTTACTTGATGATACTGCCACCTCCATGCTTGATGGTAGGTCTGGTGTTCTTTGGGTTGAAGGCCTCACCTTCTCTCCTCCAGTCTTTGTTCCATCTGACCTCAGAACTTTCCTCCAGAAGGCCTTTTCTTTGTCCATGTGATCAGTGGAGCTTTAAGGTTCTGCTTCTAGAAAAAGTATCCGCTATAGGTAAAGTAGTCGCTATTATTTTATAAGAACTTGAATAAAGCTCTTATAAAACTTGTCGGCTTCTAGCACAGACTTGTTTCTTCAGGTTCTTGATGGTCTAAGCCAGGACTTTGGGGGGACCAGTCTAAAACCTTCATTCTATCCTGATGTGTTTGGACTCCTTGTCTCGTTGAAACACCCAACTGTGTCCAAGATCAACCTTCTAGTGATGGTTTCAGGTTTGAATCCTCCTCCTTCATTGTTCCATTGACTTGATGATGCTGCCACCTCCATGCTTGATGGTAGGTCTGGTGTTGTTGGGGTTTAAGGCCTCACCTTCTCTCCTCTAAAAACATATTCCTGGTTTTGGTTTAAATTATTATTTAAAATAGTTTTAAATTTCTTCTTAGTTGGTAGTTTCCAATGTTTATTTTAATTTAAGTTGCTCTGATACATTTTCAGTGTTTTCTTCTCAGGTCTTTTACGCCCCTTTTATTAGAATATTTTAGCAACGAAACAGCAAATTAATCTGCAGCTAGTGTTTAGACCCTGCTGCCTTTAATTTTCTAGAGAGGAAAAAGCTGCGTGATTAGATATTCCACGATAATAATGAGAAAAATATCGTTTAGTTGCGCTAAATGTCAGCATTAAATCTGCACTTATATAGCGTCTTTTTCTACCAAAGTACTTTACAATGTGTTTCCCATTCACACTCCAATGGCGACTAAGCTATCATGCAAAGTGCTAATCTACCATTGGGAGCAACTTGGGGTTCAGTGTCTTTCCCAAGGACACTTCGGCACATGGAGGGGCCGGGGATCGAACCGCCAACCTTGCGATCAGTGGACAACCTGCTCTACCACCTGAGACACAGCCACTCCTCTGAGCGTACAGGGTTTTTCCTGCATGGAGGAATTTTTGGCGCCTCACAAAGAGGTTAAAGCCAATTTAAAAATAATAAAAGCAGTTTTCAGCCAGTTTTATTGACTGGGATCTATTCAGTGGAGTGTAATGGGCATTTTTGTTGCGCAAATTATCAGAAATAACAGAAACATTCAGAGGTTCTTTTCAAATAAGGTAACACAGACTCCTTATCTTTACTGTGGACCTTAGCTGCCACCAACAGAACCACTCTGAGCAGTAAAACTCCTGATTTCTACTCGCATAATTAGCCTTTTTCTCACAGTGAATGGCAGAGCTGTATGATTTAACCACTAGATCTGGTTACGGCCACCAGGGGGCGTCGGTTAGAACACACCTGAAGACAAGACGTTGTTTTTATTCGTTTGTTTTCGGTGAATAACTTAAAATAAGTACATAATAAGTTTGTCGCAAGGGCAAATCACACTACAAGAAAACACGACTCGTTGCTTTATCACGTTAGAACCATCAGCAAAATGTCAGTCGCAGCACCCAAAGCAAACAAACACAGAAACAGATCACGTGACAGTTGTGAAATTCATACACTGGGAAGGAAAAGGACGCAGAGACACTCCCCAAAATATACAGAAACATTAAATACTTACTAAAGGGTGGCTTCTAATTGGCTAATTATCTAATTGCCAGTTAAACTTTTACTCATTCACGTATCTATACTAATTTCTGTGTCCTCCACGTCATTTTTCATCGCTGTAAATGTGAAATCCTCGCGTTTGTTACCTTCCGGATCATCGTCATGCTGCCCTGCATCTTCCAGGTGCTGCAGTGGGGATCGAACACCTCCACGGTGATCAGCTCCGTCACGTCGTTCTCTCCTCCGAGGACGTAGATCAGACCGTCCAGCTCCACCACGCCGAAGTTCTGGCGAGCCTGAGGACACCGGCGAGACGCACATTCAGCTGTAAGTGAAGCCCAGATGTTCCTTTCGCACGTTTTTAAATCTCTGCTGTGAGAGTCTGAGGTTTCTGAAGCACTCGTTTCTTTATGGTCGAGCACTTTTGAGCCCAGATTAAATTAAGAACCTCAAGGCTAACAGAAAAAAATGGTTATAAGTCAGTATTCATTCTTCAGTGTGAAGGTGAGACACAACAAGTGGCAGTAAAATTAATTTTAAAAAGTATAATGAGTCATACACATAATGAAAACATCTGCTGTAGTTAATATGTCATAGATAAATACATAAATAACCAAAAAATACAACAAAACAGTCATTAAATTATTCTTTTTTTTTGCCTATAGATAAAATCATCTAAAAATATATGTAAGAATACAGGAATAAAAAAATTCTGCTGATGATTTCAAGTTAATTTTCATATTTTCCACCATCTCCATTTTTTTATTTTTATATTTCAACTTTATTCATGTCTAACTTTAAACTTAGCAATAAAATCTAACTTTTTAATTGCGACCCATTGCAGCCAATTGATTTACATAAGTTTTTATTTTTCAAATATTCTTGTATTTTATTTTTGCACCTTTGTACAGTGTTAATTATTTAGTTATATTTATTAATGCAATTATTTCTGATTTTTTTTCACATTTTTTTCCTTTATTTACTTATATTTAACCACCTTTTCCCTGCCCTTCACATAAAAACTAACATTTATTTATGCACTTAAGTATTCATTTAATTCAGCACTTCTTTCTTTATTTCTACATGTATTTATTCGTCAGTATTTAAACCACTATTGGTCCCCTCATGCACAATTACCCACTTTTATTTATGCATTTAATATTACAAAAATAAATAAATAAATTTATATCACACATTTTTTTTAACTTTTATTTCGCTATTTAGGCATATATTTATCGATATTTAAGCCACTTTTTCCTGTCTTGTTCTTAATTACTCACTTCTAAATATTTATTTCTGTGTTTATTATTTTATTTTTTCTGTTATTATTACTTATTTATTCGTTTTTTAACTGTAGCCATTTATTTAAAACTAAACTGAAGACTGTTCTTTTTATTTACTGAGCCACTTTTTTTCTATAAATTCTGGTTTAAACTGTTCCGTGGTTTTATCTGTGGCAATCTTCCTCTTTAAATCTTTTCTTTTCTGTTTTATAAATGTTTCTACATTGATTTTTTAAAATTTTATTTCATTTTAAAGCACTTTAATTTGCTTTTGTGCGTGAACTCTGCTATTACAAGTGAGCTCACCTTGCTCTTATGTCTTTAACAATAACGTTTTACATCACATGACTTCACTGCAATATTCTTTTAAGTCTAATATTATCATAAATATGCACAGTTCATTAATTATTACTCAAACTTTTAGGTGTATGCCAAAACTTTTCTCTGTAAAATGCAACCAGCTGCAGCTCTGTCTCTGTTTCATTGCAGCACTGCTGACACCTAGTGGTCATGGAGTAGAATAACAAACAGAGACACACACTGCAATAAACTGTAACATGGCTGCTGCATCATAAACTGATTTACTTATTAACACCAGAAATGATCGGTTTTAGTGTTTATTTGATTAAAAAAAAGAGAATGGACATGAATCTTCTGTAGTGATCAGTTAATACACTGATCAGCCCCAACATCATGACCACTGACAGATGAAGTGAATAACACTGATCATATTGGTACTATGTGATCAGACTTAAACACCCAAATAAACATCGTCCCACAACAAACACACTCCCTCATGCTGATGGAAATCCCAAATGTCACTGGATGAAAATGCACCCCACCACATGGAAACAACATCAACCAATCAGGAACATGTTGAGGAACATGACAATGGTCCAACATGTTGATGTGACCTCCAGACTTCCTACAGCCCATTGTGATCAAGCATCAACAGGATGCAGTGGAACCAGTTGGATTGACAGAGGCCCCACTGGACAAGCCAGATCACCCAAAGGATCCAGTGCCCTGGTCCTGGTTCCAGACCCCATAGGACACCCTGAGAGGTCCTCTTGTTCAATGGTTCAGAGCATTTTGGACCACATAAGAGGGACCAACACAATATTAGGGAGGTGGTCATGATGTTATGCCTGATCGTTGTACACCTATAGTGCCGTGTTGAGTGTTGTTTGTACCTGCAGCATCGGCGGTATGGGGCTCCAGCTGTTGGAGTCGGGGTCGTACTTCTCTCCGCAGCCCAGGACCGTGTTGTGTTCATCGGTTCCTCCCATCACGAACAGGAAACCCTCTACAGGACAGAAAGCATCCTGTTAACAACCAACCTGCCGCTCCGCTCCAGTAAACGGCGACTCTGCTTCAGATGAGTCACCGACCGGCAGCGACGACGCCGTGGCCGAGCCGGGCGACGCTCATCGGCTGCAGCTCGATCCAGTTCTGTCTGTTAGCGTCGTACAGCGGACACATGCAGCGAGTGGCGGCGGTCGGCTTCCTGCTCCTGCACGAGATAAAAAAAAACATCAGACGGGATGAGATCCGAGCACGAATTAACATCTAAAACCCAGAATCTGAGACACGAACAGGACAGAAAATGGGCACTGAATATTGGACGCTGAAGCTGCAGGTATATGATTACAAACGTTTGCACACGTCTGCTCATTCATGCTTTCAAAGGCATGTTACCTTTAGAAAAAAATGCAAAAGTGACGCCTTTTACCAGCCAGAAACTGTAAAGATGGAAAGATTTTCAGCTTTCCTTTAATTAATAATGTGTGATGAATGGAAAGAACAACCAGACCTAAGCTTAACATTTCATCTTCCACATGTCTCACTTGAAGATTTTCCTACAAACACCTGAAGTAGCATCTTTATCTCGTTGTTTTTCTTTTGCATCCCTCAGAAATTAAAAAAAAAAACTCTGCCTAAATGGTTCAAACAGTAGCTCCAACTATAACAACACAACCAAACCAAATGACCTCTGATTGGGCAAGTTTTAAATGCATGTTTTCTTTTTTTTTAATTGCCAAAATGACACCACCTATCAGCCAGAAACTATGAAAAGAGAAAACTTTGCAATAGTCTGTCAATGTATCGTGTGTGACATGAAGATAAACAGCAAAAGATCTGCATAAAATCAGGAGTTTTCATCAGGATCTCTTTATTTTAAGAGCCTCATGTTGGAAAAATAAACCGTTTGCAATAAACTCTGTATAAAACCTCTGTAAAGTCAATAGCACTTTATTCTACGTTCAAATTTAAAAATCGCAATAAATAAACTGCATGCAAGACCAGACCCTGTCAAAAACTAAAGATTCTGAGCCCCTTCGCACAAGTGAGAAGCCATCACATCCAGGTTGAACTGCAGGCAGTGTTTCCACAGAGACACTGAGAGGAAAATCAAACCGACTGGATCAATAAATAAATGCAGCATGGCTCAGAAACATGAACAGAGGAGACAGTAGTTGGAGATACATCCAGCATGGAGGAACATCTTTATAGAGATGATGAGCAGAGGAGAGAGGAAAAGACGGGAGAGGATGGAAACATGGAAATAGTTAAAAACGAGACACAAAATGACACAAAACAACACAGAAAAGGACAAAAATGAGACACAAACCAACAGGAACAAGACACAAAATGATAAAAATGAACCTCAAAATGACAAAAGTGAGATGGAAAACAGCAAAAAAAGCAAAAATACCACAATAAATAAATGCAGCATGGCTCAGAAACAGTGAACAGAGGAGACAGTAGTTGGAGATACATCCAGCATGGAGGAACATCTTTATAGAGATGATGAGCAGAAACAGGATGTAAACATGGAGATAGTTAAATATCTGTAGTAGGTGGAGACAAAACGACCACAAAGAGACACTAAATGACACAAATCAGACGCAAAATGACAAAAACAAGAGACAAAGCAACAAAAACGAGAAACAAAATGATAAAAAAGACACAAAACTGAGACGACAAGAGAGACTGAGGGGAAAATCCAACCTACTGGATCAATAAATAAAAGCAGCATGGCTCAGAAACAGTGAACAGAGGAGACAGTAGTTGGAGATACATCCAGCATGGAGGAACATCTTTATAGGGTTTATATGCAGAACACAGGAAAACTGTTTGTAGAGGTTGTAAACATGGAAAAAGTTAAATATCAACAGAATTTGGAGACAAAACTAAAGAAAAACCCTTCAAAGAGTTGGTGTTTCCAAACGTTTGATAGGTTATGGAAGAATAAAATGGAAAAGCTGCCGCTGGGAGACCAAACAGAATCTAAACGATAAAAATAAAGACGCTGACTTACTGTCGATCCTCTCCTCCCGCGATGACGATACACTCCGAGTATCCCCTGGGCTTGAAGGCGGCTAACATGGCCTCGCCCTGCAGCTGACCGGCCGACAAAACCGGCTGACAGTATTCTCTGATCACCTCCCTCATCAGCGGCTCCCCCATGGCCTGATGGGAAACCAGAGCAACGCACGGGTCAGCTTCATGGGCTCAGACACCTCGGTGCAGATTCACAGCCTCATACAGGTTCTACAGCAGCTACAGGAACCTGAATCTGCAGCAGTATTGGTCGACTTCAGACAACTTTTTATTTAATTGGGAGGTAAATTTAATTGGAATTTAAGCTTCAGGCGCATTAAGCTCTTGTAGGTGTAAAAAAAACAAGCATTTCCAATCTCAAACATGACATTTTTGACTCACACAAACGTAAAATGCATATTTATGGATGCAGGAAGACTCACGCCTTCACAAGAAATCATTATTTCCAGGGTTTCCCCCAGGAAACTTGCTAAGCCTGGTGGTAGAGAAGCCCATCGGCAGCCCACCGTGTTTTTGTAAAAAAAACAAACAAAAAAAAGAAGTTAAAGTTGACAAGAATTTGAAATTATGACTATTATGTGTTATTATAAGCCCTTTATTAACAATACTTAAACACAAAAAAATACAATTAAAATAAATAATATTAAATGTTTTCACTTAAGTTGCATCCTAGTGAATCTTAAAACAAGCTGTTGCTGGTCACATTTAAAAGTAAAATAAATTAACATAAATAAAAAAGTGTAAACATGTCCATGGGGTAAAACCAGGGAACTCAGAGGCTGAACAGGTCTGCTGTGCTGTGTGACCTCTACTACTTATTGCTGCACATGGTTCAGGTTGGATCAGTGCATCAATCCGTCTGGGTTTACCATACTGGGTCTGGTAGAGCCATCCGCTAAATTTAGGGTCAGCTAACCATTTTGGATTAAATCCGCTAGTTGGATGTTTACTATCGCGGCTCGCAGAAGGCTGCTCCGACGACGTGCTAACATCCGTGCTAACATCCGTGCTAACTCCACTGGCTCTGCCTCATCATGGAGCCGCGGCTCGGTCGGCTCTCCAGGGATGAACTCCCCTTGGCCTGGAGGTGAACGAGCGGCTCATTGTCTCCTCCAGTGCTCCTCCGACTTCGGAAAAAGTTCATGTATCAACCATAAAATGTCGCCATTGCGCTTTCAACCGTATCACCAGATGCGGTTAAAAGCTCTGTTTACCGTCTTTGGTTTCACTGTTTTGGTGCATAAAAAACCTATTTAAAATAAATAAACAAGTGATGCTTGGCCTGGCGGGGGGGCAAGGAAAGCCTGGCGGCCCGCCAGGCTTATAAAGCACTGGGGGAAACCCTGATTTCTGATTCTTGTCACATATAAATGCTCAAAACTTGCCTTTAAAACTTGCAATTTTAAAAATTTACTCAGTATTAAAATAATTTATTGATAGTCGTCACTCACAGTTCAGAATAGAAAAGAATAGCTGGTAATAGTATATTTAGAATAGCTAAACTACTAAAATACAAGCTAAATACAGGGTGCAGCCTGCAGAACTTACCTGGGAATCATCATGTTTGGCACTGATTTTAACAGTACGTTGCAAAAAAGAGGCGTTAATGTCAAATTTGGAAAACTTGTGAACAAATATGAGCTTAAAAACTGACCTGCTTAAAAACTGACCTGCAGCACTAAGTGTAAACTCCCTGGATCAAGGAAAACTTAATGTTTCTTGTGAAAGTGTCCAAAACACTCCAGCAGTGTGTTTTCATCGAGATCATTTACGTGACGATAACCCATTTAAACTGGCTCTACCTGCTCTCTCAGGTAGCTCACGTCCAAGCCCTGCAGCCACACAGCTGACATCACCTCCCTCATGTGCACCTGGAAACACAGAAACACATCAAGTCCTGCACCTTTATGGGAACAGAACAGCCACGAAGAAGGAGAGAGAAGTCAGAGATGTGCAGCATCACAGTTAGAATGACGGAAATCATTAAAAAAAGGTGGGACTTCTTGGATCATCCAGTTAAAAAAAAATCTAAAAACCTAAAATCAACATGTGCAACATTTTTCCAGACGTCCACAGGTGTTACCAAGACTGGAAAAATAAAAGATGGCCACATGTTTTAGATATTTTACTACTTACAGTTTTTAATCTCATCTTCTCCCTGCTTTGTGTATACACAGCCTGCAGTTCAACCAAAAAGTCCCATCATTTTTTGGCACGTGGCTGTTGGTTGCAGCCGAGTCACTAACGGCTTCACAGTTGCGCAAAGAAGCACAGAATTTTTTGTTTTTTACAGAATCTTTTTGGAAAAGACGGTTCATTCTGGCCGAATTTTTAAATGAGACACGTGGAATGAATTTTGTGGAAGTGTTGGAAGTGATTTTGGTTTTGGGATTTGGTTGAATTTAGGGATGCATGATAATATCAGCGTCCGATAATTATCAGTTGATGTTGGCAATAAAAAAAATGAGCCGATAATAATAAAGACTTTGAATCTTGGTTTTTGCCGTTGGTCTGTGTGTTGTGGTTTGTCCTCATGTCTGGCTCCTCAACCCCTCCCCTCCCCGACGGTACTGTCGCACGTATGTGATGTCATCAGACTGCGCGGGCAGAGAAAAACGAGCAGCATGGCGTGGCACTCACAGACATATATATACGTAGACGCCGCGTTGACTGCCGCTGCCGATTGGAGCCGACGTGCCTACGCGGCGGCCATCTTGGTACAGTGCCACTCGCCCCTACAGTGCATTACGTCTATAGAGGAATGACATGTCTGCACTATAAAAGTGATCATAAATCCATCAGTTGTCAACATATATTGTTTGTTACAAACGTCAGACATGGAGGACGGACAGGCAGACATAAATAGAACAAAAGCATCCTGTGTCAAAGCTACATGTGTGACGTTTTTAACAAACCAAACCGTTTGTAAATCGGTCGAAAATTCAGTGAATAATTCTACTTTGAGATTGTGGAGTACCTCTTACCTCCATAGACTTACATTCACTCCCCCCTCTGCTAGCCCTGTACCAAGATGGCGGAGCTTTAGGCACGTCCCTCCACAGTCAATGCGGCGTCTACGTATATATGTCTATGGTGGCACTGACCAGTGTGGACTTTCTTTACTGTGTCAGAAGAAGACATTTCCCTAGGACTGGTCCCAAATATTGGAATATCCGAATATTCATTGGTTGTGGTGGTATTTGGATAATAATTTAGATATTCAAATACTCGTGCGCGCCACTGCCGAACGCCGCTATCGGGCGCCGCTGCCAGGGGGCGTTGCCGAGCGTTGCCGAGGCTGTAGTATTATCCAGTTTAAAATAATTTATCGATCGCTGTCATTAAATACAGTGGTGGAAAGAATCAAATAGCTGATAATAGCATATTTAGAACAGCTAAACTACCAAAATATAAACAAATACAAGGCTCAGTTTGCAGCCTGCAGTGTAACTCAGAATATGCATGCAAGACTTGTCAAGATTTGGTTGCTGCCTCTTGGTGAAAACAAAGATGAACATCCCTCAGTCACCTCTCCACACAGAGCACCACTCACCCTGCGCTCGTCCGGGTCGTGGCCGAACCATCTCACCACGCCCTCCAGAACGTGCTTCTCGTTGCCGACGTTCAGCTTCTCCATGGCGAGAACCTCACAGAGCCGATCGGGCGGCAGCTCCCTGAACTCCTCGGTTAGCGCCACGTCGCGGAAATGCGTCTGCAGGAACTCGGTGGCGGCGTAGTGGACGTGGTAGAGGCAGTAGTGCAGGGAGAAGAGCCGGATGCCGATGCAGTTCTCGGCGGTGATGCAGCTCTCCAAGAACTGGCAGCACAAGAACTTGAGGTCGGTCATGAGGAGCAGGTCGGACGCCTGAACCATCTCCTGGATGGTGTCTTCACTCAGAGTGATCTGTGCGACGCAAAGAAGCAGAAGATAATGAACATATCAGGAGATACAGAGAAGTAAGACACACCTACAAAATCACTGTAATGTCAAAAATCTGTATGACCTCTCAATAACTGCATTATTTCTAAACTAAAAAGTAGATTATTTGCTCTAATAAACAATCAAAACCAAAAACTAGACAGACTATATTTAAAATACAGACATCAAAGTAGAACAAAAGTGAACAAACCTGTGATCACTGAAACTAAACTGTGATTTCCAGTCAGACTAACCGCATGAACATGGTTCTAAAATGAGCTGTGAACACCTGAACTTTCTCAGTTGTGGACCTATGGCTGTGTCTATGCCTGCATCATGGCTCCACATGGAAAAGAATTGCCATAAAAACCATTGTTGTGAGACGTCACAAAGATGGATGGCGATCCAGGAAGATCACCTAAAAATCAGCAAACCACAGTGTCAGCAGTAATTGGTAGGTATAGAAGGAGCCATCATACCACTAATCATGGCTGCAGGTATAGAAGGAGCCATGGTACCACCAATCATGGCTGTAGATATAGAAGGAGTCATAGTACCACTAATTATGGCTATTGATATAGAAGGAGTCATAGTACCATTAATTATGGCTGCATATATAGAAGGAGTCATAGTACCACTAATCACAGCTGTAGATATAGAAGGAGCCATGGTACCACTAATCACAGCTGTAGATATAGAAGGAGCCATGGTACCACTAATCACAGCTGTAGATACAGAAGGAGCCATTGTACCACTAACTATGGCTGCATATATAGAAGGAGCCATAGTACCGCTAATCATGGCTGTCGATATAGAAGGAGTAATAGTACCACTAATCATGGCTGCAGATATAGAAGGAGTCATAGTACCACTAATTATGGCTGCAGATATAGAAGGAGTAATAGTACCACTAATCATGGCTGCAGATATAGAAGGAGTCATAGTACCACTAATTATGGCTGCAGATATAGAAGGAGTAATAGTACCACTAATTATGGCTGCAGATATAGAAGGAGTCATAGTACCACTAATTATGGCTGCATATATAAAAGGAGTCATAGTACCACTAATCAGGGCAGCAAATATAGAAGGAACCATCGTACCGCTAATCATGGCTGTGTCCTGACCAACAGAAAACCTTTGGGGTATTTTAAAGAGAAAATTGAAGATTGATAAGACAAAGACAGATTTGTTTCACTCAGATGGAGTCCAGCCTGTTTGGTGTGAACCTGACCAGGACTACCACAGTGAATGCATAGTCCTGACAGTGAAGCATGGAGGTAGGAGTGTGATGACATGGAGCTGCATGAGTGCAAAAGATGCTGGGGAAATGTTTTGAACTACTTTTCCAAAGCAGAAACTCTTCTTCTAACTGCCACCTCTGTTCTTCACTGTCAGGACTATGCACTCACTGTGGCAAATGCATAGAGAATGCATAGTCCTGACAGTGAAGAACAGAGGTGGGAGTTAGAAGAAGAGTTTCTAAAGTAGAAAAAAGTGAAAACTGCGACATGGACAAGTGGTTGCGTGACTTGAATTCGACAGAACACCTTTAGGGTATTTTAAAAAGTAGAGCAACACAACCCCTCCAGTGAAGAGCAGCTGAAAAACAGTCTGAAGAGTGACAAAATGTCTCTCCAGAAATTTAAAATCCTTCATGCCAAGGAGGATTTCTATTTAGTTCCTACTGTGGGGTCAGTATTTTTATTACAGTAAATCAATGCTGTTTTCAGTTTGGCACAGGAGCAAATCCCCGACTGTTTCCTGTAAGATGGTGCAATTTAGCATCATTTGACACTAAATCTGACTTAATCTGATACTGCGTGTCCAAACTCACCTCACCACTGAAGATGTAGTCCAGGATCTGCTTCATGATCGCCATGGAGACGCCCTGCAGCTCGATTCTGTACGTGGACCCGTCTTCTTTAGGAGGGTTATAGTTCAGCTTGGTCCTAACAGCAGTGAATGTGACAAAGTGTTAAAATTAAACCTGGAATGACTCGCAGCTGGAATATCAGAGAAAGTGGACACACCCGTGTTGCTGTAACACCATAAACAGCAACCACAGATACCACATGCATGATTATATTTGAGCTGCTGTGACTGACTGAGACCAGACTGCTAAACCCTCTGACCTGACATAAGGACTGGCAGCAGCCAGGATGTTTTTCTGGACGGGAAGCTCCTCTCCATCCACCACCAGCAGCGCATCGTGGAAACTTTGCTCCTGCCAGAAGGTGCGAAGGACCCTGAGGAGTTTCTGGGAATGCTGGGGGTCCGAAACCTTCGATCCGGGGTCGCTGGATGCAGAGTCGGGCATGTCTGCGCCCGAAAACGTACTGTCAACAGAGAATATCAGGTTGAATTTCTTTAAAAATAGCGCTAATAAGCTCATAATCAAACTTAAAGTCACAGTAAACACAATTTCAAACATTAAAACAAAAGAAACCTTCAATTTGGCTTCCCCAAAAACCAACACAAAGCAGCTGTTTCACTAAAAAATTGCTTTAACAGCACATTTTCAGGCATGTTTAACCCCCAAAGCATACTGTAAACAGAGAAAACCAACCTGAAGTTCCTTAGAAATATCTCTAATTATGTTCTGCAGCATATTATCAAACTTAAAGTCGCAATAAAACCCAATTTAATGGAATAAACAAATTACCAGAGAGGCATTCCTCAATTTAACTTATAGAGGTCAACACAAAACGCCTATTTGGATAAAAAAAAAAGTGGCTGTAACCAGAGGGAAAAGTATGTTTTCAGGCATGCCTAAGCCTGCAAGCATACTGCCGACTAAGAATATCAAGGTGAATTCCTGAAAATATCTCTAAATTACATTCTGCAGCTCAAAATCAAACTTAAGTTCACAATAAAACACAATTAAAGGTATCAAACGAATGAACAGGGTGCGGTCTTCAATTGGGCTTGCACAAAAGTCTTTTATTTTGGATAAAAAAATGGCTTTAGCAGGGGTAAACAGCCATGTGTAAGCCTGCAAACACACTGTCAGCAGAGAAAACCAAGCTGAAGTTCCTAAAAATGATTTCTAATTATGTTTTACAGCTTCTTATACAACTTAATGCAGTAAAACAAATTAACAGGGTGTATTCTTCAACTCGGTCTGCACAGAAATCAACACAAAACACTCATCTGAATAACAAATGGCTCTAGCAGAAGTGGGCAGCACGTTTTCGGGCATGTCCAAGCTTGTCAACAGAGAGGCTGAACTTCATTAAAAATATCTCCCAATTATGGTTTGCAGCTTGTTATCAAGCTTATAGACAAAATTAAACATAATTTAGGATAATACAGAAATTAATAGTGGAGATTCTTCAATTCGGCTTTCACAAAAGTGAAAACAAAACACTTATGTGGATAAAAATAGCTTTAACAGGCTACTTCTCAAGCTAGCTACTCCTCCTCTTGCACAGCAAACATTAGCTCGCTGCGTACCAAATTTTAAACGTAATGACAATATAAGAAAGAGCTGAGGGAATCATTTTAGTGCCGAATACTGTGGAAAAACTTCACAATTCATTAGAAGAACGATTCGACCTCAGATGTGGTTTGTATAACTGTACAGACTCGGAACTTCTTAAACTGACAGATTTCTAAATGAAGTTTGGCAAGTGAATGCTAGGCTAGCAGCAAAACAACACACAGGTCGGTAAACAACAGTTCCTGTGACAAAGACGACATAACGACGCCATTAATGTTACAACTCAGCATTAAAACAGGTTTTGTTAGTTTAATTTGTTCAGTAAAACGACTGGAAATGAGGAAAACAACACAATAACACAGCCTGAGCCATTCCCTGCATGTTGACAGAGGGTCAAACTAGTTGTGTCACGTTTGTCACGTTATTAAATCCTGCATTTTAAGTGTCTTACCTGAAGATTAAGGATTGTCTTTGCTGTTTCTGGGCTCAGGGTGTACCTGTCTGCACTCAGGACAACATGAATCACTCCAGGCGAGAATGTTGGAAGTGGACGTCAAGGCATGTACTGGGCTGCGTTCAAAGGCAAAAGGAAATGTGGGAAATACACACAAAATTATTCATACCCACAATAACGTTTAACTCAGTGAATATATGTGACCAATATAGTTGACCAAATGGCCGGAAATGAGAGGAACAAGCTACAAAAAATAGCAAGACATTGAATTTTAATTATTTCTGTGCGTGTGTGTGTTTGTTTAGTTTTTTTTACAGCTTAATAAATATGTCCAAAATTATTTTTTATCATTCCTCAGTAATAAATGGTAATAAATGGAAAACAATTCTTAATCCCTATTCCTAATAAGCTTTCTGAATGTCTCCACTAGGATTCTGGACCATTTGAAATAACATAGCAACTGCATTTTCTCAGACACTGTCAACAATTTAATGAATAGGAATAATTCTGAACGAGATTTGTTTATTTATTTTTGTAAAGTAAAATAGAAATAACCAAGAAAGAGTTAAAACGTATTACCAACATCTCTAAAACACTGTGTTGTTGTGCCTTGTCACTTTTTAAAATGTATTTTCCAACTAGGAAAAAATATCATATTATAACAACAACAGCAACAATAACAACAACAACAACAACAACAATGATAATAATAATAATAGCAATAATTGGACATTAATCAAAGTCAAAAGTCAAAGTCAAAGTCTTTTTATTGTCGATACTGCAATATGTACAGGACATGAAGACCATTGAAATTGCTGTACTCTTCAAACCCTCGGTGTCGACAATAAACATCAGGTAAAAAAGACATTACGTATATAAAATTCAACAGAACAAGCCAAAAGAGCATTAAAAAATAAAATAAAATAAAATAAAATAATAATAATAAAATACAATTAAATAATTTAATTTAATTTAATTATTATAGGCTACAAATCTGGATATTAAAATGATTTTATGTAGTATGTTTTGTCAGAGGTGTCTTCAATGTATTCTTGATGGGACACCTGAACGCAGCATCAGCTATGCGGAAGTCGTGTACATAAACAGTGTTCCAATACTTTACGATCAAACTCTGAGTGGACAGAAATGCCAATAAATTACACGTTAAACTGATATCATGCGGTTTTATATGCGTATTTATTTAATTTATGTGTGTAATATAAGCTATGTAAAGGACATATCCAGGTTTTAATTGTTTGTATTTCAAAATAGCCGTTAAAAGTGAGAGTCATAAAACGAAACGGAATGCGGCCGTCGTAAATCAACTTCCGCAAAATGGAGAATGCAGCCGAAGAGCGTTTCCGCTTTCAATAAAAGCTTCTCGGCTAACTAGCTAGTGCAGCGTTTTTATACTTTTTAATACCATAAACTATCTAAATAAACTTATTATTTATGAAATAGTTAATAAATGTATTTTTTTATCGTTTATATTCATGGTGAGACTGATATGTGGAGGAGATTAAAGTCAAACATTTGCGCTTTAAATTTGAAGTACCGGATGTATTTACTGTTTACTGTCGGTAACTTCCCTCTGCCGCCATAACTTTGAACCACAGATCGTTTACAAACATTCTGTCTTTGAATAAACGTGAATTGTGTGTGTTGGAGCGGGATTAATTAACGGTAAACACACGGACTCTTTACTGAAGCTACGCTGTCATCGTGCTATGCTAGCTAACCAGAGTTAGCAACGCTGCTGCTAACAGGAGACGTTAGTAAGTTTTGAAGCTGAAGTTAGCTTCGTGTGTTTTCTCCACATGTTGATGATGTAAAACGGTGTTAGACACTTCAGATAAACACCTGAGAGCAGCTCTAGATCTAAAAATACGATATATAGATGGTCAGATCTGGACCAGATTGTCCCTGAGAGGCTAAATAGTCTATAAAACACAGTCTTTGGTTTGTTAAGCCTTTATTCAATGTATTAAAAAAAAAGATTTCACTGCTTTTTTGCAACTAGACAGGATCAGACAAGGTTCAGATCCAGAACTACTGTACATAAACTTGTCAGATTTGAACTAGATGGCCCTACAGATGCCAAAGAGTCTTTAAAACAGACTTTCTATATTAATGAAACCTTTTTCTGTTTGTGAAAATGCACAAAAAATCTGTTTTCAGTGTTGTTTTCACATGTAGACCACATTAGACCAGTTCTAGTTCTAAGACGACCACATATAGATGGTCAGATCTGGACTTGATTGTCCCTGAGAGGCTAAGTAGTCTATAAAATGCAGTCTTTGGTTGTTAAGCCTTTATTCAATGTGTGAAAATGGAAAAAAAATAAATGGATTTCACTGCTTTTTTGCAACTAGACAGGATCAGACAAGGTTCAGATCCAGAACTACTATAGAGAGACTTGTCAAATCTGGACTAAATGGTTCTACAGATGCCAAATA
The DNA here is from genome assembly GCA_024666655.1 of Dascyllus trimaculatus. Lineage (NCBI taxonomy): Eukaryota > Metazoa > Chordata > Actinopteri > Pomacentridae > Dascyllus > Dascyllus trimaculatus. Next base: position 5,699,521 of record CM045448.1, on the reverse strand, counting down.
GTAATTAAAACACAATTTCTAATTTGTATAACCTCTATTCTGTTTGATTTTATTGTTTTTTCCACATGTAGACCACATTAGATCTGGTTTAGATTATGCCAGAGAGGCTAAAGTTGTTTCAAAACGGTTTCTGATTTGTGAAACCTTTATTTTAATTACAAAAATACAGAAAGAGGTGATTTTTACTGCTTTTCTTGCACATTAGACCAGGTCCAAATGAACAACCAGTGCATGCTGACTTGTTAAATATGGACTAAACTGTTCTACAGAGGCCAAAGCATCTTTAAAACACTGTTTATGATTTGTGAAACCTTTATTCTGTGTGTGAAAATGTGAAACAGCTGAGATTTCACTGCTATTTTTGCAACCGGACTGCATTAGACCAGGTCCAGATCTGAACGCGCTACATTTAGATGAGTCACATCTGGATTAGATCGTCATCGAGAGGCTAAAGATTCATTAAAACACAGTATTCTATTTGTGAACCAGCAAAACTAGATGTCATTACTCTTTTCACATTAGTTCCCTTGAATCTTGCATCAAAATATGTGAATTCATTGTTGTCTCGAAGTTAAAGAGCTTATTTTTGTGTTGTTATTCATGGATGCTGTATCTTTCCTCCCTCAGTGATGTTGTGATGGAGGAACCTCTGGGCTCTGTACATGTTTTCCTGACGGACCCTAACTGGAGACGCACAGATTAAACCTCCCAACATGCCTCGACCTGCTCGTAACAGACTGACCCCGTGGATAGAGACTCTGATCCTGAGCTACAGCATCCCGGAGGAGGGTGAGGAGGATGAAGAGCAGCGGGGCGGCCGAAGCGGCGGCGGCCAGCTGAAGGCCCACGTCATCGGGGTGGGTCAGATGTCTCAGTCCCAGGTTCAGCTCCGGAGCTCCGAGGGCCCCAACGGGCTGCTCTACCTGTCCGACGGGCGGCTTCAGATCCCGGCCGTCCTCACCGCCGCCGCCTGGGAGCATCTCCAGGAGCAGGAGGACCGCGAGTGCTTCACCAGCCTGCTCAACACCACCGTCTGCATCCAGGACCACCGGCTGCTCTTCCACATGGCCTCGGAGCAGACCAGGTGCAGGTTCTTCTTGTCAGTCGGGGAGCTGGCGACGACCGCCGCCGGCCCCGTGAAGGACAACACGCCCTGCTGCACCACTTTAAACTCCATCCAGGTGAAGATCTGCCAGACGTGGAGGGCGCTGCTGGGCCGGGAGGACTCTCAGAGGAGCCAGGGCGGCTTCGATCTGACCGAGCTGCTGGGCGAGTGGCAGCTCGACTGTCTGCAGGAGCTGCTGCAGGACGTCCGGCTGAGGCTGAACCCTGAACCCTCCACGTCCACTCACCAGGCCTCGGCCAGCCTCCAACCCACCGACTGGGACCTGGACAGAGTCAGATATAAGGGGGAGGAGCCTTTCAGAGTCCCCATGAGGTGTCTTCTCATACCAGAGGACGACGCTGGAAGGATGCAGCCTTCAGTTGACGAAGCGCAGCAGCAGATACCTGAACCTGCAGCTGTGGAAGGCTGCACCGAGAGCTCACCTTTACATTTTGAGGACGCACTGCAGGACGTCGCACAGGAGGACGCCGCGCTGCAGGAGGACGCCGCGCTGCAGGAGGACGCCGCGCTGCAGGAGGACGCCGCGCTGCAGGAGGACGCCGCGCTGCAGGAGGACGCCGTGCTGCAGGAGGACGCCGCGCTGCAGGAGGACGTCTTGCTGGAGGAAGACATCTTGCTGCAGGAGGACATGATGGAGAAGCCTTTAACCAACCCCTGGGACATATTTCCTCCTCTGTGTATCTCCTCGTCGTCCTCTGAAGCCTCCCCAGAAGCTTCCCCACCGCCACCAAACCCAGATCCCGCAGCCGTCCACAGCTCCAAGGAGTCCAGTTACCTGCCAGCGTACCAGAAGCAGCTGAGCAGCCTCACTGCTGCTGCTCTGTCCTCTCTGAATCCCACAGGTGAAGCCTCCACAGGAAGGCAAGACCTCCCCACTGTGGACCGGGACAAGGAGGAAACTGGGGAGGGAAAATGCAGGAAAGCGAAGAGGAAGCGAAGCGATCCGTCGCCTGAAGCTCTGAGTATGTTGGTGGAGGAGGAGCTCAGCACGAGTCCTCCGTCGTGGCTCTTTGACTCTAAGGCTGGATCCGAGGAGGCCGGCAGCGGCAGCAGCAGCAGAATCAGCCCCGAGCAGACCACCGGGCCCGTCCAGAGAAAAACTCCCAGCATGCACAGCGACAGCTCGCCGTTCTCTTACTGCTACCAGGTGACCGGACAGAACCTGCAGGACCTGAGTCGGTTCAGAGTCGCTGCTTCGCTGCTGCACTGGGCTGTGAAATACCTGGTGAGTCCGAACCAGACGGACAAAACTCAGAACGTGATCTGAGAAGGTTCAGGTTTCATCTCCGTTTGTTGGATGTTAAAGCCTCGTCTGCTGTTGCAAATGATGCTGAAGTAAATGAGACGTTAGACTGTGAATCTGTAGCTGGCATCTTTTATTATGTTCAAATAGTAATAAGAAAAGGGTGAACGATGTACACACAGTGTCACAGAGCTGCATGGATTGATTATTAATCAATTAGTGGATAAACAGAAAAATCATCAGCAGCTAAAACTGAAGGAAAAAAGTCAAACATTGGATGTTTTTGACCTCAGATTGAAAGAATCGATGCTTTTCTTCCTCACATGTGACGCTGAAGTCTTTTTCCCATTTTCTGGAATTTTGTTGACAAAACAATCAAGTAATAAAAACAGATGTTTAGTTTTGTATAATTTTGCTGTTGAGTTATTTTTTATTAATCATCAGCTTAAATAAAACCAATTATTTCAGTTTAAGTCATGAAGAGTTTTCATGTTAAAGCGCTGCGTTAATCTCCAGGTGCTGTTTTTAAAGCAACATCAGATTTTATCGCACTGATCCAGACACAGACGGGTCACAGATCTGCTAAATCTGGGCTTCAAAGAGCCACAAAACAACCAGAAAGACGTGCAGAAAATGACTTAAAAGCTTCACCTGGAGCTGAGTTTTATAAACATCACAGGAATTAAAGAGAAGCGGTTTCACCTGCAGTTCTGTGTTTGTCCAGCAGGTGTCAGTAAACACTCAGCCCTGCTGTAGAAATGTCCATTAATGCAGAGTTTAGGAGCAGAAATAGGAAATTAAACCTCAATAAAGTGGCTGTCTTTTGCTTGTAAATGACTTCCATATTTTTTAAAGTCTTCTACACAGACTCCTTCAGAAGATACCTGAGGCTGCTGCTGGAGACGTCTAGTCTGTAAAAGTTTGCCACGCTGAGTATTTATGTCTTAAAACATGTCTGGAAAACACAGTCATGTTTGTATTACAGGTCTGGATGGGCCTAATTTTAGGATATAGAAGGTTTAGCTTCACTAAACCAGAGAGAAAAAGGCCAAGAAGGAAACAAATCTTCTTTAAAGTTTGTCTTCAGAGGGCAGGAAGCAGTTTTGTTGGTGTTGAAGTGTGAAATAAATCAGATGAGGAGATTTTTCTACACGTGAAGGATTTACTGAACGCAGAGACTGTCGACCGCAAGCAGACTAAACAACAACACATCTGACTGAAAACTTCTACAAACATCCATAAAACGATGACAGACGCACGCAAACCGACCGAAAGCACAAAAAAAACGTGAGCAAATGAGGGAAATACGGAGGCGAAGTACCTCCGAAGAGACACAGAAAGACCAGAAAGAGACAGAGGGGGAATAAGGAAAGACACAAAATGAATTAAATAGATGAAAAATCACAGCAAACAGACACAAAAGGTGCACAACATGAGCGAAAAGCAACTGTAAAGAGGCCAAACAGGCATGAAGAAAGTGAAAATGACAAGAAAAAACTAATCAAAATGATCACAGACACAAAAAACAGCCAGCAAAAAAAGAAAATGAACACAAGTAGATGGAAGTTGTCTGCAAATGTGCATAAAATGAAGTGAAAAGACTGAAAATAGACACACAAGAACACATAAAACAACCACAACGACGTGCAAACGAACGAGGAAGACTCAAAATGATCAAAGGGAGACAAAGTGACCAACAAAATCACAGCGAAATAAACACAAACAGACAAAAATATGACCAGAAAGAGACACAAAGAGACACAAAACCACTGCAGACTAATAAAAGACGACTGAACATGGCTGCAAAGAGACACACAAAGACTGAAAACGAGGAAGTGGACTTAAAATGAACACAAACAGATGAAAAACCACATGAACGCAAAGACACCAGAAGGACGACAAATAATACAAGACAGATAAAAAGAACAGGACTAAACACAAAGAGAAAGGACAAGTCCACCGTGAGACGCAAAGCAAAAGCAGAAACACACACAGATCCCGAAAAAGAGACAGAAAACAGAAGAAATAGATGCAAAACCCAAAGTAAACAAATACAAGATGACTGGAAGGAAACGCAAAGCAGCACAAAACCAGCACAAAGATTCAAAACAAGCACAAAAAGAGTCTTAAAGAAATGCAAAACAACCAACAAGAAAAGGAAAATTAACACAAATAGATGCAAAATACCTGCAAAGAGACAGAACATAAACACAAATATAGATGCAAAACCACAACAAGCAGACACAAGATGACTGTAAAGACACACAGCATCTGTAAAGAGACACAAAAGAATCAAAGCAATGAAAAAAACAAAACAGAACGGATCATAAAGACCAGAGAGGGACAGAAATGAATAAAAAAAGACGAAAGAAACACAAAACAACAGAAAGGAGACTCAAAATGACCACACACCCTCAAAAATAAAGGTACGAGACAAGAACATTTCTGTACCTATAGGTACATTTTTTAAGAATGTTCTCTCAAAAGTACAATATTGGTCTTTAAGAGGCCAGAAGTGTACCTTTAGAGGATCAGAAAGGGTTCAAAGTGATATAAAGTACAAATTTGTACCATTTCAACCCTAAGGGTACCTGCAGAATTGAAAAATGTGTGTAGCTCATAGATAATAACTATTATCAGAAGTACTTCTAATACTAATAGTAGTAAAAAAAATATTTTAGGCATTTAGAGTGATAATAATAATGATAATGATAATGATAATGATAATGATAATAATAATAATAATGAAATAAATGAATGTAATAATTATTAATAAATTATTCACATCTTTGATTATTGTCATAATCTCTAATTTATTCAATTTTATTTCTCATTTTTAACATGATCTTGTTTTATTATCATATTTATCCTTCAAGATTTTACTTATTGTTGTGTATTTTGCTTTTATTGTCTTTAATTATGGGTTCAAGCACACTTTTACACCATCCTGACAGTATCAACTACTTAAGAAGTTTCCTGCTTTGTGAAGCACTTTGGGCTGTATATTTGTATGAAATGTGCTATATGAATAAAACTGAGTTAAACGGAGTTCTTCAAAAGTCAATAAACACACAATAACCTAAAATGCGCCACGCAATATAGTTCCCCAAGGCAGCAAAATGGTTGCCAAGCAACAGCGGCGCATTAATACCACAGGCCTTGGCCAAAGCCGCTGCTAGCTCAGACTCCGTTCGGTGTTGAGGTCAAAGGACGGACGTTAAGCGCGGTGCTCAGGAGTTTGTCAACGGAGGAACTGGAAAAGTTGGTGGTGGAAGGAGCATTGTTTCAGAGGAGGAGGCTCAAAAGTTTACAGGTAAGTAAAGTGTGATTTTGATACTAATTTTAACCAATGAGCTAAATTTAGCGAATATCTGAGGAGCTATCTTTAACACGGGTCATAGCTAGCTAAGTTTTATCCAGTGACTAACGGGCGGTAGCTATACTAAAACGCCTCTATGCACTGCTAATATGTAAATATGGTTATCAAAAATATCATTAGTAAGCTAATGTTATTGCATCAGCCATTAACTACATCACTGTGAAGTTTTTGTTAGCAAGGACTCCCGTTTTCCCGCTCCAAGTAATATGAAACAAAGAAAAGTACAAATTTGTACCTTTTCAGCTTTATAGGGTTCATGGTCCCGCAGCACCGTCAACTGTCACGGAGAGATAAGCTAACTAGCTGTGACGCTAAGGGGCTAACGTCTACCGTTCACTCGTAAAAACGACAGCCAGGTCTAACACAGACGGGTGTTTTACCGTTGTACCGGACTGATATACAGGAGTTTAATGAGACATTATGTAGAAAAAAATATATATTACAGGCACAGGTCTGTCTGTAATCGTTGCCTTGGTTACAGAGACTCAGACTGCGGCCTGCGGCTGAATATCTCCAGAAGGGAACCATAGATTTGCCAACAGTCGTTTATTGATTAATCATCTTGAGCAAGCAGTTTATGTTTCACAATGTGACACCCCAGTGGTTAAGATCTGGGTGGGTTTAAGGACAAAAACCCTCGGTTGACATTAGGCAAAGCTCCTATTTTTGGGTTGTAGTTGTCACTCGCGAAATCTTCTGTAATTCTAGGGTTAAAATAAATAAATAAATAATTCATCACTGCAGTCATTTTGGCTATGTTAATTAATGCATATGGCATTAAATTTGGCAACGTGTTGCTACTGAGGATGTTCCTACGAACATCTGTGTGAGTAAGAACTGGAATGCTGATTAGGACAGCAACTAACGATTATTTTCATTGTCAGAATAATCGATTACTTAATCTGGTCATAATATTGTCAATTATTTTCAGTATTAGTTTATTGAAAGTTACTGAAAGTAGTTTATTTCAGTAATTTTCATTATCACCTAATCTGCTGAACATTTCCTTGATTAATCTATCACTTGTTTTGCAATTTAGAAATTAGTATCAGAGAGTTTTACTTTTTTCTTTCAAGGTATTGCTTAAACTGACTGAATGATTATCAAAATAGTTGGCAATAAATTTAATAAACAATTATTCAAGTAATCTTTGCAACTCTAAAGCTGATGCCAACTTGAACTATGGACAGGACAAATTAAAGCACTTCAAATTTATCCCCAGTCTGTTTATGAAAGTTGTGAAAGGTTGTTTAAATTATTTACATAAAATGTCTTTCTTTCTCCTATTTTTCTTTTTTGAAATTTTCAGTTGTGCGACGAGGTTGATGCCATGCACCCCTCTGAAGTCAACATCTGCCGCCGCTTCAGTGAGAACTTCACATTTGTTCTTCCAAACATCCTTAAACCTGTCAAGGATTTGCCACTAAAGAAGGTCTACATGGAGGCAAGAGAAGATGCACTGGCTGAGGACGTTACAGGTGCTGGTTTGAGCAAATACAAAGGTCCATTTTGTGACATAATTGTGTCATTTGTGCCCAGTCCCTTCTAAAGAGAATGGGAACAGTTGCATGGAATTATAAGAGGATGTATAATGCAACATTATCTTAATGTTTTTCAGTTTCTTTCTTACATGACCTGCAGTAAAATAGTGACTCTAATGTAGTTGTCTGTGAGAATTTGCACGTTATTTATACCAATTGAAATTTGATGAGGTGCTTTTGCACTTACAGTTGTACTATCTGTATGACCTAGGAATTGACTTCAACGGGGGGACTCCTCCTCTTGCCATCAGTCTTCAAGGAGAAAATTGAAGATCTCATCATCCTTGGAGAGGTAAATACCTGGTGCCGTGCATAGCTACTGGCCACGTTACTGTTCTTTTGGATCACTGTGCATACCTTATCCGATCAATCTCATTATGTATACTAACATTTCATTCCTCTTGTGTAGAATACTCCTGTAACTCCAGACCCAGCCATTCAAGTGAAAGACCAGGACTGGAAAACTGCCCTCTCCAGACACTGTCACAGTGTTGTGAAAGTGGAAGGAATTGAGGTTTGTTCCTGCAGTTCGCTGGATGAGGCCTACATCGCCCATACTTCAAAAAGACACTGATATTTCTCCAGAGTCATGCCATGTATTTAGCCATGTACACACTGAAGCCATCCCTTTGTTCTTGAAAGTCAAGTACATTCTGAATGTTGACACTTTTTAGGTGTTGTGTGGTAAACCGTTAATTCCCTGCTCTTACGACATGTTTCCATGTTTACCAAGTGACAGCTGACAGTGACTGGATTCTGCTAATTCTAGGAAATGAGATAAACTTTCAAGCTCTAGACATATTAAGTTGATGATAGATTGTTTGTTTCTTTGAGGTATTCTGTGTAAATATGTTGATGTGATGTTTAAGGCTTTGACATGTATTTATTTTATGTGACATGTATGTGACATTATGTAGCAAATATTGTGGACAAAAGCAAAAATTGCAAATAAAAAAGCAAATATTGTGGACAATTGAGGTACATTTTTGTCTCTTTAAAGTCCAGAATAGGTTGTCGCTGGGGGGGTACCCTTATAAGTACCCAATCGTACCATTCTCAATGGGAACATTTCTGTACTGTAGTTTAACGGTACATTTATGTCTTGCAGGGTACATAATTGTACTTTAACTGGTACAACTTGATAAGGTACACAAATGGACCAGGACTAAAGGGTACAAAAATGTCTTTCAAAAAGGTACACCCCCAGCGACAAGCATTTGTACCCTTTTAGGTACATGTTGGTACCTCTATTTTTGAGAGTGCAAACTAACAAAAAACAACAACATATGAAATAATTAAAGCTCTAGTTTGATGAATTAAAGTAAAGATATATACAAAATGACTGTAAAAATGACCAGAAAGAAACACAAAACAACAGAAAAGAGACTCAAAATGACCACAAACTGACATAAAAGTGACAAAACTATTCAATAATTAGACAATTAATCTCCAGTTACATGAATTAAAGACAAAATGAACACAAATAAATGCAAAAACCACCATAAATATATATAAAATGACTGTAAAAATGACCAAAGAGGGACACAAAACAACTAAATACTAAATAATTAAGGCTCCAGTTTGGTGAATTAAAACTCTTTCGTAGCAAATATGTACAAAATGACTGTTAAAATGACTAAAAAGAAACATGAAATGGCAGAAAAGAGACATAAAATGACCACAAACTGACACAAAAGGACCAGAAAGTGACAAAACAACAACATAATTAGATAATTAAAGCTCACTTAACGAATAAAATCTCCAGTTGGAAGAATTAAAGACTAAATAAACATAAATAAATGTAAAAAAAAACACAGCAAATAGCTACAAAATGACTGTAAAAATGACTAAAAAGTGACAAAAAACAACGACATATTACATAATTAAAGCTTGCTCACTGAATTAAAGCTCCTTCATAGCAAATACATACAAAATGACTGTAAAATGACCAGAAAGAAACACAAAACAACAGAAAAAAGACTTAAATGACCACAAACTGACACAAAAGTATCGTAAAGTGACAAAACTACGACATAATTAGACAATAAAATCTCCAGTTGGATGAATTAAAGACTAAATGAATTCAAATAAATGCAAAAATCACAGAAAATAGACACTAAATGACTGTAAACATGCCTAAAGAGGAACACAAAACAACTGAATATTATCCTTCATGTCAAATAGCTACAAAATGACTGTAAAAATGACTAAAGAGTGACAAAAAATAACGACATATGAAATAATTAATTTGGTGAATTAAAGCTCTTTCATGGCAAAAACATACAAAATGACTGTAAAAATGACCAGAAAGAAACACAAAACAACAGAAAAGAGACATAAAATGACCACAAACTGACACAAAAGGACCAGAAAGTGACAAAACTATGACATAATTAGACAATTAAAGCTCAGTTAATGAATTACATCTCCAGTTGGATGAATTAAAAACCAAATAAGCACAAATAAATACAAAGATTACAGTAAATATATATAAAAAGTGACAAAAAACAACTGTATATTACATAATTGAAGCTCCTTCATAGCAAATATATACAAAATGACTGTAAAAATGACCTGAAAGAAACACAAAACAACAGAAAAGAGACTCAAAATCACCACAAACTGACACAAAGGGACCAGATAGTGACAAAGCAACAACATATTTAATAATTAGAGCGTGTTTGGTGAGTTAATTCTGCTCTTTGGTGATCATTGATCCTGTTAGTGACTTAAAGCTGCTGAACTCTGACTTAGTTACCGTGCGGAGGCTTTGGGTAACAACAGTCCTCCAAGCATCATCTGCTGCAGCTGCTCATAAATAAACGCATTAATAAGTGTAATTAAACGTTCCTTCTGCGGGCGGACAGACAGAACTTCCAGTGAAGCTCCTGAACTCGCCTCGCATGTTGGTTTAGTCTTTTTGCTAATGAATCACCGTGAGCTCTGGAGGACCAGAAAAGAGCGAGTTGTGAGTTTATCCTCAGAAAGCTGCCGTCCTCTAATGTAAGCAGCAGCCAGCTGTGTGCACTTGTAAAGTTGTTATAATCCTCCTCTGACCTATAAACAGGAAAATAGTGAATATAAAGCATCATGCTCACATCTACAAATAATACACAGCCGTGTTGTCCTTGTAAGGAAATACAGGCGAGCTGCAGCTTCGCCAGCCAAATGAAATCTACTCGTTTCCTCTAGTTCAGCGTTTAACACACAATCAGAGAGGGAATTACAACGACGTGTCTCTGAATATTAACCGACAAACTGAAGATATGAGTCCATCAGCAGACGTTAAAGCATCAGCTGCTACTGTTCAGCATGAAACAGAATATCAGACCCAAAGAGATTCAATACCAGAGATATAAAGAGACACGAAGTGACCACGAGGAAACACGAAAAGACCACAAACAAACACAGAGAGGCCTCAAACAGAGGAAACGGGTCACAAAGACAAACTAAATAATCCCAAGGAGAAACAAAACGACCACAAACGAGAAATAAAAGTTACAAAGGAAACACAGAGCAGATCAGGAAGAAACAGAAAATGACCACGAGAGACAAACGATCACAGAGTGGCCACAAACAAACACACAACTACTGCAGACTGACACTAAGTGACGGCACAAAAAGACACAAAGACACACAAAGAGACAAAAAACGACTACAAAGAGACACAAAGAGACACAAGGAGATGCAAAATGCCCTGCGAGAAAGAAAAGTGACCACAGACACAGAAGTACAAAACAGATACAAAGTGATCACAAAGGAACAAAATAAAACACAAAACAACTTCAAAGAGACACAAAATGACTTCAAAGAGACACAAAACGACTTCAAAGAGGCACAAAACGACTTCCAAGACACACAAAGACACACAAAGAGACACAAAACGACTTCCAAGACACACAAAACAACCACAAAAAGACACAAAACGACTTCAAAGAGACACAAAACGACTACAAAGAGACACAAAAAGACAAAAACTAACTACAAAGAGACACAAAACGACCACAAAAAGACACAAAACAACTTCAAAGAGACACAAAACAATTTCAAAGAGACACAAAACGACCACAAAAAGACACAAAACAACTTCAAAGAGACACAAAACGACTTCAAAGAGACACAAAACAACCACAAAAAGACACAAAACAACTTCAAAGAGACACAAAACGACTACAAAGAGACACAAAACAATTTCAAAGAGACACAATACGACTTCAAAGAGGCACAAAACGACTTCCAAGACACACAAAGACACACAAAGAGACACAAAACGACTTCCAAGACACACAAAACAACCACAAAAAGACACAAAACGACTTCAAAGAGACACAAAACGACTACAAAGAGACACAAAAACACAAAAACTAACTACAAAGAGACACAAAACGACCACAAAGAGACACAAAACAACTTCAAAGAGACACAAAACAATTTCAAAGAGACACAAAACGACCACAAAAAGACACAAAACAACTTCAAAGAGACACAAAACGACTTCAAAGAGACACAAAACAACCACAAAAAGACACAAAACAACTTCAAAGAGACACAAAACAATTTCAAAGAGACACAAAACGACCACAAAAAGACACAAAACAACTTCAAAGAGACACAAAACGACTTCAAAAAGACACAAAACAACTTCAAAGAGACACAAAACGACTACAAAGAGACACAAAACAACTACAAAGAGACACAAAACAATTTCAAAGAGACACAAAACGACTTCAAAGAGACACAAAACGACTTCAAAGAGACACAAAACAACCACAAAGAGACACAAAGATGCACGAAGTGACAACGAATTGAACACAGACACACAAAGAGACAGGAAGTGACGTCCAGCACTAAATGATCACTAATTTTCAAACTTTACTTTTACTTCTATTAGAGTTTTTTTTTCAATTAAAAACAAAAAACACATTTCATATAAAATGTGACTGAATGCATTAAACTGAACTTTTCAGTGTGTAAACAAACATTTAAAACACCAACAACAACAATAATAATTGTACATTGACTGTCAGTGCAGCAGCTGTGTGTTGTCTGTTTACACCGTGGTCCTGTGATTGTTGTGTTGTCATCAGTCATCACATCAGGCTGAACGTCTGTCTGTGTGTCTGTCTGTCTGTGTGTCTGTGTGTCTGTCTGTCTATGTGTCTGTCTGTGTGTCTGTCTGTCTGTCTGTCTGTCTGTGTGTCTGTGTGTCTATGTGTCTGTCTGTGTGTCTGTCTGTCTGTCTGTCTGTCTGTCTATGTGTCTGTCTGTGTGTCTGTCTGTCTGTCTGTGTGTCTGTCTGTCTGTCTGTGTGTCTGTCTGTCTATGTGTCTGTCTGTGTGTCTGTCTGTCTGTCTGTCTGTCTGTGTGTCTGTCTGTCTGTGTGTCTGTCTGTGTGTCTGTCTGTCTGTCTGTCTGTCTGTGTGTCTGTCTGTCTATGTGTCTGTCTGTGTGTCTGTCTGTCTGTCTGTCTGTCTGTGTGTCTGTCTGTCTATGTGTCTGTCTGTGTGTCTGTCTGTCTGTCTGTCTGTCTGTGTGTCTGTCTGTCTGTCTGTGTGTCTGTCTGTCTATGTGTCTGTCTGTGTGTCTGTCTGTCTGTCTGTCTGTCTGTCTGTCTGTGTGTCTGTCTGTCTGTGTGTCTGTCTGTGTGTCTGTCTGTCTGTCTGTGTGTCTGTCTGTCTGTGTGTCTGTCTGTCTGTCTGTCTGTGTGTCTGTCTGTCTGTGTGTCTGTCTGTGTGTCTGTCTGTCTGTCTGTGTGTCTGTCTGTCTGTGTGTCTGTGTGTCTGTCTGTCTGTGTGTCTGTCTGTGTGTCTGTCTGTCTGTCTGTGTGTCTGTCTGTCTGTCTGTCTGAGCTGCTGGCCTCCTCCTCTCCTCCTCTCTCTCTGATTGTGCAGCAGCGGACATGTTTGCTTGTTCTCTCTGTGTGAGCGTCAGCGGTGGACGTGATATTTCAAACAGCACATCACAGCGTTTATGTATTGGCTGCCCGGAAATTTTTCCAAATAAACACAGCTTGATTCGACCTGGGTGGGCAGACTTATCAAGCGACTAATTCTATAAACAGATGAGGGAATAAGCCGGAGCCTGATTGGCTGGAGGCCGGAGGAGGGGAGCGCGAGGGAGCCTGAGCGCAATGAAATTTTAATTAATGTGGGTGGGCTGAGAACAGCGGACTGTGTTTATGATGGACAATTTATTTCCCAGTGCAAAGTCAACATAACACAGCAAACCTACAACAATTATTAACATTTTTCTGGGGCCCTCATGAGGCTGCGGGATCAGTCAGCGGAGGAGAGGAGGTCCGGGAGCAGCCGCAGCCTTCCCCGGGACACAGCGCAGCCTCTCCGGCGTCATGACTCTCTACCACGGCCGCCTGCCGGCTCTCGGAGTGGCATCCTCGGCTATGAGCCTCTCCGGGCCCCCGCTGATCTACCTGTACGGAGGGGACAGCGGAGGGGTGGTGCCCGCCGCCCTGAGCTTCGTCCCGGCCCGTCAGGAGCCTCCACAGAAGCCTCCGTACAGCTACATCGCGCTCATCGCCATGGCCATCAAGAGCGCACCGGAGCAGCGCGCAACGCTCAGCGGCATCTACCAGTTCATCATGGACCGGTTCCCCTTTTACCACGACAACAAGCAGGGCTGGCAGAACTCCATCCGGCACAACTTGTCCCTGAACGACTGTTTCATCAAAGTGCCCCGGGAGAAGGGCCGCCCGGGCAAAGGCAGCTACTGGACGCTGGACACCAAATGTCTGGATATGTTTGAAAACGGCAACTACCGCCGGAGGAAGAGGAAGGCGAAGAGCCAGCAGGAGGCTCTGGACTCTAAAGTCGCCGGACACAAGCGCATGAAGGGCCAGGGGCCACCCAGGGACCCTCATCCCTCTGGGAAACACCAGACTGGCTCCAGGACCGCAGAGGTTCCAGCTGTGGAGGACGTGGAGACGCAACCAGACACCAAACCGGTTCTAGTGGAGTTTAACCAGCTGGAGCCGCCGCAGAATCCCCCAGCACAGAGACTGAAGGTGTCCAACAACCAGGACACCGCTGCGTCCGCCGGGAGGAGACCAGAAGCCCCGCAGCCGGAGCCACGTCCCGCTCCGAGACACGCTCCTCTGTGGCTGGACGGTGCGCAACTCTCCGGTGCGCATCTCCACCGGGAGCCGGAGGAGAGGAGGTCTGCGTTCACCGGGAGAGAGAGAGGTCCGCTCTGCGCCGTCAGCTGCGCAGGAAACACAAACCTGGCCGCACCTGCGCAGGACAGGCCGAAAGGAAGCGTTCCGAGCCGGGATAAATCCAAAGCTTTCAGCATCGAGAGCATCTTATCCAGGAGCGAAGACGAAATGCGCAGCAGCGTCCTCGGTCTGTCAGCGGAGCCGCAGAGTCCAGGGTTCAGCTCCTCCGTGGTTCTAGGTGCCCGGCAGCATCCGCTCTACCAGATGGGATTCCCTCTCTGCTCCTACCTGTCGCTCACCTGCCCGGACAAAGTGCTGCATTTTAAATGATGGATTTTACGCACCGATGCGCAAAAGTCTGTAATGAGCTTTTAACGAGACTCTGTTTATTGGCTGTTTTCAGGACCTCTGCCATCTTCATCATCTACAGTTCAGACAGTGAATAAGAGCGGCAGGGGGGCGTTTAAGTCCAGCTTTACGCATGCGTAATTGTCAGGTTTGTGGTTATATTCGCCACTTTCTTTCTTTTCTCCTCGAAATGGGTTAAATTGTGTTTTTTAATTTTTAACTGTCTGCTGCCTGGTTTTTCTTTATTTGATTGACTCTTGAGTTCTCATCCTGAGAAAAGGTGTGTCTCCAGAAGAAACTACATTTGGACTTTGGTTTCATCCTGAGAATCGGTGCTTTATCCAGTAATTTTGACAACGAGCAACAAGGGGGTCGATTAAATCCATCTTTACGCATGCGTAATTGTCAGATTTGTGGTTACATTCACGACCTTTTCTTTGTTCCTCAAAACTGCCTGAACTGTGTGTCTTTTTTAAACTTGGGTGATTGGATCAGTTTCATGCTTACAGAAATGTCTCGTCATCCAAGCAGCCAAACGAAGAACTCTGTAAACTCTCTATAATGATCCACTTAATTGGCCTGAAAAGAAAAGATCGTGGTTCTCCAGGGGAAACGACATTTGGACTTTTGCTTCAAGTAAAAAACAAAAGAAAGCAGTCTTATTCCGGAGCACCAGCGCGTTTATTCAGTGATTCCACAGTGATACGAGCAACAAATGAGGTGTTCAGGTCCATTTTTACGCATGCGTAATTGTCAGATTTGTAGTTATATTCACTTTTTTTTTCCTTTGCTCCTCAAAATAGGTTGAACCTTGTCTTTTTATTTTTTACACGGACTATCTGCTGCCTGGTTTTTATCATCTACATCAGTGACTGGATCAGTTTCATGCTTGCAGCGATGTTTCTCCAGCAAATGTTGTCGTATCTAAACGGCCAAACGAAAAACTCCGTAATGATTCACTTAATTTGTCAGGAAAAAAAATACGGTGATTCTCCAAAAAGAAACCACATTTGGACAATCTGGTTTGGTCTCTGAGCACCGGTGCTTTATTCCAGTCATTTCACAGTGACTACCAGCAAGACAGGAGACGTTTGTGTCCGTTTTTACGCATGCGTAATTGTCAGGTTTGTGGTTGTATTCGCCATTCTTTGCCATTGCTTCTCAAAGTCTCTGGCTGCACAAAATGTAATTCTTTTTAATCGCCATGTGAATATTTAGGAAAGGTTTACATCTGCTTTATGTCTTGCTTCTTTTGTGATGGGATTAAACGAAGAGTCTTGAATGTCTTGACTGAGCTTGTTATTGTAACCAGGATGTGATCCATGTCCCGGTCTGGACCTGGACTCATCCGTTTTACTGCAAAATAAAGTTTAGTTTGGTAACTAAATGTCAGCGTGATTTATTTAAACTGCTGAATAGAATTATTATTACTGCGCTGTGGTTCCGGATGTGTCTGTGTGTTTGTTTTTAGGTTCCTTTAAAGCTGATCGTGTTGACTGAGCTGCTCAGAATCATAGATTTAATTAAAAAAACAACATTTATCCAAATGATTGGAACCAGATTTATAGTAAAGAGTTATTATTACGGTTTTTCTCAGTCGCTTTGGTGCGTTTAACATTTGCACAACAGTTAGTGTGTAGTGTCTGATGTTCTGTCTCCTGGTTTTAAAGGTTATTTGACCTGGGGTTTGGTTTGCCCAAGTCAAAGGTTAACTTTTAAGCAATTACTGAGTTGTGATAAGATCTGGGCCCTTTCCTCCTTCAGATGTGGGGAGCTTTTCCACTCTTTTAATAAGTAACTCGTGATACGTCTTATGGAAAGTCCTTCCCCTGTTTAACCCAGTGGAAGAAGCAATTTGCGGTGTGGAT
Organism: Dascyllus trimaculatus; assembly: GCA_024666655.1. Classification (NCBI taxonomy): domain Eukaryota; kingdom Metazoa; phylum Chordata; class Actinopteri; family Pomacentridae; genus Dascyllus; species Dascyllus trimaculatus. The sequence goes on along the minus strand of CM045448.1, from coordinate 5,682,845 downwards.
TCTATGTGGCTGTGAATCTCACCCAGGCAGACCTGTGCTTGTTTCAACAAACCTTTTTATGTATAAACAAGACAACTTCATCGGAGAATTTCTTCACCATCTTCACATCATCGCTGCACAATAAACCACGGCCAGTGCATGTCTCAAAACAATTAGTAAAAACTGTAAAACCCAGTTGATGACCTGTTAAAGTGTGTCAGAATGGAGAGTTCATTCCTCAAAAGCAGATATTCACGTCAATGAAAGAGTCATCAAGATGAAAAGTCCTGACACCTTTGTTTATGAACATCACAGTCAAATGTCTTTATCATGTTTTCATCATGACGGTTTACTCTGGACGTGTTTTCAAATGCAAGAAAATCAGATCTTGGTGATGCTAATGCTCCAGACATATCTACACACTATTTACACAGCCGTTTGAAAACTACAGTAAAGTTACTCATGACTGTGTTTAATGAGGTAACTGAGTATAAGACACCGAATACGTGTGTTTCACATTTTACTGCATGTGATTTTTATAATTCTAATTTGTTCCCGTTATAGTGCAAAAGAAAAACACACATTTATTTACAACAAACATTAGAAACACTCTTTGGGTAGAGCTGTAGACAACTGTAAACTATGGAACTGAACAGTGCTGTAAATCATTCATCCAGATGTTCCCGTCTGTCCGACCGCATGTTTCCATCTCCATCACAGTGAATATCATCCATTGTAATGCAGCGAAGAGGAGCTGGACAGATTCTGACGACTAGTTCAACATTTTTGTATGCAATGACTCGAACAATGAAATGAGGACTGTTAGTTTTATAGATCCGTCCAAAAGCATTTGTAATCTGCTGGAAGGAATGAGAAGCTGCTACTATGATGTGCATAAATGACTGAATGGAGGTTGAACCAACAGTTATGAGAATCTGATCAGAGACGTGCACCAAAGAGACTGAGAGAAACTGTGATTTAAATATAGTATTGCTGACTTCAGGACTTCTTATTATTGTGTTGTTGTAGTTAAACAGCAGGAGGATCCACGTTCTATAAAATAATTCTAATTTCTACATTTAAATAAACCTTTTAAGTTGTAAACATTATTTTGACGAGTTGTGTTGACATAATAACGCTGCACTGACTCAACACTGTGGGATTCCTTCATTAGTTCAATTAAAACTAATTAAAACTAATTAAAACTCAAGTTGATTTAACTTCATTAAATTGTCTTAATAACAGCATCTTTCGTCACCTTGAGGTCAGGATTTCAGATCTCCTCCACTACCTAGTTAACATGTTAGCAACTTGGATGGATGGATAGACGGAGACAGACAGACAGATAGATTTTATGGATGGATTTTACAGTATTTAGCATGTTAGCATTTTAGCATTTTAGCTCCTCTCTCTGTGTTTGGATCCTGCAGCTGTTTAAGACCTTCAGCATCATCATCATCATCAGTAACTTGAACTTCTTCTGCTGATTTAAAGAGTCTCGGTAACATCTGTCCACATCTGTCTCTGTCCGTTTGTTTTTAAAGCATCTTTCAGTCCCCGGCGACATTTTCTTCAGCTGCTAAAGCCCGAAACCGTCTCCAGAGGACCGACACAAAACCACCACAGACCACAGAGCAGGTCCAGCTGGGATCGCTGCAGATGTTTGGTATCGTCTTGTCGTGGTTCTGTAGCTCTTCCTGCATGTTTTATATCTGTTGCAGCTAATTTGCATCAAATTTTAGTCATTTTATGTCTCTTTGTGGGTGTTTTCATCACATTTTAGTCATTTTATGTCTCTGTGGGTGTTTTCCATCACATTTTAGTAATTTTGTGTCTTTTTGTGGGTGTTTTCATCACATTTTAGTCTTTTTTTGTCTCTTTGTGAGTGTTTTTCCATTACATTTTAGTCACTTTATGTCTCTTTGTGGGTGTTTTCTGTTATATTTTAGTCATTTTATGTGTCTCTGTGGGTGTTTTCCATCACATTTTAGTAATTTTGTGTCTTTTTGTGGGTGTTTTCATCACATTTTGGTCATTTTTTGTCTCTTTGTGAGTGTTTTTCATCACATTTTAGTCACTTTATGTCTCTTTGTGGGTGTTTTCATCACATTTTAGTCATTTTATGTCTCTTTGTGGATGTTTTGTGGCTAATTTGGGGAGTTGTGTTTCTATTCGTGACTTTTTTGCATCTTGTGTCGGTCATTTTGTGCCTCTCTGTGGTGTTTTTTGCCTGTTTCCCATCTTACTTGGGTTTTTTTGTGTCTTTTTTTTCGTTTTGTCTCTTTGTGGTCATTTTGTGTTGTTTCATGGCTGTTTGTTGAGTCAGTTCCTTGGTTTTGCTTCTGTTTATGGCTGTTTTGCTTCTAATTTGGATATTTTGCGTCTCCTTGTTTTCAACTGGTATTTCTTTGAATTCTGCTTTTTCTGATTTTGCGGTCTCGTTGGTTTGTCTTAAATCCCTGTATGACCATTTTGTGTCTCTTTATGGTCATTTTTGTTGTCTTTTGTGTCTTTGTGACCATATTTTGCCTGTTAATTGTCAGTACTTGCATCTAATTCTAATATATATAAATATATTTACAGTATTAAATGTTGATTCAACTGTTTCATCTATTGAATAATAAGGAAACATCTGTGAAACCATGATGTAACTTCTGTTAATATACAAGATATTTCTCACTTAACAAACAAATATGTCTGAAATTATAGAACTAAAACTTCTTTTTCTGCTATTTTTGGTCATTTTATGTCTCTTTGTTTGCATTTTGTGTCAACAAAGAGACAGTTTTAGTGCTTTTTTGTGACATTGTAGTTATTTTGGTTGTCTTTTGTGGTTGTTTTGCGTCTCTGTGGTCATTTTTTGTCTCTTTATCTTTATTTTTTGTCTATTGGTTGCTTTGTTGTCATTTTTTGTCTTTTTATTGTCATTTTGGTTATCTTGTATCACTTCATGGTCATGTTTTATCAAATTTTAGAAATTAAAAAAACTGCAATTTAACAGCTTCATTCAGTAAATAAAAAGAAAATATTTGTGAAATTCCAATAATTATCTATTTTAACTGTAATTTTATGTCATAAAATGTATTGTTATCGTTATTCAGTTACAGATTTCAATACTATTTGGAATAAGACACGTACATTTCTAACCTTTTTAATTCTTCTTTTTAAGAAATTATTAATTTTCATAGTTGATTCAAACACAAGACACTTGTGCTCAAAAACAAAGGATCCATCCTCAGTGAAGGACCTAGGATCCCTAATCTGTCTCTATACCTACCAGTGAGCAGTGATTCCTAACACGTCTCTGGGGGTCATCAGGTGGAAACCTCCCTTCAACGCTGTTTCTCCTACTTAGTCCCACGACACCTCCAGGAGGCTAGGAGGTGAACTCTGGCGTCCCAGAGTCGCCCCCCCTAGTGCCAGTTCACACTGCTCCTACACAATCCAAACAGCACTGCCACGTTCAGCTGATCCAGGCCTGTTTAGGAGATGCTCCAGGTGGTGACCAGTGCCGATGCCACCATTTAGCTAGCTGCTAAATGCTAATGCTAACTGCTAATTCAAGACCACTGCCACATTCAACTGACCCAGGCCCGTTTAGGAGATGCTCCAGGTAGCGACCAGTGCCAATACTACCACTTTGCTAGCTGATAAATGCTAATGCTAGCTACTAATTCAAACAGCACTGCCACGTTCAACTGACCCAGGCCAGTTTAGAAGATGCTCCAGGTAGTGACCAGTGCCGATGCTACCATTTAGCTGACTGCTAACTGCTAATGCTAACTGCTAATTCAACCAGCACTGCCACGTTCAACTGATCCAGGCCCGTTTAGGAGATGCTCCAGGTAGCGACCAGTGGGGATGCTACCACTTTGCTAGCTGCTAACTGCTAATGCTAACTGCTAATTCAACCAGCACTGCCACGTTCAGTTGACCCAGGCCTGTTTAGGAGATGCTCCAGGTAGCGACCAGTGCCGATGCTACCACTTTGCTAGCTGCTAAATGCTAATTAATGCTAATATAATTCAAAACTATAAACAAAACTGTAAAATAAAAATAAAAAATCCATAAAATGCTCCAGCACATTTTCAGTCGATGTCCTTTATGACACATGTGGTTAAATATTGCATCACACATCCTGAGTCTCAAAAGGTTTAGAACATATAGCCTGCTCATCGGGGATCTTCTGATTTGTGGCAGATGTGTCATTAACAGCTGCTGGAGCTGAGTTTCAACACCAAACATGAGTCGCTGCGTCTTTATTTTAAAGTTTTAGTGACGCTGAACGGCCCGATCGAAGCTTTGTGGAGCAGCGACACCTGCATGAGATCAGCCGACAGCATCATTACAAACAGAGCAGCCTCGTCTAAATATAGAAAAGCTAAACTGAACTCTGCAAATCAGGAATGTTTGTTTGAAATAAATAAACTTGCCCACATTTGAGCGGAGGAACTCGCCGTCACAAGCATTTCCTGTGTATAGGATTCTTTCAGTCAGACGTGTAAATAAAGCAGGATGGAGAAGATTCGCTTTAACTCCTCACATCTGACACAGGATCCGTTTCAATCGTCTCCTTGTCCTGCAGAGCGAAAGAATAAATCCTGTTATCTGCAGCAGTGTTTGAACAGTAAGAGATCCTCCTGAGAAAGAAGCTCACTGAAGGGAAATAACCTCCTCTGGTGTGTTTGAACAGAAAACAAACTGCAGATCTCTGACAAGGAAGCAGAATCAACACCAGGAGGAAGTCTGCAGCAGCTACAGGAGGTTCCACTGGTTCCACTGGTTCTACTGGTTCTACTGGGTCTACTGGGTCCTCTGGACACACCACCTGCCGGACAACAATTCAATTCAATTCAATTCAGTTTTATTTATATAGCGCATATTTACAACACAGGTCGTCACAAAGCGCTTAGGGGATCCACTTCTGGTTTCTGGATTATTCAGTGTTTATTTATCAGACAAACATCTGGTTCTCCTACGTTTAGTTCATCTGTATTTTAACTCATCCTTTAAATGACATTATTAGAGTTTTGGTCGAGTTGAGGGTGTTTTGTGTCCCTTTTGTGACCAAAATATAACAGAAAACACTCACAAAGAGACATAAAATGACCAAAATGTGATGGAAACACCCACAAAGAGACTAAAAATGACTAAAATGTGATTAAAACACCCACAAAGAGACATAAAATGACCAAAATGTGATGGAAAACACCCACAAAAAGACATAAAATGGCCAAAATATAACAGAAAACACCCACAAAGAGACATAAAATGACTAAAATGTGATGAAAACACCCACAAAGAGACTAAAAATGACTAAAATGTGATGAAAACATCCACAAAGAGACTAAAAATGACTAAAATGTGATGAAAACATCCACAAAGAGACATAAAATGACTAAAATGTGATTAAAACACTCACAAAGAGACATAAAATGACCAAAATGTGATGGAAAACACCCACAAAAAGACATAAAATGGCCAAAATATAACAGAAAACACCCACAAAGAGACATAAAATGACTAAAATGTGATGAAAACACCCACAAAGAGACATAAAATGGCCAAAATATAACAGAAAACACCCACAAAGAGACATAAAATGACTAAAATGTGACGAAAACACCCACAAAGAGACATAAAATGACTAAAATGTGATTAAAACACCCACAAAGAGACATAAAATGACTAAAATGTGATGAAAACACCCACAAAGAGACGTAAAATGACTAAAATGTGATGAAAACACCCACAAAGAGACATAAAATGACCAAAATGTGATGGAAACACCCACAGAGAGACATAAAATGACCAAAATGTGATGAAAACACCCACAAAGAGACATAAAATGACCAAAATGTGATGGAAACACCCACAAAGAGACTAAAAATGACTAAAATGTGATTAAAACACTCACAAAGAGACATAAAATGACCAAAATGTGATTAAAACACCCACAAAGAGACATAAAATGACCAAAATGTGATTAAAACACTCACAAAGAGACATAAAATGACCAAAATGTGATTAAAACACCCACAAAGAGACATAAAATGACCAAAATGTGATGGAAACACCCACAAAGAGACTAAAAATGACTAAAATGTGATTAAAACACCCACAAAGAGACATAAAATGACCAAAATGTGATGAAAACACCCACAAAGAGACATAAAATGACTAAAATGTGATGAAAACGCCCACAAAGAGACGTAAAATGACTAAAATGTGATGAAAACACCCACAAAGAGACTAAAAATGACTAAAATGTGATTAAAACACTCACAAAGAGACATAAAATGACCAAAATGTGATGGAAAACACCCACAAAAAGACATAAAATGGCCAAAATATAACAGAAAACACCCACAAAGAGACATAAAATGACTAAAATGTGATGAAAACATCCACAAAGAGACATAAAATGACTAAAATGTGATGAAAACACCCACAAAGAGACATAAAATGACCAAAATATAACAGAAAACACCCACAAAGAGACATAAAATGACTAAAATGTGATGAAAACACCCACAAAGAGACATAAAATGACTAAAATGTGATGAAAACACCCACAAAGAGACATAAAATGACTAAAATGTGATGAAAACACCCACAAAGAGACATAAAATGACTAAAATGTGATGAAAACACCCACAAAGAGACATAAAATGACCAAAATATAACAGAAAACACCCACAAAGAGACATAAAATGACTAAAATATAACAGAAAACACCCACAAAGAGACACAAAATGACTAAAATGTGATGAAAACACCCACAAAGAGACACAAAATGACCAAAATATAACAGAAAACACCCACAAAGAGACATAAAATGACTAAAAATATAAATAAACATGGTGAGACATTTAGATTTTCTGTAAATAACCGTTTCGGTCTGTATAAAAGTAGTCTCTGAGTGTCTGGTGCTCTCCGTCGGGTCTCCTGGACTCGGCTGCTCTCCAGAACAAACTCAGTTCAAAGTAATAATCTGCAGCGTTTTCATCTAAATACTCGTCGTCTCCTGAGACTGATGACTACAACAGAGCAGAGCCGTGATTCAACCTGATGAAAGCTTTTACATCTGATCTTCTAAACACTCTGGAGGCTCCTTCTGCTGCTCACACAGGAGGAGACGATGCCTTCACTGGTCCTCGTTCATCTGGATTCAACGAGCTCAGAATGAAAGACACCCTTCATTAAAGGTGTATAAACTATACGTCCTGTACACCCTTTACTAAAGGAGTATAGGACGAGATTATGTCTTTATTAGTTCCTGCAAGGCAGCCATAAACAAACAACATGTGACCACAAAGTGATGCAAGGGAACCAAAACTAGCACAAACAGACACAAAACAACGACAAAAAGAACAAAAAGAGACACAAAACAACAACAAACAAACATAAAACAACAACAAATAGAACAAAACAACAACAAACAGATACAAAAACAACAACAAATAGACATAAAACCACAACAAACAAACACAAAACAACAACAGACACAAAACAACCAAACAAATACAAAAACAACAACAAATAGACATAAAACAACAAACCAACACAAAACAACCACAAAAAGAAACAAAACAAATAGACACAAAACAACAACAAACAGACACAAAACAACAACAAAGACAAAAAACAACAACAGAAAGAAAAAACAACAACAAATAGACACAAAACAACAACAAAGAGACACAAAACAACAATAGAAACAAAACACAAAAACAAACAGATACAAAAACAACAACAAATAGACACAAAACAACAACAAAGACAAAAAACAACCACAAACCGACACAAAACAACAACAGAAACAAAAAACAACCACAAACAGACACAAAACAATCAAACAGACACAAAAACACAGAGGCACACAAAACAACAAAAATTACAAACAAAACAACAACAGAAACAAAAAACAACCACAAACAGACACAAAACAACAACAAACACACAAAACAACAACAAATAGAAACAAAACAACAACAGAAACAATAAAAAACAACAAAAAGACACAAATCAACAACAATAGACACAAAAAACAAACGGACACAAAACAGCAACAAACAGACACAAACAAAAACAAAGTCATTTTATGTCTCTTTGTGTTTGTTTCCATCACATTTAATCATTTCTATCAGTTCCTCTGACAGAACTGAGACAAACGTAACACAATATGTATTTATTCATGGTGCACAGAGGACGAACCCTCCCGTCCGTCTTAAACTCTTTCCCTCTACTGTCATCTTCTACTACTTTTGTCATTACAGAAGCAGCGCCTCATGTTTGCCAACCATTTCCTAAAACATGCCAAAACCTTTAATCAGTCCTTTTACAGCTCGTATCAGTTTTACAGCTTCAGCTCATTAGGTTTTCTGTTGACATGTCGTTACATAAGCACAGCAACACGTCTCTTACATAAAGTCACATCCACCTGCTGGTTGCTTCCTCAGACCAGGAAGTGATTATTAACCTCGACTTTCATCATAAAACTCATTTTATAGCTTCACCGTTTGGTTTAAATGAGTTACACAACGTTATTCTACTTTGGAAATACGGTTTGCATGGATGTGTTTGAACCTCAAACATTAGCTAAGTAGTTTTGTAGCGTAAACAAAAGCAAACGGTCATTAGAAAAGCAACAAAATGTAAAATAACATGAAAAACACGGACGGTTTTAAAGGTTCATGTCTGTCTGTGTAGTTATATGTTTAAAGGTTTATTCTAGCTATATTTCTGTCCAGATACTCATACTTTTAAAGATTTATTCCAACCAAATGTGTCTAAATATTTATAGTTTTAAAGGTTTATTAAAACCACGTCTCGCCAAACACATAGTTAGTCCATTAGTCATCCAGTGCAGTAGGTGGCGCTGTGACGAAAAACAAAAGGTGGATTTTACATAATTTTGCATTAATTTCTGTTAGTTTGTTGTTGTTTTGCGTCACATTTTGGTGTTTTTTATGATCTCTGTTGTAGTTTCGCTTTGTTTTGTTGTTTTCTTGCATCTTTTGTGGTCATTTTGTTTTTCTTTGTTCGTCTTTTGTTGTCCCTGTAGTTATTTATTCATCATCTTGGATCTTTTGTCGTCAATTTGTGTCTCTTTTTTCATCTTTTTTTTTAGTCTCTGTTATAGTTTCACATTGTTTTGTTGTTTTCTTCTATCTTTTGTGTTCGTTTTGTGTTTCTTTTTTCGTTTTTTTTAAAGCCCCTGTGGTAATTTTGCGTTGCTTTGTCATCTTCTTGCATGTTTTGTGGTCATTTTGTGTTTTCTTTGTTTGCCTTTTTTAGTTCCTGCAGTTATTTTGTGTTGTTTTCCCATCATTTTGCATCTATTGTGGTCATTCTGTGTCTTTTTTTTTAGTCCCTGTGGTAGGTTTGCGTTGTTTTGTTGTCTTCATGCATCTTTTGTGGTCTTTTTGAGATTATTTTTTCATCATTTTTAGTCTCTGTAGTTGTTTTCTAATAATAATAATAATGCATTGCTTTTATACAGCCCTTTTCTAGTCACTCAAAGACTCTTTACATTGCATTATTCATTCACTCCATACTCCATGTATGCAGCCACAGCTGTCCTTGGGTAGACTGACGGAGGCCAGGCTGCCAGTCTGACCACCACCAACCACTCACTCTCTCACTGCATCCACCCAGGCTTCCTGGTGTTCCCTAACGGTCTCCCATCCAGGTACTGACCAGGCCCAACCCCGCTTAGCTTCCCAGGGCATCCACAAGGCGGTAAGTCCACATGGTCTCATCATTTTGCATCTTTTGTGTTCATTTTGCGTTTCTTTTTTAGTCCCTGTAGTTGTTTTGCGTTGTTTTGTTGTTGTCTTGCATCTTTTTGGTCATTTTGTACTTGTTTCTTTTCTATTTCATCTCATTTTTTGTTGTTTTGTGTCACTTTTTGGCCTTATTTAGTTGTAGTATTTTTACACCACTGTGTTAGTTTTGTGTTATTTTGTCGTTGTTTTACGTCACTTTTCTGCCATTTTTAGTCTGTGTAGTAGTTTTGAATTGTTTGTTGTGACTTTCTGGTGGTTGTGTGTCATTGTGCTGTTGCGTTGTGCCACTTTTTCATCTTTTTTTAGTCTCTGTAAAAGTTTTGCCTTACTTTGTGATAGTTTCTTTCACATTTTGCATCTTTTTATGGAAGTTTTGCGTCACTTTTTGGTCTTTTTTAAGACTTTGTAGTAATTTTGTGTTGGCTTGTTGTCGTCTTTTATCTTTTGTGGTCATTTTTTTGTTTCTTTTTAGTCATTTCGCATCTCTTAAGTTGTTTCTTATCTACTTATGTTTTTTTTTTTTTACTAATTTTATTGTTGTTTTGATTCTCTGCAGTAATTTTGCATTGTTTTGTGGTCATTTTGTGTCCCTTTGTGGTAGTTTTGTGTTATTCTGTTGTCATTTTGCGTCACTTTTTTAGCCTCTGTAGGAGTTTTGTGTTAATTTGTGATACTTTCCCATTTTGCATCTTTTTATGAAACTTTCCATCTCCTTTGTTATGGTCTTAGGTCTTTTGTCTTAGTTCTCTGTAGTAATTTTGCATTGTTTTGGGATCTTTTTGTGCGCCTTTGTGGTGGTTTTGTGTTATTTTTTCCCATTTTGTTGTTGTTTTGCGTCATATTTTGGTATTTTTTTATATCTCTGTTGTAATTTTACACAGTTTTGTTGGCGTCTTGCATCTTTTTGTGGTAATTTTGTGTTTATTTTTTGGTCGTGGTACGTCAGAAAATGTTTCGAGAGAACTCCATCCTGCTGGGAACAAAATAAAACCTCGACTAGAGCTTTCTCAGAGCGTATTTGGAACCAAACCCTTCTATCTGGGTGTTCGGTGCTGGGACATGGAGCCTCTGTGTGGGCTTCTTTGGTTGGAGGATGAATGTGGATTAACTTGGAGCGACTTTAAATATTGTGACTCAGACGGCGCTGACAGTCCACGTAGTCGCACACAGAGAAAGATGGCCGCCGCTCATCATCTCCGTTTCATGTGCAATCAGGTCGCTGCTCGGCGCTAAATCACTGTGTTCGGTTCAAAAGGCTCCTAATCCGAGTGTTTATTATATTTTTTCACTCTCTACATAAACCGGCCACACTTGTCCAAATACACACTCAGCACGGCGGCGAGGGCGGGGCCTGATGAAGATTGATGGGCTCGCTTCAGGACGCATTAGCTGCTAATCAAGTTAGGTTTCCTGGCTCTGAGCTCCATACATCATTATGTCGAGGAGAAACACACTGACGCTGTTTACAACATGTGCAGGAATAAAAGGTACAGAAGAAGTTAAACACAGCAGGACTGGAACAGAGCTGGCCAGAGAGACACTAAAGGACTACAAATGGACGCAAAATTAACACAAAGATCGACGAATCCACAACCAAGAGATGCAAAACAACCACAAAGACCCAAAAATGACAAGAAAGATCGACAAATTGACCACAAACAGACGCAAAACAACCACAAAGAGAAGCAAAAACACATAAAAAATGACCAGACACAAAACAACTTCAAAGTAACACAAAATGACAACAAACAGACACAAAACAAACACAAAAGGCAAAAAAAAGTACTCAAGAAGAATGAATAATGACCTCGAAACGACACAAAACGACCACAACGAGACACATAATGACAAATGCACAAAAAACAACTAGAAAGAGACACAAGAAATTAGCCACAAAGACTCAAAATGAAAATGAATATACACAAAATAACCATAAACACTCATAACAAGACCAAAAATAGACACAGAATGACAAAACCAACGACAAAAACATGACCAAATGCAAAATGACCTAAAAGTGACACAAAATGACAACACACACACAAAACAACCATGAAAAGAGACAAAATGATGACAGAAAGCGACAAAACAGCCACAGACGGATAGAAAAAAATGACCAGAGAGACACAAAATGACAGATAAATAAAACAAGAACAAGACAGAAAACAAGTAGAAAGAGACACGAAACAGTTATAAACACAAAATAACCATAAAGAGACACAAATTGACCATAAACTGACACAAAACAACCACAGAAATACAAAAAAAGATGACAAGAAGCAACAAAACAGCCACAGACAGATACAAAAAATGATCAGAGACACAGAAAGACAACAGATACAAGCACAAGATGCTGAAAATGACCACAAAGAGGAACAACACAACCACAAAGAGACACAAAAAGACAACAATTATATACGAAACCACGAAAAACAGACACGAAACAACCAAAAAGAGGCAAAGAGCAATCACATACTGACCAACAACAGACACAAAATGACAAAGAAGACACAAAACACCCACACAAAAAGAAACAGAATGACCAGTAAGAGGCGCAAAATGACAAGATACAAAATCACAAAACAACACAAAACAACCACAGAGAAGCAAAACAATGTAAAACGAAAGACAACAACTACATAAGAAACCACCACAAAGAGACACAAAATGGCGACAAAGAGACACAAAACGACTAACAAGGTAAAAATCAACTACAAAGAGACACAAAACAACCACAAAGACACACAAAACAACCGCAAAGAGACACAAAACAACTACAAAGAGACACAAAACGACTAACAAGGTACAAATCAACTACAAAGAGACACAAAACAACCACAAAGACACACAAAACAACCACAAAGAGACACAAAACAACTACAAAGAGACACAAAACGACTAACAAGGTACAAATCAACTACAAAGAGACACAAAACAACCACAAAGACACACAAAACAACCACAAAGAGACACAAAACAACCACAAAGAGACACAAAACAACCACAAAGAGACACAAAAAAACTACAAAGAGACACAAAAAAACTACAAAGAGACACAAAACAACTACAAAGATACACAAAATGACTACAAAGAGACACAAAACAACTACAAAGAGATGCAAAACAACCAAAAAAAGAAAGGAAACAAGCACAATGACCAGAACGAGACACCACAGAGACACAAAAACAACTAGAATCCAAACGACTACAGACACAAGAGGACAACAACAACAACAACAACAACAACAACCACTGAGACAATCGATCACAAACACACAACATGGCAGCAGCATGATCACAACAAGCCGTGGTTTCATTTGAAGACCTTCAGCTCTCCACGACTCGACTTCAAACCTTTCATTTTTCTAACCCGCTGGAGGTTCTGTTTTTCTCTCCTCCTGCTGGACGCTCAAACCAAACACTGAGATTATTCCCTGGTTTATTTAGCGGCGCTGCAACACACAGAAACAAATATTTATTTTATGTTGAACATGAGTGTGCTGCTGTCAGATCCCCAGGACCAAACGCTTCCCATCCGGCTCACGATGGCGTCACGAAACTTTTCAACATCTCTGCAGCTTTGCTTTCAACAACTGTAAATAAACACCCACGGGCCCGTGAGGGTTGTGTATATACGTGTGTGTGTGTGTGTGTGTGTGTGTGTGTGAACGCTGGCAGCAGGATTGTACACAGCAGCAGGATTACCACCCTCACACTGAGACCACCCTGACTTCAACACTTAATCCTGAAGAAGGAAGTGGAGCTGCACACACACACACACACACACACACACACACACACACACACACACACACACACTATATTGTGTATATATATCTATAGGGAGGAATTATGTTGTAATGCTGCCACATATTCAAACACATATTCGAGTATTTACACCAAAACAGAGCAGCTCAGATTTATGCTGCACAGCTGCAGTGCTGAGTGTGGTGTTTCCAGAGTGTCAGTGAACGCACCACAGTTGTGTTCGTACGTACAAATGTCCAAAATACTTAGTTAATTGGTGATGGATGCATTCGGAAATGAGAAAGACACAAAAAATTACGACAAAGAGACACAAAACACAAAAGGATATAAAACATATATAAAGAAACACAAAACGACGACAAAGAGACACAAAATAACCACAAGATGACAAAAACGACTTCCAAGGAACAAATAATGACGACGAAGAAACACCAAATAAACACAATCAATGACTGAAGAGCTGAAATAATGATCATAGAGACACAAAATGAGTACAAAGATACACAAAACTACTTCTAAGGGACGCACAATGACTACGAAGAAATGCAAAATGATAACAAATGGACACAAAAACAGCTACAAAGAGACACAAAACGACTACAAAGAGACACAAAACAACTACAAAGAGACACAAAACAACTACAAAGAGACACAAAATGACTACAAAGAGACACAAAACAACTACAAAGAGACACAAAACGACTACAAAGAGACACAAAACAACCACAAAGAGACAGAAAACAACCACAAAGAGACACAAAACAACTACAAAGAGACACAAAACAACTACAAAGAGACACAAAACAACTACAAAGAGACACAAAACAACCACAAAGAGACAGAAAACAACCACAAAGAGACACAAAATGACTACAAAGACACAAAACAACTACAAAGAGACACAAAACAACTACAAAGAGACACAAAATGACTACAAAGAGACACAAAATGACTACAAAGACACAAAATGACTACAAAGACACAAAACAACTACAAAGAGACACAAAACAACTACAAAGAGACACAAAATGACTACAAAGAGACACAAAATGACTACAAAGACACAAAATGACTACAAAGACACAAAACAACTACAAAGAGACACAAAACAACTACAAAGAGACACAAAATGACTACAAAGAGACACAAAATGACTACAAAGACACAAAATGACTACAGAGACACAAAACAACTACAAAGAGACCCAAAATGACTACAAAGAGACACAAACAACTACAAAGACACACAAAATGACTACAAGGAGACAAAATGATGACAAAGAGACACAAAACAACCACAAAGAGACACAAAACGACTACAAAGAGACACGAAACAACCACAAAGAGACACAAAACAACTACAAAGAGACACAAAACGACCACAAAGAGACACAAAACGACTACAAAGAGACACAAAACGACTACAAAGAGACACAAAACGACCACAAAGAGACAAAAACAACTACAAAGAGACACAAAACGACCACAAAGAGAAACAAAACAACTACAAAGAGACAAAAACAACTACAAAGAGACACAAAACGACCACAAAGAGAAACAAAACAACTACAAAGAGACAAAAACAACTACAAAGAGACACAAAACGACCACAAAGAGAAACAAAACAACCACAAAGAGACACAAAACGACTACAAAGAGACACAAAACGACCACAAAGAGACACAAAACAACTACAAAGAGACACAAAACGACTACAAAGAGAAACAAAACGACTACAAAGAGACACAAAACAACCACAAAGAGACACAAACCGACTACAAAGAGACACAAAACAACCACAAAGAGACACAAAACAACTACAAAGAGACACAAAATGACTACAAAGAGACACAAAACAACTACAAAGAGACACAAACCGACTACAAAGAGACACAAAACAACTACAAAGAGACACAAACCGACTACAAAGAGACACAAAACAACCACAAAGAGACACAAAACAACCACAAAGAGACACAAAACGACTACAAAGAGACACAAAATGACTACAAAGAGACACAAAACAACTACAAAGAGACACAAAACAACCACAAAGAGACACAAAACAACTACAAAGAGACACAAACCGACTACAAAGAGACACAAAACAACCACAAAGAGACACAAAACAACTACAAAGAGACACAAAACAACCACAAAGAGACACAAAACAACTACAACAAACATTTTCCACTGCAGGAACTCTTGTTGGCTGTTTCAGTGCAGAGAAAAGTTCTAACTCTAACTTCAACAAAGTAACTTAACAAACCTCCACTGTTCTGTTTCCCAGATAGAACCGAGTCACATCCAGTAACTAGTCGCTGCTTTTCTTTAAACAGGAACCAGAGAAACCTCTTCAGGAACTTCTCCTACAACTACCCCTTGAGGTTTTCTTCCACAGAAACTTTCCAGGAACCTGTGTCGAGTCTCCTTCCTGCTTTTCAACAACAGCACTAACACAGCTCTTTAGATAAGAACTGTTGAAGAGCAGTCTGCAGCCTGTCGTTATTAGTTTTTCTAACGTAGACGCTACAAGCAGCATGTTCTGTTTGGTTTTACTTACCGGACTTTTATTATCTTGCTTTCCTTCAGTTCAGTGATAAGAAATCATAAGTTAAAAATCACTGCTCTCTCATTTCTACTCCTCACTTCCTGGTTCAAATCCCTCCACGTGGATCGATCGGTTCCCTCCAGCACCTGATCTACTTCCTGTTCAACCTGCAGGTGGTGTAGTTTCCACAGAGGCCTCCAGGGGGAGCAGCTCACCGTGAAATACAGCTCAGGGAATTAGAAGAACCAAAAACAACACATGCGGCTGTGAAGGAACCGGATGATATGTCCAGAATAAACCAACCTGTTTAATTGTGTCTGCTTTAATTGTTTTGTGATATTTATTTGTCTCTTTGTTGTTGTTTTTAATCCATTTCTACTCATTTTGAATTTCTTTCTAGATGTTTTGAGTCTCTCTTTGATGCTTATATGTCTGGTTTTAGCTGCTTTGTGTCTCTTTGTGGTCATTTTATGTCTGTTTTAGATATTTTGTTTCTTTTAATAGTATTTTTTGCATTTTTGTACTCATTTTAATTGTGGACATTTTGTGTGTCTTTCTATTGGAAGTTTTGTGTCTTTGTAGTCGTTTTGTGTCTCTTTGTGGTTGTTTTGTGTCTCTTTGTGGTTGTTTTGTGTCTCTTTGTGGTTGTTTTGTGTCTCTTTGTGGTTGTTTTGTGTCTCTTTGTAGTTGTTTTGCATCTCTTTGTAGTTGTTTTGTGTCTCTTTGTGGTTGTTTTGTGTCTCTTTGTGGTTGTTTTGTGTCTCTTTGTGGTTGTTTTGTGTCTCTTTGTAGTTGTTTTGTGTCTCTTTGTAGTTGTTTTGTGTCTCTTTGTGGTCATTTTGTGTCTCTTTGTAGTCATTTTGTGTCTCTTTGTGGTTGTTTTGTGTCTCTTTGTAGTCATTTTGTGTCTCTTTGTAGTTGTTTTATGTCTCTTTGTAGTTGTTTTGTGTCTCTTTGTGGTTGTTTTGTGTCACTTTCTGGTCATTTTGTGTCTCTTTGTGGTCATTTTGTTTCTCTTTGTGGTTGTTTTGTGTCTCTTTGTGGTTGTTTTGTGTCTCTTTGTGGTTGTTTTGTGTCTCTTTGTAGTTATTTTGTGTCTCTTTGTAGTCATTTTGTGTCTCTTTGTAGTTATTTTGTGTCTCTTTGTGATTGTTTTGTGTCTCTTTGTGGTTGTTTTGTGTCTCTTTGTGGTCATTTTGTGTCTCTTTGTCGTTGTTTTGGGTCTCTGTAGTTGTTTTGTGTCTCTTTGTGGTTGTTTTTTGTGTCTCTTTGTGGTTGTTTTGTGTCTCTTTGTGGTCATTTTGTGTCTCTTTGTAGTTGTTTTGTGTCTCTTTGTAGTTGTTTTGTGTCTCTTTGTGGTTGTTTTGTGTCTCTTTGTAGTTGTTTTGTGTCTCTTTGTGGTTGTTTTGTGTCTCTTTGTAGTCATTTTGTGTCTCTTTGTGGTCATTTTGTGTCTCTTTGTGGTTGTTTTCCGTCCCTTTGTAGTTGTTTTGTGTCTCTTTTTAGTTGTTTTCTGTCTCTTTGTAGTTGTTTTGTGTCTCTTTTTAGTTGTTTTCTGTCTCTTTGTAGTTGTTTTCTGTCTCTTTGTAGTTGATTTGTGTGTCTTTGTGGTCATTTTGTGTCTCTTTGTAGTTGTTTTCTGTCTCTTTGTGGTCATTTTGTGTCTCTTTGTAGTCATTTTGTGTCTCTTTGTAGTCATTTTGTGTATTTTGTGGTCTTTTCTTGCCTTTTAGTCGTCATTTTCTTTTTCTTATGGGATGTTTTGTTTCTTTCTAGGTATTTTGTGTCTCTGTGTGGTCGTCTTGTGTTTCTTTGCTGTTATTTTGCGTCCCTTTTTCATTTTCTTTTTGTTTCTTTGTAGTCAGAAATGTTACCTGAAGCTCTGAACAGGCCGACTGGTTCTGTTCACGACCTCCAGACTGACTCCAGGCTGCACAGATCAGGACTGTTGGGATCAGACTATCTCCTGGTTCTTCAGATGCTTCACTGTGGCTCTCTGCTCGTCAATAACCTGACACCAACCAACCATGTGATGTGACCTGAAGCCTTCACGTTGCTGCCTGGCGCTGCAGTGTGTCGGTCTGGCATCAATTAGAGAGCGGGGTGTTGCTGGTGTGACACCGCTGACTGGCCTTTCACAGCTCATTACATGGTGTCCAATCAGAGCGCAGCCAGCGTGACGGCTGTTTATTTATCCGCAGGGCTGCAAATGGCAGAATGTGGGCAAAACTCAAAGCCTGGAACAGTCCGACACATTGTCCTGCTGCACACGGTCCGTCAACACACTTCTACAGACACATGCAGCGCTGGTACCGAGTCCATTAGAGCAGTGCTTCTCAACTGGTCCAGCCTCAACGCCCACTATGTCTCTATTAATAACAGTCGCGACCCAACTTTTTGAAGTTTGCTGTTCCTGTTAACAAATTAAGGTTTATTTGGGTGGAGTCTCAACGCATTTTGATATAGCTAGTGAAAATTTTAGCCTATTTTTTGCTCATTTTGGTATACTTGGACACTTTTGCCAAGTTCTCGGCATATTTTGTTCCATTTTGACAGATTCTGAGCACATTTTGGTTCATTTTTGGCTTGTTTTAGCATAAATTTCTCCAATAAGCTGTCAGAACCAAATCTAGACGTTAATAGTGGGCAACTACTGGTGTCACCACCACTAAATATCCTGCTGTTGAAAGCAAACTGTGTCTTAAGAAACACGTCCTTTAAAATGAAAGACTCTATCCCAGTGGTTCTCAACTGGTGGGTCGGGACCCAAAAGTGGGTCGCGAAGCCATTTTCAGAGGGTCGCAGAGGCAAAAAGTAGTGGTATAAAGTCTTTTATTTTAAAGGACGTGTTTCTTATGACACAGTTTGCTTTCAGTAGCAGGATATTTAGTGGTGGTGACACCAGTAGTTGCCCGTTATTAACCTCTAGATTTGGTTCTGCCAGCTTATTGGAGAAATTTATGCTAAAACGTCCCAAAAATGAACCAAAATGTGCTCAGAATCTGTCAAAATGGGCCAAAATATGCCCAAAACTTGGCAAAAGCATCCAAATATATCAAAATTAGAAAAAAATAAGTCAAAATTTTCCTAAGTTGTATCAAAATGCATTGAGACTCCACCCAAATAAACCTTAATTTGTTAACAGGAACAGCAAACTTCAACAATTTGGGTCGCGACTGATATTAATAGAGACATAGTGGGTCCTGAGGCTGGACCAGATGAGAACCACTGATCTATACTACTGCTGTTTTGTAGGGGGACATGCTTCTGCGACCCTCTAAAAATGGCTTCGCGACCCACTTTTGGGTCCCGACCCACCAGTTGAGAACCACTGCATTAAAGCACACGTCCAGGTTAACCTTCACATATATAAACCTGCAGGACTGAAGCTGCTTTAGCTGCACTAAGAGCTTCATCATCACTGAGAGCAGATTACATTCATTCTTATGTGTTGACATGGAGACAGAAACATGTTTCTATGACAGGAAACACAACAAATACCAGAATTACCTCCTCAGGTTGAGTCTCTTTGTGCTCATTTTGTGGTATTTTTGTTGTCCAGTGTGTCCCTTACGATTGTTTTTAGATGCTTTGTGTTTGTTTTTGGATATTTTCTGTACATTTATTCTAATTATCGTCACTTATTGTCTCTTTGTTTCGTCTCTGTCAGTCAGTTTTTGCCTCCTTCTGGTCATTTTGTGTCTTTTTGTAGCCTTTTATTGTGAAGTGTTTTCATTTTGTGTTTCTTTTTGTATGTTTTGTGTCTCCTTGCAGTCAGTTTTTGTCTCCTTGTGGTCATTTTGTGCATCGTTTTGGATGTTTAAGGTACATTTTGCCACTTTTTATGGATGTTTTGTCTCTTTGTGGTCATTCTGTGACTTTTATGGATGATGGATGTTTCATTACTTTATAGTTATGTGCAAGTTTTATGTCTCTTTGTGGTCATTTTGTGTCTTTTTTGTGTTCACTGTGGTTGTTTTTAGATGTTTTGTGTTTCTCTCTGGTCATTTCGCATTTCTGTTTGGATATTTTTTCCCACTTTCGTCACTGTTTATGGATGTTTTGTCTCTTTCTGCCAGTTTATGTCTCTTTGTGCTCGTTTTATGCATTGGTTTGGATGTTTTGTGTAAATTTTGTCTCTTTTTGTTCAACTGTTGCCTCTTTGTGTCGATTCTGTGTCTTCTGAGGATGTTTTCCTTTCTTGTAGTTATATTTGTATCAATTTTTTGTCCCTTTCCGGTCAATTAGCGTAGTTCTGTTGTCTTTTTGTTGTCCGGTGATTGTTTTTACATGTTTTATGTTTCAGTCTGGTCCGTTTGTGTTTCTTTTTGGACATTTTACGTCTCTTTTCAGTCATTTTGTGGGTTTTTTTGTGATAATTTTGTGTCTTTTATTGATGTTTTGTTTCTTTATAGTTATTTCGTGTCATTTTTTTGTCTCTTTGGTCCTC
Source organism: Dascyllus trimaculatus (assembly GCA_024666655.1). Classification (NCBI taxonomy): domain Eukaryota; kingdom Metazoa; phylum Chordata; class Actinopteri; family Pomacentridae; genus Dascyllus; species Dascyllus trimaculatus. The sequence goes on along the minus strand of CM045448.1, from coordinate 5,662,307 downwards.
TGGTGGGTCTTTGTTGTGTTTTTTTCAGATGTGTCCTTTTCTAGTTATTGCCTTTTTGTGATTTTGTGTCTCTTTGTGGTCATTTCAAGTCGGCTCTTTGGGGTCGTTGTGTCTCTGTCAATGTAATTTTCTAAAAATTAAAATTAATATTTATACTTTGATGTTTTCATTTCAATGTAAAACAAAATCCACATCATCCTTATTTCCTGATGTCACTTTTTATTTTATGTTTTTTATTTCATACCATTTTCCCAAATCAGTCACCTTTTACTCAACATGATTTCATTCAGGATGTCACTTTATTTCCTGTTATATTTTCATGTTATCACTTTCTTAACCTTTCATTTTTAACTACACACTAATTTTTATTTCATAACATCACTTTTTTCTACCTTCATGCATCACGTTTTACTTAAAGCCATTTCTTTCATGTCATTTTATAATTATATTAGTCAATGTGTTAATATGTCTTTTCAAATGTCACTTTTCATGCCAAGGTATAATTTTTTTATTCCATGTCATTTTCTAATTTTGTAATTCTACTTTTTATTTCATTACTTCATTTTCTATTTCCTGTTTCTGTTTGATGTCATCACTCTTCACTCATTCTTTTCAATCTCATGTTACATTTATTACATTTTTAAATTTCCGTTTTCATTTTTTCACCTGAAACAAAAGTGGAAGCAACATTTCAGAACAATCATGTTCTTTGGTTTTTGATCATTTTGAAATATTATTTCACAAATCATTGGTTCATTTGTATAATTTACAGAATTTCTGACGTCATGTCTTTAAATTCTTTGTCATTTTGAACATGTTGGGGCTTCGTTTGCTTAAACCTGCAGCCCAGATTCGTCTAAAGTTGGAGACGCTGGGACTAAATGTGGTGCAAAAGAACAAACTCAGATGAACACTTTGAGTCAGAGGAGTGTTTAAAGATGACGATCATCAGGAAAAACACTGAATAATTTCGGCACAGAGTCTCAGAACATGTTTGAAAGGCGTGAAGTTGAATCAGAGCTCATGCAAACAGATCCATTAAAACACTGCATGTCGCTCCAGACGGGAATGATTTACATTTACACAAACACCGCACTGATGAAACCACAGTCGGACATTTAGGCCACGATGCGCCGCTACATCTACCGTTTTCTACGTTTACAATTACAGACCCACAATTAACACACAGCAGCACGTGATCGATTCTCACAGCACACACAGAAAATATACAATATGTACACGATAACTTCTGAAATGGGATTCAACCTGTCAAGAAGTGCGTCAGCCTGGCGTTCACATGTTTGATAAACTCTCACTGAGAAAGGCTCGGATTGGAAACACAACGCTGCCCCACAGTGGCAGGATTAAATAACACAACCACTACACAGGTCAGTCACTCACTTCTACATGGTCGATGCTGTTGGCACATGCGAGGTAGACACACACATGCAGCAGGATTCATGCTTGATTACGCTGTTAGCATTAATAATCGACTATTTAAACCCGTCACTACAACCACAGACAGCCACACGGTGAAGTTAACCAGCAGGGGGCAGAGTTACTGAGTGCATTAGTTTGTTCGGGCATCGGAGGGCAAAGACGAGGAGATTCACTTCCATGGAAGGCACTTTGGACGGAGGAGGAGCCGCTAATGTTCCCCAAGATGACAGTAAAGTTTCTAATTAAAAACATTAAATCTGCATCAGCAAATTGCACGAGTGTGGCAGGTTTCAAGTGGCGGAAAAGAGATGGAAGCTAGAAGATGGCTAGCTTAGCTTAGCATCGAGTCACTTTCACGTTTATATTATGTTTTTTGTATAAATGAAATAAAATAAACTTTTGTCAGTCAGTGAGGCTCTGGTATGTGGATTCATCAGCAGAGCAGATTCAGCACAGAGCTAGGCTAGCCATTCACCACGTGCGTCAGTCTTTGTGCTATGCTAAGCTAACCATCCCCATGCTGTCACGTCATCTTTAGTTAACAGACGCGTGAATGATTTAAATGTGTTTTTCTCCCCAAACAAAACACCACAAAATAAGTTAACTGTGTTGGAATGAAACACATAACTAAAGATTGAAATCCCTGATTCATGTGAAGCCACAGCCAGAAGACAGTTAGCCTAGCTTAGCATTAAGTCCCTTGCACTGATGTAACTTTAACATCTATAATTTATACTATGTTTTTTTTTATACATTAAATTAAATAAATTTGTGTCAATCAGTGAGGATCTGCTATGTGGATTTATCACCTGTGCACAGAGCTAGGCTAATCATTTACCATGTGTGTCAGTCTTTATGCTATGCTAAGCTTAACATCCCCAAGCTGTCACATCATCTTTAGTTTACAGACACGTGAATGATTAAAATAATGTGTCCCCCTCAAAAAAAAAACACTGCAAAATAAGTAAACTGTGTTGCAAAGAGATTGAAGTAAAGATTGAAATCACTGATTCATATGAAGCTACAGCCAGAAGAAAGTTAGCTTAGCTTAGCGTTAGGTCACTTACACACAAGTCACTTATTTTTTTATTCTGCTCATTTATGGATTTAAAAAAGAGTAATCAGTTAGGTGCTGGTAGGATTTAGACAAAACTAGACTAGCTTTGTCTACTCTTTATGCTAAGCTAAGCCAATCATGAAAATGGTTCAAATAATCATTATTCCGAAGAAACAACAGAAATCACTAAATTGTAATGTGTGGCAGGTTTACCGTGGAAAAAATGGAACTGAAACACGTAGCTCAAGATTGATATCTGACCCTACAGCCAGAGGACAGTTAGCTTAGCTTAGCATAGAGTCACTTGCACCGATTGGTGTATTTATCACTTGTGGACAGAACTTGGCTAATCGTTTATTACCTATGTCTGTGTTTGTGCTAAGCTAAGCTAACCATCTCCATGCTGTTGCTTCATATTTAGTTTACAGGCATGAAAATGTTTCAAATAATCATCTTTCTCTGCCAAAAAAATATATAAAAACCCTAAATTGTAAATGTATTACAGGTGTCAAAAATGGGGCTCAAACACGCACCTAAAGATTGATGTTACTGTCTGCTTTATATGAAGCTACAGTCAGAGGACAGTTAGCTTAGCTTAGCATAAAGTCATTAGCACTGAAGCCAACTGTCATTTTTATATTTTGCTTTTAGTATGGCTTAAACAAGCAAAATATATGTTGATGAATGACCTTCAGAAGTGATGGTAACTCAATTTTGTCAGTTGTCAACAGAGCTAGGCTAGCTCTTTACCTCATTTCCATCTCTATGCCGATTAAGCTAACCATCTTCCTGCTGTTGCTTCACATTTAGATTACAGACTTATTGGTTTTCTTTCCAAGAAACATTAAATTGTAAATGTGTGCCAGGACAAAATGGTAAAATGGGATTCAAACATGTTAACAATAAACACTAAAAACTGATATTTTGTTTCATGTGAAGCTTAGCTTAGCACAAAGTTGCTAACTTTGAAGTCTTAGAACTTTGATGTCACGAGCCAAGTTGAGTTGTTAATTCCTTGTTTTCGCCTCTAAGCTAAGCTAACTATCCACTTCCTGTTGTTTCATATTTAGAACAGTTCAAATAAAATTTTTTCCTCCTAAAAGACATCAGATTGCAAATATGGTTGCCAGGTTTAAAGTGGCAACAATGGGACTGAAATACCACCATACCCCTTAGCTTAGCATAAAGGCTGTAAGGAGGTTTAACATATTATATCTTGTTTGTTTAATCTCTGTAAAAACTGGTCATTATTATAATTAGCTTGTTAGTTGTGTATCATTTTTCTGTCTATGCTAAGCTAAGCTAAGCTAACTCTTCCCTTGTTGCTTCATATTTAGTTTACAGACATTAGATTGGTTCAAATAAGATTTTTTCCTCCTAAAAGACATCAAATTGCAAATATGGTTGCTCGGTTTAAAGTGGCAAAAAAAGGGGATTGAAATACCACCTTGTTTCATATGAAACAACAGCCAGAAGACCCCTTAGCTTAGCATAAAGACTGTAAGGCGGTGTTACATCTTGTTTGCTTAATCCCTGTAAAAACTGGTCATCCTTATAATTAGCTTATCAGTCGTTACCATGTTTCTATGCTAAGCTAAGCTAAGCTAAGCTAACTGCTCCCTTGTTGCTTCATATTAAGTTTACAGACAGGAGAAGGGTATCAATCTTTTAAATACAATGCATGCAGGGATGTTGTTTCTGATATTGTAGGTGCCACCTGTAAAGCTGTATGTTAGATTATGTCTGTTAGAATTGTGTGTTTTTGTATTTAATATGATGCGACAGCGACAGAAAAACCGGCGTACGGGAATTTTTAGGCATTAAACTGACCTGAAGCCACCTGAACAGCAGGTAAAAGCACAATAAATTCTTATTGCCATGTGGCAGTGTCACACCACACTAGTAATAAATATGTTCACCAAGGAAACACAGATTAAACAGCATGTAGGATATGTAACATCGTGGGTATAATGTGTAAATCCACACTGAAGCTGCTGAGGGTTTATTTAAACTGGGCGGTTTCACTTTACGCTGCTAGTTATTGTGATGTTAAAGCAGGTCACAGACGTTACAGATGCTGAAGTGTTGGCGGTTTCGTATTATTGCTGATGTTTGCTACAGCTGTGGCACAGTTCAGTCCAGCAGGTCGGTTTTCAGCAGTGAACCACACGAACGCAGCAGTCGGAGGGTTGATGCTGATCTGGAGGGAAACCGCTGATGCGTCGTGTTCTGTCAGATTGTCGGGTTGAAACGCAGCCTGTCGTCATCCAAGTCACTCCGCTGCCATCTTTTCTATGTGGTCGGTCAGCAGCTTGTACTGTTCTGGAAGCGCAAGAAACACATCTTCAATTTAAAGCTAAAATTTAAGGTAACATCTTCACATAATTAAAATGCAGCTAGAAAGCAACATTTTGCACCGAGACACGAGCTAACAGGTGCTAACAGAGGATAATAGGATGTAACAGTATATAATAAGAGAAAACTGGAGCTCACAGGAGCAGTTAGGGGCTAACAAAAGCTAATAGGAGCTAATAGTAAGCGGCAAACAGGTGCTAACTGGAGCCACAAAAAAACTAAAAGGAGCTAACTGGAGTTAATTGGTGCTAACAAAAGGTAAATTGAGCAAACCGGAGCAATCAGAAGCTAACAAAAACTAAACTGAGTTAGCAAGCGATACCTTGAGCTAACAGAAGCTAACCAGAGCAAACAGAGCTAACCGGTGCTAGCAAAACATATTAGAAGCTAAAATGAACAATATGGAGCTAACAGGTACTAACTGGAGCTAATAGAAGCTAATATGAGCAAACAGGGGGTATCTGAAGCTAATGGAAGCTAACTGGATATAACAGGATCACAGCTACCAGCAGGTAACAAAAGCAAAATAGAGTTACAGATGCTAACAGGTGCTAAAAAGAGCCAACTGGAGCTAGTAGGCGCTAACAGGAGTTGACAGGAGATGTTTAGAGCTAACATGAGCAATTATGAGCTAGCAGGAGCAATCAGGAGCTACTAAAAGCAATTGGGAGCTAACAGGAGATGTCTGGAGCTAACAGGAGTTATATACACTGCACAAGAGCTCATAGGAAATATCTGGAGCTAATTAAAGCGAAGTTGTGATTACAGGAACTAACCAGAGTCAATTGGAGCTAACTGAAGCTGACAAAAGCTAATAACAAATACCAGGAGCTAACAGGAGTAACCAGGAGATATCTGGAGATGTCTGGAGCTAACTGGAGCTAACAGAAGATGTCTGGAGCTAACTGGAGGTAACAGGAGATAACTGGAGCTAACAGGAGATACCAGGAGCTAACTGGACCTAACAGGAGCTAACAGAAGATATCTGGAGCTAACAGGAGATGTCTGGAGCTAACAAGAGATACCAGGAGCTAACTGGAGCTAACAGGAGGTATCTGGAGCTAACTGGAGCTAACAGGAGATATCTGGAACTAAACGGGAGATGTCTGGAGCTAACTGGAGCTAACAGGAGATATCTGGAGCTCATGGGAGATTTCTGGAGCTAACTGGAGATACCAGCAGCTAACTAGACCTAACAGGAGATATCTGGAGCTAACTGGAGCTAACAGGAGATATCTGGAGCTAACAGGAGATGTCTGGAGCTAACTGGAGCTAACGGGAGATGTCTGGAGCTAACTAGAGCTAACAGGAGATACCAGGAGCTAACTGGACCTAACAGGAGATATCTGGAGCTAACTGGAGATGTCTGGAGCTAACTGGAGCTAACGGGAGATGTCTAGAGCTAACTGGAGCTAACAGAACATACCAGGAGCTAACTGGACCTAACAGGAGCTAACAGAAGCCTATGGAAGCTAACAGTGTGGGGGAGGAGAAGCATTCGCACATTCAAAATGTCCTCAGAAATGTTCCTGTTCAGAAGCTACTGATTGCTGCTGTTGGGGGGTGCTTAAAAGCTGTTATAATAGAGACATATTATAGGTTCGGGGAATAAAAACAAGGTTTAGAAAGATTTATATATTAACAGTGAAATGTAACTTTAACAGGGCAAAAAGGAACGGATTGAAACCAGGCGTTGTACTAAAACATGGCAGCAAAATTTACAGTAAAAATCATGAATGTGTCCCAACTTTTGATGGGTTTCTTATAAAGAACCTGCAACCTGTAAAACCTGAGTCAGACTGAAGTCCATGAGGTGTTTTACATCTAAAATACAGATTAAATAAATGAACTAGGAGCTGCTTCACCTTCATTCAGGTTCCCGATAACCGCCTGCTTCTTCAGGAAGTCATTGCAGAGTTTCTTACTGAGGCCAAACGCCAACATGTTGTGAGTGAACGTCCTGAAAACACACAGAACCAAACTCACATCAGTACAAATGGAATGGCATGGAGGTGGTAGCATTATGCTCTGATGCTCACATTTAAATTTGTGGCTGTTTGAACGACAATATCTCAGGAACTATTAGAGATAAAAACCTGAAATTTTCTGTTATTTCTCATCATGTCATTGATTCAGAATCTGCAATATTAAAACACTGAGCTATTCGACCACAATGACCAGAAATCTGAAACCTTTAACCTCAAGAACACCAAACCTACTGTCAAGCATGGAGGTGGCAGTATCATACTCTGGGGCCCACATTGAAATTTGGGGCCGTTTGAACGACAATATCTCAGGAACTATTAGAGATAAAAACCTGAAATCTTCACAGTTATTTCTCATCATGTCATTGATTAAGAATCTGTGGTATCAGACAAGTAGATCAAATAATCTCTGGTTATGGGGGATTTGAAATATGAGAAAAAAAAATTACAAAAAGTTTCATCTTTGAGCTCAAATTAACAAAAAAATCATAATGCAAAAGTCAATGAGTGATATTTTCTGAACCACATGTACATGCATGTCACAATAATACAAAATAGAATACCTTTAATATGAAGTACTTGGTCACAAACATAAAAATAAACTTATTTTAGTTGAACTTTCATGACTGATAGAGTAAGTCTGACAAGTTTTACCACAAAAATAAAGATATTGGAGTTTGAAAATGGTTCTCTAAATGAAACTAAGAAAATATTTGTATTATTTATTATGATCTTGGCATATTTTTCATTTGGGACCCTACTTAGTTGACCTGTCATGTAGTTTTATGTAATTTCTTTGTAAATTATCACTGCATAACCAAATACATAGATATATTGGGATAGTGGGATATATTCATGCCTTGGCGTATACACTGATCAAGCATAACATTATGACCACCTGCCTAAGATTGTGTTGGTCCCCCTTATGTGCTCCAAAATGCTCTGAACCATTGGGAATCATGGACCAGAGGACCTCTCAGGGTGTCCTATGGGGTCTGGAACCACTGGATCCTTTGGGTTCTCTGGCTTGTGCAGTGGGGCCTCTGTCAATCCAACTTGTTCCACTGCATCCTGTTGATGCTTGATCACAATGGGGTGTAGGAAGTTTGGAGGTCAAATCAACATGTTGGACCATTGTCATGTTCCTCCACATGTTCCTGATTGGTTGATGTTGTTTCCATGTGGTGGGGTGCATTTTCATCCAGTGACATTTGGGATTTCCATTAGCATGAGGGAGTGTGTTTGTTGTGGGACAATGTTTATTTGGGTGTCTAAGTCTGATCAAGGTTTTCCATCAGAACACCACATAGTATCAATATGATCAATGTTATTCACTTCACCTGTCAGTGGTCAGGATGTTGAGGCTGATCAGTGTATGTAATGGATTTTTTCATATTTCAACTCCACAATAATAACAGATTATTTGATCTTTATTTGATGAATATTACAGATTCTGAATCAATGACATGATGAGAAATAACTGTGAAAAATTCAGGTTTTTATCTTTAATGCTTCCTGAGATATTGTCGTTCAAACGGCCCCAAATTTCAATGTGCAAAATAATCTGCTGAAAATGGGTAGTTTAAAACAATATTTACCTCAGGAAATATTTGATTTATCAAGGCAAAATTTCACAGATGCCATTTTAAATATTCATAGTCAATGAAAAAATAGTTTTGAATATATCAGAGATGGATTTGCGGTTCTCTGTGCGTTAAAACACAAAAATAAAAATGTATTAGTGAGGAAGTAGCATTAACTGTCAGATGTTTCTTTGCTAGTTTCAAGGTTATTTCATCAACAAGAGAGTTTAGATTGAGAAGTAAAAGTGAAGAAGATATTAATGAGACTGTCAGCAGCAGATGGGCTCACAGCACGAGGATATGATGCATTAATCATGACTGAATCAATTAATTACAGTTTCTAAATGGTGTCTTATCAGTGTTTGACCACTAGGAGGCCTCCTGCTACCTGCTCACACTCATGTCTTGGTATTTCTGTGCTGCTTCCCTACCCGAGCTGGCCGAAGGCGATGTTCTCATCGATTTTGGAGCTGTCGTCTCTCTCCTCCTGGGTCATGTGACACCACTTCTCCCTGCAGCACAGAGACAGCCGGAGTCAGCCTTTAATTCCTCCTGACCTTCAGCTCCTCCACAGAAACACACCAGGGCTGGATGTCAACAAATATCACCTGTCACTGTCGCCAGGCCGACCGCAGGCGGCACATGAAGCCGCAAAACGCTGCGACGTTTTTAGCAATCTGTGAGGCTGGAAAACAGCTCGATACGTTTAGTGAAATCAATGACATCCACCCCCGAGGCTCCTTCTGTGATGAGGACAGACTCCATCACACAGGAAACACATGACACGACGTAACAGCACATAAACCAGCCATCAGCGACGGAATACAACAAATGATTCGTTCACAAGGAATCATCTTTGTTAACAAGCACATGAAAAGCACCGGTTCACTGGAAAACAACCCGGAAATGTTTTCATGCCTGAAATCACCAACGACATGAAAACATTATTATTAGTAGCATTATTAATGAAGTGTTTGATGCTGTGGATCATTTCCTGCTTTAATATCAGGCTGTGTGGTTTAGCAGTGGGCTGATTAAAGGCAAGACTCATTGTTTTATTACTGGGTCATTCTGTTTGAACTCAGCGAAGGTGGTTCCTTGACCTCCTCAGAACCTCTTGAAACTTTCTAGGAATGATCTCTGGCATCTGAAACTGGCATCTCTCCGTCTTCATGGTTGTTCTGTTTCCATAGAGGTGCAGGACTTTATACTGCAGTGAAAAACGAGCCAACAGTGAAGAAAAATGAGATGGAAGCTAAACGCTCAGCAACTGCTTTGGGGGTTTTGTCTGCATTCAAAATAAGCTTCAGCTGAGACTCTAAAATATTGGTGTAGCTTAGAAAGTGTCTCTGTGTAGAGGCTGCTCTGCTATATCATCAATACTAACACCTTTTATTACCGTATTTTTCGGACTATAACGCGCACTGGATTAAAAGGCGCAATATCAATGAACGGGTCTATTTTCATACATAAAGCGCACTGGATTATAAGGCGCATTAAGCGAAACAAAAAAGATAAGTCAAACTTGCATGTCTCTTAACAGGTACCATTTTGGGGTCCTTATAAACACACAGTAATGTTATATTGAAGCACAGTACGTATTACGCCGCGAGGCTCCTGACTACGGTAGCCGTAATGCGCCGACAATCCATCAAGTGGTGCGGCTTTGTAGCTTACCAAAGTCGTACGAAAACATTCTGACAGATAAAATTGGTCGAGGTCAGTAAGCACAACCAGAATTAATACATAAGGCGCACTGTCGATTTTTGAGAAAATTAAAAGGATTTTAAGTGCGTTATACTCTGAAAAATACGGTATTTAAAGAGAGAATGACAGAGGACCCAGTACGGAGCCCTGAGGTGCTCCATCAACAATCGGGTCAGTTGCTTGACCACTACAGAATCTCTTGAACCTTTCTAGGAAAGATCTTTTGGCCTCTGAAACTGACATCTGCCCATTTTGTAGTTGAAATTCCAACATTTTCATCATTTTTCACCCCATGGAAATTTTCAATAAATCATTCGTTAGTTGGAAACTGAACCAGATGCCACTTTCAGACGTCCATATCTCTTGAAGTATACGTCCTAGAGTCTTAACATGTTCAGGAGATGTTCAGAAGTTTCTGGTGAATGGAGAGAATGCAGCTAATTCTGGCAATCAAGACTCAGTGTTTTGCTTAAGACCTCTCAAATTCAGGATTTGTTCAAAAATCACAAATTAAAAAATTGGAAAAATATATCTCTAATACATAGGATCTATTTGATCAATGTTATAGTGAGATTAATATCTGAATGGCATTAATGATGTTAGTAGAAATGGGAGCTATGATCAATCAATGCTGACACAGGTAAAAAAAAAAAAGTCATTAATTTCCAAACGGACATCTTGAATCATGAGTAGGGTGATGAGATTTCGGATAGGAAGAGATGGAAGTATCATCTACTGGTGTGCCAAGTTTAAACATCCTGCCATGTTGTCTTCATGCTAAAATCATTCTGCTCCTGACCCTACTTATGCGTCCGATCATTGTTGAGAGTGTGAGCAAGATGACTCACTAACAATGTTAAATACTCACATTAATTACTTAATTCATCCATGTAATTATTGTATGCATGGATTACAATGTTCATGTGAAACTTCTGAACATCTCCTGAACATGTGAAGACTCCAGGACATAAACTTCAAGAGATGTGGTCGTCTGAAAGTGACATCTTGATTAATTTCCAACTTGCGAGAGATTTACTGAATCTTTCCATTGGGTGAAAAATGATGAAAACGTTGGAATTTCAGCCAAGAAAATGGGTAGATGTCAGTTTCAGATGCCCAAGATCATTCCTAGAAAGTTTCAACAGATTCTGAAGTGGTCAAGCAACTGACCCTATTGTTGATGGAGCACCTCAGGGCTCCATACTGGGTCCTCTGTTATTCTCTCTTTACATAACAAAGGTGTTTATACTTAGTGATGATACAGCAGAGCAGAGACACTTTGTAAACTACACGAATATTTTAGAGTCTCAACCAAAGCTTGTTTTGAATGCAGACAAAAGTTAACCCTCTGAACTCAAAGCAGCGTCTCATTTTTCCTCCTGGTAACTCATTTTTCACTGCAATCCAAAGTCTTTATGAAAACTGAACGAAACAAACAAAAGAAAAAAAAAAAACCTGGAATCTACAAGTACATTATTTTTTTAAAGGTGTTACCAATACTACTTTACATTAAAAAAATATAAAGCGTCATTATGAAATTATGTAGTAACAATGAGAAATAAACAAAATTCCAATAAACTAATAAATTATATGCATTTTAACATAAAAAAATCTCTATTATGAATTTAAAGTTAGCATAATTTAATTAAATAAAAAGGGGTAAACAATAAAATAATAGTTAAAATACTTTTTGAAATAAAAAAACGATTATTTTGCAATAAAAAATATATAAATATGGAAATAACGATTAAATATTATTTCATATTAATAAGGTTTTAACATTTTAACTACGTCTATGATTGTTTCATTTATTCATTTTTTAAAAATACATTAATGTGCTTATTTTTTTTATTACTTTTTCCATTATTATTTCTTTTCTATTTAGTTAATAACAATAAAAACAATAATAATAATAATAATTGTTGCCCTCAACACGTTTCATGGTTCAGTTGAGTTTTGATATTTACTGGTCGGTTTGTTCAGTGAAGCCCCCGACTGTTTTATTTTAGAAACGTGGCTCCAGCTGACATTTCATCCATTACATAACAGCGTATTTGTTAAGGCAGGAGTGAAAACAAACAGAAGAAGCGAAGCAGCTCATGAGTTCGATTATTAACGTCACATCTGAGCATCCAGCCTGCAGTGGAAACACAGTGAAGACGGTGAGGCAGGAGGACGGGGGGGGGAAAGCATGCAGACGGATTAGAAACATGCGAGCAGATTAATGGTGAGGACGTGCAGCGAGCTGTGAAGAACCTCCGGACGGAAATAAAAACCTCGACACGTTACAGAAAACCTCGGCTGCTAGAAATCACACATCACAACATGCCGACAGAAGCCAAACACAGAAAGCAGCGAGGGTAAAACTCATAATCCAATTAGAATTACAAGCAACACCACATCCCATTCTCTCTCCTGCTGCGATTAAGCAGATTACATCTTTTAATTTATACACAGCAGCAGCTGAGGATTCACCGCTACAGCTTCCTCCTCGCTATTCACCAGAGCAGATGAATCAGACCTCGACCCTCCACCTCAGGGCCAAACACCAAGCTGCTCCCACTTTAACCCTCGTCAGCGGACATTTATATCACGCCTCAGAGCCTCCTCGGAGCTTCAGTCCCCCTCTACAGTCCACAGATCCTCCTCTAGTGAGCCTGAACTAAAATACTGATCCACAGTCGAAACCTACAAACAGTCGAATCTGACTTGTGGAGATTTTCACGTGCATTTGTTCTGATTAGATTTGCAATTTAATATTTCAGTTCGACACTAGAGAAACGTGATGAATCTGTAAAACCACTGACAAGAAGGTCATAAAGTCAAACTAATCTTCACTTAACTTTCTCAGAATTAGCTGATTCTGCATCTACAGTAACTTTACTGTATTTAATGAGTCCCTTGAAAGTTTTGCCTTCATACTATGAATATTTCCAGAGTTCCAGACCCTTCAAGTCACACATGTATCCCTTTTTAATGGACTTCTTCTGTCATTTCTGAGCCTCATGAATTCATCAGTGCAGCAGAAAAAGACACACGACATGTCAGGATGGAGAACTACGGAAGCCCTAAGCGGCCACGGTCCAAATTAATTTTCTTTTGCTCCGTTTTTTCAAGAAAACGAGATCATTTTCCTTCGTTTTCTCCTTATAACGACTTAATTTTCCGGTGAGGTACAAAGCCAAACCAACCCTCCAGACCAGAAGGAGCTCTGCCACCGCTGCACACTACCGACTGAGAGTTCGTCAAAGTTGGAAAGATGTTCACAGATTCAGACTTCCAGCGTCAATAACTCATTAGTGACACGTTGTCAAATCATAAACTACTGTAGTTTCAGTTGATGTCTGCAGTGATTCTGGTGACACTACAGTACAGTAGAGTGAAGTTATTGAATATCTGTGTTTGTTTCTCTTCGCTGTTGCAGCAGTTTTGTAATTTGTAGACGGTCCCTGGACACTCATCTCCCAGCCGGCTGCTCATAGACACCAGTGTTATTTCTGCAGCCTGAAAGACAGCTACTGTTGATAAAGCTGGGCTTGTAGCACATTGTCTACCTGACAACGATGGAAAGAGGCATCGATTATGTTCAAAATAAATGATAAATATATCTTCAGTCAGCTGAGTCAGCTTGCGTTCTGATTGGCTTAAATCCGGTACACGTGACATCACACCCTGAGCGTGCTCGGCTGCTCTCGGAGGAAACCCCCCCACACTATTAAACATGTTCATTATCTACGATCTCTCCTTCCGAGCGGATCGGATCGGACAAAATCACTCTTAACACCCCACAGGAACATCAGACACCATGTGGTTTGCAAACATCCGACAGTCGGGCCTTTGCTGGCTTTGATCGTAATGAGTTCGGGACAAAAATCAGCTGATTATCCTGTAGTGTGAACCGGCCTTAAGTCCTGTCGTCCTCCTCGCGTAAAATCACACTCCAACGCTCCGACACACCTTTTAAATCCATTAAAATGAACTGAAAACAAACCAGATCACCACGTCTGTATTGGTTCAGGCCTACAACTCCACATTCTCCCTCCATATAAATCCATGCACTGTCCGTCTCATCCAGCTGCTAAACATCTGTCTCCTCTACACCTCCGTCCAGCTTTACTGTTTCTGTTTCCAGGGCCACAGACCTCTCGTCTTTCTCCTCGTCCTGCGTCCTTCTGCCCGGCAGCGAGGCACAAGGAGACAAAGGGTTAAACGTGCAGAGAAGAAGAAGAAGAAGAAGAAGAAACCAGCAGAACATCACCGCAAACCTTCAGTCATTATTCACACACAGAGCAACAACAGATCCCATCGGTCACCTGGTAGTCGGAGATCTCTTCTTCCTCTCGCAGTGGACGGCGTCGAAGAAGGCGGCGTTCCAGAACCTCAGCGTGTGCCTGCAGAGGACCAGAGGCTTCGTTAAACCGGCCGCAGATCAGAGCGACGGCCGGACAGAACCCGAGGCTCCGACAGGCCAAACGTGGAGCCGCCACGCGAGCCTAACGTGGACGGTCGGCTCCAACATCTGCGGCTCCCGGAGGAGGAAGAGTCGGGATGGATTAACGTGATTTAGAGCGAACCGATGGAAGGATTAAAGCTTCACACGTCTCCACCGACTCTGTAGAAACAACTGAGCTACAGCTTCTCATCAGACGTCTGCCTCCAAAACAACGAGCAGATAAAAAGCATTCAACCACCTGCTCTTTACTTAGATTAATATCATCTGCAAGTCCGATACACTGTAAAAAATAGACAGTTTAATTTATGTTTTACAGATGTTTCCTGTTTGGTTAAATCACAGATATAAGGACATCAATGATCAGTAATCAGTAGCTTTAAAAATGTAACTTGATCCTTTACAAAGTTTAAACATGAAATTATACTTTGTTATTTACTGTATTAAATCAGAAAAACTTCATTGTTTTAAAGACAGTTTTTGTTATTTAAAATAAAAATATGGATCATAAAGACTGAAAACAGGAAATATTGTTCAAATTATTAATTTACACACTTTACTGTTTTGTTCATAATTTTGTTAAGACTACCTCTACTACAAATACTACTAATAATAAAACTACTACTACTACTACTAATAATAAAACTACTATTACTACTACTACTACTACTACTACTAATAATAATAATGAAAATACTACCACTACTATTTCTACTACTAATACTACTATATAACAATACCAATACTACTACTAATAATAATACTAATACTACTACTACTAATAATAATACTACTACTACTACTACTAATAACAATACCAAAACTACTACTACTACTACTACTACTACTAATAATAACAATACCAATACTACTACTACTACTACTACTACTAATAATAATAATGATACTAATACTACTATGACTAATAACAATACCAAAGCTACTACTACTACTACTACTACTAATAATAATAACAATACCAAAACTACTACTACTACTACTACTACTACTACTACTACTACTACTACTACTAATAATAACAATACCAAAACTACTACTACTACTACTACTACTACTACTACTACTACTACTACTACTACTACTAATAATAACAATACCAAAACTACTACTACTACTACTACTACTACTACTACTACTACTACTACTACTACTACTAATAACAATACCAAAACTACTACTACTACTACTACTACTAATAATAATAACAATACCAATACTACTACTACTACTACTACTACTACTAATAATAATGATACTAATACTACTATGACTAATAACAAAACTACTACTACTACTAATACTACTACTACTAATAACAATACCAATACTAATACTACTGACTAATAATAATAGTATTACTAAAAGTAATACTCCTACTAATACTACTAATAACAATACCAATACTAATACTATTACTAATAATAATAATACTAATACTACTGACTAATAATAATAGTATTACTAAAACTACTACTACTACTACTAATACTACTACTAATAATAATGATACTAATACTACTATGACTAATAATAATAGTATTACTAATACTAATACTACTACTACTAATAACAATAATACTACTACTAATAATAATACTAATACTACTATGACTAATAATAATAGTATTACTAATAGTAATACTACTACTAATAACAATACCAATACTACTACTAATACTACTAATAACAATAATACTACTACTACTAATAATACTAATACTACTACTAATAATAATAGTAATACTACTGCTTTTACTAATAAAAATTATACTACCACTACTACTAATAATGATGATAATAATAATAATAATAATAATAATAATAATAATAACACTAATACTACTACTAATACTATTAATAATAATGATAATAATAATAATAACCATGATGATAATACTACTACTACTACTGATGACAGTGGGTTCTGTGTCGTACCAACTTGTCTTTAACTTCTCTGGGTTTGTGTTTCTGTTCACTCCTTGTCTGAACTTCTGACCACAGACTCTACTGTCGCTGTATGTCTTCCTGTCTTCCTCCTATCTTCCTCCTGTCTTCCTCCTATCTTCCTCCTGTCTTCCTCATTCAGTCCGAGGCTCTGACTGACACCATGTCTACCTGCCACAGTCTCCTGAGATCTCCCAGAAACAGGTCATGAAGTCATCCACATATGTTTTTCATAAGGTCTATTTTAAACCCGGTCCTGGCTGTGACTCTGTTTACTCCCCGTTAGGATTCTCCAGTCTCTTACCAGATGGGCTGCTGCTTCAGGTGAGTGTACAGGTAAACCTTCTCCCCTTTCTTTTCCTCCGGAGCCTCCGAACCTACGGAGGAGCAGAAAGCTTCGTTCACTTCCACTCTAATAAAAAGCATAACCAGCAGGATGAAGGGGGATGGGAGTACCGGGGGATTTGGGCTTCGTCTCCACCGGACCCTCTCCGGCCATCGAGCTCCTCAGCTTGCTCTCCAGACCCCCGAAGAAGCCCTTGACGTCGCTTTTGGACGTGTTCTTGAGGAGGCGCTCAGCGGCGTCCTTCTTCCCCGTCAGCCAGGAGTTGGCCTTGTTCAGGTAGGAGTCCAGGCCGGCCGGAGGACCGCCGCCGCGATCCAGCAGCTCCGAGGGCGACGGCTGGTTCTTACCTGCAGAGAGGAGAGCTCAGGGTGAAGGTGGTTTACCGACCTGTGGTGTACCTCCTCAGACAGGTGAGTCCCACAGGTGAGTCACCATGTGGGCTGTAGAAGAGGCTGTTTGCAACCTAACGGACCAGAAAGCGAACAACTGATCCAGTCAGCTGGAAGTGGAAACAGTGATTAGACCTGCAGCCTCCAGCGTTCAAACAAGCAGCTCCAGATCTGATCCTACAGCCAGTTCTGTTTGTTTGAGGGGCGGTTTTAAGACTTTATGATCACCTCTAAAGCTTTAAAAGAAATCCTGAGCCCATATGAGCAACCTGGCAGCCTGACACTTCTTTAAAACCCACTTTTAAAGACTTGCTTTTGTCTCTTTACTGTTTATTAAAGTTTTAAATGCTTTTATTTGCATTTATTCAGATTGACATGAACTCTAAGCAGCGTCTTGCTGTTCCTCCTGCTACATGTTTCCTCACTGTGGTTCATTTTTCACTGCAATATAAGATCCTGAAGCCCTTTCCCTCTCTCCTCTGCTCATCATCTCTATAAAGATGTTCCTCCATGCTGGATGTATCTCCAACTACTGTCTCCTCTGTTCACTGTTTCTGAGCCATGCTGCATTTATTTATTGATCCAGTAGGTTGGATTTTCCTCTTTTTGCCTTTTTGTGTCATTTTTTTGTCTAGTTTATGTGATTTAGTGTCTTATTTGAGTTGTTTTATGTCTGTTTTTGAGCGTTTTTGTCCTGGTTTTAGCTGTTTTGCATCTTATTTATGTCATTTAGTGTCTCTTTGTGGTGGTTTTGTCTCCACATACTACAGATATTCATCCATTTCCATGTTTCCAGCCTCTTTTGTCTTGTTTTTTTTTGTCATTTTCTTGTCTAATTTATGTGATTTAGCGTCTTATTTGGGTTGTTTTATGTCTGTTTTTGTCTTGTTTGTCATTTTGTGTATATTTTTTTCTCAGGTTGTGTCTCCTTTTTGTTGCTTTGTCTTTTGTTGTTGTCATTTTGCATCTTATTTTTGTTGTTTTGTGTCTCATTTATGTCATTTAGTGTCTCTTTGTAGTGGTTTTTTTCTCCACATTCAATCAATATTTAACTATTTCCATGTTCACAGTGTGGTATGTTTGTATTTTTTGCTGTTTTTCATGTCTTTGTGGTCATTTTACATCTTGTTTTTGACATTTTTCATCTCACTTTTGTCCTTTGGAGGCTAATTTTTATCATTTTGTGTCTCATTCCTGTTTGTTTGTTCCTTGTTTTTGTCCTTTTCTGTGTCCTTTTGTGTCATTTTGTTTATTCTTCTGAACTATCTCCATGTCTCCATCCTCTCCAGTCTTCTCTTCTCTCCTCTGCTCATCATCTCTATAAAGATGTTCCTCCATGCTGGATGTATCTCCAACTACTGTCTCCTCTGTTCACTGTTTCTGAGTCATGCTGCATTTATTCATTGATCCAGTCGGTTTGGTTTTCCTCTCAGTCTCTCTGTGGAAACACTGCCTGCAGTTCAACCTGATTTTTTCTAAATTGCTGTCACGCAACCACCGGGTCAGTCTTGGCTTCTTTCTTGCACCGGGGACCTCGGAGTTTTGTGTTTCGACGAGAAGGACAATGTGAGTTTGATCACGATTTCAAGATTATTTTTGTGTATTTTTATTGACGGAACTGAACGCCACACATGATGAGTTCAAGAACCGACAGCAAGTTAAAAAATTAATGATTCCTTCTGTTCTTGCAGCTTCCAGCTAATTAATGGAGTAATTTCGGTGATTTTTAAACGATAAAATGCCTTTTAAAAAGCAGAAAAGGGATATTTTATTGAGTAAATATTACAATAATTTCAATTCCCGTGTGGGAGTGCAGAAGTTTTAGTGTTGCGTTTACAGACTCTAGTTACTGCAGTCGGTTTATTTTCGGTGAGTGATTTTGATGAAATATGATAATTTTAAACTTCGATTTTCTCCGACAGAGCTGCACGTCGCACATGATGCATTCAAGGACCGTCTGAAATGTAAAAATCTGGCAAATTTTCTGTTTTTTACGATTTCCAGCTCTGATAAACGACGTCATTTTGGCTTTTATTTTACAGTAAACATGCAGCTAAAACCAACCACTGGGATTCTGCTGTTCAGAGGATCAATTTAATCTCAGTTTATATTGATTAAAGCTCTATTTGGCTCCCTGTTCTTCTCTGTCTCCTGTTTCTGCTACTAGTTTTTAAGCTGCTATATTAATAGAGTTATTAAACTGTGCGAAGCCGCCTCTAGTGCAGGTTAACTCTGAGGGTAAAAGAAGCGTCAGCCTCCACCGTGATGCCTGCAGACGGATGCTGATGTGATGTTTTGTGTCACAGAGGTACAAGAATCACTCAGCACTTCCTGCTTGCATCAGCACAAACTTATATTTGTGGTGCTGCTGCAAGAAAAGAAACCACGAGGCCAAACCGACGGTGGCAACAGACCCTGAATCAGCTGCTTCTCTTCTGCTGCCTCCTTGAATCTGAGCAGCAGAGGCTTCGACGGCACGCTGAGGTTGTGAAGCCTGAACCGGACTCACCGATGTGGTAGTAGGTGAAGCACATGGTCATGAGGTTTTTGGCCGGACTGTAGTCGTCCATCTGGTAACACCTGTGAACACAGCGTCTCTTTAAAAAGGTGGAGTCACTGCTCCTCTTTATGTCAACAAACACAGAGAAAAGACCAGAACAGCAACGAGACGATCAGGAAAACAGGAATTAAATGCAGCGAGAGCCTGAAATCATCATATTTACCTAAATAAACTCACCAGAGAGCTGCACTGTGACACTACAGAGCTCCAAAAATGAAGAATTAATTAGGAAAGAAGCATTTAAAAATTCATTCATTAAAATTAATGCGGGAAAAAGCAGTTCTATACATTTTAGACAATATATAAATACGTTTTTAATCATTTTTAAAATAGAAAATGTTTAACAAATTATTAAAAATATTAAAAGAAATACAAAAAGTATAAGTTTTTAATATGTTAATGCAGAGACGATACATGTGTGCAGGATTACTTAAATAAACTGAATTTCTGGGGGATTTAATTCCAAGTAAATAAATAAATAATAAATAAAATAAAATAAAATAAATAATTATTTTAATTTAGAAAATTACCAAAAACTCTATGTATTACCTTTAAAAAATATATTTATTTTTTTATTTTATTATTTATAAAGCACCGAATACGAATAAATGCAACACAAAATTCTTGTATTCTTTTTATTTTATTTATTTATTTATTTATTTATTTATTTATGTTTGTGTTTCTACCTACTTTGTAAAGCATCTTTGAGTGTCCTGGAAAACGCCAAATAAGTATTATTATTACTATTATTATTATTGTTACAACAGAAATAAAAAATGCAGTAAAACGGTACAAACAACATCCAAAGTCATCAATAAAGGACCCTGAAACATGACGCTGTCCGATATAACAGCACTTGTAAAGAGGAAACACCAGATAAAATAAGATAAAATAAGCCAAATAAATAAATAAAAATGAAATAAAATATCTATAATTACAACAGAGATAGACAGAGATAGAAATAGAGGTTAAAAATTGTAAAAACAGAATGAAAAATGACAAAAAATAACAAAATATATCATAAAAAAATATGTAAATAGGTGAATAAATAGAGAAATTAGTAAATAAAATTAGCTCTATTCCGCTTTTATTCTATAGCCCAACAGGATATTCCCAAATACCAAATACTTCATGTTGTATTTTCATGTTTTATGAATAAATACTACAAGGTGCGTTTAAAAAGTTAAGAAACTGTCCGTGTGCAGCGTCGCTCTGCTCCCAGTGCTCCTGCAACGCTTCAACCTTCTCTGGAGGTTCACTTATGTTCATGTCTGAACCTTCTGGATCTTTTAAACTGTTTCAAAACACTTTTTAAAACTTTAAATAAAATGTAAGGAAACAGAGAAAACATTCAGGAGTGGCTGTTAAACGTTAGAGTTCAGATAAACTAAAAACGTCCAGTTTCCTCCTGTTGGAGTGGTGTCTCCTAAAAACCAGAACCTGTTCTAGCAGATCTGCATCTTCAGTAGGAACCAGCTGTTTCAGGGCTTTCGTTTGAGTTCAACAACAGGCCCTACAGTAACAGATTTACAGACGACTTCCTGTCTTACATGGCAAAACATACTCACTCAAACAGCACGACGGCGAACGACTGCACCAGTCTGTAGAAAGTGGCTTCACTCACGCACTTGGAGTGGCAGCGCTGCAACAAAACAACAACAAACATCAGTTTAAACGTCTTCCAGCTGCAGTTTTAATGTCTGGTTTTATATTTGGCTGCTTCAACTTTAACAACTTGGCATCACAGAGCAAAAGTTGACAGCTTGAATTGAATAAAACTACTGCATTTAAAGGCCTCAACTATTTTATTTATGTAATGGCATAAAAAAAACACGCAATAATTAAAATTACAAACATATATTTTATAGTTTAATTCAAAATAACTCTAAAACTCATTGATGGATTTGGATAAAATTTTCAGGAAATGTGTAAAATGGGACAAAGAATTTTGGGACTGATCCGGATCACCGTCTGGATCCAGGAATTTTTTTAATGTAAGTGTAACCGGGTGGACAATTAAATGCGGTTTACTCTAAAAGCCACCAGAGGTCACTCTTGTTTTTGGGGTAACCCCCTCTGACCACATGACATTTTGGGTCTCCACGCGATAGACAGTGACAATGACGGAGTTCTCTTTCCTTCCTGAGCGACATACGCACGGTTGGGCCGGCATTCTTATCTCCGGTTGACTAAGAAGCTGGGAGGCTGTTAGGAGCTGCCGCGCTAGAGGCCGCGCCTGTTCATTAGGTCGGATGGGGTGAAGGCCGCATTGTTGGTAGGACATTTGAACTGTATGTAATTACATTTGTATCTGTAATGTTCCATAGAAAATATGTGAATTGGGAGATTGTGTTGGGGGTGGACTGAAGCTCCTTGGCGGAGGTATGAGCTCTCTGAGGGCTTTTCTAGTTGACATATATTTTAGTTTTTCCTTTAAAGATATTTACAATAAAGTGAGTTTGATTAAATATTACAGTTTGGAGCTCAGATGAGGCTTTTTTTAGCCGCTAATCCAACGATTCTTTCTGTTTTTTTACAGTTTCTGGACGATAAATGATCATTTTGGTGATTTTTTTCCCCACAAATTTCCCACATTTGTAGCTTATTAACTGCTAATAATCTTGTGATTTTTAGTTTTGGTCAATGAGCAACTTGTTTCACATATAAACAGGCTGTAGACGTCGGCAAATAACACATAGAAATTCCACTGTTCCACTTGTTTAATGAGGTATTTTGGATTTGCTGTAAACATGCAGGCATGTTTTTGGTAGAAGAGTGTGAGACGAATGTTGTGTTTTGATACTACAGAGCTTCAGCTTGTGAATTCAGATGTTCGTGGGTTCAGACAGGCTGCTGTTGGAATATCTTCGTCTGACCTTCATAAACTCACCTGGGCGCTGACGTACTTGGCGAACCACTCCCTGCCCTTCCCGTTCTCTCCGCTGCACAGCTCCCCAAACCGAGCCTTCTCCTCCTGGTCAAAGTCCTCCCTGAGAAAACACCAAGCACAGATACGGGACCTGAGAAACCTCCGTCGGTCTACAGCTGGATTTGTTTATTACACTTCTGGAGGTCGACTCGGGTGAAACACGGACGTTTAGTCAGAGAGCTGAGACGTTCAGGAGGTTTGAATTGACAGAAAACGGCCACACAGGTGCAACAAATCTGAAATTATATAGAAAATACCAAATAAACTCTGTATTTAGTTCCATTAAAAGAAACACTGACTGTGATTTTGAACAATTATCTATATTCAGGACTGAAAAAGTCTAAATAATTTTGAATCTTTTTTTAAAAACAAATCACAGAAAAAATGAAGAATTTACATGTTGACTGTAGAGAAAAACTGTAAAATTTATTGTATTTAAATCAGCAAAAAATAAAGATTTATCTTACAAATATGTGAAAATTTATATATTAAGGACTGAAAAATGTTAAATAAAGTTTTAACTGTTTTTTGTACTTTTTTAAACCAGTTTCACTGTATTTTATCTATTTTTTTAAACAGAATTACAGATAATATCAAGTAAATCAGCAAAACATATTTCTATTTTACAGACATTTGCTGTTATTTGAAAGAAAAATGCTGCATAATATTGTTTTCTACTAATTTTACAGATTTCACCTGTTTTAGTAAAGCTGCTAAATTACGCATAATATCAAGTAAAAACACAGAAAAAAAGAAGAATTTACACATATAAAAAAACACGTATAAATAAAGTAATTATTTCTTTTACAGTGACTGATTTTTATTATATTTAACCAGCAAAAAAATAAATAATTTTACAAATATTCGCCCTTATTTAAAAGAACATTTATGGATATTAAGGACTGAACTTTTTTTTAATGTTTTCACCTGTTTTTTCTTATTTAATTAAATTAAATTATTTAACAATTATTTAAATTTTTTTTACAGAGTTTCCCCGTTTTAGTAAATTTGCTAAATTACAGATAATATCAAGTAAAATCACAAAAGAAGTATTTATTTTAACGTGAGCAGTAAACTATAAATATCCAAAAATGTATATTGACTATAAAATTACCCTGTTTTTAAAAAAAATTTAAATCAGAAAAATATGTTTGAATTTTACAGATATTTGTTGTTATTTGAAAGAAAAATTCTGCATAATATTGTTTTTTGTTTATTTTGCAGATTTTCTCAGTTTTCTTATATTACAGATAATAAAAAGTAATCATTTACACATTGACTGTAACATACACGGTCATTTGTAAAATTACACTGCAAATAAATTCTCTTAAAAATATATATTTATTTTACTATTTTTACAGTTTTTAAAATAATAGTATTTCACTGTTTTTAACATTTATTTTCTGGCGTCCTCGCTGCTGAATTTTCAGTTTTTTTTATTTATTTAGTTTTACAGTGCAGCATCTGTTTCGACTGTGTTATTTTCAGCCTGACAGCAAAGGACAATTAGAAAGCCGCTAACAGGATGGTGAAGCTAACGAAACGAGACCGCTCTGATCTGAAGGAGGCGAAGAGGTTGGAGGTTGACTCAAGGAGGCTCCGAGTTCCAGTGGAAATAAAAGGATTGTTGGGTCAATAAATCAGAACCTGACAGAGACGTTTGTGATGTTAAAGACAAGAGAACGCTGATATTTAGAAGAGGCCTTTGAACGTTTCACCCCAGTAGAGTTCAGATTACCTCGACGTCTGCTGGTGAGTCATCAGAGGTGAACAAACATGAACCTACAACCTCAGTCTGACCAGTTCAAGCCTCTGTGGTTCAGCTTAGACCAGTCAGAATAACCAGCTGCAGGCGTCTCCTTCTGACTCGTCGCTGCATCTGAACAGGGTCAGCAGCAGCAACGGGGGCTGCTGTGGTCGGTTAGATGGTTAGAAAATGAAAGAGAAAGAAAGTTTGTGGGGAACAAAAGCTTCGTTCATCAGAGAGTCGGGGTGGAAATTTACTAGAACGTTGTCGTCAGGCTGCTCTGACGTGGAGGTGAAACTGCTGCTGGATGTTTGAGCAACAAGCCGCAGCTGCAGCGTCAAAACTCTACTTCACAGTATCCGTTAATACATTTTAACGGGGCAGAGTCACAGATGATTGTCTGAATTATTAATGCAAAACCCGCTGGACAGTTTAAAAAGACAGAAACTATAAAAAACAGACAGAATTGTCATATTTTCAACTTTCAGACAGTCCTTGAACTAATCATGTGTGTCATTCCCTTCAGTCCTACATGCCGCTTTTAAAAATTTGCCAAAAATCAATGCTTTGAATTAATCAAATTCTGTAAAAATCAAAAAATTCTGCACTCCTTTGTGCAAACATGAAGCCATTAATGACTCAGCTGTGACCAACAGTCAGGTGACAAGAATTTTAGAGATTTTATCAGCTGAACTGCAGGCAGTGGTTCAACAGAGGAGCGTGGAGAAAAAAATGTAAGTAGGAAAATATTAAATTCAGATTAGCCATAATAAACCAACAAAGAATTTGTACCAGATTCTGTAAAAAACTAAATATTCTGAGCTCCTCGGTGCAAATGAGAAGCCATGACTGACTCAGCTGTGACCAACAGTCAGGTGACAAAAATTCAGAGAGTTTTCATGACTATTAAGCAAATCTCAGCTTAAAACTGTGATATTTCGCAAAATCACTTTATTCCACATGACACATTAAAAAATTTGCCAAAAGTAAATCATTTTTACAAACCAGAATTTGTCAAAATCAAAAAATACTGCGTTTTTCAGCGCAGCTGAGAAGCCATGACTGACTCGGCTGTGACCAACAGTCACGAGGCTAAAATTCAGAGAGTTTCCAGGTTGAGCTGCAGGCAGTGTTTCCACAGAGCAGAGACTGAGAGGAAAATCAAACCTACTGGATCAATAAATAAATGCAGTATGGCTCAGAAACAGTGAACAGAGGAGACAGCAGTTGGAGATACATCCAGCATGGAGGAACATCTTTATAGAGATGATGAGCAGAGGAGAGAGGAGACTGGAGAGGATGGAAACATGGAGATAGTTAAGAAGAAGAAACAAAATGACACAAAAGGACACAGAAAAGGACAAAAAACAAGGAACAAACAAACAGGTATGTGACATAAAATGATAAAAATTAGCCTCAAAAGTACAAAAGTGAGATGAAAAATGTCAAAAACAAGACATAAAATGACCACAAAGACATGAAAAACAGCAAAAAATCCAAAAATACCACAGTGTGAACATGGAAATAGTTAAATATTGATAGAATGTGGAGACAAAACCACCACAAAGAGACACTAAAAAGCTAAAACCAAGACAGCAAAACACAAAATGACACAGAAGAAGACGAAAACCTTCAAAAATGGACTTAAAACAGCCCAAATAAGACACCAAATCACATAAACTGGACAAGAAAATGACACAAAAAGGCAAAAAAACAAGACAGAAGGGAGACACAGAACGGCAAACAACAAGACAAAGACACACAGATGTGACACAAAACAGCAAAAAAAGAGAAATAAAACAAGACAAACGACACAAAACAAGTCAAAAACCTCCAAAAACAGACATAAAACAGCCCAAATAAGACACCAAATCACATAAACTAGACAAGAAAGTGACACGAAAAGGCAAAAAAACAAGACAAAGTGAGACACAAAACAAACAACAACAACTATGGAGGACCAGCTGATGAAACAATCAACGCCGTGTGTCCCGAGGAGCAGTAATTAAAGCCTAACGATGACAAAGCGTTGCACGTTTCACCATCAGCTCCACCTTAAGCTACACTTAACGTGTTGTCGGGCCAAGGGCACCTCCAGCCTCCAGCCTCCATCTAAGAACACCGTGGCCGCCGTCCAACAGCATCAGCAGAGGAGGGCGGCTCCGGACTCTCCGTACCGCACTCAGTGTTCCTGTGATTTTCCAGGACGTTTCCAGGACATAGCAGCTGTAAATTCATACTTTTCTGATTTTAATTTCTGTATTAGGTTTAATTTCTGTAAAAAAAAGGTGTTGAAGCGCAAAAAAATCTGTAAAATAAGAGTAAATTGTTTTAAAAAAATGCCCGTTTGAAACCATTTAAAATGTTTTTACAGTGCGACAGCGTCATTGCTAATTAGCAGATGCTAGCATATTAGCAGCTAAAGTAAGATGCTAGCATTGTGGACATAACACCTGCTAATATGCTAATGTTAGCATTTAGCTTGAAGCAGTGGCTCCTGTTATTATGAGATAATAAGCCTCGTCTGAAGCACGCGTGTTAATCTGCCACATACATCAGATCTGGTCTACGTTAAAGGGCTCACGTTGTGCGCATTTACACGTCTCCTAGAACAGATTTTCATGTTTTTAAAGTCAATAAAAACACATTATTTTTCTCCTACTGTACATTCCTGCTGCTCCAGTCTCATTAAAACCCTGTTAAATGTGTCACTAAGGACATTTTTGACCGATTCAATGATTTTTTTCAAATATATTCTTTTAGGTAAACACATTTTCTGGGCGTTTGTTTGCTCCCGTCTCATTTTTCCTCACTGTAGGTTCATTTTTCACTTCAATATAAACAGAACAACCACGACTAGAAGGAGAGAGAAAGATGTTCCTCCATGCTGGATGTATCTCCAACTACTTCCTCCTCTGTTCTCTGTTTCTGAGCCGTGCTGCATTTATTTATTGATCCAGTAGGTTGGATTTTCCTCTGGTCTCTGCTCTGTGGAAACACTGCCTGCAGTTCAATCTGGTCGGTTGCACTTATATCGCGCTTTTCTCTACCTCAGTGGTTCCAAAGCTCTTTACAATGTGTTTCTCATTCACACATTCACACACCAATGGCGACAGAGCTGCCATGCAAGGCGCTAATCTACCATTGGGAGCAACTTGGGGTTCAGCGTCTTGCCCAAGGACACTTCGGCATGCGGAGGGGCCGGGGATCGAACCGCCGACCTTACGATCAGTCGACAACCTGCTCTACCACCTCAGCCGCAGCCGCGCAAACAGGAAGGTGATGATTGTTTGGGGTTTTTTTTGCAGAATCCAAAAAAATTTTCACGTGTCTGGCACAAATTTGGTTAATTTTTATCAACCAAACCGTTAACGGATGTGTAGTTCAAGGACTCCTGAATGTATTTCGGTTAAGGACGAAACAAGACATTTGTCGTTGAACTTCTTTCACCATTATCTGACATTGTAGAGACTCGTACAACATTAAAATGTCAGATAATGGTTTTTCTGTTTGTGGGGCGAGGCTGTGGATCCAAGTATGACCCGGTTTAAAAAGCGGTACGAACACACAGTTTTCAACAGGTACAGGAGGGAAGAAGGGCTTTAACAGTCAAGTATTTGTTTATTTACACTACTTACTTTTCTGTAAATATGTATATGTTTGTTTACTTTATTCTTTTTCTGGTTTTTGTAAATATTTATGTATAACTACATTGGGGGCCGCTGTATAGCTCACTGAGTTAAGGCGCTGCCACGTGGGCGCAGGTCGCCAGCAGCCGGTCGCGAGTTCGAGTCCGGCTCATGACCCTTTGCTGCATGTCTTTCTCTCTCCTCTGTAGCCCCTTTCACCCTGTCTCTTCCACTATCAATAAAAGGAAAAACATCCCAAAAAAATATTAAAAAACAAAAAAAAACTATATATGTTTGGGATGAATGATTGTTAATTAAGTAGTTTTTGGACATGTGGGATTCATTGCTTTGACTATTGTTATTGTCGTTTTGTCTACTTTCAATGGTCTTGTTTGTTTTTTTTTTTCTTCAATGTATTTCGTTGTTTTACTGCCACATGTACAAAATAAAAAGCATTCAATTCAAATAAATGCAATTCAAGACTTGAACCCTAACTGAATACGAGACGGATTAATCGACAATTAAAACAATTGCTAGCAGCAGCCCTGCATGTTGTTTATATGTATTTACCATTTAAATGTTGAGACAGCTAAATATTCATCCAAATGCCTTTTATCAGAGCATTGGAATTTAAACCTGCTGTTTGTATACTTTTAGATTATGTGATGTTGATGATCAGCCACAACATCATGAACACTGACAGGTGAAGTGAATAACGTTGGTCATGTTGCTACTATGTGCTGTTCTGCATCCATGTTGATCAGACTTAGACACTCAAATAAACATCGTCCCACAACAAACACACTCCCTCATGCTAATGGAAATCCCAAATGTCACTGCAGGAAAATTCACCCCACCACATGGAAACAACATCAACCAATCAGGAACATGTTGAGGAACATGACAATGGTCCAACATGTTGATTTGACCTCCAAACTTCCTACAGCCCATTGTGATCAAGCATCAACAGGATGCAGTGGAACAAGTTTGATTGACAGGAGCCAGAGTACCCAAAGGATCCAACATCCTGGTTCCAGACCCCATAGGACACCCTGAGAGGTCCTCTGGTTCATGCCCGATGGTTCAAAGCATTTTGGACCACATAAGGAGGACCAACACAACATGACACCACATGACTTACTTTCCGTGGAACACCTTCTCCACGTAGGCCTTCATGAACTGCCTCCTCTCCAGCGTCTCGGCGTCGGCCTCCTCTCCGCTGTGGTTGGACGAGGACGACGACCTCCTCAGCTCCCAGCTGTGGGACGGGGGGTCCATGTCGTTCTCGCTGTCCGCCGACTCGGTGGCGTCGCTGTCTCCCTCGTCTCCATGGTGATGATGATGGTGGTGGTGGTGGTGGTGGGACTTGGTCGGCGCCATCGGCTCCGGCAGCAGCGGCTGCTGGTGGACTCCGGTGGAAGATGGCGGCTCTGGGGAGAAGATGTCGGCGTGTCCTTGGTGCTGAGATCCGTCAACGCTGAGAGTCGAGGCCTCAGACGGCAGGTCGAAGTCTATCAGGTTGTCCACAGCGACGCCCTCCATGTTGGATCAGTCAGTTCTCGTAAACGCTGCTGTGACGGTGCAAAGACGGTTATTTGAAGCTCTGCAGCAACATGAGGCGGCTGCTCACAGATGTGGAGAACAGCTGGAGGCCACCGACCTTACTGGAGCCTGAGTCTGCAGAACATCACAGCCCCTGAGGCTGCCTACCTCCAGTGACCCCACAGAGCATCTGTGGACGGGAAACACAAAACCAGATTAGCATGTAGCAGCTAGTAGCAGCCGATTCAACAGAGCCAGATGGCAGCGAGAGGGAAACAGGAGCCACTGCTTCAAGCTAAATGCTAACATTAGCACGGTTAGCAGGTGTAATGTCCACAATGCTAGCATCTGCTAATTAGCAACAATCACCAAGTACACGTGAGGCTGTCACACTGTAAAAACATTTTAAATGGTTTTAAACTGACATTTTTTAAAACAATTTACTGTTATTTTACAGATTTTTTAAGCTTCACTTACAGATTTTTTTTAACAGAAATTAAATTTAATACAGAAATTAAACATAATATCCAGTAAAATAAGAAAAGTATTAATTTACAGCTGCTATTTTACAGATTTTAGCTGTTTTGTTATAATAAATAAAATCAAGAAAAAAACTACTAATTTACATGTTAACCATAAAAAAACACCGACCTTGTATTATTACAAATGTTTACTCATGACGTTTACTTGACGTTGACTACAAAATTACCCTATTTTACTTTATTTAAATCAGCAAAAAATATCTTTACTTTACAGCCATTATCTGCATAAAGGACTGACAAATGGCAAATGGTAAATCAGTTTTTAAAGGGTATTTTACAGATTTTTAGAAATGCTCAAAAAACTGTAAAAACCATAAAAATAATGACAAATATCTGTAAAATAAAGATTTTTTTAGCGGATTTAAATACATTAAACAGTGTAATTTGATGGTCACACACTGTAAAAGAATATAGTTTTGGTCTGTTTTTTGTTGCTGATTTTCTTTATTACAATCAACATGTAAATTCATATTTTTGAGTGATTTTACTAGATTTTATCTATAGTCTAACAAGAATATGTACATAATTTCCTTTTAAAAAATGGAAAATATCTGTAAAACACTTTTATTTTTGCTGATTTAAATAGAAAAGGAAAAATTGTGTAATTTCAGTAGCAAAAATATAGTTATTTAACAGATTTTTAAAAATTACAACCATAAAATTATGCATATTAGGAAGTGATACAAATGATAAATAAAGGTACGAAGTATACACTAATACAAATAGTCATCTGTTCTTTTATGATGTTTGACAAGAAAATTAAACCACTTTTTTTATATTTTAATCCGCTTAAAATATCATCATTTGGCAGATATTTGCTGTCACTTGCAAGAAAAAAGGTATATTAAATATTAAAAATGGTGCATCATTTTTAAAATAACAAATTTTACACATTTGCACTGTTATATGAAATGGCAGACATTAATTAGTAATATCGCAGAATGTCCACATCAAAAATCTGCACTTTTACAAACAGTATTTCACTACTTTACAACATTTGACAGTAAACTTAAACATTATCTACTGTATTTAAATCAACAAATATATATATTCTTTATGGATATTTGCTTTTTTCTTAACAGTTTTAAACATTAAAGATTTTCGCTTGTTATTAAAGCATATTTTGTGGACGTTTATCCATTTTAATGAGATTTTTCCCTATTTTATGGCTATTTCTGAACATTTGACGGACAAAAATATCCGTTTTTGTTGGATAAAAACTTGGGGGATTCCGAAAATTCCCAAAAACAAGAAAAACTCTGCTTGAACTTCTTGAAGTCCAACCAGAGGGACTGAAATGCATCTGGGGCTGTTTTTAGACAAGTATATGAAGTAAACCTGCAAATACACAACACAAGTACACTGTCATTTTTGATTAATCTGTTGATTATCAGTGTTTCCCAAAGATAATTCAGTTTACTGTCATAGAGGAGCAAAGAAACCCGAAAATATTCACATTGAAGAAGCTTTTTAGACTTTCTATACTAAAAAAAAACACTCAAACCCACCAATCAACTATCAAAATAGCTGGAAAACAACCTGTTAGCTGTAAAATACTCAAACACTGGTGCAATCCTTGATGTGAAAGTTAAAGACAAAGCCTGAAATAAGAAAAGCACAAGCTAAAGCAGCAAGTGTGAGAAGATGTCAAACGTGCAGAGCATAAAAACCACATCATGTTTAAATAGGTAAGGTGTGAAGATACATGTGAGGCTGCTTCCTTTGTTTCTGATCAGCGTCGAGCAGAGCGGCTTCAGGAGACGTTAAAACAGACTCCCTCGTAAGACACAGCTGAGCTTCCATGAAATGAGCAGATGTTAATTACAGGGAGGGTTTCTTCTCCTGCATATTAATGCTTTTGTTGCTCCCGTCTCATTTTAACACACTGTGGTTCATTTTCCTCTGCAATATAAAGTCCTCCACCTCTATGGAAACAGCTAGCTCATGAATCATAAAAAATTTCTTTGATTATGTATTTTACAAAAACTGGAATTAACATGTAGAACAATTGGACAAAAGCTATTTACAGTTTGTGTCCATATATCCTCTTTAGAAACGCTGCCTGCTGTTCGTTTGAACGGTTTTAGAATTTTTGCCACGTGACTGCTGGTCGCAGCTGAGTAGTAGTGGGAATCACAGGGTACCTCACGCTACGATACGCTACGCTAAAAAGTGCTACTATACGCTACGATATGCTACGATATGCTATGCTTCAATACGATACAGTGCAATACCACACGCTAAGATACAATACCATACGCTATGATACGCTACAATACACTAAGATACAATATGATACAATACCATATGCTACGATACAATATGCTACAATACGCTACGACACGATATGCTACCATACGCTAAGATACGATACAATACCATACGCTACGATATGCTAAGATACGATATGATACAATACCATACACTACAATACGATGCGCTAAGATACAACACCATACCATACGCTACAATAGGATATGCTATGATACGCTAAGATACGATACCACACGCGATGATACCATACAATGCGATACCACACAATACCACACGCAATGCTACGATATGATACGTTAAGATACATTAAGATTTGCTATGATACGATACACTACAATGCGCTAAGATATGATACCATACACTATGATATGTTACAATATGCTAAGATACGATATGATACAGTACCATACACTATGATACGATACGCTAAGATACGACACCATACCATACGCTACAATACAATGCGTTACGATACACTAAGATATGATACCATACGCTACCATACCATACAGTACGATACCACACGCAACGCTACAATACACTTCGATACGCCAAGATATGATACCATACGCTACGATACGATACAATATGATACGCTAAGATAAGACACCATACCATACGATACGCTACGATACGATACAATATGATACGCTAAGATAAGACACCATACCATACGATACGCTACGATACGATACGCTACGATACGGTAAGATACGATACCATACAATACAATACCACACGCAACGCTACGATACGATACACTGTGATACGCTAAGATATGCTACAATACGATACGATACGATATGCGATACATGGCTCACAATACCGACACTATCACAATACAGCGATACTGCGATAATCGATATATCCCATAACGATACATCGCGATATCAATAACTTGGATATATTCATTCCTTGGTTCCAGTGTGTAGCATTTTTAGAAATCCTTCATTTTCCACCACACTCTACGGGTGGAGGTCCTTCAAATGGACCCAGTGATGGACGTTGTAATGCTGGCGGCCATCTTTGCTTTAAACGTCGTGCTAACGGCTGCAGGCTGACTTGAACCGTTAGCTGCATCAGCCACTTTCTGGGCCAGGAGTTCAGGATGGAGGAGTTGCAGGTGCAGAATTTTTTCGCTTTTTACACAATCTGGTTCGAGCACACTGTTTAATTTTGGTGAATTTTTTAAAAAGAGACATGCTTTTAATGAAATATCACAATTTTAAACTTGGATTTGGTTCATTTTTCCCGTTGAAACTGCAGGTTACAGTCGAGAAGCTTAACAAACAGCAGAAATTCAATGTTTTGTTTCTGTTTTTACAGCTTCTGGCTCTGATAATTTGTGTAAAGTTGATGTTTTTTAAAGGATAAAACGCCTTTTAAACCCCTAAGCGTGATTTAGGGTTCAAAAGGTTAACTAAAAAAGCTCCCCAGTGTGATTCAGACTCATAACTCGGACGCTTTTCTGCAGAAACATCATTTATTCTCCGCAGCTTTAAACCTCAGCGCTGTAATTATGAAATCTGAAAATGACTACTCCCTCCTGGTTCCTCGTCGTTCACAGTCAGCACATGCGAAGAAGGGGAAGTCCGAATCATTGATTGAAAACCACAACAAGTCGAATCTTAACCGTCGTATCTGATCTGCTTGGTTGTGTAACTCTCCCGGCTCTGTGATGAGTCGTGTGGCTGCAGACTCCCACTCAGGGCTCCTCCTCACCTTCAGCGTCCGTCCCTCCGTCCTGCAGCTGATCCGGTCTCCTGACTGGACTCGCACAGATCCAACATTGTGAACAACGAGTCAGACCCTCCGGCTGCTGTTTGGGCTCTGAAGACGTTACGCAACGCAGCGTTTAGTGACTAAGACGCACAAAGTCGGCACAAACAAAAAAAGGCGAGCGTGATGTAAGCGGCTCATCTCGCCACCTCCTTCAGCTCTGATGCTCAAACACCGAAGAGCAAAGAGCCTCCAGGCTGTTTGTTTTCTCTTCAGACGTACAAACTGAACCATTTAAAAACCTCCTTTTATCTCCCAGCTTTTCTAAACTTCTGGCTGGACTGCAGCAGACCGACGACTGCAGCCAAAACAACTGATATCATGAGGCCGAAATAGCAATACGTATCGATAAATAGACAACTTATAGGTAGAAATGAGAAAAATTAATTGATAAAATGTTTACTAGTTTCGCTTATATACAATTTTAGGTGAAAGTTTGGTTCCCCCCTGCCTCACAACCCAAATAACTAACTAACTAACCAACTAAATATATAAATAATTATTTTAAAACTATATAAGTAATTATAATACAATTGAAATAAAATAATAATAATAATGCAATTTAAAATACTATAAAATATAAAAAATAATAAAATAAATAAAATTTAAAACAATAACAACAACATTCAATTAAAATAATAATATTAGTACTAAAATTAAATTAAAAATATATAATTAGTAACAATAATAATAATAATAAGCAATTTAAAATACAATACAAATTAAAATCATAATAAAATTAAATTAATAAAATGTAAAACAATGACAATAATAACACTCAATTACAATAATATTAGTCATAAAATTAAATTTAAATATATATAATTATTATTATTAATAATAAAATAAATTTAAAATAAAATAATTAAACTAAATAAAAATAATAATACAATTATACTAAAAATAATAATAATAAAATTTAAAATTAGAATAAATGAATGAATAAAATTTTAAATTATAACATAATAATGATAAAAATTTAAAATATTAACAAAAATTGCTAATTGATATTTTTGCTGATTTAAATATAGTAAAAACTGTGTCATTTCATAGTCTGCAAAAGTAGTTATTTAACAGATTTTTGAAAACTGTGACCTTAAAATTATGTTTATGTTTAGTAAGAATTGATATAATATGGTAAACAATGATAAAAAGATAAATTTACATATGAACTATAAACAGGCCAAACCTGTAAATAATGTCCACATCAATTATCTGGATTATTATTTATTCTTTTTTACAATGTTTGACCAGAAAATCACACTTTTTTGTATTTTATTTAGCTTAAAATATTATCCTTTTATAGATAGTTTCTCTCATTTGCAAAAAACAATGTTTGTTAAATATTTAAAATGGTAAATAATTTTTTAACTGCAATAGAAAGAATAAAGTCAAAATTATAAATAAAGTCTGCATCAGAAATCTGTATTTATTTGTTCTTTTACATTGTTTGACTGTAAAATTACATAATTTTCTACACTATATAAATCAACTAAAGATATAATTTTACAGATATTGGCTGATGTTTTTATTTTTATTTTAAATATTACAGTCTTCCACCATATTTACTGTTTTTTTCTGCCCCTTGCTGCCAGAATTTTATTGATTTTTTTTTACAGTGTACAAAGGACGGCCACTAATCTGATCAGTTTGATCGATGACGGAGAAACAGAGCAGAACCTGAACTATTCCTTGTGTTTTTATCCGTTTCCTGAGTACTTCCAGGTTTAAATCATCCCTCTAAGGCCTTTACTGATGTGCTTCATGTCATTTCTCCTCCTGCGGCAGATTCATGACCCTCAGTGGATCTCTGTGGATAAATACAATCTGCCAGGATCGCTGAGCATATGGGCCGCGATGTTGGAGGCTGGAAATGTCGCAGGACGGCGAGCAGCAGAGCGTCCTGGTCGTGAGTCCCGCTGAGGACGCCTGGCCTCGGTTCAATCACCTGCCGCCATCATTTGGCCTGAATGCAGCAGTAAAACCAGCCGACTGCGATGTTTCTGCCTCCATGAACAGAGAGCAGCGGCGACCAGCTCCTCCCCCAGGTGATGTGCCAACATCATGGGTTCTCTGCTGGTTTTCATCCTCCTCTTCCTCGCTGCAGACTCACACACGAGGGCCTGTGATGTTACACAACGTTGCCCTCCGGCGTCTCCCACCCCCAAGAAAAACACTCTCAGAAGCGCCGTCAGCTGAGCCCGCTCGGCCGTCGCCTCGGCTTTTATGAACCTTCATGCGGCAAAAGCGGTAAATCAGCTTTTTGCTCTCGTGTCAATGCAGCACGACGCGCTCACGGATCCCAAGCAGGAATCAAAAACCCGACCTGGGAATTTCCTGACCCACAATCCTTTGGAGTCCTTGTGCAATCCGAGAGGTCTGGCTGCTCGGTGTTCCCATTATTGTGTCCACGGGGACGTCTCAGTCACAAAAAACAAAGAATCGACTGTTTTTTTTTTTGTGCAGACGAGGCTGATTCTCCCTCCTCTTCCCTGTAATCAGCTTTAATCTCGTTGTAATAAATACCCCAAACATTCTGGGTCACCTGTCTGCTTTTTTATTCTCCAAAATTCATCTTGGCGTCTAGGTGAAGGTCTGTGGTTTCAAACACCGTGAATTATTAATGACTAAACATCAGCTGGTCAGTCAATGAGAAGTGCTGCCCTGCAATTAAAGTCCTTCACTTACTACAGGTTTGTTTGTCCTAGGCGTCGACTGATGTGATCTGACTGTTAATTATTAATAATCAAGGACACTGATAGCAGATATTCAGAATGCATTTGAAGTAAAAGTGGAATTTACATGTTTAATTAAAAGAGAACCTGGTAATTTCATATAAAAACACACCCAAATCTGATAAAGTTTCCATCTGACCTCCTCCGAATCAGCAGTTTTCCCTTCATCTGCAGTAACTTTAGTTTAATTTAAGGAACCCCTTCAAAGTTTTAAAGGTCCTTACAGGTCTTTAAAGTACACAGAGGTGCACTAATTCATCTTTTCAGTTTGGACAGAGCTCAAAAAAAGTCCAAGATGTCCTATAATTCGTCCAAAATGAGGCAAAAAAAATTGTCCAGAATACCCAAAACTTATCCAAATTACTTCAAAACTGTTCCAAAATTACAAAACTGTCACCCAAAATGACATAATTTGCCCATAATGACTCAAAAATTGTACAAAATGACTAAAGAAATGTCCAAAGTGAGCCAAGTAATGTCCAAAATATCCCAAACTTATCCAAATTGGTCAAAAACTGCTTCAAAATTCCAAAAAAGTTGCCCAAAATGAAAAACAATCTGTTCAGAATTACTTAAAAATAGTCCAAAATGAGCCAAAAATTGTCCAGAATACCCAAAACTTATCTAAATTACTTCAAAACTGTTCCAAAATTACAAAACTGTCACCCAAAATGACATAATTTGCCCATAATGACTAAAAAAAAGTCCAAAATGAGCCAAGAATTGTCCAAAATACCCCAAACTTATCCAAATGGCTCAAAAACCATTGCAAAATTCCAAAAAAGTTGCACAAAATGACAAACAATCTGTCCAGAATTACTTAAAAATAGTCCAAAATGAGCCACAAACTGTCCAGAATGCCATCAGTTTATCCAAACTGCTTCAGAACGGTTCCAAAATGACAAACAGTCTGTCCAGAATGAGCCAAGAACCATCCAAACCACCTTAAACTTACACAGATTGCTTCAAAATTGTTTCAAAAAGACGAAAAATCAGTGTAAAATGTCCTACGATTCGTCCGAAATGAGACGAAAATTGTCCATAAAACCTAAAACGTATCAAAGTTGCTTCAAAATTGTTCCAAAATGACTCAACATTTGTCCAAAATACCTTAAACTTACCCAAATTGCTTCAAAACTGTTCCAAAATGAAATATAATTTGCCCAGAATGACTCAAAAATGGTCCAAAATGTCCTATAATTCCTCCAAAATGACTAAAAAATCCCCAAAATGAGCCAAAAATTGTCCAGAATACCTTAAACTTACCCAAATTGCTTCAAAACTGTTCCAAAATGAAATATAATTTGCCCAGAATGACTCAAAAATGGTCCAAAATGTCCTATAATTCCTCCAAAATGACTAAAAAATCCCCAAAATGAGCCAAAAATTGTCCAAAATAGCTTAAACTTACCCAAATTGCTTCAGAACTTTTCTAAAATGACAAAAAGGTTGCCCAAAATGACAAATAATCTGTCCAGAATGAGCCAAGAATTGTCCAAACCACCTTCAACTTACCCAAATTGCTTCAAAATTGTTTCAAAATGACAGATAATCTGTCCAGAATGACTGAAGAAATGTCCAAAATGACTCAAAATTCATCCAATATACCTTAAACTTACCCAAATTGCTTAAAAATTGTTTCAAGATGGCAAAAAGGTTGCCCAAAATGACTCAACATTTGTCCAAAATACCTTAAACTTACCCAAATTGCTTCAAAACTGTTCCAAAATGACATATAATTTGCCCAGAATGACTCAAAAATCCCCAAAATGAGCCAAGAATTGTCCAAACCACCTTAAACTTACCCAAATTGCTTCAGAACTTTTCTAAAATGCCAAAAAGGTTGCCCAAAATGACAAATAATCTGTCCAGAATGAGCCAAGAATTGTCCAAACCACCTTAAACTTACCCAAATTGCTTCAAAACTCATCCAAAATGCCTCATAATCTGTCCAGAATGACTCAAAAATAGTCCAAAATGTCTTATAATTCCTCCAAAATGACTAAAAAATCCCCAAAAAGAGCCAATAATTGTCCAAACCACCTTCAACTTACCCAAATTGCTTCAAAATTGTTTCAAAATGACAGATAATCTGTCCAGAATGACTAAAAAAATGTCCAAAATACCATAAACTTACCCAAATTGCTTAAAAATTGTTCCAAGATGGCAAAAAGGTTGCCCAAAATGACTCAACATTTGTCCAAAATACCTTAAACTTACCCAAATTGCTTCAAAACTCATCGAAAATGACATATAATTTGCCCAGAATGACTCAATACCATCCAAAATGCCTCATAATCTGTCCAGAATGACTCAAAAATGGTCCAAAATGTCCTATAATTCCTCCAAAATGACTAAAAAATCCCCAAAATGAGCCAAGAATTGTCCAAACCACCTTAAACTTACCCAAATTGCTTCAAAACTGTTCCAAAATGACAAATAATCCGTCCAGAACTGCATAAAAATGTTCCAAAATGAAACAAAATTACTATCACAATTTAAAAATTACTCATAATTCACCCACATGGCATAAACCAGTCCCCATGTATTTAAAACCCATCCTGAATGAGCTGGAAATGAACCATAAAGACTGAAAACCTGCCGCTTCGTCCCCCCACTCCGTCAGAATTAGCTGTTTTGTTGACTTTGGAACGTTTGAGTGTTTGAACAAGCCTGAAAGCACAACAGCTGTAGCTTCAGGTTTCCACTGCAGGAAGAAAGCACCAACTCCACAAATGACCTTATTACATCCTTCTTTCTATATTTTTGCTCGTATTCATTTCAGGGCCTTTAGCCAGAAGACATTAACTGACACTGAAGGCTTTGTCATGGTGCCCGTTGCTAGCTAAACCCCCACAATGCTCTCTGCCTGTAGTCTGAGTGACGCCTCCTCTGGTCACTACAGTATGAAACAGTAAGAGGCTCCACCTGTTGGAACAACCAGGTACTACAGCTAACCTACAATGCATTTCCTGACTATCAGCTAGTATATTTTTAGTCTGCTAACATTATTACTGGCAATTAATTAACTCGCCCTGGTTCATTAAGCTATTTCCTGCTATTTGTTCTCGTTTTTGTCTCGTTTTGATGACGACATTAACAGGGCAGAAAAATGGTGGTTAACCAAACAGCACTGAGACCCACGCAGGAGTACGAACCAGTTTTTCTCCCCTAAAAATTTCCCTTAACCGACACTGAAGTCTTTGTCGTGGTTCCCTAATGCTTGTTATAAAATTCCCCCTAAAAAACACTGTGCTTCCTGCAGCAAGAACACATAAGTCTCAGGCTGCCATGCAACAACCTAATGTCTGCAATGGGAAACAGCTAACTGTTAAAGCTAGCAAGCTACAAGCACAAAACACAAGCAGTCTACGGGGGAAAGTAGAGGATATGCAGCTAGCTAGTGAGCGAGACAGCTAGCACCTACTAATGATTTTAATGTAGGAAATGACTGACAAGATAAAAACATGTCTAAAGAAGGTTCAACAGCCACGACTACTGAACAAACTGGGGTTGCAAACGACATCTCTGGCACCAAGTGGCAGCCGCAAGTTGGAAAAAGTGGTGACTTGTCGTCCATCTTCATACACCGATCAGGCACAACATCATGACCACCTGTCTAATACTGTGTTGGTCCCCCTTATGTGGTCTAAAATGCTCTGAACCATTGGGACCAAGAGGACCTCTCAGGGAGTCCTATGGGGTCTGGAACCAGGATGTTGGCACTGGATCCTTTGGGTACTCTGGCTTGTGCAGTGGGGCAACTTGTCAAACAGACAAAATGGTTCAAATATGATGCAAAACAACAACAAAGAGACACAAAACTACTAAAATATGATGCAAAATAGCCACAAAATGAATCTGTAACCTACATTAAGACTAAGGCTGATGACTAATGACACAAAACAGCCACAAAAGATCCAAAACTACAACAAACAGACACAAAATGGTTCAAATACGATGCAAAACAACCATGAAGACACACAAAATCAATACAATGACACACAAAACAAGCACAAAATGGTTCAAATACGACGCAAAAACACCAACAAACAGATGCAAAATGATGAAATTTAGATGCAAAACAACAATGAAAACACAAAAGTCTCAAAATCCTACATTAAGACAAAAGCTGACTACTAAAAGACAC
The DNA here is from genome assembly GCA_024666655.1 of Dascyllus trimaculatus. Classification (NCBI taxonomy): domain Eukaryota; kingdom Metazoa; phylum Chordata; class Actinopteri; family Pomacentridae; genus Dascyllus; species Dascyllus trimaculatus. The sequence continues at coordinate 5,621,143 of CM045448.1, read as the reverse complement.
AAAACAGCCACAAAAGGTGTAACCAAAAAGAGCTTAAATGATTAAGAGACGAAAAACAACCATAAAGAGAAATAAAATGACTCAAATAAGATGCAAAACAATCATGAAAAGACACAAAATGTCCAAAATATGATGCAAAAGAGCCACAAAGAGACACAAAATGACCGAAATGAGATGCAAGAAGACAACAAAGAGACCCAAAGTGGTTAAAATATGATGCAAAACAACTATGAAAAGACCGAAAATGACGCAAAACAACCACAAAGAGACACAAAATGATTAAATTATAATGAAAAACTACAACAAAGAGACACAAAATGGTTAAAATATGATGAAAAACACCCACAAAGAGACATAAAATGACTAAAATGAAGTGCAAAACTACCATAAATAGACCACAAAAGTCTCAGAATCTACAGTAAGACTAAAGCTTACTACTAAAAGACACAAGACAGCCAAAAGAAGTGCGACCAGAAAGACGGTTTAAATGATTAAGGGATGAAAAACAACCACAAATAGACCACAAAATCCTGTCAGTGAGATGCAAACAACCATGAAAAGACACAAAATGGTTAAAATATGATGCAAAAAAAACAACTAAAAGACACAAACCAACTGCAAAGAGGCACAAAAAGACCGAAATGAGACGTAAAACAACCACAAATAGACATAAAATGACTAAAAAATTATGCAAAACACCCACAAAGAGACACAAAATGATTAAAATATGTCGTAAAACAACAACAAAAAGACACAAAACAACAGCAAAGAGGCACAAAATGAACAAAATGAGATGCAAAACAACCACCAAGACACAAAATGGTTAAAATATGATGCAAAACTATTATGAAAAGACCTGACAAACAAACAAAACAAAAACAGCCACAAAAGGTGTAACCAAAAAGAGCTTAAAAGATTAAGAGACGAAAAACAACCATAAAGAGAAACAAAATGACTCAAATAAGATGCAAAACAATCATGAAAAGACACAAAATGTCCAAAATATGACGCAAAACAACCACAAAGAGACACAAAATGATTAAATTATAATGAAAAACTACAACAAAGAGACACAAAATGGTTAAAATATGATGCAAAACAACTATGAAAAGACTTATGTGCTCCAAAATGCTCTGAACCATTGGGAATCATGGACCAGAGGACCTCTCAGGGTGTCCTATGGGGTCTGGAACCAGGACATTGACACTGGATCCTTTGGCTACTCTGGCTTCTGTCAATCAAACTGGTTCCACTGCATCCTGTTGATGCTTGATCACAATGGGCTGTAGGAAGTTTGGAGGTCAAATCAACATGTTGGACCATTGTCATGTTCCTCAACATGTTCCTGATTGGTTGATGTTGTTTCCATGTGGTGGGGGGCATTTTCATCCAGTGACATTTGGGATTTCCATTAGCATGAGGGAGTGTGTTTGTTGTGGGACAATGTTTGTTTGGGTGTCTATGTTTGAACCATGTTTTCCATCAGAACACCACATAGGACCAACATGATCCATGATATTCACTTCACCCATCAGTGTTCAGGGTGTTGTGGCTGATCGGTGTACATGTTTTTAGCACCAGACTGTCCTGGATGACCTGCCTTAACCTCTTCTACAGGAGCCAAATGAGACTCCACGATATCAGACGGAGGTGTTTGTGTGATTACAGGCGCTACAGCGGTGGCAGCTACAACCCTTATCACCAACAAGTGGGAACCGCAGCTTCAGATGAGCGACGGCAACCATAAAACCACAAGTTTACACCACAGAGCTCCTGCCAGCCTCCCGAATAATCGCTGATTTACCGCTGCTCACGGTGTCATCTGGCGTGAATGACGCGACATAAATACAAATCAGCTCAGGTGCAAAGCAGAAGCACGTAATCGGCTGAACTGCGCCGCCTCGCATCACAAGTGATAAGCAGAAGTGGCTGCTGGCTGATGAGTTCAGGGTCTGGACTTCCAGATAGAACCCAAACTCATCATTCTGCTCTCAGAGGACCAACTGGGCTCCAAACTCATCTCCTACAAGCACCGCGAAATTATTAAAAAAGTCCGTTTTTAATAGCAAAAATGCAAATGCGGTCTGCTCCGTGCTAACACCATTAACCCCTCCTCCTCCACGTCCTCCCTCTTCCAGCTCTAGTGCTGAAACATTCCCCCGTCATTCAAGACCCGCAGCGGAAGACGAGGGAAGATAAGCTCTCCGTCGTCGATGTCCTCGAAAGCAGCTAAACAAACACCAGAAACGACCGGTGAAAGCTGAGGGGAAGTTCTCCTCCGTGTGTTCCACCAGATACCAGCAGCACACGTCTGAATCTGCAGCTTCACAACAACCTGTCTGGTCTCCTTACCTGGCCGTTAATGCAACGCAATGCAGTGAGTAACGCTGATTCATCAGTGCAATGAGGGATTAGTGGAGTAAAAAGGGCTTTAAAGGTGTCTCCAGTGTGCAGAGACGACTTTCATCATCAGTGAATCCTTCTGTCTAAACTGGAGCTGCAGCTAATGATTATTTTCAGTGTTTATTAATTGGTTATTAGGTTTCTGGTCTATAAAATGGCAGTAAATGGTGAAAAATGTCCACAACAGGCTGAAGACATTCAGTTTTCTTTCATAAAGGAGGGAAAAAGAACATTTAAGAAGCTGGAATTTGATTTAGCAGCAGACAGCTGGTCGATTAGTCAATTAATCTCTGCAGCTTTAGTCTATTAAATACGGAAAAACGCCCTTTATAATGTAATACATCAAAGGTGTTGCTTCTGAAACAGCCCAGAACAAAAATATATTCCATTTACTGCCAAATACGACAAATAAAAGCATAAATCTTCACATTTAAGAAGCAAGAAACAACATAAATAAATAGTTTTGTCTAAACTAGCAGGGTTTCCCCAGTGCTTTATAAGCCTGGTGGGCTGCCAGGCTCTCCTTGCCCCCCCTCCAGGCTAAGCGTCACTTGTTTATTCATTTTAAATAGTTTTTTAATGCACCAAAACAGTGATAGCAAAGACGGTATACAGAGGTTTTAACCACATCTGGTGATATGGTTGAAAGCGCAATGGTCCGAGCCGCAGCTCCATGATGAGGCAGAGCCAGTGGAGTTAGCACGGATGTTAGCACGTCGTCGGAGCAGCCTTCTGCGAGCCGCGATGGTAAACATCCAACTAGCAGATTTAATCCAAAATGGTTATCTGACCCTAAATTTAGCGGATGGCTCTACCAGACCCAGTATGGTAAACCCAGACGGATTGATGCACTGATCCAACCTGAACCATGTGCAGCAATAAGTAGTAGAGGTCACACAGCACAGCAGACCTGTTCAGCCTCTGAGTTCCCTGGTTTTAGCCCTTGGCACTTTTTTATTTATGTTAATTTATTTTACTTTAAAATGTGACCAGCAACGGCTTGTTTTAAGATTCACTAGGATTTAACTTAAGTGAAAACAACATTATTATTATTTTTAATTGTATTTTTTTGTGTTTGTTAAAACCGTATTTCAAGATTGTGACTTTTTGTAAGACTCTACGTTTAAGCATTGTTAATAAATAGCTTATAATACATTACAAAAACATGGTGGGCCACCGGTGGGCTTCTCTACCACCGGGCTTAGCAAGTTTTCTGGGGGAAACCCTGACTAGGGATGGTTATTTTCAGTTTTCTATCATTCTTTTTATTTTTTTCCTGTCTAACATTCTTTTGTTGGTGTCTGGTAACGGTGAAAAAGTTGTCGTCACATCATTTAAGAGGCCACAAACAGCAAATCAAACTGAACGAATGAATAAAATTATCATGATATTACCATAATCCTTGTGTATCTGAGAGGAAGTGAACGTCACGCCACACTCCATTAAACATTCTGGTAATTATACAAGCGAGCCGAGCAGATAAACTACCATAGCTTCTGCAGATCAACAGGAGACAGTTTGTACCTGGCAGTACCATGAAGCTGCACTTCACAGAGCTGCCAGTTCTAAACTCAGTCTTTTTGCTTGGGAAATAGAGCAAAAACTCCCTTTTTAATTTCCTACAGCAGAAGGAGACGCCTTCAAATGTGTTGTTTTGTCTGACCAACAGCCAAAAACCACAAGATATTACATTTACTACCAAAACCAAACACCAAAACGTCTGACAAGAGGAGATTCAGCCCTCAAGTTTTACCCCAACAACCAAAAACAGGCACAAAACTACCACAATGAGCTGCAAAACGGCAAAATTTGGATGAAAAACAACAAAACTATAAAATAAAATGACTACAAGGAGGTGTGGAGCAACGGCAAAGGACACAAAATGGTTAGAGCATGATGCAAAACAACCACAAAGAGACAAAACGGTTCAAATATGATGCAAAACGACAACAAAGAGACACAAAAAGACTAAAATGAGATGCAAAACAAACATGAAAAGACACAAAATGACCTAAATATGATGCAAAATAGCCACAAACAGATGCAAAATGACCAAAATTGAGATGCAAAACAACCACAAACAGACAAAATGGTTCAAATATGATGCAAAACGACAACAAAGAGACACAAAATGACTGAAATATGATGCAAAATAGCCACAAAATGACTCTAAAACCTACATTAAGACTAAGGCTGATGACTAATGACACAAAACAGCCACAAAAGATCCAAAACTACAACAAAGAGACACAAAATGGTTCAAATACGATGCAAAACAACCATGAAGACACACAAAATCAATACAATGACACACAAAACAAGCACAAAATGGTTCAAATACGACGCAAAAACACCAACAAACAGATGCAAAATGATGAAATTTAGATGCAAAACAACAATGAAAACACAAAAGTCTCAAAATCCTACATTAAGACAAAAGCTGACTACTAAAAGACACAAAACAGCCACAAAAGGTGTAACCAAAAAGAGCTCAAATGATTAAGAGATGAAAAACAACCATAAAGAGAAATAAAATGACTCAAATAAGATGCAAAACAATCATGAAAAGACACAAAATGTCCAAAATATGATGCAAAAGAGCCACAAAGAGACACAAAATGACCGAAATGAGATGCAAGACGACAACAAAGAGACCCAAAGTGGTTAAAATATGATGCAAAACAACTATGAAAAGACCGAAAATGACGCAAAACAACCACAAAGAGACACAAAATGATTAAATTATAATGAAAAACTACAACAAAGAGACACAAAATGGCTAAAATATGACACAAAACAACCACAGAGATGCAAAATGGTTAAAATATGATGAAAAACACCCACAAAGAGACATAAAATGACTAAAATGAAGTGCAAAACTACCATAAATAGACCACAAAAGTCTCAGAATCTACAGTAAGACTAAAGCTTACTACTAAAAGACACAAGACAGCCACAAAAAGTGCGACCAGAAAGACGGTTTAAATGATTAAGGGATGAAAAACAACCACAAATAGACCACAAAATCCTGTCAGTGAGATGCAAACAACCATGAAATGACACAAAATGGTTAAAATATGATGCAAAAAAACAACTAAAAGACACAAACCAACTGCAAAGAGGCACAAAATGACCAAAATGAGATGTAAAACAACCACAAATAGACATAAAATGACTAAAAAATTATGCAAAACACCCACAAAGAGACACAAAATGATTAAAATATGTTGTAAAACAACAACAAAAAGACACAAAACAACAGCAAAGAGGCACAAAATGAACAAAATGAGATGCAAAACAACCACCAAGACACAAAATGGTTAAAATATGATGCAAAACTACGATGAAAAGACCTAAAATGACCAGAATATAATGCAAAACAACAACAATAAGACACAAAACATCTGCAAAGAGACACAAAAACATGCCAGTGAGATGCAAAACAACCACAAACAGACATAAAATGACTAAAATATGATGCGAAACAACCGCAGAGATGCAAAACTACAACAAAAAGACAGAGAATGATGAAAATATGATGCAAAACAACCACAAAATGACCAAAATGGTTACAATATGATAAAAAACAACTATGAAAAGACCCAAAATGACTAAAATATGATGCAAAACAACCACAAAGAGACACAAAACATCTGCAAAGAGACACAAAACCATGCCAGTGAGATGCAAAACAACCACAAAGAGACACAAAATGACTAAAATATGATGCAAAACAACCACAAAGAGACACAAAACATCTGCAAAGAGACACAAAACCATGCCAGTGAGATGCAAAACAACCACAAACACACAAAATGACTAAAATATGTCGCAAAATAACAACAAAGAGAAACAAACTAACTGCGAAGAGGCACAAAACGACCAAAATGAGATGCAAAATAACCATAAAGAGTAATAAAATGACTAAAATGAGATGCAAAACAACCACAAAAAAACGTAAAATGACTAAAAAATTATGCAAAACAACCACATGGAGGCACAAACTGACCAAAATATGATGTGAAACAACCGCATAGATGCAAAATGACTAAAATGAGATTCAAAACTACAACAAAAAGACAGAAAATGATGAAAATATGATTCAAAACAACCACAAAATGACCAAAATGGTTACAACATGATGCAAAACAACTACGAAAAGACCCAAAATGACCAAAATATGATGCAAAACAACAACAAAAGACACAAAACATCTGCAAAGAGACACAAAATGACTAAAATATGATGCGAAACACCCACAAAGAGACACAAAACGATTAAAATATGTTGCAAAATAATAACAAAAAGAAATAAACTAACTGCGAAGAGGCACAAAACGACCAAAATGAGATGCAAAATAACCATAAATAAACATAAAATGACCAAAATATGATGCAAAACAACCACAAAATGACCAAAATGGTTACAACATGATGCAAAACAACTACGAAAAGACCCAAAATGACCAAAATATGATGCAAAACAACAACAAAAGACACAAAACATCTGCAAAGAGACACAAAATGACTAAAATATGATGCGAAACACCCACAAAGAGACACAAAACGATTAAAATATGTTGCAAAATAATAACAAAAAGAAATAAACTAACTGCGAAGAGGCACAAAACGACCAAAATGAGATGCAAAATAACCATAAATAAACATAAAATGACCAAAATATGATGCAAAACAACCACAAAATGACCAAAATGGTTACAACATGATGCAAAACAACCACAAACAGACATAAAATGACTAAAATAAGATGCAAAACAACCGCAAGGAGACACAGAATTACTAAGGAACCTATAAAAACACTGAAGCTGGCTACTAGAGGACACAAACCAAGCAGAAGGAAACATAAAACGACCTCAACACGTTTCTTCCAGGGTCAGAAGATCAAAGCATCTCAATATAAAATGCCTTTATTTTAAATTTGACTGTTTCTGAATGAGGTTTGGTTTGGAGCCACAGAACCAGAGCGTATAGTGAATTATTGATGTCATAAATTAAAAGTTACAGACAGAAGCCTGGACCCAGCTGATTATTATTATTATCAATAATAATAATATTCCAGGGAGCTGACAGCTGAGAGGAAGCAGAGCTGAATAAACACTGACGTTTCCTGGACGGCTGCTCGGGTTTGATTAGACCGACACTCTGGAGCCATTTTCAGGCTCACGCAGACGCGACACCCCGGTCCTGGAGGTCCGGCTGGAAGCGGAGCCGAAACCAGACCAGAACCAAACCCGAAGCATCCCGAACGGAGCCGATTTAACCCTCCGCTGTGACCCCCGAGCCCGTGAAAGCAGCAGAAACACGGAGAAAATGGCGCTCAGAAGTGGAAGAAGACCCAGAATGTAACATTTAGAGACACATTTAAAGAGAAGACAGCGTTATTACCGGGGGGACGTACGTGAATCGTCCGGTGGCGGCGGAGGAAAGCGGCGGACAGAACCTCTGGTCCCGCTGCTGCTGCTGCTGCTGCGACGAAGCTGCTGCTCCTGACTGAATGTTTACATGTGTGCGCATGCGTGGAGGGAGGCGGACACGACGAGGGGGAACCCAATGACGTCCGCAAGCAACGCAGCCAATCAGCGCTGCGGCGGGAAAGCACGAAGATTACCGAAGTCTTCCCTTCACAGTAAAAGCATGATATTTGGTGCTTCCGGTTATGGCGGCCGCGTAGTAAGACGGGCCTTTCACCTGTTAAATGTAAAATGGACAAGAAGAAAATGAGAACTATGAATACTGACCCCCTAAGAGTTATTTCCTTGGATATTTAACTTGTATTATCACCCGAGAATTGTTAAATTAATCCTATTAATATGTCTTTAAGGAGAGCATAGGTTGGACATTACAGACCAGTGTTTGTTTTTTGAAATAAAAAACGCAGCAGAGCATTTTTGTTTTGTTGTAACCGATGCATATACCGAGATTTTTTTTTAATAGATGTTTTTTTTTTTTTTTTTTAAAGTACTTATATAATTTGCAAAGAAGTAGAGTGTTTACATTAGGGTTCATCTATGTCAACTCGAAGGTGGTTCCTTGACCATCCCAGAATCTCTTGAAACTCTGTAAGAATGATCTTTGCCCCCCTTTTTTTGGCTGAAATTCCAACATTTTCATAATTTTTCACCTGATCGAAATTCTCAATAAATCTCTCACGAGTTTGAAATTTAACGAGATGCTACTTTCAGATCATCAAAGCGAATATGGATCAGTAATCAATTTGAAATGTGTGAACAGAAATGCTTTTTCATTTTCAGAGCAAAGCTGCAATTTTTGACTCATAAATAAAATGAATAACAAATCATCCAAACTGCATTTTCATTTTTGACTTAATTAAAATGAAACATATAGAAAAGACAAACTGAATAATTAAACATCTTTTCAACTGTGTCCTACACATGAATTGTTGGAGCCAGAATTAAATGTTCCTCTAGTCTGACCTGTTTGATCAGACACTGCTTATTATCTGACAGGCAGAGGAAGAACTCACCTGTTTTTAGGTTCAGAGTGAAGCCGTTAACATGAAATAGTCTATATCCATCATTAATAGTGATGATGTTCAGCGTGTACAGGTGAGGTCCAGGTGATCACATCAATGTATAGTGATGTTTGTTCACCTGTCAGACTATAAACCTCTGGATGTCTGAGGACAAACAGCAGGTACGCATGTAGAATGAAGGCTGATCTACTTTAGTAATGTTAATATTATAACTGTCAACCCATCCATCTCTGTTCATGAGGTGTATTCAGATGAAACACATGTGGTCCTACAGAACAGTCCTGCATTAGGTGGTGTCCTCAGTCAGGTTCAGTCATTCTTTAGTTTCTGGGAATGAGACTGTTCAGTTCACTGAATCACAAACTACAGCTGTCAATAAACCAGCGCCTCTAACACATGAAATAAAGATTTATAACGACTGCAGAAACCTCAGCGTGTATAGATATTTATTGTTTTCTATACCAGTGGTTCTCAACTGGTCCAGCCTCAGGACCCACTATGTCTCTATTATTAATGGTCACGACCCAAATTGTTGAAGTTTGCTGTTCCTGTTAACAAATTAAGGTTTATTTGGGTGGAGTCTCAACATATTTTGATACAACTTGGTAAAATTTTGGCTTATTTTTTTTTGAAATTTTGGTATTTTTGGACGCTTTTGCCAAGTTTTGGGCATATTTTGTCCCATTTTGACAGATTCTGAGCACATTTTGGTTCATTTTTGGAACGTTTTAGCATAAATTTCTCCAATAAGCTGGCAGAGCCAAATCTAGAGGTAATAGTGGGCAACTACTGGTGTCACCACCACTAAATATCCTGCTACTGAAAGCAAACTGTGTCATAAGAAACACGTCCTTCAAAATAAAAGACTTTATACCACCACTTTTGGGGGAGGGGGCATGCTTCTGTGACCCACTTTTGGGTCCCGACCCACCAGTTGAGAACCACCGTTGTATGTTATATCTTATGCTATTTCGTTCTTTTTCAAAATAAAACCGCACATGAACAGAGATGTGTTCTCAGTGAAGTTGCTGTTGAGAAACATCTGAAACTTCTCCACTTCTTGTTCTGAGCTGAACTTGTGCTTTTATAAATGAGGACTTTCTTCAGAGTTTATTTCACAATGTTCGGGTCTCCAACCAAACTGCTGACGCTCTGTGTGATGCTGTGATATCAGACGACACTAACTCAGAGGTGAGAGAAGCTGCAGCACCAACACACCACCAGCAGATGGAGCTCTGACACCGTGTTTCCACAGGTGTCCTCAGCTTCAGTCATGGAGTCATGTGATTTACAGCAAACACAGGAGGAGCTCTGAGTGCTTCTAGGACAGAGGGAGGAAATGACAAAGTCCAGACTACATTTTAGTGTCAACAGAGGAGGAGAACGAGGTGAGTGTTGGTCCAACATTATGACTGTTCTGCTGTCAGAAAACAAGGATGAGCCTCTGAACCTTGTTCCTGTTCTGTTCTGGGTGTTCTTATATCACAGGAGTGTTTTCATGCTGCCTGCTGAGGATCAAATAACCTTTACCGAAACAGTTTCACTTTCTCTCCTCCATTTTAAACTTGGCTGATATTTAAAGTTGTCAGTAACTAGAGGTGTGTTGGTCCAGAAGAAGGAACCACTGCTGGGTCCACCTTGATAAACTGGATCTGGAAGTATTTAAATCACTTTGTAGGACAGTTTTCCAGCAGAATGAAGAGTCTGTTGTGTTACATGTTAGAGCAACATGTGGATTTATTATCAGAGGAGGAACATAACGAGGAAACAAGTGTTCAGTTTTCTCTCTCAGGACGTTTTCAGATTCCACCTCTGTGGACACAAAGAACCTGAATGAAGACAAACATGAACTTTATTATTTCCTGAACTCACAGTCAGTGTTGCTGGTTTTCCTCTCAGACTGACTCAAGTCCTCAAGATGAGTGTTTGTGAGGAGGAGGAGGAGTTTCCAGCCTCCAGCCGTCTGTCTATGAAGAGTGACCGGTCCAAAGGAAAACCTCCAGAGTTCAGTGAAGAACCTGGACCCTCAGACTCAAAGTAAGAACACATGAACAAACCTTTACACCTCATTTAGTTGACGCTCCTTTGTGTTCTTAGATATCAGTAACTAGAGGTGTGTTGGTGCAGCAGAGACCAGGTCCAGAAGAAGGAACCAGTGCTGGGTCCACCTTGATAAACTGGATCTGGAAGTGTTTAAATCACTTTGTAGGACAGTTTTCCAGCAGAATGAAGAGTCTGACGTGTCAGAGATCAGCTGTAGACGTTTAGATTTGTTAGCAGACGTGGAATATAAAAGTCAGGAGACACAATATTCCAGAGAGATGTTTGTAAATGCAGTGAAGAGAATGAGTGAAGGCTTCATGTGGGGGTCAGATGGATCCTGAAGTGGGACGTGATGTTTGCTGTCATAACAGTAATGTAGAAACAAACAGTTCTCCTTGTGTCAAATCCACCTGGACTGAAGGGAGTTTTCAGTCTGGACCAGAAGCTCAGACACATCAGCAGACGTTTGGTTCAGTCCAGATTTAGTTTGGTTTGTTGTGAAGTTCTCTCACTTCACTTCCACTTGAGGGTTCCCAGAATGACTGTGCTGTCAGAGAATCTGTCAGTGATTGATGTGAACAGAAACATGTTTGTGTTTGAGCAGACAGAGAGCAGAGTTTCCAGCCTCCAGCCGTCTGTCTATGAAGAGTGACTGGTCCAAAGGAGAACCTCCAGTGTTCAGTGAAGAACCTGAACACTCAGACTCAAAGTAAGAACACTGCCTCTAACTGACTCCTTTATGATTCCACCTGTCAGTTCTGTGTCGTGTCCCTGATGGTTGGTTTTAGTTGGTCGATTAAAATGAGCTCTGAAAAGGTTTCTGTGACTCAAATACAAAATTATTGGTCCTGTTTTCCTCTCAGCATCTGTGAAAGTAGAAAAGCTGTGATCTGATCGAAGAGGACGACATCTGATCATCTGCAGTTTGTGTCTTTAAAACTACGGATGTGATCAGAGGATTGATGAGTGGTTGATGAGAATACTAACATGTGTTTCAGCAGACAGAGAGCAGAGTTTCCATCCTCCAGTCGTCTGTCTATGAAGAGTGACTGGTCCAAAGGAGAACCTCCAGTGTTCAGTGAAGAACCTGAATCCTCAGATTCAAAGTAAGAACACTGCCTCTGACTGTTCCTATGACTCCTTTATGATTCCACCTGTCAGTTCTGTGTCGTGTCCCTGATGGTTGGTTTTAGTTGGTCGATTAAAATGAATTCTGAGAAGGTTTCTGTGACTCAAAAAGAAATCAGTGGTCCTGTTTTCCTCTCAGCATCTCTGCCAGTGGAAAAGCTGTGATCTGATCAAAGAGGACGACATCAGACATGAACCATCTGATCATCTGCAGTTTGTGTGTTTAAAGTACGGATGTGATCAGAGGATTGATCAGTGATTGATGAGAATATTACATGTGTTTGAGCAGACAGAGAGCAGAGTTTCCAGCCTCCACCTGTCTGTCTATGAAGAGTGACTGGTCCAAAGGAGAACCTCCAGTGTTCAGTGAAGAACCTGGATCCTCAGACACAAAGTAAGAAACTCAGGGTTTCCCCAGTGCTCCCCCCCACCCCCGTTGCCACTGCTGCTGCCAGGCTAAGTGTCACTTGTTTATTTATTTTAAATAGGGTTTTTAATGCACCAAAACAGTGATAGCAAAGACGGTATACAGAGGTTTTAACTGCATCTGGTGATACCGTTGAAAGCGCAGTGGCGACATTTTATACATTTTATATGTCTTTGTGAAAACCGTATTTTAAGATTGTGTCTTTTTGTAATATTCTACGTTTAAGTATTGTTAATAAATGGCTTATAATAACACATAATAGTCATAATTTCAACTTTTAACTTTTTTTTTTTTACATAAACACGGTGGGCCGTCGCTGGGCTTCTCTACCACCGGACTTAGCAAGTTTTCTGGGGGAAACCCTGAAACTGTCTGTGCTGTAAACTTTTAGGATGGAGGAAGATGCTCTGCTGAAACAGTCACACAGTGTTTATAATGCAGAACTCTTCCAGACTGAGATGGATCCTGGTCTGGGTTTTAGACCCAGAAGTTCTGATGGTGTTTCTGTGGTAGAACACCTGAGAACCTCTATTTCACTATTTACATACAGTATTCAAACATGTTCAGCCCAAAGTTTAAGTCCCCATAAAGACTGTCAGAGTGAGAAAGAATGTTCTTTAGATGTGTCGTTGATGTTGTGGTTGGTCTTTGTTGGTTCCTTGTTCTCATGATCCAGATGTTTGAAATGAAAGCTGCACACTGTGAGTCTGAGGCTGCTGCTCTCACACAGTTTAACATCATTTCTACTCTGAGTTCAAAGTGAAGTGAGCCCAGCTGAGCCGCCCAGAGTGACGGTAGAACAGTGAAGAACAGGAGCTGCTGTCTGTGATGGAAGGCTGTTACTGTGAAGCTGCTGCTCAAAGGGTTGAGTTTGTATTAACAGCAAACTGCAGGCAGATCAGTCAGAGTGGAATCAGACAGCTGGTAGGAAAGAAGTGAGTGGAGTTAGTAATAAAGGAAGCAGCTGGACTCAGACAGAACAGTAGCCTCACTCTGACTGTTCTCTGGGACCATCTGAGCTTCACTGTTGGCCACATGTGGATGTTGTTCTCCAGATGATCTGAGTGATGAATCAATGTGTTGACAGAGTGATGAAGAGGAGGGGAGCTTCTGAGGAGGAGCAGCCGTCCTGCTGTGCTTCATGTCAGGACGTCCTGAAGGATCCAGTCTCTACCAGCTTTGGACGCCGGTTGTGGAGACAGTTCGTCAACTCATTCTCGAAACAGTCTGCTCCATCAGGACACTCCTCCTGTCCCCAGTGTGGAGAAAGACCCAGAAGCAGAGCTGGACTGGAGACAGCCAGTCAGAGCAGCTGTGGACAAAGTAAGACTGAACATGTGCTGATGGACTGATGTGTGAAAAGTCACCTTGTTGTTGTGTTGTGTTGTCCAGACATGAAAGGTTGGTATGTTTGTTTGTGTGGTCTGTGAGCAGATGCTGGTCTGGAGGAGGTTCTGCAGGAACATAAGATGAGTGTGAGGAGGAGATGTGAACATGTGACTGAAGGAAGTGATGAAACAGGAGGTGGAACCCTCCTCAACAGGGTCTACACTGAGCTGTACATCACAGAGGGACACAGTGGAGAGGCTGATAGCCAACATGAGGTGAGTCAGCTGGAGACGGCTTCCAAGAAGAGCCTCCATGACACTCCCATCAAGTGCCAGGACATCTTCAAAGCCTTCCCTGAGCAGCAGACAGCCATCAGAGTGGTCCTGACCAACGGCGTGGCTGGCGTGGGAAAAACCTTCTCAGTGAGGAAGTTCAGTCTGGACTGGGCAGAGGGCCGAGAAAACCAAGATGTCAGTGTGGTGGTTGTGCTTCCGTTCAGGGAGCTGAACCTGATCAGAGATGAGCAGCACAGTCTTCTGACGCTGCTCCATGTCTTCCATCCAGCATTACAGAAGGTGACAGCAGAGAAACTGGCTGTCCTTAAACTGTTGTTCATCTTTGACGGTCTGGATGAAAGCAGACTTTCACTGGACTTCACCAACAGGGAGGTTGTGTCTGACGTCAGCCACAAGTCATCGCTGGACGTCCTGCTGACAAACCTCATCCAGGGGAATCTGCTTCCCTCGGCTCTGGTCTGGATCACTTCCCGCCCTGCAGCAGCCAATCAGATCCCTCCTGAACATGTGGACAGGTTGACAGAAGTACGAGGCTTCACCGACGACCAGAAGGAGGAGTACTTCAGGAGGAGGTTCAGTGATGAAAAGCTGTCCAGAAGAATCGTCTCCCACATGAAGACATCCAGGAACCTCCACATCATGTGTCGACTCCCAGTGTTCTGTTGGATCACTGCTACAGTTCTGGAGCACATGTTGAGCACAGAGCAGAGAGGAGAGCTGCCCAAGACCCTGACTGACATGTTCTCACACTTCCTGCTGGTTCAGACACACAGGAAGAAGCTCAAGTACCATGAGGGACATGAGACCAGTCCACAGAAGCTGACGAAGGCCGACAGGGAAGTTCTCCTGAAGCTGGGGAGGCTGGCCTTTGAACATCTGGAGAAAGGAAACATCATGTTCTACCAAGAAGACCTGAGAAAGTATGGTCTGGATGTGACAGAGGCCTCGGTGTTCTCAGGAGTCTGTACACAGATCTTCAGAAGAGAGTGTGTGATGTTCCAGAAACCAGTCTACTGCTTTGTTCATCTGAGCATTCAGGAGTTCCTGGCTGCAGTCTACATGTTCCGCTGTTTCACCAACAGGAAGAAGACGGTGCTGGAGAAGTTCCTAGGAGAAGAGTGGAATGATGATTATGATGGTTATGATGATCATCGTGATGATCGTAATTATAATGATGATCACACAGACATCTCATCCCTGGATGTTTTCCTGAACAGAGTCATGTATAAATCCTTTGACAGTAAAAATGGTCACCTGGACCTGTTTGTTCGCTTCCTTCATGGCCTCTGTCTGGAGTCCAACCAGAGACTCTTAGGAGGTTTGCTGGGTCGGACAGAGAACCGTCTAGAAATGATCCAGCGCCTGTCGGGTCGGCAGGACCCAGGAGGCCTGCTGGATTTTGCCGGCCCATACGACTCATACGGTTCCTTCTGGAACCGTCTGGGTCAGCGGGACCCAGAAGGCCTGCTGGATCCTGCCGACCTAGACGGTTCCAGAAAGAACGATTCAGGAATGATCCAGAGAGTCATCAACAGCCTGAAGAAGATGAACAGTTATTATAAGTCTCCAGACAGAAGCATCAACGTCTTCCATTGTCTGATGGAGATGAAGGATCTCTCAGTCCATCAGGAGATCCAAGAGTTCCTGCAGTCAGAGAACAGATCACAGAAGGAACTCTCTGGGATCCACTGCTCAGCTCTGGCCTACATGCTGCAGATGTCAGAGGAGGTTCTGGATGAGTTGGACCTGGACAAGTACAGAGCATCAGTGGATGGCCGACTGAGACTGATTCCAGCTGTGAGGAACTGCAGAAAGGCTCGGTGAGTCCAGATGTGATGAACATGATCAGTCAGTAGATCAGTGGTTCAGTTCTCCAGATGTTCTCACCAGAACATCTCATTATTCTCAGAGCTCCACTGGTTTATTTTGAATGTCACATGTCAGCTGAGTTCAGTCTCAGATGTTCTTGAGCTGCTTCAAACACAGTGAAGAAGTAGATGTTTCATGTCCTCGTGTTTAAAACTGATAAATCAATGAACAGTTGTTTCTTCTGGTTCTTCCTTTGTCTGATGGAGGAAACATGCAGATCTGCTGAGACACATGAAGAACTGTAGAGGTTCTTGATGTGGAAGCAGTGAAGTTCTGATCACATGAGGATGTTCTGAGATCAGTCTTCTGATCAGACCAACAGCTTTAATGTGATGATTTCTCTCTTTAGAGTTTAACATCAGATCTGGATCATGAACCAACATTTCTGAGCTTTGACAGAAATGATTGATGGATTATTTATGTCACTGATGTCAGATGGATTTAATCAGTTTGAGTTCTTAGTTTTTATTTCAGATTATTCTAGTTTGTATTTAATTAAACTATATTGTTCTTTGTCATCAGTGTTCCATGTAATGTTCAGTTTTTACCTTTCAAAGACTCAGAACTTGTTTCTGACATGTTCTGATTGATCAATAATGATTGTAAAGATGTAAACATGACTTTTTCTGACAGTGATGAGATGATGTTGATGTTTCTCAGCTAGAGAATAATCCTGAGATCAGTGAAGTGATTCAGTCACTGGTCCAGCAGTTTGTATCTGAAGCTTGTTAACTTGGACATGAGGCTCCGTAAACTACTGATCCTACAAAGACTGACGCTGCAGAGTGAGTTGAACTGAGTCGTGGAGCATCTGATTGGTTCTGAACTCAGCTGTTCATTCTAAAGAGGGAAGTGGTGTTCCAGAGTCCAGACTTTACATCTGTCCTGATGTTCAGATCCTCTCAGAGGGAAACTCTGGTGTTCTCTGTCTGGTTGCTGCAGAGAAGAGTCGTATGAAGAAATGCTCAGAGGTGTGAATCTATCAGAGCAGAACGGTACAAGTCAGATTGTTTCCACAGATCTGATCCACTCGAGGTCAGAGTTGTTTTTTTAATGCTACAAACCCTGAGAACGTGTTTGTGTTGAAAGAATTCAGCCTCAGTGGTTTGTTCTTTGTGTTTGTGCTCAACAAGTTTTTCAGAATCTCCAAAAGAACGTTGAGGACCAAAGTTGACCCAGTCGTCTGTCATCACATCTGAATATGTCCTGATGTTGATCTTTACTGGTGTCCAGGTGTGATGCTGTCCAGGGATCAGTTCCATTGTGTAGCGTTTGACAGCAGACTGTAGATGTTCAGGGATGGAGGTGAAGCTGACAGCAGCAGGTCCACAGCAGAGACATCATCATCTTTGTACTGGAGCTGGTCACTGAGCTCAACTCAGCCACAACATCCTGAGTCTCAGTAGAAACTCTGAATGTTCTCAGCAGGAAACATAAAGTGTCCTCTCTTATCATAACATGTTCTATCATTTATGTGTCATAACAGACTGTCAGACTGTAGACTCTCAGAGAGTCACTGTGAAGTCGTCGCGTCAGCTCTGAAGTCCAACCCCTCCCATCTGACTGAACTGGACCTGAGTGGAAACATCAACCTGAAGGATTCAGGACTGAAGCATCTTTGTGATGGACTGAAGAGTCCAAACTGTAAACTGGAGACTCTCAGGTCAGTTCACTGATGGTTTTTCTATATATTCAAGTCAAATCCTTCACTGATGTTTAAAGTTTGTTGTTGATAAATTTTGAAGATTTTCCTGAAAACACTGTGAAGATATTTCAGATTGTTGGAGTGAATAAATGCCCTGATCAGCTGACTGCAGGGTTCCAAGATGGAGGACAGAATCCACAGTCCTGCTGTGTGTCTAAATGCAAAGCTGATGGGAAAGTGATGTGAGGTTTCAGCAGTCTGACTTCCACAGATCCACTGCAGCTCAGCACAAACACAGTGGAAACACAAACATCCTGACTGGATGGGAGTTTAGTTGTCAACAGTCTGGAACTTGATTAGTGTCAGAGGCTGACGCTGGATGTTAGTGTGAACTGAGCTCATGAAGAAATTCCTTCCAGTGGAGTTGTGTTAGGAAGAGAACAGTTGACAGTCAGTGTGGACAGCAGGAATCACAATCCCTCTGTAATGTACAGATGACATGTGACTGTTGTTTGAAGACACACTGGAACATTTGAATGAGACAAAGCTATGAAGCTGATAAACACAGAAGAAGAAGGAGATGGAAAAATGATGTGATGTGATGCTGATCCTGTAATGAGAGAGTGGACTGAGGTCAGCAGCATGTTATTGATGTGTGGACATGAATAGGTGGATGAATGTGGAGCTGACATGTGGATGATGTGTGTAGAAGGCTGACATGATGATGATCCACAACAACAGAAGGACAAAGTCACTCTGCTGGTTGTAGAGAAGAGCTGATTGATGAGGACAAAGTAAAGTAATGTTGAGCTGCATGTTCAGAACCTGAACACATCTGATGGATCATCAGTGATTTGATCTACATCTTTTATTCTTTATTCAGATTGAGGCGCTGCTGGTTGTCAGAGATCAGCTGTGACTCTCTGGTCTCAGCTCTGAAGTCCAACCCCTCCCATCTGGAACATCTGGACCTGAGCAGGAACGACCTGCAGGACTCAGGAGTCAAACATCTGTGTGGTTTTCTGGAGAGTCCAGACTGCAGCCTGAAGACTCTGAGGTCAGACATCATGTTTTATTTGTGTGCTGAGATGAATGTGATGTAAAGTTGTGGTGACACTAAACTGCAGCCATCAGGCTGATCTTCTACTGATCCACACTGAGGATCTTCATGGTGATGTCTGTTTTCTTCTTCTCTGTTTATTCCTTTGAGTGTGCCAGAGAAATGTTAAAATGCACTTTTCAAAGCTCAACAGAACGAGAAACATCCTCCAGTGAACTGACAGCAGAAAGTAACAGTAGTTTTTCTTGACTGATGAAGCTGTCACATGGAGCTAAAACACAGAACAGGTCATTGAAAATAAGAATCTGGCTTTTAAAAATGTTTTTAATGTGATTTTAGAATTTTGAGATGTTTTCTTCATCTCTGTGCTTTAAATACGGTTTTTACTCTCAAAGTTTTTTGCGATGTTTCAAAGTTCTGTTTTCAATGGCAACCTGGACTGACTCTGTTTTAGCTCCATACAAATCCACAGCAACAACTGATGACTAGTTGAAGTCACTGATCAGGGAGCAATGGGAACATCTTCTGCTTCAGGTTCTGCTGATGTTCTTCTTTTCTCTGCTTTGTGTGGTTTGAAAGTGAAGATGTTTGTGTTTGAGAAAGCAGTCTGAAGACGTCACCTTGTCCTCTGAACACTGATGGACACATTCCACTGTCAATGACAGATGATCAATAGTGAAATGATGTGAATGTAGAGTCCTGATTGAAATGTGTCCATGGTTCCAGAGCATGAAGATCTTTTAGAGTCTGGAGCCTCATCTTGTCCTGGTTTCCTTCTGGTGTGTTTTTGTGACTGTGAGCAGGAACTGAAATAAATGTCAGAGTGTTTTTCCTGGTGTTTGCTGCTCAGCATCAGTTTGTATGGATGGAGCCGCTGGTGGAGCTGCAGAGTTTCAGAGCTGAAGTCACTCCGTGTTTATTGGAGCAGCAGAATGTTGTCATTAACATGAATGAGAGCTCTTCTTCTCTGGTTCTGTTGGACTGTTTGAAGCTGCTTCCTGTTGGCTTCAGCTGTTTGGAGTTTCCTTTTTATAAACTTGTACATTGTAAAGCTTCTTCAGCTCTGAACACATGATGGACCTCTGGATGGCTTCAAGAAGGAACTGATTCTCCTCATCTCACATCTTTTATTCTGTATTCAGATTGAAGGACTGCAGTTTGTCAGAGATCAGCTGTGATTCTCTGGCATCAGCTCTGAAGTCCAACCCCTCCCATCTGGAACATCTGGACCTGAGTGAGAACAACCTGCAGGATTCATCAGTGAAACATCTGAAGGATCTTGTGGAGAGTCCAGACTGCAGCCTGAAGACTCTGGAGTAAGTAGAAGGTTCCAGTCAGTCAGTTTTCTGCTAAACCCAGTCAGTATCAAAGCTGACAGCCTTCCAGATGTGCAGAGACAGTGGTCCTCCTCCATCAGAGTGTCCATCAGGTCTGATCTCACTGTTTGTTGTTTCATGTCAACAGTGATCAGCTGATCAGGTTGATGTTTGTCACAGATCTGAGATCAGTGAGACCGAAGCCTCTGGCTCTTATTTCACAGCAGCATCATCACATTTCGTCTTTCTCTCAGAACCTCCTGCTGTTTGACACACATCTGATCATTTTGTTCAATTACAGACTATTTGTAGTGAAATCACACAAAATAATTAACTTCTATGTAAATGTAAAATGAACCAACCAAAACTGTCAATAACATCAGAAATCTGCCTTTCTACACAAATTAACTGGTTCTAAAACGACAGTTTAACTGTGAAACGACGGATTAATTTGACTTCAACCTGATAGAAACCTCTTTATTTGATAAATGTACTGCTTCATTCAGTCTCTTCCAGCTGTTGAACCTTCTAGAAGCATCTGAACAGATGTTTTGGCCCCTTTGCTGCCAGACTTTGAGTTAGTTTTAGTAGACAGATGAGATGTTGATGGACACACAGAGACGGTTGGTTTAGATGGAGCAGCAGTAAATCCATGAGGAAGAGTTTGTGCAGTGATGAAGCTTGATGACTGTCAGCAGGTTGTTTCCACTGTGGACTGCAGTGACATGTGCAGAGAAACACACCTGATGCTGACAGTGTGTGCAGGTGTGTGAGCTTGGAGCTCAGTGTGTTCACTCCAACACGTTAGCATGAAGCTGCTGCTCTGAACAGGACTGAAGTCCTGCTGCTCTTTATATTGATGATCAGCTGATCAAACTCATTGATCTCCTCTGGTCTCTTTTCTTCTCTCTGCAGATGGAAGTGATGCTGATCAGGACGGTGTCTGTTGGAGAGGATGAAGTGTGTCCTGATGATCCAGAGGTTGAAGCAGCAGCAGCAGCTGGTGTGTAGAGACTCTGACTGGACCATGTTACTGGGAGGTGGACTGGGAACCAGTGTAAAGTGTGTTGTTCCCACTGTGTAGTTTAGTGTTGCAGCTCCACACTGTGGATGATGGAGAAGTTCAGTTAATGTAGACATGATCGGTTGGAGGCTGATGTCCGGTTCAGAGGGCAGCCTGCATGTCAGAGTGTCAGGAAGTTTCAGGATGTTTGTGTCAGAGCAGGATTCTAGTTGAGTGGACTTTCTATTTCCAGCTGCAGTCCAACTGGTTCAGCTTCTCTACCTGCAACACATTGAGCTGATGAGAACAAAGAGTCCTGGAAACATGTGGGCTGAAGCCTCGGAGCCCACAGAGAGGTTCATGAAGCTCATGTCAGTGGCTTTAGATCACATGGTGTTGAGGCCACAGACTGAAGATGGATCCAGTTCAGTCCTGAAAGGTCCAGAAGCAGCTGTGGCTGGACCAGAACCCGACCGCTGAGCTCCATCATGGCAGCAGCTGTTAAAGCGGCTGCTCCACTGTCACTCCGTGGCAGCTGCTGGGATGTGAGCAGCTTGTCCATGTGGCTCATTGTGCCTCCGTTCAGCTCCACGTCTGACCATCTCCAACCTGACTGATGGCTCTTTAAGGTGTGAGTATTGATGGAGTTGGTCACATGTAGACTCTGGGCTCAAAGGTAGCATTAGTTTAGAGTTCAGAGTTGTAGAAGAAGGCGGGTGGTGATGGTTTTATGTTGTCTTCTTGGTGACAGTCTGTGGATGGACGTCTGAA
Source organism: Dascyllus trimaculatus (assembly GCA_024666655.1). NCBI lineage: Eukaryota > Metazoa > Chordata > Actinopteri > Pomacentridae > Dascyllus > Dascyllus trimaculatus. The sequence continues at coordinate 5,599,340 of CM045448.1, read as the reverse complement.
GATCCTCATTGATGTGTACATCTGGTCTTCAGTGGCTCAACCTGCTTTGATAGAATCACACAAACCAGTTCTATGATGGAGCACATTTGGTCAGAGATGTTCTGATGTTCCAGCAACCATGAGACCTTCATGTTTCACCCTGAGAGGCCAATAGAAGCTTTAAACATGTCCAGTTTGGCTCCAGTCAGAGGCTCTTGATGAGAAAACACATGAAAATGAGGTTTGTTGCATTTGTGGCCACCATCAGGACGATGACTGAGCAGGTGTGATGAATGAAACCCCTCCGATAGGGTCCCAGCTGGAAGAGTTGTGTCATATCACTGTTAGATTTCCTGTCATCTCATCAACAGGCAGCAAACAGAGGCTGGTTCATGAACACAGACTCTAGTTCTGAGCTGGAGATCCACATCTGATCCTCTCTGACTGACATCTGCCCACCTGGAGCCTCACTTCCAGGTTTTCATGTGTTTCTGGGAGTTTTCCAGCGTCGTCTTTTAGCTTTGTGCTTCTGCTAGCATCACCTGATTGTTGGTAATAATCCAGTGGAACCTTTTTAAGACATGCATGAAACATAATCCTGACTCATGTGGTCGGTAACAATAAGAGCCTTTAACCTTTAAATAAAGTCTGTCTTCTCTTCTGTTAGAGCTGATCGTTGTCATGACTTTGTTTAACTTGTTTTTTTGTCCAGATAAACACCACTAACTGTCCATAAACTGCTCTTTTACAGCTCAGTTGATTTTTTCTGTTTTTTTTATTCATATATGTATCATGTGTCATTTATTGTGTGTACTTTGTTCATTTCTGTCGTTCATTTTAACCAGATCATTTACAGACGCTGCAGTTAAAGTTTTGTCACATGCGTGCAACATTTGAAATGTAACCTGCCCTCTGGTGGTCACACTTCATAACTACAACGACTTCTATTTTATTTTCAAATCACTTCACCAGAAGTACTACATCAGGGGTGTTCAATCCTGGTCCTCGAGAGCCCCTATCCAGCATGTTTTAGATGTTACCCTCTTCCAACACACCTCTCGAGGACCAGGATTGAGCACCCCTGTACTACATTATACTGTACTATTTAAGTACTTTCACACTTTGGCCACCAGAGGGCAGAAAATCACACGTTCTGTATTTACGTTGCTTCAACATAAAGCAGAGGCTCATTCCATTAAGTTCTGTGGTTTCACTAATATTTACATTAGATGTCAAGATGTACAACTTAATTTACACCACAGATCCTCCTGACTCTTCCAAAATCATGTCATACTTTCATTAAAAACAATGGACTTGTCATGCTTTTACTTTGAAGGAGTTAACAGGAAACTTAGCTTATCTGACATCCTGCTGACTTTACCTTTAGTCTAGTTACCATCTGTGAAGAACCATCAGATTAATGTCGCTGCAACCAGTGGTCCAGTGTTTGGCACCACCGCCTCAGAGCTAGAAGATCCTGGTTAGAACCTGGTTCTGGTCTTTCTGTGTGGAGTTCTCATGTTCTCCCTGCTGGGTTCTCACCAGGTTCTCCAGCTTCCTCCAACAGTCCAAAGACATGCTGAGGTTAACTGGTGACTTTGTGGTTGCTTGGTGTCTTTTTGTGTTTGTTTTGAGCCTCTTTCTGGTTGCTTTTGTTCTCTTCTTGGTTGTTTTTCATCTCCTTGTGGTCGTTTTGCACTTCTTCGTTTTCAGTTTCAGTTTTTTGTTTGTCTTTACTGTAATATTGAGTCTTAGTAATGGTGATTTATGTTGCTCTGTGTGTTCTTGTGGCTGCTTTGTGTGACATTTTAGTAGTTTTTTGTCTCTTTGTGGTTGTTTTTGTTCTCTTCTTGGTTGTTTTTTGTCTCTGTGGCCGTTTTGCACTTCTTAGTAGTCAGTTTGAGTTGTTTTGTTTGGCTTTTTGTGGTTGTTTTGTATCTCAATGCCATTGTTTGTAGTTTTTTTGCATGTCTTTACTGTAATATTCACTCTCGTAATGGTTTTGTGCCACATTTTCATAGTTTTTTTGTCTCTTTGAGGTCGTTTTACATCAGTTTTGTGGGTTTTCTTGCATCTCTGTGGAGTTGTTTGATTGACTGATCCTTCCACAGTTTCCAGCAGAATAAAGCTTTTATTTTGTTAAATCAGCGTCTGTATTAAATCAGCTGAACAGGAGGCAGATTTAGATTCACGGACTAAACATACTCCTGCTGTCTTTAGCCGCTTAATGAAAAAAGTCAGCCAGCAGAAAAATAATCAACTATTTCCATGACAGAACAATAATTCTGAAGCAAAAACGTCAAACTCTTGTGGGTCCAAGGCTTTTAAATGTGAAGATTTATTCTCTTTTACATCATATTTGATCGTATCTTTGGGGTTTGGACTGAGAGTTGACGCTGTATATGAACTAACCGATCAAACTAACAGCCTGTTTCCAAACCCTTCCACAGAGCATCAGGGTGTCGCAACAACAAACACGGTTTCTTTCTTTCCAGTGAAGGGATTCCTTTAATCACAGCTACATTACAAAACATGTGGAATTAAAAGATTGGCAGCAGAAGCCCAGTAAATCCACCGACAGGTTCCAGGCAGAAATCAACAGATTAATTACAGCGTGGAGGCGTAGAATATTAAAAACAACTCTAAAACGTGGGACCAGTTCAGACAAGGCAGGGCTTCAGTTAGCGTCTTTAGCTGCTGCCGCTAGCTGCTGCAGCTTCTGGGGGAGGCTGACGGTGGCGAAGTGGACCCGGTCCTTCTTCAGCTTCTGTTTGACCGTCTGGCTCAGATCCAGCTCCATGTACTGCTGCTTCTCTCGGTCGTACTGAGGCCACGAGACCAGACCAGGGCCGCTGGGAGAGCTGGGACAGACAGGAGACCATCCTCGGGTTATCACACTGATTCTATATCCTCAGTCTGCAGAGTGAATGTCTGAACACCTTATCTTATCTACCTGAGCATTAAAATTTAGCTTTGACTGCATTTATTCCATTTGTTGCACAAACCTAAAACACAAGTTTAAGTTCCTGTGTTCTACATCCATGCATCTTTCTGTATTGTACTATACTATACTATACTATACTATACTATACTATACTGTACTATACTATACAATACTATACTATACTATACTATACTATACTATACTATACTATACTATACTATACTATACTATACTACACTATACTATACTGTACTATACTATACAATACTATACTATACTACACTATATTATAGTATACTATACTACACTATACTATACTATACTACACTACACTACACTATACAACACTATACTATACTATACTATGCTATGCTATACTATACACTGTACTACACCATACTATACTATACTATACTATACTATACTATACTATATTTTACTATATACAATACTGTAATATACTATATACTATACCATACGACACTACACTACACTGTACTATACTATACTATACTATACTTTATTATATACTATACTATTTATTTTGTCACTTTACTGGACACTTATATGGACACTTTATTTGTATATAGTAGTGTTGTATTTTTGCTTTTACTGTGTTATCTATTTTTCATTTTTCTGTTTGTTTCACTGACTGTACTACTGCGACACCAGAATTTCCCCTCTGGGGATCAATAAAGGAGTATCTTATCTTATCTTATGCTATACTATACTACACTATACTATATACTATGCTATATACTCTACTCTACTTTACTCTGCTATACTATACTGTACTGTATAGTATACTATACTATACTATACTATACTACACTATATTACACTATACTATACTGTGTACTATACTATATACTATATCATACTATCCTATACTATGCTATACTGTACAATACTATGCGACACCCTATACTATACAATATACTATATTATATGCTATACTACACTATACTACATTATACTATATACTATACTATACTATACTATACTACAGTATACTATATTATACTACACTACACTATCCTACATTATACTATATACTATACTATACTATACTATACTATACTACAGTATACTATATTATACTACACTACACTATACTACATTATACTATATACTTTACTTTACTATAGTATACTATATTATACTACACTAAACTATACTATATGATACTATATACTATACTATACTGTACTTTCTAACATTAGGCTTTACATTAGCATGGATTTGTCTTTTATTTGACTGCATTCTGTTTATATTTGCTTAAAAATCCCATCTTGAGACATTTTCCCACATTGATTACTTCAACTTTTAACATTTTCATGATAATACTCACATTCTGAAGTAACATTTAATTTCAGACCTTTTACGGTTTTTGCTTTTAATTAACTTCCTACAGCAAGATAAACCTGCAATCCTCAGTTTGCCCACACAAAATAAAGTAAAAAAGACATAAATTAATGTTATAAATGTGTTTTTTATATTTAAAAACGTGCGTCAAATGAAAGTCTTGCTGCATATGTGTCCTCTAAAAATGACAGTTCAGATTATTTTAGCACCTTGAGGTCTTAGGTTTGAGCCAGACATAACTCTAGTTGTTTGTAGATATAAAGGATAAAAGGATTCAACTGTTCGGGTTAAAAATGACAACACTGAAAATGTTCATGCAGCTTCCTGATGTTGTAATTTTTAGTTGTGACTCACCCAGTTCGAGCAAAGTTGGCCCAGTACGACATCATAGTCCGACATACTGCCTCATCGTCTGTTGTGATCCTGCCTGAAGACGGACAGAAGGAGTTTAAAATCAAACACTGACTCTGTTAATCAGGATTATCACAGGTTACATCAATACACACTGGAACAAAAACAAACTGTAAGTGGTGGAATACTGCAGCGACTAAGAACTGCAGAGAATAAAGACAAATATCGAGCAAAAATGATATTTCTAGTGAAATTCAAATCCAGTAAAACAGGGTCATTTTACAGTCACACAGTGTAAAACAGTAAATTACTGTTTGTGAAAATACAGATTTTTGATGTGGACATTATTTACAGTTTGGACCATTTTTAAAAAAAAAACACACAAATATTATTTTTTATTTTTTTATATTTTTTTATTTCACAAAAAGTTTGTGAATATACATCTTTTTTTAATGCAACTACAAATATCTGTAAAATAATTATTTTTCTGCTGGCTTCAATAAAATTAAAATTACAAAATTAAAGTTATTGAGAAAAATGAAAAATGACAATGAATTCTAGTTTCTGTAAACACAGATATTTAATGTGGATTTTATTTACAGTTTTGGCCTTTAAAAAAAACTATGAACATGTAAATTTAATGTAGTACAAATAAAACAGGGAAAGTGTGTAGAATAGTTTAAAAGACACATAAATCACACCTTAATGTACAAAATTTTTCTTTTAAATAACATCATGCATCAATAAAATAATCAAATTTCTGCTGATTCAAAGACATTTAAAATTACAAAATTAAAAAATACTATAAAATAATCATTTTTGCTGTCAAAGATCAGAAATAATGAATTCAAATTTCTAAAAACACAGATTTTATTTACAGTTTTGACCAGTTTTTTAGGGTTAACCTGTAAATTAATGCTTTTGTCCCCTGTGATTTTACTAGTTATCATCTGTAATTTTACAAAAAGGTTGTCAATAATTATAGTTTTACTTTAATGCCAACGACAAATATCTGTATAATAATTATTTTTCCGTCACTTAAATGGAATTCAAATTACAAAATTAAGAAACATTTTTTAAAAATCTATAAAATCTATAAATCTAAATTTACTAAATTAAAATAATCCAGAATGGAAGAATGAAAATGAATACTACTTTTTTAAAAAAAAACATATTTGATGTGGACTTTATTTACATTTTTTAGTGTTGACATGTAAATTAATACCCAGTTCTGTAGTTTTACTAGTTATTATCTGTAATTTAACAAGAAACCCGTGAAAATCTGTAAAATAACAGTAAAAAAAACTGTTAAAAAAAAAACATTAAAAACTTTCATTTTTCAGAGTGTACCTGATATTTTTAGCGGTCCGTTCCAGAAACATGCTCCAAACATGAAGCCGACGTCGTCAGCGTGGTCGGCCTTCACAAAGCTCGGCCGGTTGTCTTTGTGAACCTGAGCTCGATACACAAACTCATACATGTAGACTGGAGCTCCAGCATCTAAACAAGCAGAGGAAAGACATGGAGGTCAGACATGGAGGTCAAACATGGAGGTCAGACATGGAGGTCAAACATGGAGGTTAGACATGGAGGTCAAACATGGAGGTTAGACATGGAGGTCAGACATGGAGGTCAAACATTGAGGTCAAACATGGAGGTCAAACATGGAGGTCAGACATGGAGGTCAAACATAGAGCAGACATGGAGGTCAAACATGGAGGTCAGACATGGAGGTCAGACGTGGAGGTCAAACATGGAGGTCAGACATGGAGATCAAACATGGAGGTCAGACATGGAAGTCAGTCATGGAGGTCAAACATGGACGTCAAACATGGAGGTCAGACATGGAAGTCAGACATGGAGGTCAGACATGGAGGTCAAACATGGAAGTCAGACATGGAGGTCAGACATGGAGGTCAGTCATGGAGGTCAGACATGGAAGTCAGACATGGAGGTCAGACATGGAGGTCAGTCATGGAGGTCAGACATGGAAGTCAATCATGGAGGTCAAACATGGAGGTCAGACATGGAGATCAAACATGGAGGTCAGACATGGAAGTCAGTCATGGAGGTCAAACATGGACGTCAAACATGGAGGTCAGACATGGAAGTCAGACATGGAGGTCAGACATGGAGGTCAAACATGGAAGTCAGACATGGAGGTCAGACATGGAGGTCAGTCATGGAGGTCAGATGTGGAGGTCAGACATGGAAGTCAGACATGGAGGTCAGACATGGATGTCAGACATGGATGTCAAACATGGAGGTCAGATGTGGAGGTCAGACATGGAGGTCAGACATGGAGGTCAATCATGGAGGTCAGATGTGGTCAAACATGGAGGTCAGATGTGGTCAAACATGGAGGTCAAACATGGTGGTCAAACATGGAGGTCAGACATGGAGGTCAGATGTGGTCAAACGTGGAGGTCAGATGTGGAGGTCATACATGGAGGTCAGACATGGAGGTCAAACATAGAGCAGACATGGAGGTAAATCATGGAGGTCAAACATGGAGGTCAATCATGGAGGTCAGACATGGAGGTCAGACATGGAGGTCGAACATGGAGGTCAGATGTGTTCAAACATGGAGGTCAAACATGGAGGTCAGATGTGTTCAAACATGGAGGTCAGACATGGAGGTCAAACATGGAGGTCAGACATGGAAGTCAAACATGGAGGTCAAACGTGGAGGTCAGATGTGTTCAAACATGGAGGTCAGACATGGAGGTCAGTCATGGAGGTCAAACATGGAGGTCAGACATGGAGGTCAAACATGGAGGTCAAACATGGAGGTCAGATGTGTTCAAACATGGAGGTCAGACATGGAGGTCAGACATGGAGGTCAGATGTGTTCAAACATGGAGGTCAGTCATGGAGGTCAGACATGGAGGTTAGACATGGAGGTCAGATGTGTTCAAACATGGAGGTCAGTCATGGAGGTCAGACATGGAGGTCAGACATGGAGGTCAAACATGGAGGTCAGACATGGAGGTCAAACATGGAGGTCAGTCATGGAGGTCAGACATGGAGGTCAGTCATGGAGGTCAAACATGGAGGTCAGTCATGGAGGTCAGACATGGAGTTCACTCTTTAACCAGTTAGAAATGAGATCGAAGGAGCAGCTGAGGATCAGTAATGTTCTGTAACGTGTTGACAGGAAGTGATGGATCAGTTCTCTGACCAGCGTGGTATCCGGCCACCGTCACCACCGGCAGCGTCATCAGCAGGTCTCCTATGATTTCTGTGAATGCGTCTCTGATCTCTTCTGGAGTTTTAGCGTCTTTCAGGTATTCGTCTATGATCAGGTTGTTTGCTGCAGACGCCTGAAGAAGAGACGGAGCAGACGAGAGGATTTATTTCCTGTCCTCAGCTGTGAAAAGATGTTCACAGTGAACGTTTGTTTCCAGTCAGTCGACTCGGTCACATCGACCCAGACTGTAAGAATGTGTTAAATTAAAAAAAAAAAAAGAATTACAAAATAAAAGACAGATTTCTACGAGGAAATGTCAATTAAAACTATGAAAACATTAATTAAAGTCAATTAAAACACATTCAATTGAAATTAAATTATTATTTTCTTTTTTCTGTGGTCTTGATTTATTGTTTACTTTTCAGGTATCCAGCAGTAATTTGAATTAAATTACCAGTATTTAGACAAGAAAGTATCTGTCTGTCTGTCATGTGTATTCAATGTGTTTATATACATTTCATATCTTTATTGAATTAAATTAAATTAAACTAAATTACATTTAAGCCAATTTAATTTAATTACAGCAGAAAAGTGAACTAAATTAAATCATAAGAAGAAATAATGTAATTTAATAAAACATGTTTATGAATAATAATTGATGAATTAACTTTCAGCAGGAAAATGTATATTAACTTAAATTCAAATAGAATAAAGCACAGCAAGAAATAAATTAAATCACAGTGAGAAAATTTTTAAATTAAAGTCAATTAATTTAATTACAACAAAATAAATTGAATCGAATTAAATTAAATCACAACCAGAGATAATTCAATTAAATTTTAATTGTTTATATTTTTGCAGGAGAAAAATGTAAATTAAATTAAATTATAATAGAATAAATCACAACAGGAAATAATGAAATTACAATCATAAAAGAAATTAAATTAAATTGAATTAAATTAAACCACCATAAAAATAATTACATATTTTTTTCTTTGCTTTTTAAATTTTTTGCAGCACAAGAATGTAAAATAAATTAAATTACATTTGAATACATTCAAAAGTTTTTTCTGCTGTTATGAATTGTTCATTTTTCAAGATTTGGGTTAATGTGTAACTGTGGAGAACTAACTAAAAACAACAACAACAAAATGTGAAATTAAATCAACAGCATTAGTCTGACTGTATTTAAATGTGTATAGAAATATGTGTATAACAGTGTCATATCGTTATTAATTTAAATTAAATTTTACTAAATTAAATTACAAACCCATTTAATTTAACTACAAATCACGACAAGAAATAAGTTAATTAAATTTTTAAAATATTATTATATTTTTAATTAATTAAGGGCAGCAGGAAAATGTAAATTAAATTAAATGTAAATAGAATAAATTAATAAATAATATGAATGGAAAAATAAATAATTAAACTGAATTACAACAATAAAAAAAATTAAATTAAATTCTATTTTTATTACAAATTATTTACTGTTTTTAGGGTTTGGGTGTCAGTGTGAAACTGTGGAAAACTAAATAAAAAACAACAACAACAACAATCTGTGTGTATATATGTGTCAGATTATGAAATAATTAAATAAATAACAACAAGAAAAATTAAATTAATGTAGTTCATCTGCCTTTAGTTTCCAGGTTTGTGTATATATTTAGTGTTGCTTTAAAGTTAGAAAACCTGTGAACTCATCTGGAGTGTTTGAATTACTGTTCACACTCCTCACCCCTGCAGGATTGAACATGTTGACCACGGCCAGCACCGACTCTCGGTTCATCCCGTTCTCCCAGCCAGGAGGGGCGAAGCTCTGAAGTCCAGGAGACACAAATCATTTCAAATCAGAAACCTGAGCGAGGTCAGAAACAGAAGAGGAGAAAGCAGGAAGCAGGAAGCAGGAAGCAGGAAGCAGGAAGCAGGAAGCAGGAAGCGAACAGGAACCTGAGGCAGGATCCATCCAAACTCATGGTTGGTGATTCCCATCATCACCGGCACCTTCAGGACCTCCTTCTTCTTCAGAAGCTCCTCAGCTGTGCCAGTCAGAAACTCTCCGTCCGCCACGGCCCCCAGGAAAATCTTCATCTGAACACCACACACAAGTTCTGTTATTATTATTGAACATTAACAGTCTCAGGTCATGAGGCAGGAATGAGTTGACGAGCCGAGGCTGCCATCTGGTGGCCATGACGAGGTCTCTGATCTGGGGTTTCCTGTCTGTGGTGACGTTTATGTGCTTTATTATTATTATTTAATGTACCAGGTTCCTTCCATACAATCAGACTGAATTTGACCTGTTTATTGTTGGTTTATTTAACAGGGGCGGTGCATGTAAATGTAAATCTGCAGTTCCAGGATGCATTAAAGAAGCCAGAATATCAGACTGAAGTTAAAAAGCTACTGAGGTCGTTTCTATTCCTGCAGAATAATAATGTGTAAAACAATGTAAGACACCAACTGAAACATAATCAAAGCACAAAACCACTATAAGACGTGCATGCAGGTACATAAGAGCAGCAAATAATTCAGATTTACTGTCCGTATTAAAGGAATTCACAGCATGCAATTTTAATTTAATGTGTAGGTTAATTAAGTGTTCTAAACGGGCAGAAATATGCATTAGGAAACACTACGTGACCAGAAAGCAACACAAAATGACACTTAAGAGACGCAAAATGACCAGAAAAAGACAGGAAATGACACTAAATACACATAAAACAACTAGAAAGAGACACAAAACAAGCAAAGAGAGACAAAAAATGACCAAAAGAAACAATACATGACCAAAAAGACCAGAAAGACACACAAAGCGACCACAGAGAGACACAAAATGATACTAAATATATATATAACAATTAGAAAGAGACACAAAACTATCAAAAGAAACAATACATGAACAAAAGGACCAGAAAGACACAAAAAATGACCAGATAAAGACAGAAAATGACACTAGATACACATTAAACAAACAGAAAGAGACACAAAACAACCAAAAAGACACACAAAAGAAACAATACATGACCAGAAAGACACACAAAATGACCACAGAGAGACATAATGACACTAAATATACATAAAACAATTAGAAAGAGACACAGAACTATCAAAAGAAACAATACATAACACCAGAAAGACACACAAAGCAAACACAGAGAGACACAAAATGACCATAAAAAGATAGAAAATGACACTAAATAAAAGAGGGACAAATCTACCTAAAGGACACACAAAAGAAACAATAAATGACCAGAAAGTGACGCAAAAAGACCAGAAAGACACACAAAACAACACATAAGAGACACAAAATGACCAGATAAAGATAGAAAATGACACTAAATACATATAAAACGACTAGAAAGAGACACAAAACAACCAAAAAAATCAAAAAGCAACACAAAACGACACTTAAGAGACGCAAAATGACCAGAAAAAGATAGAAAATAACACTAAATACACATTAAACAATTAGAAAGAGACACAGAACAACTGAAAAGACACAAAAAGGATCAAAAGAAACAATATATGGCCAGAAAGTGATGCAAGAAGACAAGAAAGACACACAAAGCGACCGCAGAGAGACACAAAATGAGACTAAATACACATAAAACAATTAGAAAGAGACACAAAACTATCAAAACAAACAATTCACGACCAAAGAGGCCAGAAAGACACACAAAATGAGCACAGAGAGACACAAAATGATCACAGAGAGACACAAAATGATCACAGAGAGACACAAAATGATCAGATAAAGATAGAAAATGAGACTAAATACACATAAAACGACTAGAAAGAGACACAAAACAACAAAAAGACACACAAAAGAAACAATACATGACCAGAAAGACACACAAAATGACCACAGAGAGACATATAATGACACTAAACACACACCAACATGACCACTATATTAAACATAATATTAAAATTAGGATCATACAATTTAAATTTGTATCGTTTAACATGAATAATTGCAGTAATGTTGAAACAGTTACAGTTGAAGTCTGACAGCAGTCATTCATCAGTTTGTTGTTCCCATATGACACTAAAACTGCTGTAGATCTGGTTTATTTCACCGCAGCACTGAATTAAACATACAACCAGCACCATCTAGTAATTCTAACGTCTCGACATGATTCACCTTTTTGGTTGCAGCCACGATCTCGTCTTTGCTTTTGCCCTTGATGCAGCGAACCAGCTCCTCTGTGCTGCTGTGGCCACATTCAGTGAGGTTGGCAATGATCTGAGGACGAGTGGAGAGAAGACGTTTCAGCTTCACCTGTTCATGATGTGGTCAAAGTAAGGACAGGCTTCCATAGATCAGTACCAGGGCGGAAGACAGAGGCTGGGTTGTGGTGTAGGTCCCAAGTGTTGCTACTCCGCTTTGGAAAATGGCCCTCTGGAAGAGTCCTTTGGCTTTTGGAGACAGAGTCTGTTCACACAGAAACACAGACATGTAAAACTGGACATGACAAACATACAAAACCTTATACAGGGGTGTCAAACTCCGGTCCTCGAGGGCCACTATCCTGCATGTTTTAGATGTTTCCCTCTTCCAACACACCTGATTAAATGATCAGGATCGTTATCAGGCTTCTGCAGAGCTTGATGATGAGCTGATCATTTGAATCAGGTGTGTCGGAAGAGGGAAACATCTAAAACATGCAGGATAGTGGCCCTCGAGGACTGGAGTTTGACACCTGTGCCTTAGAACATTTTCACCCTCCTGTCAGGTTTCCTCCTTTCTCTGATATTCAACATGGAGTCTGTACGTCATCACAGTGAAGCATGGTAGTGGCAGCATCATGATGTAGAGCACGGTGGTGGCAGTATTATGATGTGAAGCATGGTGGTGGCAGTATTATGATGTGAAACAGGGCGGTGGCAGCATCATGACATGAAGCATGGTGGTGGCAGCATCATGATGTAGAGCATGGCGGTGGCAGCATCATGATGTGAAGCATGGTGGTGGCAGCATCATGATGTAGAGCATGGTGGTGGCAGCATCATAATGTAAAGCATGGTGGTGGCAGCATCATGATGTGAAACATGGTGGTGGCAGCATCATGATGTGAAGCATGGTGGTGGCAGCAAAATAATGTGAAGCATGGTGGTGGCAGCATCATGATGTAGAGCATGGCGGTGGCAGCATCATGATGTGAAGCATGGTGGTGGCAGCATCATAATGTAAAGCATGGTGGTGGCAGCATCATGATGTGAAGCATGGTGGTGGCAGCATCATGATGTGAAGCATGGTGGTGGCAGCATCATGATGTAAAGCATGGTGGTGGCAGCATCATAATGTAAAGCATGGTGGTGGCAGCATCATAATGTAAAGCATGGTGGTGGCAGCATCATGATGTGAAACATGGTGGTGGCAGCATCATGATGTGAAGCATGGTGGTGGCAGCAAAATAATGTAAAGCATGGTGGTGGCAGCATCATGATGTAGAGCATGGTGGTGACAGCATCATGATGTAAAGCATGGTGGTGGCAGTATTATGATGCTAAGCATGGTGGTGGCAGCATCATGATGTAGAGCATGGTGGTGGCAGCATCATGACATGAAGCATGGTGGTGGCAGCATCATGACATGAAGCATGGTGGTGACAGCATCATGATGTAAGCATGGTGGTGGCAGTATTATGATGCTAAGCATGGTGGTGGCAGCATCATGATGTAGAGCATGGTGGTGGCAGCATCATGACATGAAGCATGGTGGTGGCAGCATCATGACATGAAGCATGGTGGTGACAGCATCATGATGTGGAGCATGATGCTGCCACCACCATGCTCTACATCATGATGCTGTCACCACCATGCTTCACGTCATGATGCTGCCACCACCATGCTTCAGGTCATGATGCCGACACCGTCATGCTTCAGGGTGGGGATGATGTGTTTGTGATGATGTGTAGTGCAGTGAAAAGTAGTAAAAGGAGAAAATACAAAGGGTTTCAATATAATCTTTCTCCATTCAGTGTTTTTTACCAGTATGGATGCACTGATGCCTCCTGCAGATTCTCCAGCCACTGTGACGGTCTGGGGATTGCCTCCGAAGGCCTCGATGTTTTCTTGGACCCATCTCAGAGCCGCCAGCTGGTCCAGGAAGCCCCAGTTACCCTGAGCGTGGCTGTCCCCGGTGCTTTGGAAGAGGAAGAGTCAGCACGCTGGTTCAGGTTCACGGAGAATCATTCTGAAGAGCAGAGCGCCTCCTTACCTCAGGAACCCCAGGATGCCGAGGCGGTACTGAATGACGACCATCACCACGTTCTCATAGGCTGCCAACGGAGCGCCGTCGAACTGAGAAGCTGCTCCCATGGCCAGGCCTCCTCCATGGATCCACACCATCACCTGACACACAACACGACAGCCTTTCTTACAGTAAGGTGCATCTATTTGTGGTCATTTTTCATCTCCTTCTGGTCACTTTGTGTGTCTTTGTTGATTCTTTCTGATCATTTTACACTCTCTCTGGCGCCATTTTGGATGTATTTGTGGTCATTTTGTGTCTCTGCTGCATTTTGCACCGTTCTGTGGTTGTTTTGCATCTGTTTGCTACCATTTTGCATCTCGTTGTGTTTGTTTATGTCTCTTTGTGGCCTAATAGTGTCAGTTTGTGGTCATTTTCTGTCCTTTTTTGGTCATTTTGCGTGTCTTTGTTGTAATTTTTGTGTCTCTTTCTGGTCATTTTTTGTCTCTGTTGCGTTTGGTGGTCAATTCTCATCTCCTTGTTGTCACTTTGTATGTCTTTGTGGTCATTTTGTGTCTGTTTGTTGATTCTTTCTGATCATTTTGCATCATTTTGTGCTAATTTTGAACCTATTTGTGGTCATTTTGTGTCTCCTGGCCACGTGGCATCTCTTTGTAGTCATCTTGCATCTCCATTTGGTCATTTTACATCTCTTTGGAGTAATTTTTGTGGTCATTTTGCATGTCTTTGTGGTCATTATGTGTCTTTGAGGTCAGTTTGCATGTCTTTGTGGCCCTTTTTGTGTTTCTTTCTGGTCATTTTATGTCTCTGCTGCATTTTGCATCTCTCTGTGGTCATTCGTGTCTCTTTGTTGATTCTTTCTGATCATTTTGCATCATTTTGTGCTAATTTTGACGCTGTTTGTGATCATTTTGTGTCTCCTGGCCACATTACATCTCTTTGTAGTCATTTTTTGTGTCCTTGTAGTCAAAATGTGGTCATTTTACATGTCTTTGCAGTCACTTTGCATTTCTATTGTGGCCCTTTTTGTGTCTCTTTGTGGTCCTTTTTGTGTCTCTGCTGCATTTTCCACCGTTCTGTGGTTGTTTTGCATCTGTTTGCTACCATTTTGCATCTCATTGTGTTTGTTTATGTCTCTTTGCGGTCTAACAGTGTCAGTTTGTGGTCATTTTGTGTGTCTTTGTGGCCATTTTGTGTCTCTGGGGTCATTATACATGACTTTACAGTCACTTTGCATTTCTATTGTGGCCCTTTTTGTGTCTTTTTCTGGTCATTTTGTGTCTCTGCTGCATTTTGCATCTCTTTGTCGTCATTTTTCATCTCCTTGTTGTCACTTTGTATGTCCTTGTGGTCATTTTGTGTCTCTTTGTGGTCACTGTATGGCTCTTTTTGATAGGTTTGTGTCTTTTTGTGGTAATTTGTGTCTCTCTGTTGTCACTTTTCATCTTTTCGTGGCAATTTTGTGTCTCTTTGTGGTCACTGCATAGCTCTTTATGGTAATGTTGTGTCTCTTTGTGGTCATTTTGTGTCTGTTTGTTGATTCTTTCTGATCCTTTTACATGCCTCTGCAGTGTTTTTTGCATTATTTTGTGCTAATTTTGAATCTATTTGTGGTCATTTTGTGTCTCCTGGTCACATGGCATCTCTTTGTAGTAATTTTGCATCTCCATTTGGTCGTTTTACATCTCTTTAAGTCATTTTGTGTCTTTATGTCTTTGTGGTCATTTTTCACTTCTCTATTGTTATTTTGCATCTCTTTGTGGTCTTTTTGTGCCTTTGGGGCCATTTTACATGTCTTTGCAGCCAGTTCGCATCTCTATTGTGGCCCTGTTTGTGTCTCTTTGTGGTCATTTTGCGTCTCTGCTGCGTTTTGCATCTATTTGTGGTCATTTTTCATCTCCTTGTTTTCAATTTGCATGTCCTTGCGGTAATGTTGTGTCTCTTTGTTGAGTCTTTCTGATCATTTTGCACGCCTCTGCAGTTGTTTTGCATCATTTTGTGCTAATTTTGAATCTCTTTGTGGTCATCTTGCATCTTTTCGTAGTTATTTTGTATCTCCACTGGGCCGTTTTTCTCTTTTAAGTCATTTTGTGTCTCTTTGTTGTTATTTTTGTCTCTCTGCAGTCATTTTGCACGTCTTCGTTGTCACTTTTAGTTCTGTGAGTTTCGCTCACCGGCAGTTTGTCAGTGGTTGTTGCTTCAGCTGGAGTGTACACGTTCAGATACAGACAGTCCTCTGAGAGCTCCGGTGGGGTGAATTCTAGCGACATGGTTATGGAAACATTCACAACTATGTCTGGATCCTGGATGCACCTGAGAGGAACAGGAGGACAGTGAGGGATCTGAAGTCTTGTGGTGGTTTGCTCTGATTAAGGGATGGTTCTGGTCTTACATGGGCGGCTGCTTCGTCCCGTCTCTCTCACCCTCCCAGGGCTCCACATCCTGGGGAGCAGCCAGGCGAAGGGGCCCGACGGGGGGCCGAGCGAAGGGGATCCCCAGGTACTGCTTCACCCTCCTCTCGGTGCCTTTGACGCTCACATACTCTCCTCTGATGCGGCCGTTTTTCAGGGAGACCACAGGGTCGCTGCTCCCTGCTGGAGACACGGAGGTCTGAGTGTTACACAAACACCACAACTGTGTTTTCTGAGGTTACTTTTCCCAGTTCTATCAAGCTTGTCTGCCAGTTGTTTGGTTGTGCAGCGAGTCATATTCCTGAACATGACCGGTCACACATATTCATATGACATCACTGTGAACTCTGGCGCTGCTTTGAATGTATTCACAATGGAATCTGGTCACAAATATACTTAGAACAGGGGTGTCAAACTCCGGTCCTCGAGGGCCACCATCCAGCATGTTTTAGATGTTTCTCTCTTCCAACACACCTGATTCAAATAATCAGGATCGTTATGAGGCTTCTGCAGTGCTTGATGATTAGCGAATCATTTGAATCAGGTGTGGTGGAAGAGGAAAACATCGAAAACATGCAGGATAGTGGCCCTCGAGGACCGGAGTTTGACACCTGTGACTTAGAAGGACAATAAAATAATATTTTTCTGTCTAAATATGGATTTTTTTGTAATATATGTAGATTTTTAAACACCTGCATGACTGACACCACCTACAGGCGGCTTGACAGAAACACTCCCTGTCCTCATGTGGTGTTGGTTAAAAACATTTGACTGGGTTGTTGGTAAATTTATTACCTCCGCCAAAGAGGTTATGTTTTTGCCGGCGTTGGTTTGTTTGTTTCTTTGTTTGTTTGTGTTAAAAATAACTCAAAAAGTAATGGACGGATTTGGATGAAATTTTCAGGAAATGTGTGAAATGAGACAAGTAACAAATGATGACATTTTGGGACTGATCCGGATCACCGTCTGGATCCAGGATTTCTTTAAAAGATTCCTTAACATTGGTAGTGTTAGAAAGCCTTGCAGTGCCGCCTTGTGGTAGGAAAGTGTATTGCACATATATGGTGGGTGTCGGCCGCTCGTGCTCAACCACAGCAGTGCTACGGTGTGAGAGAGATTACCGGACAGTTAACTTCTTTAAGGATACTTTGTCGTTGGGAGATTGTGTTGGGGGTGGACTGAAGCTGCTTGGTGGAGGTCTGAGCTCTCTGAGTGCTTTTGTACTTTCATTTTTATCTACCCAAAGTTTAAACACTGTGCTGTTGGAAAGCCTTTTGAGTTTTTGACACCAGAGTTGGCAGGTCCGCGTACTAGAACCACGGCGTTCTACAGCCTCAGCAACACTCAACAACGCCCAGCGGCACCCGATGGCAGCGTGCAGGACTATTCGAATATCAAAAAAATGGTTATCCGAATACCACCACAACCAACCAATATTGGTATATTGGGGACCAGCCCTAATATTCCATTTGTAAAGCAGGTAAGCTACCATACTGTTGCTTAGCTAACTTAGCCACTCTAGGCAACTTGGAACTACACCGTACTTGGCCTTAAGGTCGGCCTTATTTCATCTTGCTGAAATCTCCTGCTGCTTATTCATTGTCAGAAAGCTGTAAATTGGGACGTCTTGTTTCTTTGTTTGTCTGTGTTCAAAATAACTTGAAAATTCATGGACGAATTTGGATAAAATTTTCAGGAAATGTGTGAAATGGGACAAGGAAGAAATGATGAAATTTTGGGTCTGCTCCCAATCACTGTCTGGATCCAGGATTTATTTTTTAATGTAAGGATACTTTGTCATTGGTAGATTGTGTTGGGGGTGGACTGAAGCAGCTTGGCGGAGGTCTGTGCTCTCTGAGTGCTTTTCTAGTTCTTGTATAAAATCTTTGAGAATGACAGAGCTCATCCATTCCATGTCTGTGGACCTTTTATCCTTGTCACTAAAAAAAACTGAGACTCTGGAAAAATCCTTGCAGAGTGAAGATTTCCAGAACCTCTGTTTGCATTGTAAATATGTGGAGTGACTTTTCGGTTTGTGACGTCAGAGTGTGGGCTGTTATCTCCTTTGTTTACACGAGGAGAGTTTGTGCGATGGCGGACGTGTCCAAACTAGTTAACTGGTGCTAACCTTGTAGAACAGGACGCCAATTAGTGAAACAGAGATCAGTGAATGTGTCCAAGTGATTGTAGTATAAAGACTTCTGTATGTGGAAGGTCCAGTCACTGGTGGATCAGTACTACCAGACAGAACTACACCATGAAGCCAAAGAACACTCCAAGAAACTCTTTGAGAAGGTTATTGCAAAGAATAGGTCCGAGGATGGTACAAGAACATTTCCAAGTTCTTGAATATTCCTTGGAGTCCAGTTAAATCCACCATTGAGACATAGAGGGAATATGGAACATGAGTAAATCTGACTGGAGCAGGACGTCCTCAAAAACCAAGTGACTGAGCAAGAAAGAGACTAGTGAAGGAGGCCACCAAGACCCCTATGACTCCTCTGATGGAGTTACAAGAAGGAGACTAGTGAGGGAGAACATCAAGACCCCTATGACTCCTCTGATGGAGTTACAAGAAGGAGACTAGTGAGGGAGGCCACCAAGACCCCTATGACTCCTCTGAAAGAGTTATAACAAGGAGACTAGAGAGGGAGGCCATCAAGACACCTATGACTCCTCTGAAGGAGATACAAAAAGGAGACTAGTGAGGGAGGCCACCAAGACACCTATGACTCCTCTGAAGGAGATACAAAAAGGAGACTAGTGAGGGAGGCCACCAAGACACCTATGACTCCTCTGAAGAAGTTACAAGAAGGAGACTAGAGAGGGAGGCCACCAAGACACCTATGACTTCCCTGAAGGAGATACAAGAAGGAGACTAGTGAGGGAGGCCATCAAGACACCTATGACTCCTCTGAAGAAGTTACAAGAAGGAGACTAGAGAGGGAGGCCACCAAGACACCTATGACTTCCCTGAAGGAGATACAAGAAGGAGACTAGTGAGGGAGGCCACCAAGACACCTATGACTCCTCTGAAGGAGATACAAAAAGGAGACTAGTGAGGGAGGCCATCAAGACACCTATGACTCCTCTGAAGGAGATACAAAAAGGAGACTAGTGAGGGAGGCCATCAAGACACCTATGACTCCTCTGATGGAGTTACAAGAAGGAGACTAGTGAGGGAGGCCATCAAGACACCTATGACTCCTCTGAAGG
Organism: Dascyllus trimaculatus; assembly: GCA_024666655.1. Lineage (NCBI taxonomy): Eukaryota > Metazoa > Chordata > Actinopteri > Pomacentridae > Dascyllus > Dascyllus trimaculatus. Next base: position 5,579,664 of record CM045448.1, on the reverse strand, counting down.
AGTTACAAGAAGGAGACTATTGAGGGAGGCCATCAAGACCCCTATGACTCCTCTGAAGGAGATACAAGAAGGAGACTATTGAGGGAGGCCATCAAGACACCTATGACTCCTCTGAAGGAGTTACAAGAAGGAGACTAGTGAGGGAGGCCACCAAGACACCTATGACTCCTCTGAAGGAGATACAAGAAGGAGACTAGTGAGGGAGGCCATCAAGACACCTATGACTCCTCTGAAGGAGATACAAGAAGGAGACTATTGAGGGAGGCCATCAAGACCCCTATGACTCCTCTGAAGGAGATACAAGAAGGAGACTATTGAGGGAGGCCATCAAGACACCTATGACTCCTCTGAAGGAGTTACAAGAAGGAGACTAGTGAGGGAGGACACCAAGACACCTATGACTCCTCTGATGGAGTTACAAGAAGGAGACTAGTGAGGGAGGCCATCAAGACACCTATGACTCCTCTGAAGGAGTTACAAGAAGGAGACTAGTGAAGGAGGCCACCAAGACACCTATGACTCCTCTGAAGGAGTTATAACAAGGAGACTAGTGAGGGAGGCCACCAAGACACCTATGACTCCTCTGAAGATGTTGAGATAGGACAGACTGTTCATACAACTGTTGCTTGTTCTTCACCAGCCAAAGCTTCATGGAAGAGTGACAACAAGAAAGACACTGTTGATAAAAGCTTATATTAAATCTGGACTAGAGTTCACCAGAAGATATGTGGGAGACTCTGAAGTCAACCGGAAGAAGGTTCCTTTCTTTCTGTCCATCAGACTAGACGCTATAAGTTTGGCAGACACCAAAACCTGCACATCCTCTAACTCACCATCCCCACCTTGGAGCATGGTGGTGGCAGCATCATGATGTGGTGATGCCCTGGAAGGCATGGTGGTGAATGGTAGTTCGTAACTCCTTCAGAGAAGTCATAGGTGTCTTGGTGGCCTCCTTCACTATTCCCTGTCTTGCTCAAAGACTTTCTTTCCTGTTTACTGTTGGGTTTCCTATTTGTGGTTGTTGCCAGGCATTGACATGGGTTTCATTTGAACACTGGGGGGACTGGCTGTCCTCATAAGTCATTTCCTATATTCTGGTCAATGTTTACTCACCAGTTAGTTCCATTTCTGCATCAGTTTATAGTGGAAATGTCCTTATTTATGTAAAAGAAAACACAAAATTTAGAATATAATAGATTATAATGCAGTAAAGCAGTGGAGCATTATGTAGTTTTTTTCAGATATTTATCAAACTGTCTTATCCCTGCTATGCCAACAAACAAATAAGACTGATTTATAAAATCTATACTGTCAGGGTCTGTCTCAGTAGAATGCACACCTGTCACTTTTGGGAAGCCTGTGGTGAGATTTTCTCAGGGGAAACTTATTGTCGAGACCGCACATGGAACCTGCTGCCTTCAGACGGCTGCAAAGTAAATGCTTTCGGTTTGGAGGAACTAATTCTCCTGAATCCCTTTTTGGCACTAACGCCTTAATCAGAGTAATACTTGATCACATGTCAGCCACAGTGGAAGTGGGAAAAACATGAGTAAGAAGAGTTTAGTGGTTTTAGGAAGGTTTAGGTCCAGTAAAACCTTCAGCAGTTTGGTCCTGGAGCAGAATCCAAACTGTTTCTTGGCACCTGAACTGCAAAACATGGCTGGATTTGAATGTCTGGTTCAGAAGAGTGGATTAACAATCCTTTGTCCAAGGCTAAGTGGAGGGTTGTACAGCTGAACTGGAGGAATCACTGACTGAGGTGTGAAGTAACACATAACTAACTCACAGTCTTCCAGTTCAAACTGTAATTGACGGTTCCGGATGTCACAAATTGGATTGAGGTCTGAGCTCTGACTTGCCACTCCAGAACATTCACCTTGTTGTCTTTAAGTCTATGTAGCTTTGGCCGTTTGCTTCGGCTCATGGTCTTGCCAGAAAACAAACCTGCTCCAGGTCTCAGTTCTCTTTCAGACTGCATCAGGTTGTCCTCCAGGATTCCCCTGTACTGTGGTACATTCATTTTACCCTCTAAGTTTACAAACCTTCAAGTGCCTGCTGCTGAAAAGCATCGCGACATCATGATGCTGCCACCTCCATGCTCTACATCATGATGCTGCCACCTCCGTGCTTCACATCATGATGCTGCCACCTCCATACTTAATATCATGATGCTGCCACCACCATGCTTCACCATTACCATTATGGGAAGCATGGTGGTGGCAGCATCCGTATGTTCAGCATGGTGGTGGCAGCATCATGATGTGAAGCATTAATCACCCTGCTTCATGTCATGACGCTACCAACACCATGCTTCACATCATGATGCTGCCACCACCATGCTTCACGTCATGATCATGCCACCACCATGCTCTACATCATGATGCTGCCACCTCCATGCTTCACATCATGATGCTGCCACCACCATGCTTCATGTCATGATGCGGCCACCACCATGCTCTACATCATGATGCTGCCACCGCCATGCTTCATGTCATGATGCGGCCACCACCATGCTCTACATCATGATGCTGCCACCGCCATGCTTCATGTCATGATGCGGCCACCACCATGCTCTACATCATGATGCTGCCACCGCCATGCTTCATGTCCTGATGCTGCCACCACCATGCTCTACATCATGATGCTGCCACCGCCATGCTCTACATCATGATGCTGCCACCGCCATGCTTCATGTCATGATGCTGCCACCACCATGCTTCATGTCCTGATGCTGCCACCACCATGCTCTACATCATGATGCTGCCACCACCATGCTCTACATCATGATGCTGCCACCACCATGCTTCATGTCATGATGCTGCCACCACCATGCTTCATGTCCTGATGCTGCCACCACCATGCTCTACATCATGATGCTGCCACCACCATGCTCTACATCATGATGCTGCCACCACCATGATTCACATCATGATGCTGCCACCACCATGCTTCACGTCATGATGCTGCCACCACCATGCTCTACATCATGATGCTGCCACCGCCATGCTTCATGTCATGATGCTGCCACCACCGTGATTCACATCATGATGCTGCCACCACCATGCTTCATATCATGATGCTGCCACTACCATGCTTCACGTCATGATGCTGCCACCACCATGCTTCACATCATGATGCTGCCACCACCATGCTTCATATCATGATGCTGCCACTACCATGCTTCACGTCATGATGCTGCCACCACCATACTCTACATCATGATGCTGCCACTACCATGCTTCACATCATGATGCTGCCACCACCATACTCTACATCATGATGCTGCCACCGCCATGCTTCATGTCATGATGCGGCCACCTCCATGCTTCACATCATGATGCTGCCACCACCATGCTTCACAGTGTAGATGGTGTGTTTGTGATCATGTGTAGTTTGTGGTCGGCCCAACTTAGCGTCTAGTTTGATGGCCAGAAAGCTTGATTTTGTTCTCGATGAACCTTCTTCCAGTTGACTTCAGAGTCTTCCACATGCCTTCTGGTGAACTTTAGTCCAGATTTAATATGAAGTTTGTTTCTGTTTGCCACTCTCCTACAAAGCATAAAGTAATTCATGGAGCCTAGTCCCACGACTTAATTAAATGCATGTTTGCCCAGTAATCCAATGGACTGATTAAGATAAGCTATTTAAGTTGCAAACATTAGTTTATTGAGCTGTGTTGACTTAATAATGAGGGTAACTGCACTAATTTATTATTGTGTGCATTTTAAACCCACATTTATTGTACGTTATCATTGTTTTCAGATATTAAATATCACTTGTTCACATACGCATCTGCAGCTTAAAGTAAACACTTCATCAGACAAAGAAAGAAAAAATGAAGAAACATGAGTTGGAACAATTTTTTTTTGAGTAATTCATGTCTAAACTTTTGTTTATGCTACCAAACAATAAATAAATTATCATTAAAATACCTTTCTGTGTAGTGGAAAACCTAATTTCATTAACTCAGTGTACTTTGTTGGTTGAACATAATTTCATTATAAAGCTAATGGACTTAAAGTAAATTAAAGTTGAGATAACCTCATTTAATTTTTAACTAAATTTTCAGTTCAGGTTTAATCTCCTACCTTAACAGGCCAAGACAGACTCAGACAATTTAAACTGCTAACTAGAAAAGCCCTCAGAGAGCTCAGACCTCCACCAAGCAGCTCATTTCACCACATGTTGGGATTTACACCAAGAAATAATCATCCCAGGATTGTTTTATCTACATTATCAGACTCCTTGACCCAGAAAACAAACCCTTAGCATCTGGATTCACATTGATCTCATCATTAGTTCAATAGTTATTCGCCAGAATCTCTTTCTGGGTCATGGTGGTTTCTTCTGGATCCAGCTCCATAGCTGTTGATTCTACAACAGATCTGTTGGATCCTCCTGATTCAGCAGAGTCTCAGCTACATGTTGGTGTTGGCTGCATGTCTGGATCTTCATCTGTTACCTTACAGTGATGACCATTCCACAGGCCCTCTAGTTTGTCCTGATCTGGATCCTAGTATCTGGAATTTAGCCTGGATCCGGATCAAATGTTAAGATGTTGTAGAAATTAGCAGGAACTTATCCTGTGTTTTTCACCAAGCAGCCTGGACATTTATTGTAGAGTTACATGCACATATCCGTGCACGTTGCCCTATCTCCCAATGCTAAAGCATCCTGCAGAATCCAGACGGTGATCCGGATCAGCACCAAGATCTAATCATCTGCTCCTCGTCCCATCATCCACCTTTCCTGAACGTTTCATCAAAGTCAGTTCAGAACTTTTAGCGTAAAGTTGCTAACAGACAGACAAACAAACAGATAAACGCCGGTAAAAACATGACCTCATGGCTTCATGATGTAATTAAAATGTTTAATTGCTCAGGAAAAGCTAATTCTCTGAGCTCAGTGTCGTCGGTTGGTTGAATGAAATTTCTATCAAAGTTGCCGTAACTCAAAAACCTCAAGGCAAACTGTTGTATGACACTCAGAGGGGAGGATCGTTGGATCAGCTTAAACAAATTGCTTCGACTGGTAACACATGATCGGATGTAGTTGATCCAAATTAAATCCACCAGTCATGTCAGTGCTGCTGTTCTAAGTTTGATGTACTTAAATCATTTGAATCCTCTTCAGTCAACTTGAAGTTTCCAGTTTTTCCCCAACTTAATTTTTTGTCTTTACCCAAACTAAACTAACATAAACATCCACGATTCTTTCTTTTTCTATACTCTGGCTTCCTATCTGATTGAGTTGCAGCAGAAAATATTTAACTTCAAATGCACAGAGCTGAAGGAGGGAACCTAAATTTCGCACTTTCACTAAAATTAGAATTTAAAGGAGCAAATTTCAGGTTGGTAGAATCCAGAAAAGGAGACTCCCACCACCAAACCAGACAGCTAGAAGCAGTACTTTACCTCAACGAAACACTTTTTACAGTGCAGTTTTCTTATATATTTCTTCTATATGTTACATTTCAGAGTGTATCTTCTCGTAACCCGGTGGGTAACCTTCTTAACGAGGCTGCTAAGATATTAGAAAATCCAACAATAAACCCTTTAGATGGGTTTGATTCCTCTGTAGGTTCTAATAAGAGTTAAATAATTTGCTTATTTAAGTTGCAAACATTAATTCGAGGGGTTGGGATGATGTCATAACGAAGGTAATTGCATCAGCTTAACATTGTGAGTACTTTAAACTTACATTTCTGAGTTAGCTGACTTGAAGTTAACAACTTAACCTGATTAAACTGACTTTATAAGTGTCCTTTTTGATGTTGACATGCCTGGACAATGTGAAAATATGCCTCATCCTTTAAAGCCAGTACACATGCAAACGTTGGATTCCTCTGCAGGCCCTGATCACAGTTATAAACAAAGGGTTTCTTACCTGGTGAGGCCCGAGCGACGGCCGTCAGCACAGCGAGCAGGTAAACGCCGAGCAGCACTGTTCTCATCCTGCCGGGGCTCAAAGAAAAGACAAAGACGTACAGTGCAGCTCCGGAGAAATATCCCCCCGATCCTCCTCCCACATCCTACTGTACCTCCCCTGCACACAAACACTGACACAGTAACAGCGCATGCACTTTCACCCTCGGCCCGCTCCGTGTGACGGCCACAGCTCAGCAGAAACAAAGTCACCTGCATTGATTTAACCTCCGGGCAGGACTCTGACCGCTGAGTCAAGAAACCGCTAAATCCTGCTCTTTGATCGGCTGCAAACCGTCGGCGTTTCACTCGACGGAACACAAGATGTTCCCCCCTGCTTCTTGGAAAAAATGGGGGACGCCGTCAGGCTGAGAGGGGGCGCATGAGATCTGATTTAAGATAATAAACAAACAAATGAATCTGACTGACTGGGAAATGTTCCTGTAAGTTGTGTGCACGGATCTGTAGCTGCAGAGGTTCTGTTGGTTGCTGGTGCAGATTTGTGCGTCTTGCTGTTTTAGGCGTCACTGCTAGGCGGTCCGGAGTATTTTGACAGCTGCAGAACGTTCTTGTTTGTCCTTCATTCACAAAAGTGTCAGAGCCGGTATGTGGTATGTGGATGCTGCGTCTCTTTGTCTACAGAGGAGCTTCAAATGATCCACACCAATGTCAAATTCTGATTTATACTGAATTATTTATTTGACTGATTTGTTTCTTCTGGCTGGAAACGACACAAACAAGAGACAATAGAGGTTAAGATGCTGTTTTAAAGAGGTTAGTGGTGAATTTGAACTATTGCTGCATTTTTGATGATGCTGCCACCTCCATGCTGGTGTTGTTGGGGTTGAAGGCCTCACCTTTTCTCAGTCTTTGTTCCATCTGACCACAGAACTTTCCTCCAGAAGGCCTTTTCTTTGTCCATGTGATCAGTGGAGCTTTAAGGTTAAGAACTTCCTTCTCCATGGAGCCTCTCAGCTCATGTTGATGTCCAACCATGTGGACACTGACAGCTGTGTTCCAGCAGCTTCTGGTTCATCCAGACCTGCTTTCTGCTGGTTCCTGGTTGACTCTTGACCATCCTGACCAGGTGTCTCTCAGCAGCAGGTGGTAGTTGGTGGTGGATGGTGGCAGCAACACAACTGGACCATGAACTTTATACTACAAACAGATGATTCTAGGATCTATAGCTGCTTTGAAATGACTCCAACTGACTTTCTGACTTGTTCCGGTCGATGATTTGCTTTTCCAAATCTTTCCCACTGTAGTGTTTGAGTCTAATGAGTGGATCAATGGTTCCTATTGGAGGAGTCAGCAGCTGTAGTCAACTGTAATCACTCATGAGAAGTTAAGAGGTCATCAAACTATGAAAATTTGACAAACACAACTTCCTACATCACCAAAACTGATCATTCAAGTTTCTGTGTGTTTATTTTTGACCCAGCAGATTTGGACGTATTTCCAGAAGCCCTTTAATAAATCTATGAAAGACCCAAAATGCACGATTGTTTTTTGCGATAAAAATACAGTTATAGAAGTCATTTGAAACGTAAGACTGTCATGACACACATGGTCTTTACCAGTGTGTGTAAAACTTTTGTTTATGACTGTCTGTCCATACTATGAGACAGATTGAGGTTACAACTACCCACTGATCTTTACATAAGTCTGCTGTGATGAAACAGTGAACAGATCCCAGCCTGTCGATCCTCCCACAGGTCAGGTTTGGCAACGCTGTCTGTTTACTTTTCTAGTATCAGCAGAAAACATCAGGTTGAACAAACAGATCTGTGAACTTGTAGTACGAGCATCAAGGTCTTGTTGTTGTAAATATTCAACCTCAGCCGCCTATATGTTGGGTTCAGGAAGCTTATCTGCAGAGGGCTGCATGTAGGAGTGTTTTAACAGTAGCTTCGCATTGTGACCTGTCACAGCAGGTAAATTACAAGTCTGGGTGAGCAGGCATATATAACAACCAAGCCTATACCATCCTTCATTTATGCTACTGATTACAAGCGAGAGTTTACATCAAACCTGCAGCACTGAAACCAAACGAACACTCTGAACACACATGTTAGCAGCTGTGTACAAACTATGGACAAACATAAAGCCTGTCCTCTGGTAGGTTTATGGCTCTGTCATTTAAATTTGTTTGTTAAGATTCTTTACTGTTATCGTACAGACTTCCCCAGTTTTGTGAAATTACAAATATTTACCAGTGAAATCACAGAAAACGTCATTTAAAAACAGGCCCAAACTCTAAAGCAGGGGTGTCAAACTCCGGTCCTCGAGTGCATGTCTTAGATGTTTCCCTCTTCGGACACACCTGATTAAACAATCAGGATCGTTATCAGTCTTCTGCAGAGCTTCATGATGAGCTGATCATTTAAATCAGGTGTGTTGAAAGAGGGAAACATCTAAAACATGCAGGATAGTGGCCCTCAAGGACCGGACTTTGACACCTGTGCTCCAAAGCCTTATTTACAGGGTACTTCCTCTTAACACTTTTGCAGGTCAACCGCAAAATAAAATTTAAGACCTGATAAAGAAATCAAGTAAATTTATGCTGTGGGTGGCTGAAAATGATGTAAAACCACAGGTTGCACCAGTTGCACACCTGGTAGAGCGTGCAAACATAATTAAATTGCACAGCGTGTATGTACATGCATGTGGATCCCTCCCATTGAAACTGTTGGCCCTCCCTGTGCTTACAAACAGACCGACACTAACTTCCCATAACAAATCGTAAAAGCAAAAGTGTATTCCAGTGATAAGTTGGTGACCTAAAATCCCAAAACATTCAAAACAAAGCATTTTATTTATGTTATTCAGCTGATTTACACCGATCAGCCCCAACATCCTGACCACTGACAGGTGAAGAGAATAACATTGATCATGTTGGTACTATGTGCTGTTCTGCATCCGTGTTGATCAGACTTACACACCCAAATAAACATTGTCCCACAACAAACACACTCCCTCATGCTGATGGAAATCCCAAATGTCACTGGATGAAAATGCACCCCACCACATGGAAACAACATCAACCAATCAGGAACATGTTGAGGAACATGACAATGGTCCAACATGTTGGTTTGACCTCCAGACTTCCTACAGCCCATTGTGATCAAGCATCAACAGGATGCAGTGGAACAAGTTGGATTGACAGAAGCCCCACTGGACAAGCCAGAGCACCCAAAGGATCCAGTGCCCTGGTCCTGGTTCCAGACCCCATAGGACACCCTGAGAGGTCCTCTGGTCCATGCCCAATGGTTCAGATAATTTTGGACCACATAAGGGGGACCAACACGGTATGAGGCAGGTGGTCGTAATGCTATGTCTGATCAGTGTATGTTCACAGCTCAGTAAGAGAGTCTCTACTAGTGTTTTGGTGTCCATCCATGATCCGTCTGATGGAACGTGGAAACAGACACACATGGAGTGGAGCTTCATGAAGAACATTTAAAAACAACTGGAGTTAAACCAAAGCACTCTGCAGTTAAAATATCAGGCGATAAAACGCAGTGAGGAAGAAATCTGAATAAAAGTTAACCTAATAATCAGAATAAAAGCTCCAACACAGCATAAAAAGAAGTCAAGCTCTACTTAAATCCACTAAAAACATGACATCACAGCCATTTGACGTATTCTACAAAGCTAGCTTGTGCTAATGTCTGGGTTAGTTTCTGTTGTCTTGTGTACAGAGAGCCTTTAAAATGAGCCAAAGCCAACCTGGAACATCTCATGACAGCTGAAAAGCAGCAACTGGTGGAAATATCTGAACGTCTTCAACAGGAATGAGTCTTTTTTGAAGGCTCTCTAAATCCTTAAAATGATCCCCTTAGATGCTCTGACTCGTTGACAGTCCTGTCCGCTAAATTGAAGGCTTGCTTTCAGGTTTAATTCCACTTTTTAATTGAGATAGTAGCAAAATAGACCATCGCCTTTAGAACTAGAGCCATGACAAAAGAGAGTTTGTCCAACCCCGGTGTGACATAAACATCCAGCATGACTGATTTTTAAAGACAACCTCCAGCTTTAGTTCGTTAATTCGTCCACCGCCTCTTTAACCATGACATCATTTACTAAACTTCGTTGCTGTGGTACTCTTGAACGGAAAGGAAATCCAACAAGCGCAGTTTGTTTCCCACATCTGTTGTTTCTGGCAGGTGGCTGCTCCAGGAAATATGTTTTATTTCGTTCTCGCCATCAGCAGAAGATAAAACACGCATGACGAGCTGATAGCCCCGGATGACGTCACGGTCCAAATGAACACCCTGGAGCTTGGATCAGTGACAGAAGACCTCCAGAGGACCAAACTAAACTCCACAGTGTGACCATTCAGGGTGGACGCTGTGTGGAAACCAGCAACTTCCAGGCTGCAGCTGGAGAATAGAGAAGCAGAAAAGATGGAGGGAACCCGAATAAACTGGTGCAGAAACACGATGAATGCAGATGTTCAGCCTCCACATACATGTCTGCTCAGGATCCAGGCAGATACAAGGCTTCTCCAGACAAATCTCTGAAATCTCTGAACAATATCTCAAAAGCTATTAAAGATAAAGGCCCTGAATTTCGGCTCGGTGGTTAGCAGCGTCGCCTCACAGCTAGAAGATCCCCGGTTCGCGTCCCGGTTAGGACGCCTGGGATCTTTCTGTGTGGAGTTTGCATGTTCTCCCTGTGCAGTGTGGGTTCTCACCGGGTTCTCCAGCTTCCTCCCACAGTCCAAAAACATGCTGAGGTTAACTGATGATTCTAAATTGTCTGTAGGTGTGAATGAGAGTGTGCTTGGTTGTCTGTCTCTATGTGTAGCCCTGTGATAGACTGGTGACCTGTCCAGGGTGTCGGCTGGGATAGACTCCAGTCCCCTGCGACCCTACAGAGGATTAAGTGGTGTATTAATGGATGGATGGATGGATGGATTTCTCATCAAGTCGTTGATTTAGAATCTGTAATCTTGGACAAGCAGGTTAAACAGTGGGTGAGTTGAAATATGCAAAAAAAAATGTAAACAGTAATGAAAAGTTCCATCTTTGAGCACATATGAGCAACAAAATGTATATTTTATAATATATATTTGATATTTTTCATATTTTATGAGCCGCCTGTAGCTGCATGTCACAATAATACAAAACTAAACTTGAAGACTAATATTAATATGAAATATTTGGGCACAAAAATGAAAAAAAAAGTTATTTTTGCCGATTTTTTCATACCAAATTGAGCAGGTTTGACAAGTTGTACCACAAAAACACAAATATTGGTAGAACACAGATCTGGAGTTTGTAAGTAGTTTTGCTAATATAACTTTATATTATTTATAGATGTATACCCTTCAAACACTGGCTCCTAAGGGATTAGATGATGAACTGATATAGAATTGCTTCCTGTGATGTGTTTTTCCCCTGGGGAGTTTAGTTTGGTCCAGAGGTTTTCTTAGTGCAAATAATGTGCAAGAACAGAAGAAAACTTACCTGCAAATCACTTTAAATGGCCTCATACTTGTACAAGAGCTGCTTCATAGACAGAATTCGACTGATTAACTGATTGATTGACTGATTGTTCAGCTCTGTGGACCACAAATGACTGTATGTGGTGTGATTTTGATCCCTCTCTGGTGATTTTAAAGCTGCCCACTAGGTGGCGCCAGTGAATTTAGCTGGTAGGAAGCCAGCAGTGGTTGACCTCCATGATCCAACTGAAGAAATGTGAATAATGAAGGTTGCTGGTTCAAATCCCTAAATATAGTGAAGCTTTATAGCAAAGACTGGAGGTTAGTATGACTGTTAGATGTGTTGTTTAATTATTATGATAATTAAAGTTTAACACGCCTGAAATAATCTTAAGTGTTTGTTATGGTGTGAAAAATTCCTACTTTTCACTAATAAATAGACGTTAAACATGTCTGTCAAGCTGAAAACATCATGTTCAGGTTGTTCAAAGCTACAGAATTTATCTCCGCCTCCTCTACTGACCTTCAACAACTTCAATACATGTTTTCTATACATCAAATCCACTCACATGTGTGTTCTTAGATCTGGTTTCACATTGCACATGACAGTCTGACACTCGTGCTGCTTTTGTAACGCACTGACTTCAACCTGAGTCATCCCTGCAGGAAACCGAAGCAGGCGGCCGTCAGCCCAGGAGGAAATCCTGGCTGATCCCATGTCTGTATCATATTCAGACCAGAATCAAAGTGCAGTGAATGTCGCTGCACACAGTCGCTGCTAGCTTGGATCACAACAATAAACATGAACAGTATGTGACATCAACTTAATGACACATTCCACGCATAGAAACCCATGTTTTGATGAAATTCACAACCTCCGAGAATGACAATGACGTGTGAAAAAATATATATAATTATTGTTTTAAAACATTTAATTCTTTTTTTTTTTTTTACCAGACAAGACATCCAAGACAAATTTTTAAAAAAAAACTACAAAGGTCTACAAATGCACATAAACAGAAAAATTCACTAAACAACAATATTATGCTTTTAAAAAAGGCAGCAAATATTTAATAAAAGATGTCTATTTTTCTTTATATTGGTATTTTTAAAATATAATTTTACACCCATACAAATTTAAATATATCACCTATATTATTGTAAACAGTAACAATGGAAAATAACAAAAATTTGAAATAACTAATTAAGTAAATTAAATTTTAAAAAATGCCAAAAAGGAAATAAGTGATTATAATTAGTGATAATAAAATTAATAAACAAAATACAAGGAAAAAATAAAAAAATAAGAAAAAAAACCCAACTAAAATAATCGTTTACTGCCTATTTTAAATGTATATTTTCATTGTTTTGTGGAAAAGCTTTTAACTTTTTAAGGGTAAGACTGAGCATTATCATTTTATCTTTATTAAAATCATTACATATTACTTATTGTTGTTGAGGGGAATGAAAAGAAAAACAAAAGAGTTGAGACAGCATCATCTTGTCTGTAATAATAACAATAATAATAATAATAAATTATTATTATAGAATGTTAGGATTAGTGCATTATTTTCATTTTCTAACATGATAAAATGCTGATGTGTAGTTTAGATATTAAAAGTCATTTTCAGCTATAAAGTGACAAACAACAAAAAAATATTATTTAAATATTTTTTAATCATAAAGAGTATGTTTTGCTGATTCATCTCTCCAGTCAACATGTACTACTGATTTGTTTCTATTTTCTGCATTATGTATTTTTTTAATAGTACAGATTAATTATATGTAATTTATTTTATTTAAAAATAATAAAATTAAATAGTGGTTTACACGGGATAAAAATCGACCAATAGGAGGAGAGTGCGGCGCCTTACGTCAGACGTAAGGGGCGTGCCCGCGGCGCGTCCCCTCCTCAGTAGTAGCGGAGTTGACTGTAGCGGCGGAGCTCCGTGGAAGTGTCTCCCCGGTTCACAGACGGTGCAGGCGGACGAGGGGGCGGACCGACCGAACGACCGACCGACAGAGCGAGCGGCGAGGGGAAACTTGACAGAAAACAACGGCAGACTCTCCCGCTGACCTCCGCGGCACCGAGAGGTTCACCGAAAACACCAAACTAACTGACAAGCTAGCAGCTCCGGCGGCGGAGGCGCGCCCGGACTAACGTTCGCAGGAGAAAGGTGAGCAGGAGGCGCGCTCCGGCCAACGGGAGCGAGAGGACGCGAGTGGACCGGCCACAGGTAGGACGGAGCCGCCACAGGTAGCCGAGCAGCGGCACAAGGGAGCCGGCAGGCGGGTCATGCGGATTTCTCCGGTGGCTGATCGGAGCGCCGCGTCGCAGCAGTAAACGGCGAAGAAGAAGAAAGAAGCAGAAAGAAGCCGAAAGCAGAAGAAGAACCAGCCCGAGTCGGTGCCGCTTCGTCCCGCAGGAGAGCAGCATGTCCCGGAGGAAGCAGAGCAAACCCCGGCAGATCAAACGTGAGTTCACCACTTCACGGTTCTCTGTTGAATGTACGAAACACGCTGCTGTGTGCCGCGTCTGTTCGCTTCAGTAGGAACCGGCAGGCTGTAGAACCACCTGGACCCACGATAGTCTGATTTTATCCTGAAGACGAGTCCAACTCCACCTAGAACCAACCTTAGTGCTGCGTCTCTGTTGTGTTGGTGTGAATGTGCCAAACGCGCACGGCATGGTGTGCGCGCCGCCTCTGTTCGCTTTAATAAGTAGCCAGAAACCCACTAAAACTCTCAGATCGTCTGATTCTATGGTGAATATTTGTCAAACTCAACGTGAAGTGAAGATTTTGGTTGTGTGGGTGTGAATGTGCCAAACGCGCAACGCCTGATCCTCACGCCGCGTCAGTTCGCTTTGACAGTTAGCAGCCAGAAACCCACTTGGACCTACTTATATTCAGATTTTATGTTGGATATGTGTGAAAAACAACGCAAATTGAGCATTAGTGGTGTTTTATTCGTGTTTTGGCGTGACTGTGCCAAACGCGCAACGCCTGATCCTCATGCCGCGTCTGTTCGCTTTACTACTAAGCAGCTAGAAACCCACCTGGACCACCTGATAGGTGTATTTTATGTTGGAAATGTGTCAAAATTAGTCAAAAACAACGCAAATTGAGCATTAGTGGGGTTTTATTCGTGTGTTGGTGTGACTGTGCCAAACGCGCAACGCCTGATCCTCATGCCGCGTCTGTTCGCTTTACTCGTAAGCAGCTAGAAACCCACCTGACCCTACTGATATTCAGATTTTGTCTTAAATATAGGTGGAATACACTCCAAATCGAGCATTTATAGTGTTGTACTAGTGTGTTGGAGTGACTGTGCCAAACGCGCAACGCCTGATCCTCTTGCCGCGTCTGTTCGCTTTACTAGTAAGCAGCCAGAAACCCACCTGAACCTACTGTTAGTCAGATTTTATCTTAAATATATGTGGAATACACTCCAAATCGAACATCAGTAGTGTTTTATCAGTGTGTTGGCGTGGTTGTGCCAAACGCGCACCGCCTGCTTTGCGCGCCGCCTCTGTTCGCTCCAGCGCGTCGCCTCAAACCCACCTGGATCCGCCGAGTTTCCAGGTAAACCTAAAACCACAACACACCTGAAACCCCCTGCAAACTGTGGCTGTAATTGAGAGCAGGTGCGCGTTTGTTCTTCACTGTTTTCTCCCACGCTTTTTAAATTATTATCGAGCCACTAAAGGCGCCACTTTGGCCGCAGCTTATTAGAATAAACCCCTAAAAGTTCATTCCTCCTGAGCGCAGCGTTCCCGTCCATCGGCAGCTCGACGCGTCGCCGCCGCCGCTTCCTGTTTAATTCTGTTGTGGAAACGTCAGTGTTCTCTGAAAAAGCCGATGTGAGCAGAGATAAGGCAGCGATCCGATGTGAGCGCAGATAAAGATTAAAATTGGATCTTTTTTTATTTGTTTTCTGTCTGAGGCAGCAGAGCCGAGCCAGGCCCGCCGCCGCCGCCGCCGCCGCATTTCCCCCCCTGGCTTTTCACTTCTCTTTCCCAGAGATGGGGCGTCAGATAGGCCGCATGGCTGATCTCTGCTGCCGATAGCTGCTTACAATTGGATCTTTTTTCATCTATCCTTTTAACTCAATAATGCATCTCGGGGCCGCGCTTGAAAGGCCTTTTCTTCTTGGTCTGGCGCTCGGCTGGCCTCCGTGCTTGACGAGCTCTTCCTGTTTATAAAACGTGTGAGGGTTTATCGGCGGTGACTGATGCTCGGAGTTGATACAGGAGCTTGTTATTAATGATGCCGTGATTAACCTCCGCCGCCTGTTGCAGGAGGGGGGACGGTTGGCGGTTTTGGAGGCATGACATCAGGGTGTTTGGCTGTTTCCTGGTGGCTGTGTCAGCGTGTCCTCAGAGAGCCGTGGAAGTTTAGACGAACCACCAAGGACATAAACCACCCTGATGGCTGCTTCTGGAGGCAGCAGGTGGATTTTCAGGGAGGTGAAGCCCCCAGAGGAACTTTTAACAACAGTCCTGCAACCTTAATGCTCTTATTATGAAAGCCCAGAACCCACCAGAGCTGCACCTGTTAATCAATTACCTAAATATCGAACTGATCGCCCACTATCCAGACAACATCCTCCCTCATTCCTCCTCCACACCAGTAAACTGAATATCTTTGGGTTGCAGAGGAAACCCTTGTTATTTTGCACATTTTTACAGACCGAACAGCTGATCGATGCCGGAGCTGCAGTGGCTAATTGAGCTTTGACAGTAAAAATAATCAGTTTGAGTGATTTTTTTTAAAGGAAAAAATTCTCTTATTGCAGCTTCATGTGTTCTGTAAAGTCTGTAAAGTGTATTCTAAGTATCATAGGCATTGATAATTGATAATTGATTGTTCTTTGCTTGTCCAAAACCCAAAGAAATTCACTTTACTGTCACATGCGACACGGAAAAGATGGAAATCCTCGTCGGAAACCGCAAATAATTCGACATTTGTGCCACAGAAATAAGGAAATGAACGGCAAATCGTAGATACGGGAGCTGATCGGCAGAAAAATAATCAATTAATCGACAAACTGTGGTGCGCGGAGGCTTTGTTAGCCTCTCGTAGCTTGTTCTGGAAGCTGTTGAGTTGGAATTAGCAGCTGATCGATTAAATAATTGATACCCTCGCAGCTGTTTCGATTATCGGCTTTTCAAGCAGGTGCGGTGAAAAATGCTTCCGGGTCTCAGTTCCTCGGCGGATGTCGGCGCGAACCGGACGAGTCTGAAACAAAACTCCTGAGACGCTAGTTAGCCGTTAGCTGTTAGCTTGTTAGCTTGTTAGCTTGCTGAGTGCAGGTGACAGTTTTCAGCATTCAGAGCTGCGATGCTAACGTTAGCATCAGCAGCTAAAGTGTCAGAACAGACGTTTATATACTTTTATTCTCACCGTGACTTTGAGCATTATTTTATTACCATCTATCAGGCCGATTAATCGAAACCAGATAATCGAGACTAGAGATCGACTGATTATTCAAGGAGAGCGATAACTGATGCGGTAAAAATGAAAATCTTGGGGTCAGAATTTGGAAAAACGGAAACATCAAGACAAACTTTATTGAAATACGTTTGTTTATTTTATCTTTACTTATGTTTAATTAAAAAAAGAGCTCGTTTGGTTGTTACTTGTGATGGGGAACCAAAGTAACAGAAGGAACACGATGCAGATGCTGAGATAAAACGAACCTTGTGTCGACCCGCTATCAGGGCGCACGAGCTGGTGTTGGACAGGTTAGCTTTACCTGACTGATGAGGTGTCGTTCCCATAATAATCCTAGATATTTGTGGCTGTGTGAGAGGCCAGTGACGTGATGATACGTAGCGCAGGGCAGCCGTGGTTAACTTCAGGCAGGGATGTGCAAATGTAAGCAAAAACGTAAAGTCGTAAAACATCTAGAGCATGAGGACGAATGGGGAAATGACACCTGGCTTGGAAGATACATGCAGCACGGTGAAGCATCTGTTCACAGCTGATGTGTGTTTGTAGAGGCTGGAAAATGTGAATGATTAAATATCTTATAGTATTTTCAACACCTGTGGAAAAGCGTTGCGCGGTCCAGACCCTGCCTGTGGTTCAGAGGGTTAGCTAAAAGCGTAGTCAAAGCCCCCGGCAGCTCTGAACTCCCTGATTCCATCCACCACGATCAGGCCCCTCCGCCGGCTCTCCGTCGAGGATCTCTCTCGGTGACGCTTCCTGGTGCGAGTCGCCTGTGCAGTTTGTCACTTCCTGTTTTCTCCTATCTGTTTCCATGGAGAGGCTGTGAACTCCCGGCGGTGCAGCCGGCAGCGAGGCCTGGAGATGTATTCCAGACCCCGAGGCTGATAAAGCGGAGCCGGACCCGCTGCATGAGGGGAGCCTGTACATGCGAGGGTCTCTGAGGGCCGGCGTTATCAGCCTCCCGGTCCGCCGTGCTTCCCCGTGCACCGGGCCCCGGCCGCGGTCGAGGCCGGCCGGGCTCTCAGCCCCGTGACTCTCCTGTGATTTGGCAGACATTTTGATAGGAAAGAGTGAGCAGTGATAAGGACTTTGTTGAGCAGATGTGGGGGCTGCTGGAGCTACCATCACTACAGCTAACACCACTGCTGCTGCTGCCCGGCTCCGTCCACCGTGTTACTGTGAGCTCACTGGTACTGATAGAGCAAATTCCAGCCAGGTCACTGTGGTTCTCTGGCTCAGTAACTCACTTCTACACTGTAAAAAAATATTCTGCAAAAAAAAAAAAACAGTGAAGATCTGCCAGTGAGGGTCAAAAATAAATAAAAAAAACTCCGAAAAATGTTGTAAAGTATAAAAACTGTAAAAGTTGTGAAAAATAATTCTATTTTTGCTGATTCAAATATAGTAAAACAGTGTCATTTTACAGTTAAAACATTTGTAAACATACATTTTTTTTGCATCAACATGTAAATAAACTAGATCGTAAATGTTGTCTGTAAAACAGGAGAAATCTTTAAAATACAAGTATTTTTTATTTTATTTATTTTACCCTTTCTGATCCTTAACATGTTTAATTCTTCCAAATTATGACAAATATTTGAAAAATAATTATATATGTTTTGCAGATTTAAATTCAGTGAAATGGTGTAATGTTATGGTCAAATGTTATAAAGGAACAATATACTTTTACTATTACTATGCATCAAAATCCAGATTTTTGATGTTTTGATGATTAGTTTTGGGTTTTTATTTTTATTTTTTCTATAATCAATATGTAATTTTTTCCTGTGATTTTTACTTGATATTATTTGGAATTTAACATAATGGGGAAAACCTGTAGAATCAATTAGAAAATTATTTACAATTTGTTCCAAATCCTTAACATACATGTATTTTTTTTTTTAAATGGCATATACCTGTAATGTATTTTTGCTCTTATGAATCCAGTAAAAATAATGTAATTTTACAGTCAAACATAGTAAAATAAATGAATTAATATTTGTAAAAATGCAGATTTTTTTAAGCCAACATGTAAATAAACTCAATTGTAGGTATTGTCTGTAAAATATCAGTATTTTTGAATTTATTTTTTACTCTTTTTGATCCTTAATATACTTAATTCTTCCTCCAAATAATTAAAAATATTTGGAAATTAATTATATATTTTTCACAGATTTAAATACAGTAAAATAATGTAATTTTGTGGTCAAATGCTGTAAAGGAACAAATTAATATTCCTGTCACTATTAATCAGATGTGGACATTATTTTCAGTGTTTTTTTAAATTTTTAATTTTTTTATAGTCAACATGTAAATATTTTTTCTGTTATTTTTGCTTGATATTATTTGTAATTTAACAAAACAGGGAAAACCTGTAGAATACAAATATTTTTCTTTTAGCCTTTTTGATCCCTAATAATCATAATTCTTCTTCCACATAATGACAAATATTAGGAAAATAATTCTACATTTTTTGCAGATTTAAATACAATAAAATAGTGTAAGTTAAAAGGTCAAATGTTACAAGGGAATAAATTAATATTCCTGTCACTATTCACCATATATGGACATTATTTTTAATTCTGGCATTTATTTTATTTATTTATTTTTTTTTTATTGTCAACATGTGAATAGTTTTCTGTGATTTTTACTAGATATTATTTGTAATTTAACAAAACAGGGAAAACCTGTCGAATCAATTAGAAATATCCTTAATACAATTAAGAAAAATAGCTGTAATGTATTTTTTGCTAAAATAAAGCCAGTAAAAATAATGTAATTTTACAGTCAAGCTTGGAAAATAAATGAATTAATATTTGTAAAAAAACAGATCTTTAGTTTTGGCCTGTTTTTATTCAGCTAACGTGAATTAATACTGTTTTTCCCTCCTTTCATGTTACTTGGTATTATCTGTAACTGAACAAAACAGGGACAGTCTGGGAAGATAACAGTTTGGACATTTTTTACGACTTAATATACGTATTTCTTTCTACATAAACTGACTTCCTCGGTGTTAAATTCCTCACTTCGATGAGTTTTGATCGTGTGTAATTATAATTATGAAGCTGAAGCCAGTCTTTGCATGCAGAGCTGAGAATCAACAAACTGTGTGACTTTGTGTTGATCTACTGTTGAACTCGTCGTGCATTAAAAGGAATTCCCCTTCATTTATTTGATTTGACATGTTGCGTTTGATCTCGCGCCTCCTAAAACGGCTCCAAACGTCAGCCGGGTTTGATTTGCTCGCTTGACTTTCTGTGCTCAGACCTGGTTTTTCCTCAACCCTCCGGCCTCCTGTCACATTCTGTACAATGTGAAGTCCTGCAGAACAACCTCGGAGAAAACTCTGAAATGTCTCCTGTGGTTCAAAAACAATGGATTAATCCTAGAAAGCTTCTGATGTTGCACTTTCCTCTTTACAAAAGCAAAATCGGAGATACTTTGACCAGTGAGAGTTTGATTGAACGAGAGCGTATCGACCAACAATTCTAAGCTTTTATTAAAAATATAAATACGAGATACACCTTTTATTTATTATTACTCCGAATTTAAGCAGAGGCACTGTTACTGAAATCAAGAGTAGGTTTACAGTGTAGCTGAGGTTACATGAGTGGGATTTTAATCAGTCTACACTATTTACATGCTGGGTACGTCTTGCAATTTTGGTAAAAATTCGTCCACATGTGTGAAAACTGTCCGAATTTTTGTCTCGTGGTTGTTGGTCACAGCTGAGTCACTGTTATCTTCACGGTTTGACCGACAAGCCCCAAATTTTTTGTCTTTTGCAGAATCTGGTTCCAGCAACCGGTTTATTTTTGGTGAATTTTTTAATCTGATTCATTTAAGCGCCATATAAAAGCTGAAAATCCACTAACTGTTGTAGTTTTTCCAGTTTCTCGCCGATAAATGTGTCATATTTTGTGATTCTGTCGGGTGACACGCCTTTTAAACTTGCTGGCGGTTGAATAAATGAATAAAATGTTTACAAATTGGACTGAGATGTTAGTTTTACAGTGTATTTGGGGCTGCATGAGTTGGATTTTAATCAAGCTGAGCTATTTACGTGCTAGTTTTAGCCTATGTGAGTGATACAGTGAAGTCTGCTGCAATTTTGGTGCTAAATTGACAAACCCAGAATTTTTCCCACCTGGCTGTTGGTCACAGCTGAGTGGGTGATGACTTCACGGTTGCGGCAAGGAGCTCAGAATTTTTTGCTTTTTCCACAATGTGGTTTCCGCAGGTGCTTTATTTTTGGCAAATTTTTAAACTTTTTTAAGTCTCTTGTCCACCCCCTCGTGCTGAGTGTAAACACAGCCTGCAGTTCATCTGAAAACTCTCTGAATTTTTACAGTGTGACCGCTGATCGCAGCCGAGTCGACGATTAGCTTCACGGTTGCGCGGACGACCTCTGAATTTTTTGGTTTTTTTACAAAATGTGATTCGAGCAACCGTTTTATTTTTAAGGAATTTTTAAGGAATTTTTAAGGACAATTTGGCGGTTAGTTCAAGCACCATCGGAAAGTAGAAAATCCGATAATTCTCTCTGTTTTTGCAGTTTCATTTTTCGTGACTATTATGAACTATTTGTTTTATTTAAAGGTGACATGCCCTAGTTAGTTTTACAGTGTATTTGGGGCTGCATGAGCTGGATTTTAATCAGTTTGTTTTCGTTTTAGTTGCGCTAAAGTGAGATTTTGCTGAAGTTCTAACCATAAAACCAGCGCAGATGCTGAATATTACATCAGATTTTTAATCTTTTCGATCAGGAAGTTCCTCGTTCTTGACTCTTTTCATCCAGGGAAAGTTTTGTGCGGCTTTTGTGTTGCGTCGTATCGTCTTTTCCCCTCTCGCTCTGTGACCTGGAACCACTTTTGTAAAGAAACTCCAACCAGAAAGGCAACAATTGAACGGCGCAGCGCTACATTAAGACAACACAACGCTGGATATCTCTCTCTCTCTTCTCTTTTTTTCTGGATATTTTTTCCAACAACAATGGATTAAGTCCGGGGCTTTCTGGAGGCCCGTGGTACAGAGGAGGAGGAGAAGGGGGTGTTTGTGTAGCAGATAGATATTTGTCTGTGTCTCTTTGTGCGTCATCCTCCCCAACGGTTGGTGATCTTTCAGCCTGATAAAGCTCCTCTCCTTGATGGGCCGATAAGAGGCAGGCAGGCAGGCAGGCAGGCAGGCAGGCGGCCCACTGAGGCTGGATCCCTGGGCTTATATTTTGGCGGTTGAGATGGGAGACGCGATAAAACTTGGCGGCGATCGCTGCCGCTGATACCGCGGGAAGAGGAGAAAGAAAAAGGGGGAGATGGAAGGAGAGATGGAGGACGGAGGGCACGTTGTAATTACATCTGGCTGTTGCGTGCCGTTTTCCCAGCGTCGCTTCTTCGTGTTGTTGTTGTTGTTGGTGGCGTTTTGCTGTCGTGGCGGCCGGATAATTAAAAGAAGAAGAGAAAAAGGAAGAGTGTGGCGATAAGAGGGAGGTAGATAGAGTGAAAAAGTGCGTGGAATACATAGCTGCTAGATGAATGTGTTGTGGTGTGTTTTTAATGGCAGCCCAGGCCTGCTCTGCTGCTCCCCCGCCCCTCGCTCAAAGATGTTCAGGGCTGATAAGGAGGCCTGCTGATGGGAGATAGATAACGCCCTGCAGATCCACACTGCTGATTGGGTGTGTGTTTCTGACTCTCTCTGTGTGTGTGTGTGTTGGTTCCTATGACATCAGAGCTGGAGCTCAGAGGTCAGCGTGAATAATGCGCCGCCTCCCACGGCTGAAAGCAAACCAGGACGCCTGCAGAGCCCAGACAAGGAAATCACCGCGCTGACCTCCTCCTCCTCCTTTTCTTCTGCTTCTTCCCCCTTGTTGTTTTATTTCTGACAGAAAACGGTAAAACTTATTTAACCCTCTGAGCTCCGACCGACTTCCAATGAGCTGTGGGCCTGTTTTAAAGTCCTGCACCTCTATGAAGACATTTAACTTACAACTAGTGGAAAAAAAACCCTGTAATCGGCATGTCAGGTGTGAAAACTCTCTGAATTTTTGCCACGTGACTCCTGGTCACAGCTGAGTCACTGAGAGCTCCACGGTTGCGACAAAGAACGCAGAATAATTTCTTTTTTACAGAATCTGATTAGAACAACTGGTTTATTTTTTACGATTTTTTAAAAGTGATTATTTCGTATTTTCAGATGATTAGTTCAAGGACCGTCTGAAAGTTCTTTCTGTTTTCAGCAGCTTCCGGTTGATGAATGGCGTCGTTCTTTTGTGAATTTGATAATAGATATTTATTTTTAAAAAGGAAAACTTGCCTTTCTCAGCTGCTGGTGGCTGGGGAAATGTCTACAAGCTGCCTGTTATTTCTCTTCCTCTAACTTTTTAATATCTTGCGTGACAAACACACTGACCAACGCTTGAATTTTTAGTTTTTAGATCGTTTATTTATTATGTTAGATGACGTTTGCCTCTCTTGGGTTTGCTCAGACTGTGGGATGATGTGTGCTGTTGTTTCGATATCATCTCTTCTAAACGTCGCGATGTGTCGTGGTTTACTTTTAGATCCACGTCAGCCGCTGTGAGCACAAGACTGGGATTATTCCACGAGCTGCTTCACCTAATCGCAGCGTCGTAGGTGAAGTTCTGGAACATTTTAAGACACCTCCGAGTCCGCTTCATGGCTGTGCTGCAGGACTATATATAGCAGCAGAAAATCAACCCAGACACACACAAACTGAGCAACGAACCACTTCTAGTCTGGGGGGTTAAAACATTGGAGCTCACGGATTTTGCAGTTTGCAGCTGTGTGAAAGGAATGTGTTGTTTCCACGAGCCGCCTGGTTCACGTGATTGTTATACGGACGCACAATTGAGAGATTAATTCATTCTTTGTGAACCAAAGTGAACTTCAACACACACCCATGCAGTGCCTTGGTGGCTTTCTGCTGTGTGTGTGTGTGTTTTCTTTTTTTACTCCTCCTTTGTTCTGCTTTTAGCTTGATGTGAACTTTAGATAAGCCGCGGGGCCTGATCTCCGGTGCAGATAGAGATCGCCAAGTGTGATTAGAGTTGTTATCAGGCCGGAGCAGGCAGGAGCAGAGGCTCCACCGCAATAACAACAGGCCCAGGCGGGAGCAGCGGGGTCCAGACCCTGGCAATCAGTTCCAGCCCTAATGGGATTAATGTTGTTGTATAATTAGATGATAGGTGTGAATGCATTTCTTTTCTGCCTCCATCTTTCTCTCGCTCGCTCTCTCTCCTCCCTAACAAGCATTGTCATTGATTAATTTAATTAAAATTAATACCACGTATTACTCATTCCAGATCCCGTGCAAGATAGCGCAGACATGTTGGGAAATTTTTAGTCGATGATTATCTGCAGGGTTTTTTTTTTCTCCTCTCCTCTCTTTTAAAATATTCTTTTCTGTTAAAGGCGTGAAGTGAGTTGGAGGAAGAAGAAGAAGAAGAAGAAGCAGCGTCAGCAGGATGACTCGCACTCGCTTGATTCTACTGACTGATATTAAAGTAGCTCGATGGTGACTGATTGGGTATCAGACGGATTCTCATGCCGACGATCAGATAGCTTTGTGTGAGAGCTGCAGTCAGTCGTGCCCACGTATGCGTGCACATGGTGTCTGCACGGGGCGTGGACGAAGTGCTGCAAACACTTCGAAGTGATCAGCGACTAGTCAAAACAGTCCTGATTGGATCTGAAGAGGAAAGCTCTTTGAAGGTCGAAACTAACTTTCCTGCGGCGGTTAAATGAAGCGCTTGTCGTGTCACCTCCGCGTTTCTTTCTAACACTTTGCAGCTCTTTGTTTTCGGTTGTGCTCTGAGAGGCGTCGGCTTCTTTGCATTAAAGTGTGGCTGAATCTGACGGCGTGCGTGTGCGTGGTCAGATGCACCAAAGAGGGAAGTTGGCAGGGTTACAGAGGAAACACCGTTTGTGTGTGTCGGTGCGTGGATGAGTTATCGCCCTTTCCTGCTATTTACCCAGGGGACAGCCTCGCCGTGAGTTATGGTTCTGCGACTCGGCGCGGTTGTAAACGGTTTCACCTTTGACCCTGACGCCTCCGCAGACGAGGGAGGGCGAGGGAGCAACAGTAGCGTCGTCTGCGTCCAAACTGTTTGCTCGAGCGGTAATTACACCTCTGCAGGGAGCTCTCATGTGTTTGCTGTTGTTTAACCAGAGAATCACGACCTCGTCCTCTAACTGCTGTCTGATCAGTGCGTGGAAGCAGGCCGAGGTGCAGCACAAACCTCCATCTGTCAGAGCGTACTCAGTGGAAATCAGTTAATCAGGGTTTTCTTGGTGTTTTTTACTCCATGGTCTCCATTTTTACTGCAACATAAAGTCATGCGCCTGTATGGAAACAGAACAACCAGGACTAGAAGTGGACTGAAATGCCCTCTGTGCAGTCATGAGCCCTGCGGCGTTTATTTTATTGATCCAGTGTGTTTTTTATTTTCCTCTCGGTCTCTTGTCGTGCAGCCACATGAAAACTCTCTCAATTTTTGCCACGTGACTGTTGGTCACAGCCAAGTCGGTCGTGGCTTCGCAGTTTCAGCAGGGAGCTCAGAATTTTAAGCTTTTTATTGAATGTAAGTAACGCAAGGGATTTATTTTTGACGAATTTTTAAATGACACCTGCAAATTAAAGTGATTTTGAGACGCTTGTTGTCTGTTCTGTGCAAACACTGCCTGCAGTTCACGTGAAAACAATTCGATTTTTTGTCATGTGACTGTTGGTCAAAGCCGAGTCAGTCGTGGCTCCACAGTTTCAGCGAGGAGCTCAGAATTTTTTGTTTTTTACAGAATATTTATTTTTTATTTTTTATTTAATAGGGACAATGCAATTAACATATTTTCAGTACAGGACATGAATCTGATGTGTTGCATGTAGAGTTTTAGCTACAGCTGATTCTCAACTCTTGTCCCTAGTTGGGCTTTTACACAAATAAAACACACTAGACCACAATCCCTTAAAAAAAACATAAGATACAAGCAACCTGCACGAGAATAAACACAACCCAGCTCACAGCTCGCACACATGAGTAACGCCAACAAATGATTTTTGGCAAATTATTAAATGACACTTGAGTGTGAACACAGCCTGCAGTTCATCCGAAAACTCTCTGAATTTTCGTGAAGTGACCGTTGGTTGCAGCCGAATCTGTTATGGCTTCTCTGTTGCGTCGACGTGTGCAGAATTCTTTGTCTTTTACAGGATTTTTATTCTTCCGTTGGTTTATTTGTGGCAAATTTTTAAAATCAGACATGTAGAATAAAGCGGTTTCGAGTCTTCCTTGTAGGCTGCGTTAACACAACCTGCAGTTCACCTGATGGCTTCTTGAGTTAGCTGCAGCTGAGTCAGATAAAGACCAGTAGTGTTTTGTCTTTCACAGAGTTTGTATAACGCACAACGTGATTCTGATGAAGTGTCTCGAATAAAAGCTCAGATTTTGGTTGATTTTCCTGATGGAGCTGAGCTCTCATTCACTCATTCAAGGACGGTGAGAAAGTTAAAAACAGCTTCTGATAATTGGTGTCATCACAGCGTTTTCTTATATTACATAAAAACAGAGCGTGCCTCTCAAAGCTGCCGGTGTTTTGGGGGTTTCAGAGGGTTGATCTGAGAAACCACAGGACCTGGACCTTTTCCTCAAGCTGCCGTCGGGTCTGAGGTCCACGTAGACCTGGATTCATCAGAGCAGACTGAGCGTAGATTGGTTGTTCAGGTGCAACGGCTGGAGCAGATGTTTGGTTGCTGTGGGCCACGTGGCTGTGATCTCTGGTCAGAATGACTCTGGGCACTCGAAGGGCAGTGTGTGTGTGTGTGTGTGGGGATATATTTATGTGTGTGTGTAGTTGTATCTTTGTGTGTGTGAGAGTCACAACCAGTGTTATGACAAGGCCCCCCCAGCAGCAGCGATAAGACGGACCATTTGCGCCTACTGTGCTGAGCACTCTGTTCCGGGGTGTTAAGGCAACCTGGGCAAACAGCAACACCGCCTGACCTGCTTTTACAGCCGCACACACACACACACACACACACACACACACACACACACACGGACAATAAAAGCAACTGTAGCTCGAAGCTCTCCAGCCTGAATGTTCAGATATTAAACCAAACATTTCAGATTTGGTTCAAAGGTCCCACAGCAGGAACACACACACTCCACCGTCTCCACACTCCACACACACACACACTCATTCATTCATTCGTTCACGCTGACCAGTGACCCTGAGTGCACCTGCTACCTGCGCAGACACACACCTGGGCTGCGTTCCAGATCACACACTTGTTCTTTTCGCTCTCAGCAGCAGCTGCCAGTTCGAGCTACGCATTGTTTCCTGCGGTGTTTATACAATCCAGACGTTGTACTTTATCATAATGGGTCTGTGGTGCAAAATGAGTCTGCTGCATGAGCTCGTTTTTACTTGCACGAGACACCTTGACGTAACCGTGCAAAGGATTGTGGGTCACAAAAGCATGTGGTTTTCTCAGGTGTGATCTATTCTTAATGCAGGTTTTTTAATCCGCAGATCATATGAGCTGAATGTGTTTCTGCAGAAGTACAGACATCCATTCAAATATCAAATATGATCTCATGGTTTTATGCATGAAGGGATGTGATCTGTATCAACTGTATCATACTGAAGCCACAGAGATTCATCAGGACACTCTTTATGTTAGATTTATTAGTCAAATGGTCATAAGACGCACCAAAGAACTAAACTTGGACCGCTAATTTCAAGTAAATATGCATACTTTCAGCTACATGCATGCTCAAAGTGAGTATTTGTGTATGCACTTCACATTAATTTGCAGTAATATAGGATTTTACATGCAAAGACGTGATGACCTGATCGAATGTGATGCAGTCTTATGGATTCTATTGATCCTAAGCGGCTTCAGAGCGGCTCCACTCGGCCCAGCTGCAGCGGTAAAATGCTGCTTCCACTGTAATCCATCAGCACTGATCACCTGATAATACAGTCCAGCAGTCACAGAGACGCTCCGCTGACAGACTGGAGGCACTTTTTACCTGTAATGGAGCATTTTCGTACCGCGGTGTTTGGACGATGCTCCGTCAGCCTCTGGAGGTTCTGCAGTGATTAATCGATTAATTGACTTGAGGAAGTTTTTGAGGAACAAATCTGTCCTTGGGAAAAATTTTTATAGCTGATTTTAGCTGCTTTTTATTTATTTTTTAACAATTTACTCTTGTTTTACAGATAATAACTGGAGAAATCACACGAAAAACATCAAAAATGTGTATTTTTGCAAAATGTTTGGCCATAAAATGACACGATTTTAGCCTTTGAGTTTATCAAAAATATCTCTATTTTTTCTATTTTGTAGAATTTTCAGCAACACATTTACTTTTAAAGAAATTCTATTCAGAAAAACGAATAAACTGATAATCATAGGCTAAAAATGACCATTCCTCAACATTCAATGAAAAAATTAAATTATTTATTATTATTGTCATTTCTATTATTATTATTGATAGTACTATTATTATTATTACAATCATTATTATTATTATTATATATTACAATTATAATCGAATATTAATTAGAATATATTAGTACAGAAATAATAATAATTACAATAATAATAATAATAATAATAATATTTCTATAATATTCTAATTAATATTCTAATTAATATTCCATTATTAATTGTAATATATAACAATAATAATAATAATAATAATATTTTTAAAAATGTATTTATTTATTTTAAGATAAATTTTTAGATTCTGTCCACATAGAGACATTATTATTATTATTATTATTATTAAACATTTTTTAATGTCTTTATTTATTTTAAGATCAATTTTTAGATAGATTCTGTCCCCAGGGAGACATTATTATTATTATTATTATTATTATTATTATTATTATTTTATATTTTAAATGCATTTCTTTATTTTAAGATAAATATTCAATTTTTTAAAATGTTAAATGTGAATATTTTTTGGTTCCTTTCCTCCTCTCATGACAAATAGATTTTCACTATTTTCTGATATTTTATAGATGATTAATCCAGAATATAATTGACATATTAATAAACAGTGAACGTGATCATCATTTGCAGCCCTAGTATTTAGTGTAATCTTTATTATACCTGCTCTTAAACTGCAGTAACTTCTGTTGTTTGTTGTGTTTGACTTCAAATGACTATTTAGACATTGGCTGTTCTGCTAACTAGCTGAACCACTTGTATGGGGTCCTGATGGAGACCGGCCTCAACGCTGCAGCTTTAAATCCAAACAGACGATCAGGAGACAGAAGGAATGAAAGTGAGGACAGAGTTTGGGAGGAGAGAGACGAACACAAAGACGGCTGCCAAAATGTTTCCGGAGGAGAGGAGGAAGAAGGAGATGGAGACAATGAGCGAACGAGGAAGAAACTGGAGGGATGGCAGGCGAGGAGGCGATAAGGGCGACTCGGCGTCCGAGACAATGCGAGCAGAAAGAGGAGATGCTGGAGGAGCCTCCTGGGAGCCGCCTTAACAGAGGAGGTCTAGACCGGCGGCTCCTCTGGCTGTCTGCACACAAAAACACCACACCGGGCTGCACCCAACACCCAGCACTTATCTGCAGGTGGTTCGGACTTTCGCTCTCCGCTCCGTTTGTTCCGTTTCTCTCTGCAGCGTTTTAAAACCAGCTGCCGGTTCTGGGTCACTGCGAACCGGGCCGGACGTCGGTGCAGTTCCCTCCGGCTGCCAACAGAGGAGGATAAAAGGCACGAGCGGCATGTTTTCTGCTATAAAATGAGTTCCTCTAAAGGCTGCTTCCACGCTGCTCTGCTGGAAGTTCGTCTGAGTCGACCTGCAGCAGGATCTGGTCCCGGTCTAGGAGGTGAATCCCACAAAGATTAACGTGGAGACCAGTATCCAGATGACAATATGAGCATCACTGTGGTCTTTCACTGCAGTATAAAGTCCTCTATGGAGGCAGAACAACCATGAGGAAGGAGAGGGAAGCTAGAACGCCACAAAGGAAAATCTTGTAGCTGTAGGCGTTTTCTCAGGTGTCCTCAGGTGTTGAAGAAACATGGTGGCTCTGCTCATCATCTGTAGGAAGATGTTTCACCATGCCGGATGCATCCTCCAACAAGCTTGCTCCTCTGTTCACTGCTTGTTGATCCAGTATGTCGCCTCCTCTCTGCTGCACCGCCTGCAGTTCAACCTCTCAGCCGAGTCGGTCACAGTTCACGGAAGGCTCTCGATCCAGCGGTCGGGACGGCCGATATGACTCGTGATATTTTACGACGTTTTCGCAGTAAAACTATAAATGAAGACATAAACGTACCAGCAGTCGACAGCATCTTTTAGGCCACGAGTCAGAGGGCTGTGCAGAAACACTGATTAAATAGGCTAAAAGTTTATTTACACACTAAACTTCCAAGTGCTGGTCTCTGCATTTGTCACATATGATTTAAAAAGAAAAATAAAAGGCATGAAAGGCAACATTTATCCATTTATTTAGCTGGAATTTGGTTTGAAAGGCTTTTAAAATAAATAAAATTATTTATATTCAGCAAAATCACACCATGCTGAATGTATCCTCCAACTACTGTCTCCTCTGTTCACTGTTTCTGAGCCATGCTGCATTTATTCTATCGATCCGGTAGGTTTGATTTTCCTCTCGGTCTCTCTGTGGAAACACTGCCTGCAGCTCAACCTGGAAACTCTCTGAATTTTGGCCTCGTGACTGTCGGTCACAGCCGAGTCAGACATGGCTTCTCAGGTGCGCTGAAAAACGCAGTATTTTTTGTTTTTGACTAATTCTGGTCAGTAAAAATGATTTACTTTTGGCAAGTTTTTAAATAAGACACGTGGAATAAAGTGGTTTTGCGAAACGTCAAAGTTTTAAGCTGAGATTTGCTTAATTTTCCCGAAAACTCTCTGAATTTTTGCCATGTGATTGTTGGTCACAGCTGAGTCAGTCATAACTTCTCATTTTCACAGACGAGCTCAAAATATTTTGTTTTTCACAGATCTGGTACAAATGCTTTATTTATTTGATATGGCTAATCTGAATTTAGATATTTTCCTACTTACATTTTTTTTCCCATACATGTCTCCACGCTTCTCAGGTTGCCTGCAGTTCAACCTGAAAACTCTCTGAATTTTAGCCTCATGACTTTTGGTCACAGCCGAGTCAGTCATGGCTTCACATTTGCACCAAGGAAAGCATTTTTTTTTAATTTTTTACAGAATCTGGTTACTGCAAACGGTGTATTTTTGCCAATTTTTAAAAAACAAGACATGTAGTATAAAGTGATTTTGAGTCTCGTAATCTCTGCTCTGTGTAAACACTGCCTGCAGTTCAACCTGAAGACTCTGAATTTTAGCCTCGTGACTTTTGGTCACAGCCGAGTCGGTCATGGCTTCACATTTGCACCAAGGAGAGAGGAATTTTTTGTTTTTTACAGAATCTGGTTACTGCACACAGTATGTTTTTACCAATTTTTAAAAATAAGACGTGTAGTATAAAGTGACTTTGAGTCTCGTAATCTCTGCTCTGTGGAAACACTGCCTGCAGTTCAGCCTGAAGACTCTCTGAATTTTTGTCACGGTATTGTTAGTCCCAGCCGAGTCGGTCATGGCTTCACATTTGCACCAAGGAGAGCAGAATTTTTTGTTTTTTACAGAATGTAGTTGGTGCAAACGGTGTATTTTTTACCAATTTTTTAAAACGACGTACTATAAAGTGATTTTGAGTCTCGTAATCTCTGCTCTGTTGAAACACTGCCTGCAGTTCAGCCTGAAGACTCTCTGATTTTTGTCACGTGATTGTTAGTCCCAGCCGAGTCAGTCATGGCTTCACATTTGCACCAAGGAGAGCAAAATTTTTTGTTTTTTACAGGATCTAGTTAGTGCAAACGGTATATTTTTGCCAATTTTTAAAAAAATAAAATGTGTAGTATAAAGTGATTTTGAATCTCTTGTAATCTCTGCTCTGTTGAAACACTGCCTGCAGTTCAACCTGAAACTCCGAGTCAATCATTGCTTCTTGATTGTCTAGAGGAGCTCATAATTTTTTGCTTTTTTGCAGAATCTGTTAATGCAAACCGTTCATTCATGTGATTTTATTGAAATATCACAAATGATAAGCTTAGATTTGGTTATTGTTTCTTCTGGGACGTCACATCCCACGTGAAAATCCATCGGTTCTGTCTGTTTTCACATTTTCTGGCTGATGTCTGGTGTCATTTTCGTGATTTCGTGTCTTTTAAACCCACTGGTTGGTTTTTGTCGAATCAGACCGTCGTTAAATGCATTCAAACGTGTCTGGAGGGGATCTTTACATGTCGTTTGCATGCGTTTAGTAACATCTGGGAGTCTGTCGAGGATAGCGCGCCGCTCTCCCCTCCCTCACGTCTCGCTGTGTACATTATGAGTCATGTGAGCCGGCAGGGTTGCAGCGATCCGGGCCTCTGGATTGCTTTGTGCTTGTGTAAACCGTGGTGCTCTGGCTCCCGGGCTGATAAGTGAGCTGCCAATCAAGCGGCCGTGTGTTTGTGTGCGCGTCCGGCCTTTACAGTCGGCTCGTGCACGGCGGCGGCGGCGGCGGCGGCGTTGTGTGCACTGCAGGTGAAAAGGCGTCGAATTCATCCATAGAAACTTCCTCCAGAGGAATCCTGTCTGTGTGTGGGTTTATTACAGTGATTACACGAGAGCTCTGAGGGCTTAAGATTAACGTTACTGTCTTAATTATACCTCCTGAAGTGCCTTTAGTTTGTGTGTGACGGATTAACAGCAGGATCCTGAAAACACACATTCATATTTTTATTTTAAGATATCGAGAAGAGAGCGCTGGGTCACTAGTGGAGCTGATCTAAACTGCTTTAACTGCATTTTAATTTCGTTATGTCTGTGAAAAGTTAGCTTGTTTCCCTTGTTGATCAATCTGTTGGTTATTTTCTTGATTGATAGATCAGCCCAGAAACAAAAGATGCTCAGTTTAATGTCACGAAGGAGGAAATAAAACGAAAAATATTCACATCTATGAGGCCGCAAGCAGAGAACGTAGCCTTATTTCTACTAGGAGACTACTCAGACTGATTAAAACGACTGCTAATAATAATAATAATCATCGACAAGCACTCTGGTTGGTTGTCAGTTTTCTGATTTGGCTAACTTCTGGGTTTATCTTTCGATGCCGGGCGAAAAAAAACGTCAGAAAACATCTCCTGAGTCTTTGCCGACATACCTAAGTGTCCCGTTTGGTGCATTATTTGTCCAAAACTGGCAGATTGTGAGTTTATAAAAGGGTTTCAGGTTGATTAGTTGGTCGATATGCTGTCAGTTATCATTTACAGCCCATTTTTGCAGCTGTTGTTTTTGAATTTTCTGTGTTTTTACTGAAAAAACGCTGCAGATACTGAACTTGTTGTCATAGTCACAAGCCAGAATAGCTTCCCGATTAAACACTCGTCACATGCAGGCTGCTGTGTTGCTTAATTTTGATTTATGCCGTCTGGAGCTGCACAGAACTGATCCCGTGGACTCCCCCCCCGGCTGCTTGTTTACTCACATTATTATTGTATAACACGGTGAGACGTTGTGAAATCGCAGGTCTGTGAATCTGGCTTTTATGCCGGAGAGGTCACGAGGTCAGTCGGGCTGAGAAAACAGTTGAGTAATATTAAACACAAACCAGTGCATCATGGGAAACGTAGGCAGGACTCGCCCTCGACTCTGCATGGAAGCGCTTTGCTAGACGTCCGTTTAAAATCCCGCTGGAGACGTTAATCTGAAGGCTCGGCTGTTAAAAATAGTCGACGCGAGCCGCTCTGAGGATGACGGCGTCTGCTGTGTTTTAGTGAGGCCTGCTGGGAAAAACACATTTGCGCGAAATCTTGACACTCGGTTTCATCTTCCCTCTCGATAAAGACTCAGATAAGGCCTGAGTGAGCCATAAAACTAACTTCATGTAATCTCCCAGATTAATGAAGCCCTGTTGTAACATCATTTATTACGGGCGTGTTGATCTAATATAACTTAACGGCCCGGGGAGGCAGGAAGTGAGGCGCTGCTGCTGCGGCGACGTCACCGCGACACAACAAAGCCTTTCAACTTTATTTTCGGAGCCACCTTTTTAAAATTCCTCTCGACCCTCCTGTTTTTTTTTCTACATCTCCACCCTTCCACCTCCACTTCTCTATCACCCCTTCTTTCATTCTATCTATCTGCCCCCCCCCCCCCGCCTCTGTTCTGTCTCCAGTCAGACCCCTTAGCCTCGGCGAACCAGGTCTTGGCGGTATGATAATGTGGAAAGTTGAACTGGCCCCATTACAGCGAGGCTGATGGCAGGGCCGATAACGCCGTTGATAATGGGTGCAGATAGCGCTGACACAGCGGTCCAATAGCCGAGCCCTCCCTCCCTCACCCCGCCAGCCTCCCCCCTCTCCTCCCACCCTCCCCCATTATCATTCCTGCCCACCGATGGGCTCCCAGAACGCTATCTCCTCTCCATTTCCACTCCTGCGACAGATAAGAATGGAAATACTGACTTCATAGCTGACTGATTAAAGTGTCTGCCTTTCTTGATAATACACAGATAAATTATGTTTTTTTTCTTCCTCTTCTTCTCCTCCTCCTCCTCCTCTCCCTCTCTCTCTATCTAGAAAAGGGTGGGGCGCAGCAAGAAAGGAGAAAAACCCTCTTTTCATTTCTCTTTTTCTTTTGTGGAGCTTTTTTTTCTTTTTTTTTTTACAATTATATTTGCAAGATCCAGTGGACAAAATAGAACACAGAGATCATTGCAGAGAGGCCATCAGTAGCGGCGGCGGGCATAAAGGAAAACTTGTATTACTGGCTTTTCGAGTCATTATAAAGGCAACAAGAGTGGCTGGAGGAGGGTGAGGAGGTGGTGGTGGTGGTGGGGACAGAGATGGAGAGAGATTAGGGGCAGACAGGCCTATTTGCAGCCCAGTGAACTCCCACTGCAGCTACAGCCGTTTCCAGGTTGAGTTTTTATCGCTGATCGCTCCAGTTTGATACCAGGAAAGATCCCTGATGGATATGCTCCCTGCATCCAAATCCTCTAACCCATTTGCTTTTCATCCGACCCCCCCAAACACACACACAACAGCGGCAACCTCTATCTCCCTCCCCTCTCTTATCTCCGGCTCTCCAGCTCTCCGTCTGTCCAACTGAACTTCTGTCCTCCTTCCTCCTCTCACCTCGTTCTCCCTCCTCCTCCTCCTCTTCCTCACCCTCAAACGTCAGCGGTGGCGATGATGATGATGATGCCGTCAGCTGGGTTTCTGTCCAAGCTGTTGGAGATTAGACGCAAAAATTATAACGTGATATTGTCAGTAGTTGAGACTCAGAGTAGTTGATTCTGTTTGGAAGATTGAAGTATTGTATGTTTAAATACCGGGGGTGTTTCATGTTTCAGTGCGGAACTTAAACTTGAACTTGTGTCCAAAGTGTGGATTTCTAACTATCTACCAGTCTTTGAATCGTGTTGATCGGCCAAGTAAAACCAGAGTTATGACAGATAATAAACACCAGACTTTCTCCACGTTTGGAGCTCCTTACAGCTTTGGTCTGGTCCACTTGTTTTAGTCCTTTTTCATACTTTACCAGGAAACCCAAGTGATCCCAGACGGGTGGTTTTAATCACGTCGGAGCGTCTTCCAGCTGTTAGCATTAGCCATCCCGGTCCGTGTACGTCGCGGCCATTCGTTTTCTTATTTTGAGATTTCAAAATAAAAGCGAAAAATAAACCGTTTCCCGTTTTTTTCAGTGATAATACAAAATGAAAAACGGAAAACGGGCCCTAATTCATTATCTATTATCTATTATCTGATTTAATTAAATGTGTTTGTAAATGGACATTAAAATTAAAATACACCCGTGGAAAACTTATTTCTCTACTTCCTGTTGGTTTTGGCTCCGTGACCCGTCTGACTTCTGATGAGGAAGGATCTGGTATCTAAAGCTCCAGTGTTAGCTCACTGTTAGCAGACCTTGCTGTGTGCCGTGGCCTGATGAAGACCCACTGTGGGGTCCAAACGCTGCTTGGCTCACATTGTTCACTATTTCACAGTGGACTTTTCACCAGCGTGGGGTTTATTTGTCCCTTTGGAGGGACCTTGTGGTGCCGCTAGCTCTGCCGCTAGCGCTAAATTGCTAGCGTTCGGTTGCTTTTCGGGACATTTTTGGGGAGGTTTGGAGGTTTTCTGTTAAATCGCTAGCTCCTCTTCAGAAGTCAGACGGGTCACGGAGCCAAAACCAACAGGAAATAGAGAAATAAGTTTTCCATGGGTGTATTTTAATTTTAATTTCCATTTACAAACACATCTAATTAAATCGGATAACGGATAATGGATAATGAAATACGGCCCGTTTTCCGTTTTTCATTTTGTATTATCACTGAAAAAAACGGGAAATGGTTTATTTTTCGCTTTTATTTTGAAATCTCAAAATAAGAAAACGAATGGCCACGACGTACACGGACCCATCCCATTCTCTAGCCGTACATCACTGAAGCGCCGGCAGGAGAAAAAACGGTCCGACTGGAAACTCCTACTTGTTTTTAGTTCCTTAATATTGTTCAACTGTGAGACGGAGAAGGTCGAGGTTCACAATTAAAACAACTCTGTACATTGGCCATTCTTAGTAGTCTTAAATTTTTCGTGCCGCGGTAGACCTCT
Organism: Dascyllus trimaculatus; assembly: GCA_024666655.1. Lineage (NCBI taxonomy): Eukaryota > Metazoa > Chordata > Actinopteri > Pomacentridae > Dascyllus > Dascyllus trimaculatus. The sequence continues at coordinate 5,543,153 of CM045448.1, read as the reverse complement.
GTACCGAACGGTTCAGTACAGTTTAGTGCTGTGGTTCTCAACTGGTGGGTCGGGACCCAAAAGTTGGTCGCGAAGCCATCTTGAGAGGGTCGCAGAAGCATGGCCCCCCTCCCCTAAAATAGTAGTGGTAGTAGTACCAGTAGTTGCCAGCGATTAGCCCCTTGACGCCTGAATTTATTTACAATTGTATGAAAACAATAATTTTATGTGTTTTTGATTCAAGTTGATGTTAAATTAAGTGGAGATTGTTAGTTTGTCTATAGCACATATAGTAGATAAAAAGGTGTAATGCAACAGGCATTAATGGTAACTTTTTTTTATTGATGCCATAAATGACATTCAAACTGGTCCTAAGAGAAACCAGTGCTTGCAAAAGGTTCCTAGGTATTTATTGAATATGCACGAACCAGCATTGGGGGAATGCGTACGCTATCTTGGCTGCAGCGGTACGTTGTGAATTTGCGTCAACTGGCGTTAATAAGGGGTTAACTGCTAGATTTGGCTTTAGATTACTCTAAAACGTGGCAAAAATGAACCAAAATGTGCTCAGAATCTGTCAAAATGGACCAAAATATGCCCCAAACTTGGCAAAAGTGTCCAGATATACCAAAATGAGCAAACAGTAAGCCAATTTTTTTCCCAAGTGGTATCAAAATGTGTTGAGACCACATCCAGATAAACCTTAATTTGTTAACAGGAACAGCGAACTTCAAAAAGTTAGGTCGCAACTGATATTAATAGAGACAAAGTGGGTCCTGAGGCTGGACCAGTTGAGAACCACTGGTTTAGTTTATTGATACACCGCTATTGAATACACAGCTGTGATTTATTACCGACAGTTTAATTTCTTAAAAGCTGCTACATGAGCAAAAACATGAAAAAAACACACTAACAATCTAAGTTTATAAATGTTTGTCACATAAAAACTTGTGTTGTAATTATGGTGCTTGAGTACATGATGCCTTTAAATAACATGGAAATACTAGTTCTTAAATCCTAATGTCTTCCTGAGATTCCAAACATTAAGACTCTATAAAAATGTGCTGCTCTAGCTTTTCTCCTCACTTGGAAGTAGTGCACGAGAGGTCGACGGTGTTTTACTTCCACCTCTTGGTGTTTTTGGTATCTAGGTACTATGAAAATACACCAGGCTGCTGCTCAGGACAGTTCTTCTATCTAGTGCTTCTCCAAAACAAACCCAAGTTCCTATTAAAGCCCTTAACAGAGTGAAAAAGTTTATCTTATTATAAATACTGAAGAGGGAGGGCTTTTATTTTGAAAGTCATGTCATGTTTTGAACTCAGTTTAGCTGCTGCTGCGTCTTTTTTTAAAGTAACCACAAGGCCACACTGAGAATGCAGCTCATCCTCCAAGGCCACGGTCTTATCTCTCAATCTGGATCAAGTCTTCCAGGTCTGCGCCAAAATTTAACCGGCCACACGTGACCCGTCCAGCGAGTTCCATGAAGCTTCACCTGCATGATCCTGCTTACAGACAAACACACGGCGCTGGAAACACGCCTCACACGCAGACGTACGAGGCCAGGCAGTCGTGTGTTTGCATGTCCAGAACAAAGTTTATCTTAAAAAAGCAAGATATTAAAGTTTATTTATTGAGCAAAAAAACAAAAAACAAAAAGGATCCTGGAGAAAAAATACTGTTTACATTTTTAATTTGTTCCCATGTCTGCTCTGTGGAAACACTGCCTGCAGTTCACCTGAAAACTCTCTGAATTTCTGTCACGTGACTGTTGGTCGCAGCTTCCTCGGTCGTGGCTTCAAAGTTGAGACAAAGAGCTCAGAATTTTTGGCTTTTTACAGAATCTGTTTAATGCAAATGGTTCATTTTTGGCAAATCCTGAAACGAGACGGATTAGATTTGATTATTTTTTCTGACAGACCTGCTCGTCACACATGATTAGTTCAAGGACCGTCTGAAAATTGATAATCCAGTGATTTTATTTGTATTTTTATATATTTTTTCTTCTAAGTTCTTGACTTTGGCAGTTTTTTTAATATAACATGTTGAATGTAGAAGTGATTTTGATTAAATGTCCTAACTTTAAGCTTTTATTTGATCATTTTTTCTGACAGACCTGCTCGTCACATACGATTAGTTCGAGGACCGTCTGAAAATTGACAATCCAATGATTTTTTTTGGTTTTACGGTTTCTTCCTCTAATAAATGATTTAATTTCAGAGATTTCTATGTTTATTTTTAGTGTAAGCTTTTGATTTTTGGCAGTTTTTTAATTAAATGTGTGAAATGTGGAAGCAATTTTGATTAAATGTCCTAATTTTAAGCTTATATTTAATTATTTTTGCTGGCTTGTTACACTCAATTAGTTCAAGGACCTTCTGAAAAATTGACAATCCATTGATTTTATTTTTATTTGCAGTTTTTCCTCTGATAAATGGTTTCATGTAGGGGATTTTTAAACATTTTTTTTAACATAAGCTCTTGATTTTTAGTAATTTTTAAATTAGACACGTAGAATGTAGAAGTGATTTTGATGAAATATCTTTATTTTAAGCTTATATTTGATTATTTTATCTGGCTTGTTACACTCAATTAGTTCATGGACCATCTGAAAATTGACAATCCATTGATTTTATTTGTATTTGCAGTTTCTTCCTCTGGTAAACGGTTCAGTTTCAGGGATTTTTATATTTATTTTTAGTGTGAGCTCTTGATTTTTGACAGTTTTTTAATTAGACGTGTAAAACGTGGAAGCGATTTTGATGAAATGTCCTAATTTTAAGCTTATATTTGATTATTTTATCTGGCTCGTCACACACGATTAGTTCATGGACCATCTGAAAATTGACAATCCGTTGATTTTATTTGTATTTGCAGTTTCTTCCTCTGATAAATGGTTGAATTTAGCGGATTTTAAAAAAAAAAAAAGTAGCATAAACTCTTGATTTATGGTAGATTTTAATTAAATGTGTAAAATGTAGAAGTTATTTTGATGAAATATCCTAATTTTAAGCTTATATTTGATTTTTTTTTTCTCGATTAGTTCGAGGACCGTCTGAAAATTGACAATCCGAGGTTTTTATTGTGTTGCTCTGATATGTGATTTCATTTAGGGGATTTTTTTTGTATTTATTTTTAGTTTAAACTCTTTACTTTTGGCCTTTTTTTTAGTTAGACGTGTAGAATTTAGGCTAGATTTGAATATTTTTTCCAATAGAAGTGTCTGCCACACCATTAGTTCGAGGACCATCTAAAAAACTGACAATCCCATGAGTTTTTTTAATCATACAGTGTGTTTTTATAGAAATATAACATACCTTTGAAACCCGCTGGTGGCTTTTAGGGTTTATGGAGTCAGTGAATCATAAAACCTCACTTCCTGCCTGTCATCCAGTTTGGCTGCTTTGAATTTTATTGTTCTAGATGCTGCCATAACCAGCCCTGCACATGCTAATTAGAGTAATTAAGCCGACACTAGCGTCCAGTTAGGCCACAGCTCAGCAGCTCGGCCGTGCTGGCTGATTTTAAACGACCCCAGGCTGGTTTTCCGAGCTGTTGATGTTCAGTGTGAGCGGCGCGGTCGGCGGCGGGTCGGTCAGTCATCCCTCCACCGAGCCTGTCAGATGTTGTGTTTTCCTGCAGGAGGCAGCGGGATGGAACAACATGCTGTTTGCCCGGGCCACACTCGCTGACCTTGATAGATTAGACCCGGAGAGGCTTTTCTGTCTGACACAGAGCAATGATAAGTCTGTGCGCGAAATAGTTTTTCCCCTTCTCAGAAATATGGCTGCAGCGTGGGCCCGGACCAGATTGTGTGTTTGTGTGTGTGTCTGCCTCGGCCGACCAATCTTCCTGTCTGTGTCTGCTAATAAGCAACTCCCCTCCCACCTCACCAGATCACTTATCTAAATATATTTTCCTCCACAGCCCAGAGTCCGCTTTATAGGTGACCGCGTTTTTTAAATTTTATTTCGCATTAACTCCGACGAGGGATGCAGAAAATCAGCACAAAGGTTAATTCGACACCAAAAACCCGACTTTGCTCTTTAGGGCTTCCTCCTCTGTCCACAAAGAGCGGGGAGTGGAAGGCTGAGAAAAGAAAGAAAGAAAGAAAATAGAAGGGGAGGAGGAGGAGAAAGAGAGAAAAAAAAAAAAACGGCGATAAAAAGCCCAGATAAGAGACCGACTGTGTTGTGTAGGAGTTGATATCAATGTTATCTATCTGTCTTTTTTCACTCTGCGAGCCCTTCTGTTGTTTTTTAGCCCTTATCTTGCTCCACCAAAATGCCAGGAACAAAAAGGGGAGAAAGAAAGAAATTACCGTGCGGATTATTCATGGGCTGATAAAATGTTGATGCCGAAATTAAGACCATTTCTCTCTCTCTCTCTCTTCTCTGCGAGTGTTTTTCCTAGTCTTATTTGTGTGTGTGTGTGTGTTCTTCACCAACATGTGTATAAAGGTTTGTGCATTGTGTGCAAGCTGTGCGTTGATAATTTCTTGCCGTTGCTTGCTATTAGCAGATTAGACCTCATTTAACTCTTTATGCCCTCCCTGACACCAATTCATTACACACACACACACACACACACTCTGCCAGTGTCAGATAAGCTCACTCCTCAATCTAATAGAGAGGCGCTAAAACCGGCAGCGGTTCGAGTTTCCACGTTGACGGGCCCGGACGTCGCCGTCGCCGCGATTGGCCCGCTCCGTGGCGTCCCAGCAGAAGGCGGGTCGGCAGCTTGACCCCACTTTACATCTGAATCCCTAATTGCCGCTGCGTTTAATACAATGGCTCTGAATTCCCGGCCGACTCGCTGCGAGTTCGCCCCGTCCGGCGTTCTCGTATTTAGCATGATAATTCCTGTTGCTCCTGAAACAAACGCGAGAGGATCAAGAATTCGTACGAACTGAGCAGCTAAAGGAAGAGTTTAACACTTGTTTGTGGTTTTAGGGGAGGCGCCTGAATTTATTTACAATTATATATGTAAAAAAAATTATGTTTTTGCTTCCAAGCTGATGTTAATTTGCCACATATAATAGATGTAAAGGTGTAATGCAGCTATTAATGGTACATTTTTTTAATTGATGCCACTCCAACCTGTCCTAAGAGAAACAAGTGCTTGCAAAAGGTTCCTAGGTATGTATTGAATATGCACGAACCAGTATTGGGGGAATGCTATCTCGGCTGCAGCGGTATGTTTGCGACACTCGGCGTTAACGGGGTTAAATACTGGAGCTATTTCTAGGCAATGTCACCCCAAATTAAAGAAATGCTTTTAATAGTTTAGCCAGCTAATGCCGCACCATAACGTAGATGCAGCTTCAATGAGTCCAGTCAGTAAAATGAATATTCAGTATTGGCGAGCAAATTTTAAACAATCTCCTTAACAGATAGCAGGTAGTGTCATCAGTCAATATTTGATTATTTGCAAAGCCAAAGTTCGGTAGACATTACGCCGTCTAACAATAATGCTTTTTGTAACCGTGAACACTTTTAAAAACTAGAAAAGCCCTCAGAGAGCTCAGACCTCCACCAAGGAGCTTCAGTCCACCCCCAACACAATCTCCCAATTCACATATTTTGTATGGAACGTTACAGATACAAATGTAATTACATACAGTTCAAATGTCCTACCGACAATGCGGCCTTCACCCCATCCGACCTAATGAACAGGCGCGGCCTCTAGCGCGGCAGCTCCTAACAGCCTCCCAGCTTCTTAGACAACCGGAGATAAGAATGCCGGCCCAACCGTGCGTATGTCACTCAGGAAGGAAAGAGAAGTCCGTCATTGTCGCTGTCTGAGTGCCCTCTGGTGGCTTTTAGAGTGAACCGCATTTAATTGTCCACCTGGTTACACTTACATTATAAAAATTCCTGGATCCAGACGGTGATCCGGATCAGTCCTAAAGTTTCATCATTTGTTCCTCGTCCCATTTCACACATCTCCTGAATATTTCATCCAAATCCGTCCACGAGTTTTCGAGTTATTTTGAACACAAACAAACAAACAAACAAACCAACGCCGGCCATCACAGAACCTTCTTGGTTGAACAACGTTGAATATGTGAGCTCTGCCCGGACACCATTAACCACCACATAAGTCTTTGTCATGTTGCCCCATGCTAGCTAAACTCCCACATTGCGCCCTGCTAACCGGCTCATAATCTGAGCGACCTACTTTTCCAGCCGTGGCAGTATTAAACAGAACAAGGCTCCACCTGGAGGCACAACCAGGTACAACAGCTAATCCACAGCACATGTTATTAACAAACTATTAACGGCGCTGAACAAGCAATCGATCATTAACGTCCATATTCAGTAGGCAGTGGTGGAACATCTGCAAATGTGTCAGCAAATCTGCTTTATCTGACCTCACTCCAGTAAAGTTCAAACATTTAAAGTCCACCCTTAAAGTCCGCTCCCTTCCGCTTTATTTAAAGATGCAACAGAACATCTGCAATGAACAACGCATAACCATCTGCATGAGGTAGATCTGTATCTCTTTATCTGTGATATTATGACTGTGTTGACTCATGTTCTAATTTGCTGCTACATACATAAAACTGAGTTGTACATTTGTGGTTTTGTGTAGCGCCGTGACTTTTTGACCCACAGTTTGCTCGGCGTGCGAACGTTAGGCGTCTTTCCACTGCGAGAGCTCGAGGCGATATTTACAGGAACAGACGCCTACTAGGCCCTACTCGGGTTTTCGGTTTCCGTTGCGATGCAGAATCCAACAGCTCCAACTCAGAGCGCGACAAAACAACAGCGAGGCAGAAGAACGATGCCTGTTGTCCTCTTATGAGTTCAACCAACTGAAACCTGCTCGACAGTTTCTTTAAAGCTGCTGACTGGTTCACACTTTTCCCTCCTTCGGGCAGTTTTTACGGTGGTTGCCGGCGGTTTTTCCACCAAACACCAAACATATTTTTTATCGCTCCTTCAATTTAAATATTGCACTTGTCTGTATTGCAATTCCAATAATATGTAGATGATTCGTTGCACCTTAATTAAAAACGCAACAGCAGTGATAAATTTAAGGAACAGCTTAGTTCATTTAAACACAAGACACTTGTGCTCAGGCCCGTTTAAGAGATGCTCCAGGTAGCGACCAGTGCCGAGCTACCATTTAGCTAACTGCTAATTCAAACAGAACCGCCACATTCAACTGACCCAGGCCCGTTTAGGAGATGCTCCAGGTAGCGACCAGTGCCGAGCTACCATTTAGCTAACTGCTAAATGCTAATGCTAACTGCTAATCCAACCAGCACTGCCTGTTTAACTGACCCAGGCTGATTTAGGTAGTGATCAGTGTCGATGCTACCATTTAGCTAACTGCTAAAGCTAACTGCTATTTCAAACAGAACTGCCACGTTCAACTGACCCAGGCCCATTTATGAGATGCTCCAGGTAGTGATCAGTGCCGATGCTACCATTTAGATAACTGCTAAATGCTAATGCTAACTGCTAATTCAAACAGCACAGCAACATTCAACTGACCCAGGCGCATTTTGGAGATGCTCCAGGTAGCGACCAATGCAAAGCTACCACTTTTCTAGCTGCTAAATTCTAATGCTAACTGCTAATTCAAAAAGAACTGCCACCTTCAACTGACCCAGGCCCATTTCGGAGATGCTCCAGGTAGTGACCAGTGCCGATGCTACCATTTAGCTAACTGCTAAATGCTACTGCTAACTGCTAATTCAAACAACACTGCCACGTTCAACTGACCCAGGCCCGTTTAGGAGATGCTCCAGGTAGCGACCAGTGCCGAGCTACCATTTAGCTAACTGCTAAATGCTAATGCTAACTGCTAATTCAAACAGCACAGCAACGTTCAACTGACCCAGGCGCATTTTGGAGATGCTCCAGGTAGCGACCAGTACCGAGCTACCACTTTTCTAGCTGCTAAATGCTAATGGTAACTACTAATTCAAACAGAACTGCCACGTTCAACTGACCCAGACCTGTTTAGGTGATGCTCCAGGTAGCGACCAGTGCCGATGCTGCCATTTAGCTACATGCTAATGCTAACCACTAACTGCTTAAAATATACTGCTAACAAACTCACCACCCACAAGGAGACTATACAGCTGGATTCGCCTATAATGCTAACTGCTAAATGCCAATGCTAACTGCTAAGATACTACCATACTACCACAGCTTTAGCTATTGTTAGCTGCTACAATGCTACTATAGGTCGAGATGCCACACAGCTGCTAAGTGTTAAGTGATAATGCAATACATAATTTAAATATATCAGTACATTTGGTTTTTGTTATCTTGTGATATCTTTAATTTTTTGTCTGGTAACAAAGAGCAGCTTTAAAGCAACTCTTCAGTCCGTTGTGTCCAAACTCAACAGGTGAACCAGTGCAGTAAAAGTTATATTCAGTGAAGTTGAAGCGGCTCCTCTCGGCCTCCATCTCCTCCACATGCAGCCACTGTCAGCCTCTCGGCCCTCTGCAGCTGAAGTGTGTCCTGATGATTGATCGGCAGCAGGTCTAATCTAAAGGATCAGGTTCTCTCAGCTGTGAGAATTTGCAGATTTTCTTTGTGGTATGTCTTTTAAAATACAGTCAAAAAGTCATTTAATATCATCACCTTGTGCTCCGGGAAAGGATTTCTGCTGTGTCATAATTGAGAAAATAAGCCGAGCAGCAGCAGCTAATGATTACGTTCTCGACTAATCGATCAGTTCTTTGGTCTATAAATTGCAGCTCAGTGTTTCTCAAAGCCTTCTAGACGTCTTGTTTTGTCCACGACCCAAAGAAAGCAGAAAATATTCACATTTTAGAAGCCGGAAACAGATTTTTTTGCCTTTTTTTTCTCGTTAAACTGACTTAAAGTGTTTAATGGATCATTAGAACAGCTGGTGATTGAGAGTTTGTGTTGTCCCGCTACATGAGGTCGGAAGTGCTGAAGTGTGGCTGAGGAGCTCAGGTGGTAAATGGTTTCCCTCTTATGTTCCTGTGAAGCTGAAGCTTTACCTCCAGTTAATGCTCATCTGCATGAGCGATACTTTATAGTAATTTTATACAATAATGGATTTTTTTTTATCATGATGGAGTAGACCTGGAAAAATCCATAACCGAAATGAGAGAATACTGTAGGAAGATTAATGAAATGAAATAAAGAATGATAAACCATTAATTTAATGTCTGCTGGAGAGATATTTTATTAGGTTATATTTCTTATTTTCTAAGGTTAGATTTTATTAGCTGAGATATGGATCTGCTATAGAGACAGAGTGGAGGTTTATTAAGCGCTAAAGTGCCCGTCTGAGCTCAGAAACAGAGAAAGTGGTCCTTGTGTTTCACACTTGACCCTGTTTTTAACCGGAGGTCACCTGGCGAGCTCCCCGCCGCCGCCGCCGCCGCCGCCCACCAGCCCCCCGCCGGCTCGGGTTACCGCTGGAAGTGTGTTTCCAGCCTCGCTTCGTTTGGAGAGTGTTTATAAATCAGCTTTTAAATCAATATCTGCTCCCCGATTATTAATAGAAAATAACTTCAGAGAGCAGCTTTCCACTTTTAAAGTCCCCACAAAGAGGCAGGATAAGGACGTATCGGACATCGGCTGTAATTTCCTCCGGCTCATCGCGGTTTCCTTGCCCTTACCTCTTTGTGCCTCTTTGTGCCTCTTTGCCCCCCGTCCCTCCACCTCCCCTGCTATCACCAGCGAGTCTTCTTGTCTGTGTATTAGTATTAGCGGCAGCAGCAGTGTCCCCTGAAGTAAAACAATCTGCTGTAATCTATCAGCGTGTTATCGGCCCTATCTGAGAGCTGAGAAAGCCGGGGCCGGGGCTGTGGCGCCGCTCTCCGGAGCTGATAAAGTTTCAGAGTTCAGCGATGATGAATGTTAAGAAACTACACCCTCGTTACCAGCGATGTGGACTTGGCAAAGCCGAGCGGCGGGGAGGGGCGCGGAGAGGTGGAAAGTGGAGGAAGAAAAGGGGGCAGGAGAGGAGGGTGGCGGCGGGAGGAAGCAGAGGAAAAAGAGGTCTGCTTGGCATCGGGGTCGGACGCTGGAGGAGCTTCGTTTTCTTTTTTTCCAAACACACATTCAGGCTTTTCTGCTCTTCAGTTTCTGGGATCACCTTCTTGTTTCCCCTCTAAGCCCCAAATGGTCTGTAGGTGTTTCTTTATTTGCTCCCGTCACATTTTCCCTCACTGACGGCTCATTTTTCACCACAGCGTCAAGTCCTGCACCTCCATGGAAACAGAAAATACAAAAATCTCCTTAGACACAGCCGTAATAAATCATAGCATTTATTTGATTATGTTACAAAAATAGAATAAAAAACCTGGAATCAACATGAATCAAGATGGCGTCTCCACATGCTTTTAGATATTTAATTATTTACATTTTTAAAGTTTCTACAAACTCAACCACAGCTGTAGGAAGATGTTTCACCATGCTGGATGTATCTTCCAACTACTCTCTTCTCTGTTCACTGTTTCTGAGCCATGCTGCATTTATTTATTGATCCAGCAGGTTTGATTTTCCACTCAGTCTCTCTGTGGAAACACTGCCTGCAGTTCAACCTGAACACTCTCTGAATTTTAGCCTCGTGACTGTCGGTCACAGCTAAATCAGACATGGCTTCTCAGGTGCGCTGAAAAACGCAGTATTTTTTGTTTTTGGCGAATTCTGGTTTGTAAAAATGATTTACTTTTGGCAAATTTTTAAACGAGACACGTGGAATGAAGTGATTTTGCGAAACGTCAAAGTTTTAAGCTGAGATTTGCTTAATTTTCCCGAAAACTCTCTGAATTCTTGTCATGTGATTGTTGGTCACAGCTGAGTCGGTCTCGGCTTCACATTTACACCAAGGAGCTCAGAATTTTTTGTTTTTCACAGAATCTGGTACAAATGCTTTATTTATTTAATATGGCTAATCTGAATCGGAATTTTAAACACTGCCTGCAGTTCAACCCGAACACTCTCTGAATTTTAGCCTCATGACTGTCGGTCACAGCTGAGTCAGGCGTGGCGTCTCAGGTGCGCTGGAAAATGCAGTATTTTTTGTTTTTGACCAATTCTGGTTTGTAAAAATGATTTAATTTTGGCAAATTTTTAAACGAGACACATGGAATGAAGTGATTTTGCGAAACGTCAAAGTTTTAAGCTGAGATTTGCTTAATGAATTCTTGTCACGTGATTGTTGGTCACAGCTGAGTCAGTCGTGGCTTCTCAGGTGTGCTGTAAAATGCAGTATTTTTTGTTTTTGACCAATTCCGTTTAGTTAAAATGGCAAAATTTCAAAATGAGATGTGGAATAACCCAATTTTTGTAAAATATCACAGTATAAAGTTGGGATTGGCTTAATTAGATTAGATTATACTTTATTAATCCCACAACGGGCAAATTTCCTCGTTACAGCAGCAGAGAAAAAACAGAAAAACACACAACATACCCTATACATAAAAAATAAAATAAACAATCTACTATAAAGAAACATTTAAAATATACAATAAGATACAACAATAAGTGAGGTATGAATATGAAAGTAATATTTAACAAGGAAAATTGAATGAATAATATTGCACATGGTTAATTTTCCCTAACGAACTCTCTGTCACACAAGATTCATTCAAGGACTGCTAGAAAGTTGAAAAACCAGAGATTATTTCTGTTTTTACAGCTTCTGGCTCTCATAAATGGTGTAACTTCTGTGATTTTTATTTTGAATTATATTAATTTTCTGGAAAATAACAAGTGTTTCAAACCTGCTAGTGGTTCAGAGACTTAAATCAGGTTATTCTTGAATGTATTCAAACAAATATCGGCTTATTTGAAACCTCTATTTTTACATTTACTGATGTTTGTCTGGCCTTTTTTAAAAATACTGTGTGCTTATGCTTGCTCCAAACACTCAGTCGACATATGATGCTCATATTAGGTGAAATAATTCATGAAATATTCTAGATTTTGTGCTTGAGTCCGTCGACTAAACAGTATATTATGATATTTTATGGTGTTTTGCACTTTGGCCACATCTTAATACAGACTGAGAGTCAATGCAAACAGTGATCCAAATAAAGATGAACTCCAGCCTAAATGAAACTCAAATACTAAATTGTAATCTAAAGCGCTGCTTCCTGTATTTGTCGTGTGATTCCGGACATGATTTAAAAAGTTGGAGCAAGAAAAACGGAAAGCAAAACTTCACCCGTCAGCATTTTATCCGCTCGTCCATCCGTCATCGGTATCAAAGTTCTCATCGGCCTCCAACTCCTCGGTCCGCCGTCCTCGTGAACATCCAGCGTCTATCTGTCGACCATCAGGCCTCAAAGTCCCCCCGATTACGATGCAGCTGATAAGAGGCGGTTCAAAAGCAGCGGTGCAAACAGCTGATAAAGCCTCAGGTAGTCGGTCGGCCGGTCGTTAGCGGCCCAGTTAAGACGTCTACCTGCTGGAGGCTTTAATGAACGGCCTCATCGCGCTGCAGATAATAATATTTAATTCATGTTTTCTGTCAGGTATTGCGATTTGATTTGCGATCTATTTTTTTTTAACAGGGTCATATTTACTAAATTGCAGCATCTGCGAGTTGCTAATTGCATTATTTTAATTAAACATAAACGTTTGTGTCAGTGGCTTTTACAAATTCACGTCGCCCTCCTTGTGAGACACTTGTGCTTCACCAGAATCAGAAATACTTTACTGTCTGTGTTGCAGTTGCTCCCATTCAAGGTCAGAATATAAACAAAACAAAAACGTAAGTACAAAAACATGATGTACAATATAAACACGAGTAGAACAGTAGAACATAGATGTACACGTGTGCTTTTCCTAGAAGTAAAGCGTCATAATACATGTTTTAAATGCACAACAGTGAGTTTTGAACTGAAGCTTGAATTAAAAATATACATATCACATGTTAAATTTGCAGTATCTGTCAGAAAACTCATAATTACATATGTTCACACCTAAAAATGACAAAGAAATGCAGCAAAATCGTTGCTCCAGTTGTTTATTATTATTATTTTTAGCATAAACTACATATATTTATAAAGACATCTTGAAGTTTAGCTTGACATGTCAAATACTTTCCGAGATTATTAGGAAAACTGCCCGTTAACCCACTTTCAGCAGGTTTTTTTTTGTCATTTGAGGCTGTTTTAATCAGAATATCTCAGGAACTATTGGAGATAAAAACTAAAAACATGAAATTTCCACTGTTATTTCTCATCATGTCACTGATTCAAAGTCTGTACTATTAAATAACTGAGCTATTCGACCACAATGACCAGAAATCTGAGACCTTCAACCTCGAGAACATCAAACCTACTGTCAAGCATGGCGGTGGCAGCATCATGCTCTGGGGCTCACATGGAAATTTGAGGCTGTTTGAACGACGATATCTCAGGAACTATTAGAGATAAAAACCTGAAATCTTCACTGTTATTTCTGATCATGTCATTGACTCAGAATCTGCAATATTAAAAGAAACTGTGTGGAAGCGAGAAGGTGGGGCCTTTAACCCCGAGAACACCAAAACTACTGTCAAGCATGGAGGTGGCAGCATCATGCTCTGGGACTTATACTGAAACATGGGGCTGTTTTAATAAGAATATCTCAGGAACTGTTAGAGATAAAAACCTGAAATTTTCACTATTATTTCTCATCATTTCACTGATTCAAAATCTGTAATACTAAAAAAAAACATTGTTTGTAGGAGAGAAGGTGAGGCCTTTAACCCTGAGAACACGAAAGCTGCCATCAAGCATGGAGGTGGCAGCATCATGCTCTGGGGCTCACATTGAAATTAGAGACTGTTTGAACAACATCTCAGGAACTATTAGAGATAAAAACCTGAAATTTTTCCTGTTATTTCTCCTCATGTCATCAATTCAGAATCTGTAATATCAGACAAGTAGATCAAATAATCTCTCATTGTGGCTGAGTTGAAATATGAAATAAAAATAGAAGCCGTGATTAAAAGTCCCATTCTTTTCATATCAAAAGGATACTTTTAATATGAAAAACTGGGTCACAAACATGAAAAATAAAGCCGAATTGTTTTATTTACCATTTCCTGACCCCACTTTGTAGGCATAAACCTGGTCTGGAGGAAGCTTTTTATGTAGTTTTGTATCATTTTTTTGTGAAATATCACAGCGTGTGGTCGTTAGGATGAAACCAACGGGCCGTTTTTACACTTTAACATATAATTAAATCAAAGGTGCAAATGAGAGGTGGTGGAGCAGAAGGCCTTTTATTAATCTGTCGTTCTTTTCAATTGAAGATGCTCATTTTCAGCTCAAAAATATAGAAGCAGAAACAGCACAATGAAATTTAAGGTGGCTTTAAGGTGCAACATAATAGTAAAAACATGTGGCAGAAGAAGCAGTTAACCAGTATGATATTTTACAGCAAGAGCAGTTCCAGAAGACCGATACTGCACAGATGAGAGAACGATAAATAGGTAAACAAGTAAACAAATACACAGGGAGGTAGCGGTTTGTGTGAGTGAAGCGGCAACGTGTGCATTCGTGCTGCGTTCAGGAGCCTGACGGCCCACGGGTAAAAACAGTTTCCAGGTCCGTTGGTCCTTCGTTTGTGGGGGGATGCAGTTTAATTTGTGCAAAAAAGGTTGGATGCTGTTGTTTTTTTCAGTAGTGTGTGTTTGTTTCCAGCTGATAGTGTGCAGGAATATTAAAATCCTGCTGATGAGGGACGACGCAGGATTCACGATGCGCTTTCGTTCGTCGCAGCACCTGAAGCTTTTTTTTTCACACACAGGCAAAGAGGAAGTGTCTCTCAGTTCTCACCGAAAAAAAAAAAAGAGACTAAAAATGTGAGAATGGCGGGGGGGAACAATTGCGATCGTGACAAAGTTCATGAGCGTATAATAGCGGCTAATGCGTGGCGGGGCGCGGGCAGCTTTGTTCGCCGGAGTGCCGAGCTCTTAATAGAATCTGATAGATAGACGCCCGTCTCCTCGGGCCTGTTGGGGGGGCGTCCTCCTTGTCTTACTGTCATTCTATGAAGGAATAATTTGTCAATAATTGGCCGTGTCATTCTCGTCAAGACGGTTTCTCGATAAAAGACGGCGGCTCTTCGGGGGCCGGGCCGGAGAATATCTCAAAAAAAAAAAAAAAAAAAGAAAGTGGAGAAGGGAAGGCGGCATGTGGCAGCAGATCTGAGGCGGCGATAGGACCATTAAGCGCTTTAGAAGTATTTTAGCTGAATTCACACAAAGCGAAAATAGATAAATAAATAATGAAAGACGAGGTGGCGGCGGCGGGAAGGGGGGGAAAGTGGAGCGTCAACTGTCAGGGAAGTGATACAGACTTTAAGAAATCATTTGGGGAGGGTGAAAAGATAAAAGATTATCCCTCTTTTCTGCCAACTTATTGCCTCCTCAGCCATCGCCGAGGCTAATTCGCTTACTCAAGCAATCATGCGGACATGCCGAGAGTGTGTGTGTGTGTGTGTGTGTGTTGGAGCCTTCAAAGTGCTGCTGGGAAGTGCTTATAGCAGCAGCAGCAGTGTATGTATAAACTTGTGTGTGTGTGTTGGGTGTATGTTGCTTGTGTGAATCCGATCCGTCCACATCACTCAGCGCTGTATGGCATCCATTATCTGCTCCACTGTAAGGGGCAGGAATTTTCCAGAGATATCCCAGAATGCTTATTATCTCTAAAATATCTCTGGATGGCTGACACTCATCTGATTGGCTAAATCCGCCCGGGCAGGAACATTCACATTCCTGTGACCCCCCCCCCCCCCACCAACCACCAACCACCACAACCCGATGACTGCAGGAGACCCGTCCTCCTCCTCCTCCTCCTCCTCCTGCAGCTCAGAAACAATATCGGAACGATATTAATCCCCACAGGAAGAAGTAATGTGGAAAAGACATTTGATAAGGAGCCAATCCAGCGAGTTAAAGGGTCACTTCGCTCAAATTAATACTAATAGATTCCAGTTACTACAAAAAAACTGTGTTCTGGTGCAACTAAACTGCGTCGTCTCATGTTTTCTGCAGGTTTGCTTTTGTCTGTCACAAAGTACAAGTTACCTGGAAAGTGAGCTTTAACAGGTGAAGTGAATAACATTGATCATGTTGGTACTATGTGGTGTTCTGATGGAAAACCTTGGTCTTCACTTAGACACCCAAATAAACATCGTCTCACAACAAACACACTCCCTCATGCTGATGGAAATCCCAAATGTCACTGGATGAAAATGCACCCCACCACATGGAAACAACATCAACCAACCAGGAACATGTTGAGGAACATGACAATGGTCCAACATGTTGATCTGACCTCCAAACTTCCTACACCTCATTGTGATCAAGCATCAACAGGATGCAGTGGAACAAGTTGGATTGACAGAGGCCCCACTGCACAAGCCAGAGCACCCAAAGGATCCAGTGCCAAAGTCCTGGTTCCAGACCCAATAGGACACCCTGAGAGGTCCTCTAGTCCATGTCCAATGGTTCATTTTTGAGCACATAAGGGGGACCAACATGATATTAGGCAGGTGGTCGTAATGTTAAGCCTGATCGGTGTAGCTAGCATGCTATTTATAGTCAAAAAAACACCTACAAACCTAAATTCTTCAATAATATCGATTAAGGGTCGAATTGTGTGTCAGAAAGTTATTTAAGTGTACTGGTGTAAAATTGAAGGGCAGTTTTGTGTGTTAGCTGTTAGCGTCTGGAAACTGAGCTTCACCAGGCTAACATAGGTGGAATTAATATCGTCAAGAACATTATTCTCTTTTTTATATATACGTAGCTCGCTGGGTAAACTTGCGTAGGAACAGTCACATCAAAATTCCGTCCGTCTGTCCATCCATCCATCCGTCCGTCCGTCCACCCGTCCGTCCGTCCATCCATCCGTCTATCTATCATCCATCCGTCCATCCATCCATCCATCCATCCATCCGTCCGTCCGTCCGTCCGTCCGTCCGTCCATCCATCCATCGTCTATCCATCCATCCATCCATCCATCGTCTATCCATCCATCTATCCATCTATCCATCCATCCATCCATCATCCATCCATCCATCCATCCATCATCCATCCATCATCCATCCATCCATCTATCCATCCATCCATCATCCATCCATCATCCATCCATCCATCTATCCATCCATCCATCGTCTATCCATCCATCCATCATCCATCCATCCATCCATCCATCATCCATCATCCATCCATCCATCATCCATCCATCCATCCATCCATCCATCCATCATCCATCCATCCGTCCGTCCGTCCGTCCGTCCGTCCGTCCGTCCGTCCGTCCGTCCGTCCGTCCGTCCATCCATCCATCGTCTATCCATCCATCCATCCATCCATCCATCCATCCATCCATCGTCCATCCATCCATCCATCCATCCATCCATCCATCCATCCATCGTCTATCCATCCATCCATCATCCATCCATCCATCCATCCATCCATCGTCTATCCATCCGTCCGTCCGTCCGTCCATCCATCCATCCATCCATCCATCCATCCATCCATCCATCCATCCATCATCCATCCATCCATCCATCCATCCATCCATCGTCTATCCATCCATCCATCCGTCCGTCCGTCCGTCCATCCATCCATCCATCCATTCCTCTATCCATCCATCCATCCATCCATCATCCATCCATCCATCCATCCATCCATCCATCCATCCATCCATCCATCCATCCATCCATCATCCATCCATCCATCCATCCATCCGTCCATCCATCAATCCATCCATCCATCATCACTTATCCAGGGCCGGGTCGTGGAGCCAACATCTAAAATTTTTGTTTTGTTTTACGCTCTTTTCCCTGTATTTAAATTAGTGAAAGATACAATTTCACAGGTGTTTTACCATTTTTTAATCTGTAATATACATGATTTTACTTTTAAATAACATTAAATAATATTTTTTAAACTGTTACATCACAGCTTGTTTCTTATTTTGTTAAATTGCAAATTATAATTAGTAAAACCACAGAAAAAATGTGTTAATTTACATGTTAACTTTCAAAAATAGGCCAAAACTGTCATTACTTTACAGATATTTACCTTTTTTTAAACGGTTTTTAGACAAAACAGTATTCCATGTGTTTTTCCGAGCGCCCTTGCTACCTGATTTTCTTTTTTTTTTTACAGTGCACCCTCTTCTATTATAATGCCAAACCTTCTAACCAAAATGGGCATTTTAAAAGGCCAAACGGAGACAACTGCAGTCATCAGGGTCGTCTTTTCCTGAACCTGCAGAGGAGCATTTTCAGATCATGTTAGCGACATGCTAACGTGGTTCTCTGCAGAAACTGAGCTGTTCTGCTGGAGACTGTAAACACAAACACCCTGATCTAAAGCAGGAACCCGTCAGGTGTAAGTCAGTCTGTACCTGAGCTTCATAATTAAACCGTTAAAGTGGCTCCTCAGCTGCTGTAGCTAAAACCGAGCGCCGCTGGATGTCGGACGTCTAAAACGGAGACTCGCGAGTAAAGACGAGGAGAAACTCAGTGAGCAAAGAAAGTTCAGCTGATGGGAGATTTAAAGAACAAGATGGAGCCGGAAAAGCTGATCCAGAATCAGCTGATAGAGAGACGAGCGGGATATAAACTCTGAGAGGCAGAGAAACTGTTCAGGTTGTGGTTTTTTCCTTTTTAAAGACATAATCTAAATCCAGCCCCGATTGGAATCTGCTGTGCAAGGAAGAACACTGCATCGCGGCTGTATTAATTCATCGCCTCCATGTGCCGTTTAGAGGAGGTTGACAGCAGGAACGTGGTCACTCCTGACTCAGGCTGCAGCGACTCGTCGATCGATCGACTGTTAATTGGTCTGATTTGAATTTTTGACTAGAAAAATCCGATATTTTCCACTTTCTTTCCTCCTCTTTGACGGTAAAGTGAATATCTTTTGGTTGTTTGAGGGAGTTTTCTCGACGCTGATCGACATTTTTACAGACAAAACTAACGGATTATCCCAGAGCGTGATCAACAGATTGTTCTCCAGTGAAATATCAGCTGGTTTATATGTTTAGTGGTGTTTTCTTTGTTTAATTTAGGTTTGAGGGTCAGTTTAAGGGCTTTTTTTTACAAGGGATAAGATTTTTACGACTCCATTTTGGATTCTGCTCGACGATTCGGTTCTTTATCGATTCTCATTTGGAAAAAAAAGGAGCACAAACAGATTATGCAACTCTGACGTTCTCTAACTTAGCCTGCAGTTGAACACATTCACCTACTGAACATCAGGAGCATCTACTGTAGCAAACAGGCGCAGGGCTTTTACAGCAAACTCAGTCACTGCTCGGTGATGTTCGTCTGTCCTGGGTCATTTGACTCTTTCCTGCCTCGGTGAAAGGAGAAGCTGGAGGTAGACGTGGACTGGAGCGAGTACTGCCGGCCTCTGAGCCAGTCGGACTCTGCCATGTAAATGTGAGGCATGAGAAGGCATCATTTAAGGTTAACAGTTGGTAATAGCAGGTTTACCAATGAGGCAAATGGAGCCAACATGACAGGCAGTGTTAGTTAGTTAGGCTACGTTCAACTTAACGCTCAATTCGGATTTTTTTGTGAGTTCGTTCACATTTCCAGTTAATCGTTGTCCCTCATTTCCAGCATTTCTACCGGCTGAACGCTGGGCTCGTCTCCTAAAATGTGGTCCAGCTCTTCCTAAAGTGGACCAGCAACACGTCCACGGCTGCTTCGTTTGTTTGAGTCTTTAACCTCCTTATATTCGGCTCGGAGGCACTTTACTTTTCTTCGGCGTTGGATCCAGGACCGTTTATCTCCACGCTCGGCCTTTTCTTTGGAGATGTTTTCAAAAACCGCCCGGTTCCGATAAGACCCCTCGAGTTAGTCCTGACTAGAGCTGTCCCCCCAAATATTAATGAACTCCCAAACCTCCACTGACTGGACTCCACATTATCGTCCACCACGGTTGTTGTTTTTGTTCCTACTTGAACCCAGAATAGAGACGTTTGTCGTGTATCAGTGACGTGCAGGTCGGATAAATGCGACCTGGACGTTCAGACAGAAGTCACATGGCAACAGATCAGATACGTATCGGATTCAGGACCACATATCCAAGTGGTCGTTTGAAAAAATCAGATCCATGTTGTTCAGACTGTCATGAAAAGATCAGATCCAGGTTGCATAGGGGGCAACAAAAATCGGATCTGGGTCACTTTAGCCTGCAGTCTGAACGTAGCCTTAGTTACCTGCAGTATTAACAGCAGAGGACGTGCTAACGTAGCCGCTGCTGCTGGGTTCAGATTCACTCCGGACCGGATCGAAAACATTCATTCAGAGTTATCTCATGCTGTGTGTGTAGATGTAGAACTGGTTTTCAATTCCCATTCCTACTTGTTACATTAAAAAACCTTTCAGCCAAACACACAAATACTTAAATCCATTGAATAGCCCAGTTTTAATGTAAACATTGTCCCTTAAAAGGTAAATATTGTCCCTTAAAAGGACTCAGATGAGGTCCTTTTAAAGGGACAGTATTTTTAAATATTTATATAAATTAAGTTTCATGGATCTGCTCCGATTAATCGATTGGTTTTCGACTGTTTAATTAACCGCCAACTATTTTGATAACCGATTAAACTTTCTGATTCGCTTTCTAAGAAAAAACATTCTCTCATTCCACCTTCTTAGATGTGAACATCTTCTATTTTCTCTCTCGTTTTAGTCTCGGGAAACTGATTTTTTCACCGCTTTCTGGCATTTTAGAGGCCAAACGACGGATCGATTAATTCAACATATAGCAGCAGTCGCAGCTCTGATTCTGATTTTCCGTTTTTAATCAAACTCTTCACGTGTTCGATAAGTTTAAACAAGTTATTTCAGCGTCAGTCAGTCGTTTCCAGCGATTCTAACAACCTTCTGGTTCATTTTTCGTCCTCTCAACTTGTCTTCTTCCCCTTAATCTTCTAAAGCAGCCACATTTAGTCGAACAGCATCAAGTAAAACCCTCAAATATGCAGAAAAGAACACGGATCTCTTGTTCTAGTCGTTCCTCTTGGTGTCGGATGTGTTTTGCAGCTCCAAAGCATTAAAGCACGTTCAGTTAACGTCACTACATTTTGTTCTACGTTTTTGCCTCCACCTTTAAAGCCTGTAATTATCTCGGTGCGTCCTGCAGAGCGGAGCTAAAAGGGAGATTTCCCTTTTCAGTATAAGGAAGGACTGTCCCCTCCATCCCTCCCCCCCCTGACGCTATCAGCTGAGGGATCTGACCGATAACAGCCGACCAGGTTCTGCGCAGCTTTTTTGGCGAAACCCACACTGACCTTTCAGTCAACTGGCCTCGCTTTGCATACCTACTCGCCGTTTCCCCGGCATGCAAATGGAGGCAGATAGAGAGCAGCTTCCTAGGAGTGGGGAAGGCCTTCCTTGGCGGGAAGCTGCTGCAGGAGCCGATCATTAACCGGACATTGAAGTTCTCACATGTCATGATCAGGGAGTGTTTTCAGTTTCCCCTACAGTCAGTAAATCTGAAGTTAGAAGTCCGAGTGTTTGACGTTCGGCGTAGCTTTACTTCCTCGTGAAACATTTGCCAAACAAACTTCGGAGGATACTGAGTCGCACTTTGTTCAGATCCGTGTTTAAACCCACCTGCAGGTTTGAAAGGCAGGTTATCTTTAATAAAAATTACACCATTTATCAGAGCGAGAAGCTGTAAAAGCAGAAAAAATCCTTAGTTTTTCTACTTCCTGACCGTCGTTAGCGCTGTTCATCTGTGACGCATCGTTTGGGCGGAAGAATTAACCAAATCTAGGCGTGTCTTATTTAAAAAATGTACCAAAAATGCACAATTCACACTAAACAGATTCTGTAAAAAACAAAAAATTCTGGGCTCTTTGGCGCAACTGTGAAGCCTTTAGTGACTCAGCTGCGACCAACAGTCACGTGACTAAAATTTAGTTTGCAGCTGAACTGCAGGCAGTGTTCACACGCAATAGAGAGTACATGGTAAATAAACTACAGCAGTGGTTCTCAACTGGTCCAGCCTCAGGACCCACTATGTCTCTATTAACAACAGTTGGGAACCAAGATTTATTATTTGGGTGTCGTCTCAATGCATTTTGATACAACTTAGGAAAATTTTAGCTTATTTTTTGCTCATTTTGGGATATTTGGACACTTTTGTCAAGTTTTTGGGCATATTTTGGTCCATCTTGACAGATTCGGAGCACATTTTGGTTCATTTTTGGGACGTTTTAGCATAAATTTCTCCAATAAGCTGTCGGAGCCAAATCTAGAGGTTAATAGTGGGCAACTACTGGTGTCACCACCACTAAATATCCTGCTATTGAAAGCAAACTGTGTCATAAGAAACACGTCCTTTAAAATAAAAGACTTTATACCACCACTTTTTGCTTCTGCGACCCTCTAAAAATGGCTTCGCGACCGAGGAGCTATTGATTTACCAGTATTAGTAACGCTTCTGGATGCTTCAGAAATGTTATATATTTTGGTTCTATTTTATTTTATTTTTTTTGTAACATAAATAATCAAAGAAATTCAACTTTAGCTTTCTTTTTATGTGATTTTCTGGCATTCTAACTGTGTTGTGCTGCACAGAAGACAGTTAATAATAATAATAATAATAGCTTTTATTCGTATGGCGCCTTTCATACGCAAAGAAACATCCACAATATTACAAGGTGAGAACACTTAAAACATTTAAAAAATACAGTAAAAATACAGTTTTAGAGGTGCAGGACTTTATATACTGCAGTGAAAAATGAAGTAAAAACATGACAGAAGCAAAAAAAAATCAAAAAGTGCTGATCAACAGCTCCACTTACTGATTATTTTCGAGGTCAACTGAAAGCTTCATCACTTTGCATAACAAGGAGCAACATAATGAGTGGATTAGCAGGTTTTAAATTAGCTTCTAGCATCGTTTGGTCGTGAGTCCGGCTTTAAACGCTGGACTTGACACTGACTCGCTGACAGGAGAGGCTTTAAATAGAGAATGAAGAGACGCTGGTGTGTTTAACGAGGCCGCCGTTAGATCGAGGGGGTGAATTAAAGGCGGCGTCCGTTCGTTTCGATGCTTCTATGAGTTGTTATTCTTTAGGAAGTGTTTCAGCACACCCACACCTGAGTATCTCTCACTATCTGGGCTGATTTTTCCTCCGAGGGGAAGTTTGTCGCAGATCAAAGCTGCACTTTAAGTTTCTCTCTCAAACCACAGCGCTGCGTTTTAAAGTGGGGACGAGGTAACCCTGGACTCCGGCATTCATTATTCATCAGCGGATAGCACTTCCACGGCGAGGCCTCCTCAGAACGTGAGGGGCCACGGTAGGCAGGAGCTGAGTGGGTGACGCTAATATTCCTCCCCCCCTCCACCTCAAGTCCTCAGAGCCGGGAGGGAGGGAGGGAGGGAGACATCTATCGCTCTCATCCCGCTGCTTTTATTTCACTTTCAGCTCATCTTAAATTTCCATTATTCACCGCAAAAAGCCAAGCCGAGCCTTTTCACCGTGACACCATGACACTGATGGGCCCCTCCCCCTGCTGAAAACACACACACGCACACACACACACACACCTCGGAGGACCATGTGGAGGACTATTATTAATCACGCCGCTATCGGCTCCTCACATCTTCGGCGCTATTTGCTGTTTAATCACTAAAATAATACGAGGGGGAGGGCGCCGGGTGCTGGGGTGGGGGTGTCGGGTTGCCATGGTGACCAAATGGAAAAGGTCAGGCGTGGTTTATCTTATCAGCGATAGGGAATGGTTACTAATTACAGATAGGTACTACCAGCGCTCGGTCCACCGGGCCCTGCCTTAAAACACTATCAGCAATCCACACCGGCCTGATATTAAAATTATCTCTTAAGTCATCCACACACACACACATGCAAACACACACACACACACACACACGTCGGCGAGGCGAAGCCGCAGGACTCCGAAGCCCCAAAAGACAATAGAGCAGACAGGCCACGGCCGGGCCAGGCTAAGAAAGACAAGACGCGATGCTATCACACCTGTCACCTAATGACCGCGAGTTAATCAGGTAGAGTCGACTCCGCCGGACTCGGCTTCCAGGGGGGCCTTTGAGTAACACACAGAACCCCAAACCGGGTCCAGGAGAGCTGGAAGACTGGAACCAATGGTGGCTCCACATACTGAAGATATTTCTGCATTCAGTTTTCTACTCGGCTCATCGGCTGGAGGAAGATGTTTCCCCATGCTGAATGTATCAGGCTCCTCTGGATCCCATCTTTGAGCCATGCCACATTAATTTATAGTCGACTCTGCTGGACCTGATTTCTAGAACTACGTTTGAGCATCAGATATTACATTTATTTACATTTTTACAGTCGCTACATACTCCT
Organism: Dascyllus trimaculatus; assembly: GCA_024666655.1. Classification (NCBI taxonomy): domain Eukaryota; kingdom Metazoa; phylum Chordata; class Actinopteri; family Pomacentridae; genus Dascyllus; species Dascyllus trimaculatus. The sequence continues at coordinate 5,518,840 of CM045448.1, read as the reverse complement.
CTCTACTCTGCTCACCAGCTGTAGGAAGCTGTTTCACCATGCTGGATGTATCTTCCAACATCTTACTTCTCTGTTCACTGTTTCTGAGCCATGCCACATTAATTTATAGTCGACTCTGCTGGACCTGATTTCCAGAACTACGTTTGAGCGTCAGATATTACGTTAATTTAGTATTAGAAGTTTAATTATTTACATTTTTACAGCCACTCTCTACTCTGCTCGTCTTTTCTATAAAGATGTTTCCCCATGCTGGATGTATCTCCAACTACTGTCTCCTCTGTTCACTGCTTTTGAACCATGCTGCTTTTATTCTATTGTCGACTCTGCTGGACTCCAGAAGCTCCTTTACAAATTATTTACATTTTTACATCCTCTACAATCTCAGTGTTTTCCCCATGCTGAATGTGTCTGGCTCCTCTGTATCCCATCTTTGATCCATGCCGCATTAATTTATAGTCGACTCTGCTGGACCTGATTTCCAGAACTACGTTTGAGCGTCAGATATCACATTTATTCAGATATCAGAAGTTTAATTATTTACATTTTTACAGTCGCTAAATACTCATCTCTACTCTGTTCACCAGCTGTGGAAAGATGTTTCACCATGCTGGATGTATCTTCCAACTGTTTCCTCTGTTCACTGCTTTTGAACCGTGCTAGCTTTATTTAGCGTCGACGTCCGCCGTCAGACTCGGCTTCGTAAAGCGCCTTTACAATAACAAACCGAAGCCCAAACTTGATCCAGAAGAGATGAAACACTGGTAAAAAAAAACTGTAGCTCGACATTGAACTATTTAATTTTTGTACAACCCCTACAAACTCGGTGTTTTCCACGCGGCTGTTTCACCATGCTGGATGTATCTTCCAACAACTTGCTGCTCTGTTCATGTGCATTTCGTTCATTGCAGACTCTGCTGGGTGTTATAAATTTAACCGTCTTCTCTTTATCAGCTGTAGAAAGATGTTTCACCATGCTGGATGTATCTTCCAACTGTTTCCTCTGTTCACTGCTTTTGAACCGTGCTAGCTTTATTTAGCGTCGACGTCCGCCGTCAGACTCGGCTTCGTAAAGCGCCTTTACAATAACAAACCGAAGCCCAAACTTGATCCAGAAGAGATGAAACACTGGTAAAAAAAAACTGTAGCTCGACATTGAACTATTTAATTTTTGTACAACCCCTACAAACTCGGTGTTTTCCACGCGGCTGTTTCACCATGCTGGATGTATCTTCCAACAACTTGCTGCTCTGTTCATGTGCATTTCGTTCATTGCAGACTCTGCTGGGTGTTATAAATTTAACCGTCTTCTCTTTATCAGCTGTAGAAAGATGTTTCACCATGCTGGATGTGTCCTAGCTTCTACAGGAGCCTTTAAGCACCTGTGGAAGCTAAGCTAAGCTAAGCTAAGCTAAGATACATCCAAGATAAGAGCTGGGAGTGGAGAAACGTGTCCTTGCTTTCCCTCTCGGTGTGTTCGAGGATGATCTGACGCTAAAGTCTGTTACAAAATGAAACATGTTATTAAAAAATAGCCTGATTTCTCATTGTTTTTTCTGTACGTCCTTGAACGCACCATGAGAAAGTCTTCCTCCTGTACCTGCAGCAGTAACGGGACAGTTAAAGCGCGCAGTGATGATTTAGAGCCGAATCGATCAGGAGATTTATTGATCGACCGAAACCAAAGCTTCACACGAGGTTTCCTTCTGTTTCTTATCGCTGCAGAGGAATCTAAAGATCTCTTCCCGAAATGATTAACGGGAAAAAATGATTTAAAGATAACAAAAATAATCATAGTTGTGAACGAGTTTCTGGTCTCCTGACAGTTTACAGAAATAGTGAGCGTCGCAGCGGCCCTCCGACAGCTGCTCCAACATCCTGCTGTAATATTTTAATCAAATAAACCCTCCCATGGATCAGCGCTCCGGTCCAAAGACTGTTTACCTGGCAGGTGGTAAAGTTCCTCGGTCCGCTGTAACCTCAGTAACCTGCCGACTGTTGGAAACGCTGATGCAGAGGACGAGGACCGCGTTCATTTGCATGTTTGTGTGACTTATGAAAGCAGAAGTTCTCGTGCGGTTTGCTGTCGGGAGTTCAACGGTGATAAACAAATGACATTAGAAGAGGTTCTGTTAATGCTGTAGTACATAGACGCACCGCTGCCTTTGCACTGTTTATGTAGACGTTTCATGCATCTCATAGCACCGTTTATCAAATACTGATCATGATTTTTGCTGTCCACAGTTAGATGAACATGATTAACTGTGATAATAATGTTTAAAATTCTCATGAAGATGCATCACTTGGTTTTATCTGACATTAGAACGTCTTATTTTACTCTTTATAAACTCACTTCTGAGCTGCAGGGACTGATGGAGACTAGAGGCTTCTCTGTGCACAGCTTCCTGGGTAGCTTTAGCCATAGCCTGCATGTGAGGCGTTCAGGGAACATCTGTAAATTGTAGCGTCTGTTGGTGAGCAGACACTCAGCAAGTTAACATATAGTATACTGTTAATCTAATGCAGCCGTCCCCAACTACCGGGCCTCACGGAAAGAATATAAATCTTTAATTTTATTCCCGCGGGGTGTTTTATTTTGAAAGAATGACTAGCTCTTCTTCCCACCACGTCCGTCTGTGCTCGATTCCTGCAAAAATTGATAAAAAACAAACGTCTCTGGAGGGTTTCTTTGAAAAGAGGGACAGACTCGAGAAAGTAAATACACATTTAGACATAAAAAGCAATTTTATTCATTTAGGACACTTTATTTAAATTTAAAAAAAACATTGTTAAATTGAAAAAAAAGTCTGCAACCTTTTTGCACCACGGACTCGATGACTAGTCTGTAGAAAACTGTCTTGCTTGAAGCCAGACAGCTGATCTAATGTATATACGTATGTACACTGTAAAAAAATAAACGTTTAAATGGCTCTTAACTGTACTTTTTTAATATTTATAATAATAATTTATTTTTTTACAAATTTTTCCCTGCTTTGTAAGATGACAAAAAAATATTTAGTAAAAAAAGAAGCACAGATTAAAAAGATTACATGTTGACTTTAACAAAAAAGAACAAAAGTGTAACTTTAATCAGTATTTTTTTTTTTTACAAATATTTGCCGTTATTTAAAAGAAAAACGACTCGTATAAAAGGATTAAAAATAACAGAAAATTTTTAATATTTAGTTAAAAAAAACAACAGGAAAAAAAGTGCTAATTTACATGTTGACTGTAGCATTAAAAAAAAAAGAACAAAACTGTGACTTCAATCAGTATTTTTTTCAAATATTTGCCATTATTTAAAAGAAAAACGACTCATATAAAAGGATTAAAAATAACAGAAAATTTTTAATATTTAGTTAAAAAAACAACAGAAAAAAAGGGCTAATTTACATGTTAGCATAAAAAAATAAAAAATAGAACCAAACTGTGACTGCAATCACTGTTTTTACAAATATTTGCCATTATTTAGAAGAAGAACAACGTATACAAAGAATTGAATAATATAAAATATTTCTTTTACTGGTATTTTATAGATTTTTTTTCATGGTTTGTTAAATTTCAGATAATTTTAAAAAAATTCCCTGTAGATTAAGAAAAATAAAAAAATCTGTATATTTAAGTTGTTTAACAATGTGTAGCCATAAAATTGTATTTAAATCTGATAAAAAAAATATAATTACTTTACAGATATTTGCCATGATGTTTACCATTTATTTATTTATTTATTCTGTTTTTGACAATATTTTTTATATTTTTAAACATATATTCTTTTAAAAGTCTAATCAGTGATATTAATCTTTTTTATATATTTTTTATTTTTTTATTTTAATGATGCAGGGTGAAAAGGGGTTAGATCAGGGGCGTCCAATCCTGGTCCTCGAGGGCTGGGATCCTGCATGTTTCAGATGCTTCCCTCTTCCAGCACACCTGATTCAGATGATCAAGCTCATCATCAGAAGCACAGACATATATACGTAGACGCCGCGTTGACTGCCGCTGCCGATTGGAGCCGATGTGCCTACGTGGCGGCCATCTTGGTACAGTGCCACTCGCCCCTACAGTGCATTACGTCTATAGAGGAATGACATGTCTGCACTATAAAAGTGATCATAAATCGATCAGTTGTCAACATATATTGTTGGTTACAAACGTCAGACATGGAGGACGGACAGGCAGACATAAATAGAACAAAAGCATCCAAGCATCCTGTGTCAAAGCTACATGTGTGACATTTTTAACAAACCAAACCATTTGGAAATCGGTGGAAAATTCAGTGAATAATTCTACTTTAAGATTGTGGAGTAGCTCTTACCTCCATAGACTTACATTCACTGCCCCCTCTGCTAGCCCTGTACCAAGATGGCGGAGCTTTAGGCACGTCCCTCCACAGTCAATGCGGCGTCTACGTATGTATGTCTATGATCAGAAGCCCGATAACGATCCTGATCACTTGAATCAGCTGTGTTGGAAGAGGGAAACACCTAAAACATGGAGGATAGCGGCCCTCCAGGACCAGGATTGGAGAGATGAGAGAGAGAGCAAAGGGTCGTGAGCCGGACTCGAACTCACGATGTTGGTCCTTCTTGATGAATGACGGCTTCCTCGTTCTCTTCACTTGTTGATGCATTAATGAGAACAATCAACAGAACAAACCTCTGAGTGAAAGACCGCCAGCAGAGCCTCGTTCAGGAAGACGCAGCTCTTAATTACAGATCGTTGGAGCGCCGCCGTCGGCTTTGATGGATTCCTCAAAAGTTGTGTTTGTGTGAGTGTGTGTTTGTGTGTGTGTGTGTTGGCGAGTAGCGGTGAGGAAGAGTATTTGTGCCGCCTGCCTGTGTTGCGCTGTGTTGTGTGATCTTGTCTCTGCACCCTTCCATTTATCATCTCTGACATTTGGCTGTACTCCGCCTCTATCTGACCATCATCTGAGGAAAGCACATTTTTCCCATCAGAAATCCCGTTGTGACTTTTTTTTCGCGGGTGTGGGGCGAGGATGAGGATGAGGATGAGGAGGAGGAGGAGGCGGCGACGGAGGGGAGGTCGCTGATACTTCCTCTGGCGAAGCGTGGAGATGCACGGGGCCGCTGTGTGTGCGTTCGATCGCTGGAGTAATTATGGATATGTCTTTTTGCACAAACACACTCTTAACACGGATGTTATCTGGGCACTGAGGGCTCCAGTGATGCCCTGCCTCTTGAAAATACCCCCTTTCTTTGCCGCTGCCAGCCGTGCAGCGGGTTATATTTAACCAGTTATCTCCTTTACATCCCCTCTCCATGCTCCACGGGGCTATCGCTCCCACACTGCTGCCACCATCTCACTTTATTTTTATTTTTATTTTAAGCCTTGTGACAGGAGGCGGAGATAACAGATGCAAAGCCAAGTTGTGAGTGGCGTCCTCCCCCCCCTCCCCTCCCTCCCCCCATTCCTTCCCTTCCTCTTATTCTCTATTTCTGCAACAAAAAGCCTCACCCCTCCCTCCATCTTTCCATCTCCCCCTTGTTTTTTCTTCTGCTTTGCTTGTCTCTCTCTTTATCTTTATCATTTCTCTGCCCTTTTATCTCCCCCCCCATCCTCCTCCCCCGCCCTCCCCTCCCTCCCTCCCCTCGTCGTATTTCTCTTGACTTCTCAGAGAGGGTTTCCTGGTAGAAGCTTCCTCTTCTCGGCAGATGTACAGTAGGCGAGATCGCACAGATGCACAGCACCGGGATGCTGTCGTGCGGAACGGCGGCGTATTGAATTTTTTTAACGTTTGAGGCTACCGTGCTCGTCGTTCCTCGCGCGACACTCCAAGTACATCCATCGCAAACCCGTCAAAATGCAGACGAACCCTCCTCATGGATGGGATCAAGCTCACGGGGAGGAAAGGTGGAGGAAGAGTTTGTTTCTTGGTGATTTAACGCCACGTTTTTACTCATCTTTTAAAGTCCTGCGCCTCCGTGGAGAGCTCAGACATGACTTTACTGCAGAATGACACAATGAGAAACTACATGACGCCTCCACATGTTACAGATGTTTAACTATCTCCATGTTTACATCCTGTTTCTGCTCATCATCTCTATAAAGATGTTCCTCCATGCTGGATGTATCTCCAACTACTGTCTCCTCTGTTCACTGTTTCTGAGCCATGCCGCATTTATTTTATTGCGTTTTTGTCTCTTTGCGGTCATTTTGTGTCGCGTTTTTGTTGTTTTTTAGCCCCTTTTTCTCATTTTCTGTCTCGTTCCTGTTGGTTCCTGTCATTTTGTCTCATTTGTGTCGTTTTTTCACCTCATTTTTGTCCTTAAATGTGTTGTTTTGTCCCTTTTTCTAACTATTGTGTTCCAAATGCGTTTGATTTTCCTCTCAGTCTCTCTTGTCGTCTGTTTTGTGTCTTTTTTTGTCATTTTTTGTCTGATTTGTGTTGTTTTGTGTCTCGTTTTTGTTGCTTTGTTTCTTGTTTTTGTCATTTCGCGTCTTATTTTTGTTGTTTTGCATCTCATTTATGTCATTTTGTGTCTCTTTGTGGTCGTTTTCCCTCCACATACTACAGATATTTAACTATCTCCATCCTCTCCAGTCTTCTCCTCTCTACTCTGCTCATCATCTCTATAAAGATGTTCCTCCATGCTGGATGTATCTCCAACTACTGTCTCCTCTGTTCACTGTTTCTGAGTCATGCTGCATTTATTTATTGATCCAGTAGGTTTGATTTTCCTCTCTTGTCGTCTGCTTTTGTCATGTTGTGTCACATTTGTGTGTCTTTGTCTTGTTGTTTGTTCTGTTTCTAGTTTGTGTCTCACTTCTGTCACTTTGTCTTGTTTTTTTTCCTTTTTTGTGTCATTTTTTGTCTAATTTATGTGATTTGGTGTCTTATATGGGTTGTTTTTTGGCTGTTTTTGGAGGTTTTTGTCTTGTTTTGTGTCTCTTTGTGGTCGTTTTGTCTCCACATACTATCGATATTTAACTACCTCCATGTTTCCATCCTCTCCAGTCTTCTCCTCTCTACTCTGCTCATCATCTCTATAAAGATGTTCCACCATGCTGGATGTATCTCCAACTACTGTCTCCTCTGTTCACTGTTTCTCAGCCAAGCTGCATTTATTCTATTGAACCAGTAGGTTTGATTTTCCTCTCAGTCTCTCTGTGGAAACACTGCCTGCAGTTCAGCAGAGTAGTCGCCGAATGCATGGTGTAACTTTGGCAAAGCTTTTCAGACCTTCAAGTGGATTTTGAAAGGGTCATTGTGTTCTAAAAATCACCAAATTGACACCATTAGTGATCCTGAATTGTCAAATTTTCAACTTTCCGATGGTCCTTGAACTAATCGTGTTTGACGTATGACCCATCAGGAAAATTTATATTGTGATATTCCATCAAACCTCTTTATTCTAAATGTTCTACATTTAAAAAATCACCAAAATAAAGTGTTTGCCACTAGATCCTGTAAAAAACATCCCCCAAAAAGTTTTTAGGTTGAACTGCAGGCAGTGTTTCCACAGAGAGACTGAGAGGAAAATCCAACCTACTGGATCAATAAATAAATGCAGCATGGCTCAGAAACAGTGAACAGAGAAGACAGTAGTTGAAGATACATCCAGCATGGTGGAACATCTTTATAGAGATGATGAGCAGAGTAGAGAGGAGAAGACTGGAGAGGATGGAAACATGGAGATAGTTAAATATCTGTAGTATGTGGAGACAAAACGACCACAAAGAGACACTAAACAAGACAAAAACTTCCAAAAACAGACATAAAACAACCCAAATAAGACACCAAATCACATTAACTAGACACAAAATTACACAAAAAGCAAAAAAAACAAGACAAAGGGACAGAAATTAGACACAAAATGACAAAAACAAGAAGCAAAACAACAAAAAACGAGAAATAAAACAAAACGAATGAAGACAAAATGTCAAAAAAAGACACAAAACTGAGACGACAAGAGAGACTGAGAGGAAAATCAAACATAGTTGAAACACAGGAGTTAAAAACAACACAGTAAAGGACAAAAATGAGGTGCAAGAATGACATAAATGAGACAAAATGACAAAAACCAACAGGAGCAAGACACAAAATGAGAAAAAGGGGCTCAAAAAAACCAAAAACGAGATGCAAAATTACCACAAAGAGACAAAGAATGCAAAAATACCACAATAAATAAATGCAGCATGGCTCAGAAACCGTGAACAGAGGAGACAGTAGTTGGAGATACATCCAGCATGGTGGAACATCCCACTTATATCCTTCTAACTGCATGTTTTTAACCCGTTTTGTTAACTGCGGTTTGGTTTTCTCCAGCACAAGAGGCGTTTTTGTTTGTTTTGTTTATCAGATTTACAAAAATAACATGTAAATGCACAGTTTCCTTGGTAATCATAGGTTCCTACATATAAAACATCCACAAGTGAGGAGTCAAATTCTAGTTTTTGTATTATTTTGATTAAATAAACTGTAATTTTTAAGATTTCCTGCTACATTTTTGCTCCACCTGTGCAGGTATATAAACTGAAAATAGAGCCGGATGCTGCCGTGGATCTAAACTTTAGCTTTGCTCTCGGTATTTACGAGAAGAAAACAAGAGTCTCCCCCTAAAAACATAAAATAAAACACTCCGACTGAGCTGAAGGCTGCTTTTAAAAGTGCAATAAGTTTCCAAATCCGTGATGTCTGAATCTTAATCTCCAGTTTTGATCAGTGGAATCAAAGCGGTGCACTCATTAAAAGTAACACTTAAATAAGACGGTGATCCTCAGATATTTGTATTAGTGCTTCGGTAACTTGATCATTGCAGCTGTTCCTTATCTGCAGCTCGCCCAGAGACACGACGACTCCGTCTTATTACGCCGTAACTCCAAGCGAGCACTTCAAAACACCTGAAACTCCTCTAAACACGCTCCCCGCTTCCTCCTCGCACGCTTCCTTTGCAATTACCGCTGCCGTGTTGATTTTACCCCCGTTAATTAAGAGACATAAATCATCTTAATGGTCTGATTTGTCTAAAAACTCTCCCCCTTCTCTGCTCTCGAACGCCGCCGATTGTTCCCAGATTGGGTTTCAGGAGCCCCTTTTTTGAGTTTTAAATTACACGTCTCGGCTGTCACGGGTTTAAAAATGCCTCCTAATCTGTTCCCCGCCTCGTCGTTAATGTCTAGATTTCATATGTGAGGGGGGAAAAAACTGAAGCTCGGCTCGTTTCGGAGCCTTTAGAAGCAGCCGAATTAGCCGTTAGCAGCTCCTGTTAGCGACGAAGCCACGAATATACAGACGAATATCACCGGATCAGTTTGGTGCTGGAGAAAAGCTGAATATATGACGGTTCTCAGGCAGCTTCTGGAGCATCTTTTCTTGCTTTCCTCTGATTATCTTTGACTCTTAACCCTCAGAACTCACTGTGGGTTTGTTTTCACCGTGTGGCTCTACATACTACAGTCATCAACTTGTTTCCGTGGTGTAAACACTGCCTGCAGTTCAGCCTGAATTTTCGCCGTGTGACTGCTGGTTGCAGCTGAGTCACTCGTGGCTTCGCTTTTGTGCCGAGGGATGCGGATTTTTTTGCTTTTTGCAGAATCTTTTTAACGCAAACGGCTGATTTTTCCCACATTTTAAATCGAGACGTGTTCGTTAATTGTCAAATATCACAACTTTAAGCTCAGGTTTGGTCCATTTTCCAGTTCAAGACCAGCTGGACGGTTGAAAATGTGACAATTCCTTTTTGGTTTTATGGTTTCCGGCTGACGCATCGTGTCGTTGGGGCAACTTGTTATTGGTTAAAGGCCTAATTAACCTCGATTAATCATAGACTTGACAGTAGGGGTGGAACAAAACATTGATGCAGCGATATGTCGTCGTCCCTCCTCGTGCGATATGAGTATCGATACGCTGGTGATAAGGCGCTCTAGACCCTGCCAGCTGCCATTTCCCCAGCGTCACTACTTAATGTCTCCGCATGGTGGCGTTTATCACATGAATGAGGGAGACTTGAGCGGAAATGAATCGGCCCAAGAAGAGTTAGTACAGGTATAATGGAGGACAGCAACGCTACCGTAAGAGACGCCCCATCCACGTTTAAGTCCAAAGTGTGGACCCATTTGGGCTTTCATTGAGGGAACAAGCAAACTGGATAAAGACTATGACATAAGCAAGAACTGCCTCGCCAAAGTAAAGCACACAGGCGACACCACCAACATGCAAACCCACCTGCAACGCCACCATCCTGAACTCCTGGTCTAGAAAGCAGCTGATACAGCTAACGGTTCAAGTCAGCCTGCAGCCGTTAGCACAGTGTTTAAAGCAAAGATGGCTGCCAGCATTACAACGTCCATCACTGGGTTCATTTGAAGGACCTCCACCCGTACAGTGTGGTGGAAAATGAAGGGTGTGGAAAAATGCTGCACACTAGAACCAAGGAATGAATACGTCCAAGTTAAAGATATGGTGATGTGTCTTTATGGGATTGTCTTGCAATATATCGATTATCGCAGTATCGTGATAATATCGGTATTGTGAGCCATGTATTGCGTATCATATCGTATCGTATCGCCTTGTATCGTATCGTATTGTATCGTATCGTATTGTATTGTATCGTATCGTATCGTATCGTATTGTATCGTATTGTATTGTATTGTATTGTATTGTATTGTATTGTATCGTATCGTATCGTATCGTATCGTATCGTATCGTATCGTATCGTATTGTATTGTATTGTATTGTATTGTATCGTATCGTATCGTATCGTATCGTATCGTATCGTATCGTATCGTATCGTATCGTGAGGTACCCTGTGATTCCCACCCCATTCCCACTTGACAGATTTGTTTCAGTGGATTTATGCAGAACTCGAGCCTCAAAATGCGCCTTTAAGATATATGAGCTACAAATTTTCTCACCAGATCGAACTGTCAATGAGCTGAGCTGCGTGTCAGGCGTGATGCGTTCAGGGACCATCAGAAAGTTGAAGTTTTTTTTTAAATGACATGCCCTTTAAACCCTCTGACACGGGATTAGACCTCCTGAAAGTGGTAGCTGTAACTGAGAAGTAACTGTAATGTGATTACTGGGTTTAGGATCTCACACACACACACACACACACATAGACACACACACATAGACACACACACACACACACAGTTCTCTTTGCGTTCTCAGTGGTGTTTTTGTCTGTTTGTCGGCGCTGTTTTTCCTCCTTCCTCCCTCCAGTGTGTTTAGTCTCCAGCAGCAGCAGGAACATCTGTGTGTGTGTGTGTGTGTGTGTTCGTGTGTGTGTGTGTGTGTGTTTGTTGTGCGTTTTTGTAGCCGCGTGGCCGTCATGAAAGTTTCAGGGTCGGACGAAAAAGCAAAATCGAAGGCCGGGGGAGGAATCAGAAGCAGCCGGAGGTGGGAGAGCGGACCGTGGACCGGGAGCTGGTTCATGTCAGGGATGGAGGGCGATGGAGGGAGGGCCGGAGTGGAGGAGGCGCTCTCCCTCTCCTCTCTCTCTCCTCCCTCGCCTCCCTCTCCTCCCTCTCCTCCCTCTCCTCCTGCATACCGTCCTAATCTCCGATCTGCCTCCCGTCTTCGTTCAGGCCTCAGATCGAGGAGGCGGATTGAAATCAGCCTCGTCGTATCGCTCACACACTCAAGCAGACGAGCACTAATCACTCTGAAAGTCAAATAAACACGATAACATGCTCTCCCCTGCACTGTAGAAAATGAACCGTAGATTTTTTGACCCTGTTTTGTTAAATTACAGCTTATAACTCAAACGTATTAATTCACCAACCAAACCGACTTCTCCACGTCAAAAATCTGTATTTTATTATAAATAAATATTAGTTTTTTACTCTATTTTATAATATTTCACAGATATTTGCTGTTTATTGAAAGAGAAATGTGTATTAATGACGGAAAAATGACAGATAATTAGGTTAAATTACAAAGGATGTGTAGTAAAATCACAGAAAATATATTTACAAATTTACTTTTTCAAAATAAAAGTCAAAACTGTAAATGTCCACTTAAAAAATCTCTATTTTTAAAAACAATATTTAGCTTTTTTTTTAGACTATTTTGTATTATTGCACAGATATTTACTGTTATTATAAAGAGAATGTGTTTATTAAGGTTAAAAAATGGCAAATAATTTAAGATTTACCTTGTTTTGTTAAATTGTGATTATAGTAAAATCACAGGAAATATATTTACAAATTTACACAAGTGTAAAAAAATTTATAAATGCTAATTTTGTTCTTTTACGTTTGATTGTAAAATTATAAATTTTTACAGAAAAATATTTACAAGCGCACTGTAAAAAAAAGAAAAAACAAACTGGTTAAAACTGTAAATGGTAAAATTCTATGGTTTTTTTTTTTACTATATTTAAATCAGTAAAAATATTGTTATTACAGACATTTCTTAATATTTGGAATAAAAAATATGTATATCAAGGATTGAAAAAATGGCAAATAATTTAAGATTTTACCTTGTTTTGTTAAATTATGATATATAGAAAAATCACAGAAAATATATTTACAAATTTACTTTTTAAAAAGGTAAAAACTGTAAATATCCACTTAATATTTTTATAAATGCTGATTTTCTTATTTTACATTTGATTGTAAAATTATACATTTTTACTAAAGTAGTAAAATAACAGAAACATATTTACAAGCGTACTGTAAAAAACTCTAAAATAGTGAAAATCAAATAAATATTTTTATAAACAGTAATTTTGTTCTTTTACGTTTGTAAAATTATAAATATATTTTTTTTTTACTGTATTTTAATCAGCAAAACAAAATTGTTTTTAACAGATATTTCTTAACATTTGGAAGAAAAAAAATGTGCTTAATAAGGACTGAAAAAAGGTAAATAACTTAATTTACAGATTTCTTTTCCATATTTTTGTTAAATTACAGATGTAACCAGTAAAACTACAGAAGAAAAGGAATAATAAATAATAAATTTAAATAACGTCTACATCAAAAATCTGTATTTTTATAAATGATAATTATTTTTCTACACTTTTTTTTTTATAACCGCACAGGTATTTGCTGTTATTTGAAAGAAAATGAGCATATTAAGATTAAAAAATGTCAAATAATTTAACAAATTATACCTTGTTTTGTTAAATTACAAACTCAAAGAAAATATATTTAAAAAAGGTAAAAACTGTAAATGTCCACTTAAAAAGTCTAATTTTTTATAAATGTTAATGTTGTTCTTTTAAGTTTGTTTGTAAAATTGTGAGCTTTTACTGTATATAGTAAAAACACAGAAAAATATTTACAAGCGTACTGTAAAAAAACCACAATAAAATCTAAACTGTAAATGTAAAATTATATGTATTTTTCACTGTATTTAAATTAGCAAAAATATTGTTATTACAGACATTTCTTAATATTTGGAAGAAAAAAGTGTAATATGGACTGAAGAAATAGTAAGTAACTTATTTTACTGATTTATTTTTAATTTTTTGTTAAATTACAGATGCAGTTAGTAAAACTACAGACGGAAATGAATAACTTTAAATAAATTTAAATAACGTCCACATCAAAAATCTGTATTTGCCTGTAGAATTTTTTAAAAAAAAGTTTGAAAAAATATAAATATCATTATGTAGATTATGTGAAATAAATAAAATTATATTTAGAAATGACAAATGAGTTTTCCCTGTTTTGTTGGATTACTAAGATGTAGTTAAATTGTAATAAATAGACATTAATTTACATGTTTAATGTCTAAAAAGACACGTCAGAGCTGTAAATAATGTCCACGGTGTGTTAGAAGAACAGGAACAACATGGCAGAGTTTTTATCTCCTCATGTCTGCATCAAAGAGGATCTCTGAGTCCCATCGATAACCTCGTGCAGACGGGAGCGACCTCATTCCACCAAAAATAAAAACCCGGCCCGTCTGAGCGCACATGCTTGTGAGAATTCTCACCGCTCCCACCAAGGCCGAGCGTCTTTGTATCGGCGCAGATATGGAAAGAAACAGCGTGTGATATGATTTGAGGATACGGCGACGGCGATGGGCCGGATTCACACAGCCCGTGGCCTTGTTTACGTGTCTGCAGGAACCGGTCTGCACTTTCTGACCTTCCCTTGACCACTCCTGGTTGTTTTAACCCTCGAATCCAGCGGCGTGTGACTGTGTGTGTGTGTGTGTGTGTGTGTGTGTTGGTTCCCACTGGGTTTGGTATTTGTAGATTATCTCTCGGCACACTTTCTGGAAGAATCGTGGAATTGTTCGTCAGTGGGAACCCTGCTGTGGCTCGCTGGCCTTGCCTTGCCTCGCCGTTGGGTTTTCGGGGGAGGTAAAGAAAAGAGGGGGGAGGGGGGTGAGGCTGTAAGATAGGAGGCGATTCAATAAGTAGTTGAATCAACCCCTCCTCCCCCTGCGGATCTTAGGACGGTGGGAAAGTTCAAATCTGCTGCTATTTTCTATCTTTTATCAGCCGGGCTTATCGGCTGGCTTTCTCGTCTGCATGCCTGCTTCAATAGTCCAGGGTCTCGGCTCTCTATCTGCCTCCCGCCCAACTCCTCCCCTCCAGCTTTCTTTTTTGTCTGAAACACCACCTGTTTTCACTCCCCTTTCCATGCGCCGCATTTTTATCATCATCAAAAAGACAAAGGGAATATTTGTATCGGCCGCTCGCTGCTTTGTAGCGTCATCTGACCGTCTGTCCAGGAACCGGTCCTGCAGATCTTCAGTACGTCACACAGAACGGCTGCAGGTCCTGGAAAGTTTCTGACATGCATGGATGCATTTTAGCGACATCTGCAGCCTTAAAGTGCAGATGTCACAGGTGTCTTAAACTAGCGCTCTGCAACCTTTTTAGCACCACGGACTGGATTAAAGCAAGCAAATCTTCTACATAGCCTAGCTTATCACAGAAACAGAGGGAAACTGTTAGCCTAGCTTATCACAAAGACTGGAAGCAGAGGGGAACTGTTAGCCTAGCTTAGCACAAAGACTGGAAGCAGAGGGGAACTGTTAGCCTAGCTTAGCACAAAGACTGGAAGCAAAGGGGAACCTGTTAGCCTAGCTTAGCACAAAGACTGGAAGCAGAAGGGAAGCTGTTAGCCTAGCTTAGCACAAAGGATGGAAGAAGAGGGGAAATTGTTAGCCTAGCTTAGTACAAAGGATGGAATCAGATGGGAAGCTGTTAGCCTAGCTTAGCACAAAGACTGGAAGCAGAGGGGAAACTGTTAACCTAGCTTAGCACAAAGACTGGAAGCAGAGGGGAAACTGTTAGCCTAGCTTAGCACAAACACTGGAAGCAGAGGGGAAGCTGTTAGCCTAGCTTAGCACAAAAGATGGAAGCAGAGGGGAAACTGTTAGCCTAACTTAGTACAAAGACTGGAAGCAAAGGAAAAACTGTTAGCCTAGCTTTGCACAAAGAATGAAAGAAGAGGGGAAGCTGTTAGCCTAGCTTAGTACAAAGACTGGAAGCAGAGGGGAAACTGTTAGCCTAGCTTGGCACAAAGGATGGAAACAGAGGGGAAACTGTTACCCTATCTTAGCACAAAGGATGGAAGCAGAAGAGAAACTGTTAGCCCAGCTTAGTACAAAGACTGGAAGCAAAAAGGGGAAACTGTTAGCCTAGCTTAGCACAAAGAATGGAGGCGGATGGGAAACTGTTAGCCAAGCTTGGCACAAAGGATGAAAGCAGCGGGGAAGCTGTTAGCCTAGCTTAGCACAAAAGATGGAAGCAGAGGGGAACTGTTAGCCTAACTTAGCACAAAGACTGGAAGCAGAGGGGAAGCTGTTAGCCTAGCTTAGCACAAAGACTGGAATCAAAGGGGAAACTGTTAGCCTAGCTTAACACAAAGACTGGAAGCAGAGGAGAAACTGTTAGCCTAGCACAAAATGTTTATATGTCGGAGAATCATCTGTTTCAAACGGACCGGTGTCAAGCAAGACAACTTTCTATCGACTGGTCACTGCGCTAGATGACCGGTCTGTAGAAAATTGTCTTGCTTCAAACTGTTCTGTGATGCAACTGTTAGCCTAGCTTAGCACAAAGACTGGAAGCAGAGGAGAAACTGTTAGCCTAGCTTAGCATATAGACTGCAAGCAGAAGGGAAGCTGTTAGCCTAGCTTAGCACAAAGGATGAAAACAGAGGGCAAACTGTTAGCCTAGCTTAGCACAAAGACTGGAAGAAGCAGAGGGCAAACTGTTAGCCTAGCTTAGCACAGTGTTTACATGTTGGAGAGTCATCTGTTTCAATCAGACCGGTTTCAAGCAATACAACTTTCTATGGACCGGTCATCGCGCTCGATGCTTGTCTTGCTTGAAACCAGTCTGTGGTGCAAAAAGGTTGCAACTTCTTTTTTAATTAAAGTGTTTTTTTAATTTAAAAAAAGTATTTTAAATGACTTTTTATTGCTAAATGTGTATTTACTTGTTTGAGTCTCTCCCTCTTTTCAAAGAAGCCTCCAGAAAAAAAAAAAATTTAAATTAATTTTGGTGGGAAACAAGCACAGACCGAAGTGGTGGGAAGACGATCCGGTCATTTTTCAAAATAAAACACCCTGCGGACTCCGCTGGAAATAAAATATTATTCTTTCTGTGAGGCCCGGTACCTGTCCACGGCCTGATGGGTGGGGACCGCTGCCTTAAATAACTTTATTTGTATAGGACTAATCATTTGAGAACGTTTGGGGTGATTGTTTATTTGTTTGTTTATGAAAATTAGTGATAATCAATGAGAAACTGAGCAGTGAATTGATTAGAAAATATCAGAAACCACCTCAGGAGATTGGGAAAACTTATTTCTGTGAGGGAGTTTTTTTTTCTTTTTTTGCAAATTTAGCAGTTTTGGTTATCTGTTTGTAATTCGATGAAGCGTGATTATGAACATTTAATTGCCTTGGAAACCAGATGCTAATCTCAGGGAGGCTTTCACATTAAATTAAGGTTTTACATGGAGTTAAAATCTGGGGTTTGCAGTGAGTAGCTGTGTTTTTGTTCGGTGCTGTAGCTAGAAATTTAAACAAATTTCTTAACCAAACGTCTGCAGCCTTATCAATCAATAATCGATCAGTTCGGTATCATGTCATGAATTAAATAGATCCTGCTGCTTTGAATGTGATCATGTGACATAACCCGCTCCGAACTGTGCAAATCATCCGCTGCTAGGCCTCAGTGACACTAAAGTTTCAAAATAAGAGCTCTGGCCGATGGGCATTAAGCGTCACAGAAGACTTTCTCATGGTGGCCCTTTACAGCTAATCAGCCATATATTCTCTGAGCTTGTGAAAACGGAACAGCTGATAGTGAAAGTGAACGCCTCTTCAGGTTGTTACGGTGTTTAACAGACACATGCAGTGCATCGGACATTTTCCATTTTCCATTTTTACCAAGGAGTCGTTACATTTGTCATGAAAGCAGCTCGACTGCATTCGTCACTCGCTAATAAAAACTCAGTTTAAGTAAACTCGTCTGAAACACAGCGAACAAACTGCAATCCTCCATCACGTTAACCAGTAAGAAACTCCACCTGGTGGTGCAGACAGGTATTACAGCTAATCTGTGACACATTTTCTGACATCCACGTCTTTCTTCCCTTATGACGACATCATTTTTAACCTCATAACATTTACCATGAAAACGGCTCGATTACGTTAGCCACTTGCTAATAGGAACACTGTTTTAGTAACCCTGTTTTTGATACTTGACCTTAGACCAGAAGGCATTAACCGCCATAGAAGTCTTTGTCATGGTGCCCGTTGACTGCCTCTTGTTGTTACAGTATAAAACAATAGGAGATGCATGAAGCACAGTGGACATCTTTCTATGTGTTAACGCAATTTTCAACCACAGGCATGTTAACGTTGGCCATGAAAGCAGCCGCTAGCTAATAGGAACACTGTTTTGCTAAACTACAGCTTGTCCTCAACATGTGAGATCTGGACGGAAGACATTAGACGCTACAGAAGTCTTTGTCATGGTGCCTGTTGCCGAAACACAGCAAACAAACTGCAATCTTCCGTCACGTTAACCAGTCAGCAACTCCACCTGGTGGTGCAGACAGGTATTACAGCTAATCTGCGACACATTTTCTGACATCCACGTCTTTCTTTCCTTATGACGACATCATTTTTAACCTCATAACATTTACCATGAAAACGGCTCGATTACGTTAGCCACTTGCTAATAGGAGCACTGTTTTAGTAAACCTGTTTTTGATACATGACCTTAGACCAGAAGCATTAACTGCCACAGAAGTCTTTGTCATGGTGCCCGTTGACTGCCTCCTCTTGTTGCTACAGTATAAAAAAGTAGGAGATGCGTGAAGCACAGTGGACACCTTCTATGGGATAGTGAAGTTTTCAACCACAGGCATGTTAACGTTGGCCGTAAAAGCAGACGCTAGCTAATAGGAACACTGTTTTGCTAAACTACAGCTTGTCTTCAATATGTGAGATGTAGCCGGAAGACATTAGACGCTACAGAAGTCTTTGTCATGATGCCTGTTGCTGAAACACAGCAAACAAACTGCAATCTTCCTTCACGTTAACCAGTCAGCAACTCCACCTGGTGGTGCAGACAGGTATTACAGCTAATTTGCGACACATTTTCTTTCCTTACGATGACATCATTTTTAACCTCATAACATTTACCATCATAGCAGCTCGATTACATTAGCCACTTGCTAATAGGAACATTGTTTTGCTAAACTACAGCTTGTCCTCAACATGTGAGATCTAGCCTGAAGACATTAGCCGCTACAGAGGTTTTTGTCATGGTGCCCGTTGCTAGCTAAACCCCCATAATGCTCTCGATTTGCCAACATTGAACTGGTATGAAACGCAGCAAACTAACTACAGTCTTTGCTGCATTAACCAGTTAGAGGCTCCACCTGGTGGTGCGACTAGGTACTACGGCTAAGCTACAGTACGTTTTCTGACATGCGCGGCCGTATTATATTTTTAAGTGGTTAAATCATCAACTGTAATTAATCATAATGTAATTCCATAGCTGTAGATCACTAGGGAACCATCGCAGAGGCCAACCTGCTACCTGTCAGTGCAGTCGTGTTTTTAGACGTTCGGCATCAGCTTGTCACCAGAGTTTGGGGTTTTCATGACGTCTTTAGAACTGAATCCTGCCGACTCGTGGACAAACGTTCAGGTTAATGTTGAACACAACGGGCTGCAGCCTCGGTGGTGGAAAAAACCCAGCAAAGTGAAGATCAAATTGAATTTTCATCCTCGACATGAAAGCTGGTGTTTTCTCCTTTTGAGAAACATGCGTGTGGAACATGCACACACCATCTTTCTCTTACTTTCTTATCGTAACGCACACATGTTCACTTTTCATTAGGTTTTCAGAGGAAGCCGGCGCTCCTTTCTCGCTGTTTTTAAACTGCACACCGCCGCTGCTCTGTGATGTATGTGGGAGTGAGGCGTCCTTGAGGAAAATGAAACAGTCTGTCAGGGTGAGTGCGTCTGAAGTGCTGCCAGAGAAGAAACGGTTGTGAAACAGAATACCAGAGGGAGGACTTGATCCAACACATCACGAGGTGTCTCAACTCTGCTCGGCACGCAGGAAGCAAGCGCCGCCGTCGTATCGCTGCGAATTAAAAGCCAGATTCTTGATGTGGAACTTCGCAATCAGTCAGATCTTACATCACTGACATCCAGGCAGATCTGTCCGCTGATGGGCGTTTGTCATGCGGCTTCATCCCTCCATTACAGGGCAAAGTGTGTGCAAAGTGCAGCCGAAGTGGAGAATAAAAACAAAGACGAGAGGCGGAGAGGTGACTCGGTATCAGTGGCTCGAGTCTGATCTGATCTTTTCCGTCAAAGGTGATGAAATCAGCTGAAACGCAGCATCTCAGAACGTTATCTCGGCCACGTGGTTCACTTCTAACGCTGCAGCGATGTTGAAGGAGCCTGTGCAGCTTCGTTTCCCCGATGGCGCTGCGATGCGTTCGGGTTCACTGACGCTGTTTAGTTCAACTTTCTGGGTGTTTTTTTTTTTTTTTGTTTGCTCCTGTCACATTTTCACTCACTGGGGGCTCATTTTTCATCCTGAACCGAGCTCAGACACGCCTTCTGTGTTGAAATCATAAAAAATGGCTAAAAGGGACTCGAATTTCTTTGATTATTTATTATTTAAAAGTTGAAAAATCCTAGAATCAACATGTCCCACATTTTCTAAGCTTCCACAGGCGTCACCAATAGTGGAAACAATGGAAGCTCTACTTAATGTTTTAATTTTTATACTTTAGTCCTTTCTGCTCCATGTGAACACTGTCTCTGAATTTTCACCACGTCATTCTTGATCACAGCCGACTCACTGATGTCTTCACAGTTTCGCAGCGGATTTCAGAATTTTTATTTTTTTACAGACTCCGCTTAAAGCGACGGGTTTATTTTTGGTGAATTTTCAAATCAGACGCGTAGAATAAAAAGATTCCAGTGAAATATCCTGATTTTAGGCCTGGATCTGGTTGAGTTTCCCCGTCGGAGCGGCTCGTCACAGATGAGTAGTTCAAGGACAGTTGGAAAGTTGAAAATCAGATCTTTTTTTTTTCTGCTTTTGGTGATAATGTAAAGAAAATGTGGCTTTCAGACCCGTTGGAGGGTCGATTAAATGGACCTAAATAGGGGTTTATGCTAAATTCAGTTTGTTGTGTGGCTCATTAGTGGAGTCAGTTTTACACATGACAGCTGCAACAACTGAAGGTGTGTAATAATTAACAGTTCTGTCGTTTATGTTCATTTATTAAAGCTGCTGCATCCCGTCAGTAGGAAATAAATCCAATAAAAACTGCATTTTTAGCTGAAATACATATAATTTAACTGATATTTGCCATCATCATCATCATCATCATCGTTTTTGCAGTTTTTTAATTCTACATTTTTCCTTGCAGTGTTTTTTTTTGCGAGGTGAACAGATTTTACCTCCCAACACCACGTTTCCTGTCTGCTGTCAGAGGTGTGTGTGTGTGTGTGTGTGTGTGTGTCTGGCGGCTGCAGGAACCGCTATCAGGTCTGAAGCAACACGCTGTTCCAACACGGGAAGCAGCGGCGGCGGCGGGTAGATTTATTCCGCGAGCTCGGCCGGCTGAACGCTTGCTCCTGAGAGGCTGATCAGATCGGCCGGCTGTGGAGAGGATCTGCTCCTCCAGGGCCGGTTTTTCTCTCCGGGGGGTGGGGGCGGGGGGCGTGAAGGATACCCGGCCGCCGGACCATCCATCACGGGCCGGCCGGTCGGTCGGTCGGCGCTCTGGGTATCACCTGCTATCTCCCCACCTGCCCTCCTCACGCCACCTCCACCGCCTCCCCTGAGAAGGAGGGAAACTAATTGTTATCCCCTTTGTGGTGTCAAGCCTCTCTTACGCCGTCTCCATGTCTCTCTCCAAGGTTCAGCCGGTGTCCCACCCGCCGTCTCCCCAGGACCTTTATCAGGGAGACGCCTCTGCTCATTAAGGAGTTAATTTTCTCACTCCTATCTCTGATTAGTATAGTCAACCTAAAGCACTGTGAATTCTTTAAATTTTCTTCCTTGTTATCAAAAAGAAGGAGAGGGAGAGAGAAAAGAGAAGAAGATGGGAATGAGGGGGATATTTAATCGTTTAAGTAGCCTTCCTGGGGAACTAGATTTCTTTTTTTTTCCTCTTCCCAGCAATGTAAAGAAATCTTTGCTGAAAGCCGGCCCAGCTCAGTAATTCAGTTTTTAAAGGATGGAGGGAGGAGGAGGAGGTGGGAGGTGGTGGGTGAGGGAGGGAGGGAAGAGAGAAGGAGAGGAAAAAAAAAAAACGACTTGATGAAATTCCGCTATCAGCTCCGAACCAATATGCAAAATATCTCGCTGGAAATCAAATAGCTATTATGTTTTCATTTCCACGTCGGCGTATTTGCTTAATGAAGAGGAGACAGATCAGACCGGCAGAGAGAGTCTGCAGGAGCCGATAACCGCCAACGGCTCCCAGCTATCCGCACAGAGTGACGCTCCCAGTCACCACGCTTTTTCACCGGGAAGGGGGAGGGAAAAAAAAGAAAAGGGGATGGAGATGGAGGGGGGGGAGAGAGAGAGGGAGGAAGGTGATGGAGAGAGAGAGCGCAAGTGATATCGAAAGGAGGAAGAAGAAGGAGGAGGAGGAGGAGAGATAATGACGGCAGGTTGGGATGGAGAGAACGCTCAGAAAACACCTTTTTAAAAACACTCCAGGCCCTTTTTTGAACAGTTTATTAGCGCCTGTTTTCGGGCCTTTGATGTTTCCGTCCTGCTGAGCTCCTTTATCACCGTCAGGTTCAGTCTGAACACCGAGGGAGGGGGGGGAGGGGGGGTCCAAACACGACCGACGAACTCCTGGTGGATCTTTACGCCTTCGATTTGTTTCCTTTCGGGGCTGCGTCATGTTTAGTTTTTCACGTTACACCAATGCGAAATGATTGCTCGAAAAAGTCCGCGAGGTTCTCCGTGGCTGATCTGCAAAAGCGTCTACGAGTCGCATCTACAGGTCCGCAGCATTTTTATCACGTCGAACGTCCTCCCTCGTGAAGTTCTG
Organism: Dascyllus trimaculatus; assembly: GCA_024666655.1. Classification (NCBI taxonomy): domain Eukaryota; kingdom Metazoa; phylum Chordata; class Actinopteri; family Pomacentridae; genus Dascyllus; species Dascyllus trimaculatus. The sequence continues at coordinate 5,496,349 of CM045448.1, read as the reverse complement.
AGCGTCAAACGCGTCATTTCCCGCTTTCCGGTGCGTCTTTACGCGCCTTCTCTGCGATGTGAAAACACACCTTTGCGCTGCACAGTAGAAAAACACTGATTTGTAAAAGACGTCGAGTCTGTTGACATGTGCACAACAAGGAAAAGACTTGGCTGCGCAAAAATATCAGTTCTATGGAAATATTTCAGCTGCAGAGAGGATGACGTTCCTGCTTTCTGGTGGATCTTTATGCGTGGAGTTGCTCCTTTTCTGCATCCGTTCATGGTGGAATTTAGGCCTGCGTCGTGTTTAGTTTTTCTGGGATGTGAAAACACACCTTTGCAGGGCCTCACAATATGTCATGTATTTAAAAAGCTTTTTCTAAAAGACACTGAGATCGTTGGCATACAGGCTCCACGTGTGCACAGCAGAATCCTCCACAAGGAAAGACTTGGCTGCAAAAACAAATCAGTTGCATGGACATATTTCGGCTGCAGAGAGGATGACGTTCCTGCTTTCTGGTGGATCTTTATGCATGGACTTATTCCTTTTCTTCATCTGTTTATGGTGAAATTCAGGCCTGCGTCATATTTAATTTTTCTGCTGCATGAAAACACACCCTAGCAGCACATTTACTCTGATTTCAGGGTTCTCAGAGTGTTTTTTAAAACTTTAACTCCTTAACGCCGGTTGTCGCAAATTTGCAACGTACCGCTGCAGCCGAGATAGCGTATGCATTCCCCCAGTGCTGGTTCGTGCATATTCAATACATACCTAGGAACCTTTTACAAGCACTGGTTTCTCTTAGGACCAGTTTGAATCGCATTTGCTGCATCAATAAAAAAAAAATTACCATTAATGCCTGTTGCATTACACCTTTATATCTACTATATGTGCCATAGACAAACTAACAATCTACACTTAATTTAACATCAACTTGAAATCAGACACATAAAAGTATTTTTTTTACATAATTGTAAATAAATTCAGGCGTCAAGGGGCTATAAGACAGTTTGCTGATGTACGCACAGCAAAAAATCCTCCAAAATAAAAGCCTCGGCTGCAAAAGATAATTGAATAAATAAGAAATCAGTTGCGTGGTAATATATTTCGGCTGCAGAGGCTGACGTTCCTGCATTCTGGTGGAATTCAGGGCCGCGTCATGTTTCTCACTGGACACTCACCTGTCTGTCTGAGGAGGCTGTGAACGAGGTGATGGCTAACGAGGAAAAACAAATGCTCACCAGCAGTAACTACAAAATACTACACAACGAGCAAAAGGTTGATATCCTATGAAAAGAAACGGACGAGCCCCCAGTTATGTTCCGTGAGCCGGGGGAGGAGGGGAGGAACAGGAAGTGTGAATAAGCAGAAAAGATCCGATCGTGAACCAAAAGTAGTTGTTTATTTACAACAAAAGAAGCCAAAATGAGGCCAAATTAAAGCAAGTTTCCCAATGAAAACAGAAGCCGATTCAAAAGTCACCAAACACCACGCTTGGTTTGAGGCAGGTCACCACAACACTGACACCACACAGCTCTCACTCGCTGCCCATCTGGCCCCGATGACCAGGACGGCTTCTCTTTTAAAGCTCCCTGTTAACTGTGGAGTGGCTGCAGGCAGTCCCTCCAGGATTTAACGGGCGTTTTTCAAGATTGTTGCTCCTAAAATGTCTGAATTCGCAGCAGCTTTTCTAAAAAATTGTGATGTAAGTTGCGATATTTTAAGCTTATTTGTTGCGATGAAATTGCGGGAGACGGTAAAAAATTGCTAAAAAGTTGCATTTTTTCTTTGTTTTGTATAATTCATTAAACGTTTTAAAAGTTTAAAAAGTTAATTTCCCATCCTGGCACACGCGTGTTCACACACACGCTCACAGCTCGTCACGTCAGTTAATGAATCTAACTGACCTTCATTGTTTCAGTGCTGCCACAGATCTGGATGCAACAGCTTCATCACGGTGGTTTGTCTGGTCTGTGGTCCGCTGGTTTCACCCATTCTCCTGATATGTTTACGGTAGAAAAGTGTTTGTCAGTGGATGGTTTTGGTTTGTGTTCCACCTCAATATTCCACGGGGTGAAAACAGTTTAGCTCCGCTTTGGTGAAGAACATCAGGGAATTGTTTTGCAGTAGTTTTTGTTGCATCTGCATCTTCAAACCATAAACAAGGAAGTGAATCCGGTGACGTACGTGCATTACTGGGGACTGCTGTGATTGGTGGAACTCACGGGAGGCGGGGCAAAATTGCGGAAAAGTGGCGGTGATTGGACGAAATTGCAAGGTCGCACAGAATTCATGGAGATTGGTTGAATTTGCGTTAATTGTTGTTGTAGCTTCTTGAATTCCTGGAGGGACTGGCTGCAGGTGCACCTGACCACTCAGAGTGTTTATTAACTTTATTTAAAAGACACAGGCTCCATGTGTGCACAGCAGAATCCTGCAAAAGGAAAGACTTGGCTGCAAAAACAAATCAGTTGCATGGAAATATTTCGGCTACAGAGAAGCCGACGTCACCCAAAACCTGCTGTTCCGTCTGCTGAGTCGTGCAATTGTTGCTGCAACACGAGGCAACGCACCGATTTGCTCTGCATCAGGCTGTGGTGGAATTCAGCTGCATGGCGTTTGGTTTTTCTGCGACATGAAGGTCCGCCTCAGGATCTCAGAGTGTTTTTTTTTTTTTTAACTTTATTTAAAATTTGTTTCCAAAAAATATCAGTTGCATGTTGATGTTGACCAGAAGCTCTCTCACAGTTCCTGCCGCTACTTCAGCTGATGTGTTGAACCATTTAAATCCGGTTAAACTTCCTCTCCTGTGACATTTTGAGCGCCAAGCACTTAATTTCCTGCATCCTGGTGGATCTTCATGCGCTGATTGGTTCCTTCTATGCGTCAGTTCACGGTGGAATTCAGATCTGCGGTGTGTTTACGTTTTCTGCGACGTGAGAAAACCTCGGTGGAGCCGTTTGTGATCTAAATAAGGCAAATCTGTATTTAGAGGACGACCAAACACAAGTGCAGTTAATCAGTGTTTTCATTTTTAGTTGATCTGAAGGTGGAAATGTACACTAATGCACAGTATCAATGGGTGAAACCAGCAGTGGATGTATGTATGTTGAGTTCTTCCATGTTATCTTACTTTGAAAAGGTTTGAAAAGACAAATTGATCAAGCAAAGCATCTAAAGTCGTTCACTCTGGTCTTAGAATATATATATATATACAGTACTGTGGCTGCTCTGGTGGACATTCTGCTCTATGCTCTGATGTCTAATAGAATAATGATGAACGGAAATAAGCCGTTAGTGTCGCCTCTTCAGCGGAAACATGCTGAACGTTCATTTACTGTTTGATTTAGTGACGATCGAGTGTCTTATGTCAGCCGAGGCCGCGCTGATTCTCCTGTTATGTTTGGATTCACTGAAAGAAACGATCATCGAGGTCGATCACCCTGCAGGTCTTTAACCCTCTAAACCCCAAAACCCATCAGCAGGTGGGAACTGTTGAGTTGTCAGCTTTCCAACGGTCCCTGAACTCATCGTGTCTGTAGAGTGAACCAAATCTGAGCTTAAAGTCTTTTTAATCTCCAAAAATAAACCATTTGCTCCGGCAAGATTCGGTAAAAAGCTAAAAAATTCTGCGTTTTTAAAGCACAAACATGAAGCCGTTAGTGACTCAGCTCAGACCAGCAGACCTGAGACATAAATTCAGGGAGTTTACGGCTGAACTGCAGGCAGTGTTTGCAGAGAGGAAATTAACTGTGCATAGTGAAATATCTACAGCACGAGACGCCGCCATTGTTTTTATCGGTATCGCCTGTGGACACTTGGAAAATTAACTGATTGATGGTTGTTCTGTTTCCAAAGCGGTGCAGGATTTTATACTGCAGTGAAAAACGAGCCTACAGTGAGTGAAAACGCCCAGAAGCTGCAGGTTTTCCTCTGCGGGACTGACAGCCGTCGCTCCATTGTCACCTCCTTCACCCTCCCCTGCACCACTTTATCAGCATCGCATTAGGCGTGGAGGAGCGCCGGGCGATCGATCGATAAGTCCACGGGATTTCAGATCTGTTGGAAAAAAATCGACGGCTTTGCTCCAGTTTGTCATCCTCGGACACATCAATGGGCGGCGGTTAGCGGCTCGGTGCCGACGGCCGGGCGGGAGCAGCTGATTTATACCGAGGCTGAATATAGGGATCGATCGGGCGGCCCGTGTGGACGCTTCCTCCTCTTGTGCGAGCGTTGATGGCGAGGGCGGCGGCCATGATAAGAGCGGCGCACGGCGCTGAGGGAAAGTGCAAAGTTGATTAAAAGTATTTCCTCAGCGGTGGGTAATTTTGCTCACTCTGATCAATAAGTGGCTCCTCTCCAGAGCGTGACTCGGTGTCAGGTGCCTCGGTTTCTCTCTCGAGAGCTCACACATCCTCCTCTCCTTCCCATCCTCTCCTCCTTTCTTTCTCTAAATATCCTCTTTTAATGTTTCTCTTCACAAGCCTGTGATTTCCAGATACAAGCCTCCCTCTCCCCCTCTCCTTCTCTTGCTTTCAGGTCTGATGTATTTTTTGTGCGGCGGGTTATTAGCGTGAGAGCGCCGAGGCTTGCGTCTGTTTAATCAGCTTGTTGAGCATGCAGGTTTGATGTGTGTTGTCTCTGTGTTTAATCAGCGAGCTGCTCGCTGCAGGTTTGATGTGGACGGAGAGTTAATAAAGCAGTATCTTTGGCGCCTTCATCAGCTGCAGCACTTTGTTCTGCCTCTCCTCGTTCTTCCAAGACAGACAGCTGCAGTCTGAGAGCTCGAGTGCTGCTGGAGCTCCACATCTGTCTGTCTCCGGCCTTCAGGCTCACATCTAGTCCCTCATTTTAACGCTGAAGCACCTTTACAACGTGTTAAACATGGAGAGAAACGCTGATGTGTGATTGTTGATTTGTTTTTTATAGACATGCATCCAGTAAAATCCATCAACACAAGGATGACATTTGTAAAAACACCAACCCTCTGAATTCAGCAGCAGTTTTATTTGCTCCCGTCTCATTTGTCCTCACTGTTTTCACTGTAATCTAAAGTCCTGCACCTCTATGGAAACAGAACAACCATGAAGAAGGAGAGAGAGAGCTCAGAAATACCTTCTCTGCAGCATGTTGGAATGACAGAAACCTTAAAAATGACACCATAAAAGTCGAATTTCTTTATTTATTTTACAAAAAATCAGAAAACCCAGAATCGAGTGTCCACATCTGTCTGTCTCCGGCCTTCAGACTCGCATCTAGTCCCTTATTTCAACACTGCAACACCTTAAAAAGGTGTTAAAGATGAAGAAAATACAGATTTATGATTGTTGATTTGTTTTTTATAGACATGCATCCAGTTAAATCCATCAACACAAGGATGACATTTGTAAAACCCACTGACGTGACACCAGCCCTCTGGATTCTGTGCGTTTTATTCGCTCCGGTCACATTTTTCCTCACTGTGGGCTCGTTTTTCACTGCAATATAAAATCCTGCACTTCTGTGGAAACGACACAACCGCGGCTAGAAGATGAGAGAACTCAGAAATGTGTTTTCTGCAGGATGGCACAGTTAGAATAACAGGAACCTTTAAAAAATGACGCCATAAAAGTCGAATTTCTTTATTTATTTTACAAAAAAATGAGAAAACCTGGAATCGAGTGTCCACATCTGTCCGTCTCCGGCCTTCAGACTCACATCTAGTCCCTTATTTTACGACTGAAGTGCCTTAAAAAGGTGTTAAAGATGAAGCAAAATGCTGATGTGTGATTGCTAATTCAGACGTGCATCCAGGAAAAGCCAAAAACCTGGAATCAAGTGTCCACATCTGTCCGAGGAAACACTGCCTGCAGCTCAACCCGAAAACTCTCCGAATTCTTGTCTCGAGACCGTCGGTCACAGCTGAGTCACTGATAGCTTCACGGTTGCGCAGGGGAACGCAGAATTTTTCGCTTTTTACAGAATCTGGCTCACGGTTATCGTTTATTTTTGGCGAATTTTAACGATTTCAATAAAACACCGCAAATGTAAGCTTCGATTGGTTTCATTTTCCTCATGTCATTCCTTGGGAAAGCAGTGATTCTTCTACGTTTTTACAGTTTCCAGCTGATTATATTCTGTATTTTTTGAGATAACATGCTTTGCAAACCCAGCGGTGGGATTTGAGGTTGACAGCATTAAACATCCTCGTGTGGAATAATCACTAATGTAGTTAAATTTTCTGTGATACATGCAATAATGTGGGGTTGTGTTGCTTAAATTTGTAATGGTGATCCTATTTCTCTGCTGGAAAGCCCTTTGCGTCGTGTTTTAAATGCATCTAATGTGAGTTTTTGTGCGTGTATTTAAAGCGTGTAAGGATTTAAATACTGATTCAGATGTTCTGCGTCGGCTCCACATGCTAGAATTTGTTCTAAGAAATCCATGAGTCCTTCTGGGGGCTTTTAACATTTCACTCCAAGTTTCTTTTTTCTCTTCAAGTCGAGAAATCTGAACAGAAGCGAGCTCGGGGCCTCTCTGGCGATCCTCCGTCTTCGGCTCCGGACCTCTGGCGTCGCTGCCGGTTGACGAAAAAAAAAAACGCCCCTCCAGCTGAGATACACATTCGGGTTCACGCCTCGCCGTTATTTCCACATCTCCGGAGCGAGTTCAGTCCAATTTTTCCTGGATATCAACGTGGCGTGACAATTACAGGCTTTAACTTTAAAAAACTGTTAAATGAAGTCGGTGCACTTTTATCGCCCGGGCCCCCGCTATCCCCTCCGCCGACTAGCCGAGACAGGAGGCAGAGCGCTCCTCCTTGGATAAAAGTGGAGCCGAAACTTTTTCCGCGCCATTTGATGTCTGAAAGCAGCGATGCGGCGATTGATTCATTAAAACCAGAGCCGTAATGAGGAGAGAAATCATAATTCAAACTTACATTTTAAACAGGAAATATAATTGGAATTTTATACAGAGGAGTCCCTTTGTACAATTATGATTAAAGGAAAATTAATTGTATGAAAATGTCCTTATAGATACTGAAAATTAGATCTAGCAAAAGCTCGGGCGACATTCTAAAAATATTGTGTACAGGATCGATCTTCTTTTTTCCCTTCCTCTTTCTCCTCTGCTTTTTTTTATGAAGGTCCAAATCTAGCTGTGTTAATTTTATCTGAAATTAGAGTGAACCATGCAGGCGTGGAAGTTGAAATTAGCCTAAAGATGTTTCATTTACAAAGACAGAAACACTTTGTCAGCCGGCGATTGTTTCCCAGCATTATCTCTGCCTGCTTTTAATTGCTTTGGAAGTGAAATTAACAGAATTAGAAAAATTGCCTCTCCCTTTTTCTACAAGCTTCTTTATTCACGGGTATTGTTGTGTGCTTTGTATAGATTATAGACTCCTTTTGTTCCAGTATTGTAAATATATACGCCCCCAGTCACGGCTTTAGCTCCGAAACAATCCCCCCTCGTTGGTTCGACACAACCTAAAGAAAATTAATTTACAACCTGTCTGGACTGAGGGGAGGAAGACGGGAAATGAAAAGGAGGAGAGAGAGAGAGGGAGAGGAAAAAAAAAAAATCCTGGATTTCTCTCGGTATTAATTTCACTTTATTTAAAATAAAAAAAACCCCAACGTGCCCACCCTGCTTGACTTTCCAGTACACCGACTTGTTTGCAGCCTCGTTAACCATTTCTGCCTCACTCCAGCTAATCCTCTTTATAAAAACAAACCCTGAATTAATAACTCCCGCCGTGGCGAACCTCTCGGGAGCCGAGGCGTGTCATCTGCCTTTTATAACCGGCCGCCAAGGTGCAGAGAGGCAGCCGGTAAATACACGGCTCCGTCACACGCTATAGAAAATGTATTATTAATATATAATAATAATAAAAAAAGCCGTCACATTAAATCCATATTAACCGACTTCATTTTTTTTTTGGATGTAATCTTCAAACAGGCTAAAATAGATCAAAAGTACTGTATAATTACTATGGTCAGCAGGGATTATGAAACTGTAATTGATACGGATCAGCCCTGCACTAATCACTCTTTTAGCTGCAATTTTAGGTATACTGTAATTTGGCTCCGAGCTCCCCCTTGGCTTCTCGCTATTAATCTTGTGGATTAGACCGTTCAGCGTGTCCAATTCTTGAAACCAGTCTTTTGAATGAGTCCAGTTAAAGAAACCGATCGCTGTGTTTGGGTCCGTCTTTTATTTTATTATTTCCTCCCCTTGACACCATCGGACTTTTTTTTTATTTCTGGGATTGCGTCCACAGATTTACGGACGTCGCTCGAGTTGATTTGTCGAGGCGACGTCTTCAATCAAAAGTCGTGACCACACTTTGTCCTGTTCTGTTCTGGGGAGAAAGAGAAGCTGCAGCTGAATTTTTCGTGCCAGGTTCCACCGATCGTCTCATTTTTGCTGCTGTAATTTGACTGAAGCAGCGTTTTAAATTAATTTAAGAGCAAGAACTTCACCTCTGTAAAGTCGCAGCAGTGGCAGGTCGCTCTTTTTAATTTTTAAACAACTTTAATTAATACCTGCGTTGAATTGATTGTTCAGAAAACAACTTGTGCTTATAAATGCATCAATATATGGTGCAACTGTTTCATTCATGCAAAGGAAAACACATTCAGCATATAAGGGAGCATCAACCAGTATATTAAGGCCGGCACACACTACGGGATTCTTTAAAACTTCACAGATTTAGAGACCACACACTTGAAGATAACAAAACACAGATCGCACAAGATCTCTCACTTCTGATCTTATAGTGTGGTGTTAACTAACAAACACTATAAGATTCTAAACCGATCCTTCATCAGACTATCAGGTTCTTCACGCTCAGTATTCCAAATCTCGCGTAGTCAAACGTGACTTTAGTGTAAACAAACATGATGGAATAACGGCGCTATAAATAACGACATTACTAACGGCGTTCCTTTTTTCAGTAACGAATAATCTAACTGATTACTCTTCCCATCATTATAACTCTGTTACCGTTGCTGCCAAAAATGTGTCGCGTTACTAGAATTAAAGCTGTTTTTTCATCAGACCATCCAGATCTCTGAGCCGAGGGGCAGAGATTCTTTAGGTCTGTCAGAATTGACCCGTTAGTGCGGATTAATCCATCATCATGATTAATCTGATCGATTTTTTAGCGGCGGTAACTCTACTTGTTTGTTTTTACTTCCTGTTCCTGGTCAGCTAGCGTTCTGATTGGCTTAAATCTGGTGACATCACACTGAGCGTGCTCGGCTGCTCTCGGAGGAAACCCCCACACACTACAGGGTTTATAGTCGCAAATATTAAACATGTTCATTACTTACGATCTCTCCTTCCGAGCGGATCGGACCGGACAAAATCACTCTGAACACACCACAGGAACATCAGACACCATATCGTCTGCAAACATCCGACAATTAGGCCTTTGCTGGCTTTGATCGTAAGGAGGATCGGGACAAAAATCGGCCCAATTATCCTGCAGTGTGTACCGGCCTTAAGATGTTTATTCCCCCGTAGATCAAATATTATCCCTGCATACATACATACTCATTTCTTGTGTTTGAGGCTCGTGACAACCGTTTTAATTCATTTATAAATCGCCGCTCAGGTCCAAAACTTTCTGCGCGTTCAAAACATATCAAAATGTTTGTGCTCCAGTGAAATCTACACCTGTGTTCTTGTGCATTTGTCACCCTCTATACTTGACAAATATCCTCTACTTAAACAAACCCAGCCTTTCTATAATAGCTGCTTGAAATGCGTCACACTGCATCCGTTGATTGATCTTTTCCCTCCTCTTCCTCGCGCAGGTTCCCTCGGGGATCTCGATGGCGGCGAGGAAAACACGCCGGACAACCTGAGCCTGTCGGGGGAGGAGGGAGGAGCCTCGGACCCGGACGATTCTGCGGAAGGCGACAGCTCCAGCCCTCCACCGTACACGCCGCTGTACAACGAAGGTGAGGGAGACGGATGCAAGACATTTACGCAAAAAAATCTACTGAGCAATGTGAGCAGCAGTGAGAGAGTGCCGAAGATAAACTGCTTCAGCTAATGTTAAACGCAGCTGGAGAAATAAACACCACATTATTCTCTTGATTAGTAAGTTAATAATCTGGTTTATTAGATGTCAGAAAGGGGAAATGTTACCCAACTTCAAGGAAGTGGGGGTTTCAGGTAATTTAACTTATTCTATCCTGCAGAAATAGCTTTAGTGAGCCTCGATTCGTGCGAGTCTCCGGTTGATGGTGAGCCTCATTTCATCTAAGTTTTGGGTTTGTTTGTGAGCTTTGATCAATGCCGCCCTGGATCACTGGCGAGACTTGATTCGTACGAGTTTTGGGTCGTTGACGGTCCTCGATTCATGCCAGTTTTTGGTTGTTGATGACACTTGATTCCTCCAAGCCTTGACTGGCACGAGTCTCGGATCACTGGCAGACTTTAAACTCGTACGAGTCTTGGGTCACTGGCGAACCTCAATTCATGCAAGTCTTGGGTTGTTGACAAGCCTCGATTCATGCGAGTTTCAGACTGTTGCTGGGCCTCGATTCATGTGGGTCTTGCATCATTGACAATACCTAATTCCTGGTTTGTCGTTAAGTCTTTATTCATATGAGTTTCAGGTTATTGGAAAGCCTCAAATCATGCAAGCCTTTTTTTTGGTGAGCCTTGACTGACACAAGTCTCACAAGTCTCACTGACAGACTTTAAACTCGTACGAGTCTCCGGTCACTGGCAAAACTCGATTCACGCAAGTCTCGAGTTGTTGCTGGGCCTCGATTCATGCAAGTTTTGCATCGTTGACGAGGCCTGATTCTTGGTTTGTTGGTGAGCCTTTAATCACTTGGGTCTGTAGACACTGATAGACTTTAGATTTGTACAAGTCCTGGGCTGCTGGCGAGCCTCAGTTCATGCAAGTCTTTAATTGTTGACAAGCCTCGGGTCTTGCAAGCTTCGAATTGTTGCTGGGCCTCGATTCACATGAGTGTTGCGTCGTTGACAAGGCTTGATTCATAAGATCCTTGGGTTCGTGGTCGAACTCTGATTGCTGACCGACTTTAAATTCGTACGAGTTTTTGGTCGCTAGCTGATACATGTGAGTCTCAAGTTGTTAACAAGACCTGATTCACGCTAGTCTTGGCTCACTGGTGAGCCTTTATTCATGTGAGTTTCAGGTTCTTGGAGAGCTTCAAATCATGCAAATCTTCAGTTTTTGGCTTAAGTTTCGGGTCAGTGACAGACTTTAAACTCCTGCAAGTCTTGGGTCACTGGCGAGCCTCGATTCATGCAAGTCTTAAGTTGTTTATGAGACTTGATTCATGTCAGCCTCAGGTTGTTGACAAGACCTGATTCTTGGGTTGTTGGCGAGCCTTAAATCATTGAGTCTCTAGATGCTGATAGACTTAAGATTCGTACAAGTTTTGGGTTGCTGGCGAGCCTCGATAGATGTGAGTCTTGGATCACTGGTGAGCCTCGATTCATGTGAGTTTCCGGTGGGTACTGGACATTGGTTCATGCAAGTCTTGTGTCATTGAAAAGACCCGATTCTTGGGTTGTTGGCGAGCCTTACATCACTTGAGTCTCTAGACGCTGATGTACTTTAGATTCGTACGAGTTTAGGGTTGCTCAGTTCATGCCAATCTCGAGTTGTTGACAAGACCTGATTCACGCCGGTCTTGGGTTAATCATGTGAGTTTCAGGTTCTTGGAGAGCCACAAATCATGCAATTCTTCAGTTTTTGGTAAGCCACAAGTCTGGGGTCGCTGACAGACTTAAGTTCGTACGAATTTTTGGTCATTGGTGAGCCTTGATTCATTCGAGTCTTGCGTCATTGACAAGACGTGATTCTCGAGTTGTTTGTGAGCCTTAAGCTGAGTCTGTAGATGCTGATAGACTTTAGATCCATACGAGTTTTTGGTTGCTGGCGAGCCTCAGTTCATGCTAATCTCGAGTTGCTGACAAGACCTGACTCATGCGAGTTTCGGATGGTTGCTGGGCCTTGCATCATTAAGAAGCCCTGATTCTTGGGTTGTTGGTGAGCCTTAAGTCTCTGATTGCCGGCAGACTTTTAATTCGTACGAGTCTCGGGTTGCTTGCGAGCCTTGATACATGCGAGTTTCGGGTTGTTGAGGAGATTTGAGTCATGTAGTGGGAATAAATACTCAGAAGCATTGAAGCCTCTTGGATGAAGGCCAATGTTTTCAAGAACTAAACGTAAGCCCAGTTACCTTCTACTGCAGTACTTTGGATTATCAAAGAAGTAGTCCCTCTAAAGGCTGCTGTCCATGTGGCTAAACTGAGAAAACATGAGCTCTCCCACAGTGTCATTAATGCATCAACACTCAATCTTAAATAATCTAGATGTCAGCTGTTTACTGGCAGGTACTGGTGGTTATTTCCAGGTTTATCTCCTCATCAAGAGGACACAGTCAACATCACAGGGAGTCGATGAAAACGAGGCCGCACTTTTATTTCGCTCTTTTATCTCCGCTGTGTCTAAAAAGCATAAAAACAAACAAAACAACAAAAAAAAACAAACAAAAAAAACTGCAGGCTTCAGCGAGTCCTGCCCTCCCTCCTCCTCCTGCACCTCTTATCCCTTCGCCTCCGTGTGATAGCGGAGTTTTCAGTCATATTCTTTTGACTTATTCAAGATTTCACCAGCTGTGTTTTTTAATCTCAAAAATTCCTGCTCTTGTGAAATTTTGGGGCTGGAAGTGATAAGCGTCTGTTGGTTGGCTTGGTTTGATAAACCCATGGAAATTCTGTCAGGTGCTAATCGAGACGAGATTAGAGATTAGCTAGCGTGTGTGTGTGTGTGTGTGTGTGTTGAGGTGAGGGTTGTGTGTGTATTAGATTGTATAAGAAGAAGATGAGAGAAGTCAGCCATGCTGCACATGTGAGCGAGTTTGTCTGTCGATAGCAAACTGACTCGGCGTCCTTGTGTTTCTCTATTTGTGTGTTTTAACCCCACGCAAACACACACCAACACACACACACTCCCTCCATCGCCATCACACTGTTGATTTACTCCCCTCTTTCTCTTTTTTTTCACCTCTTCTCTGGGGTTCCTCGGTTGCCCGGCGCTGCCATTATCAGTTCTCTGTAAATCAGCCATGTTTGACGAACCTGCTCTTTCAACCTGGGATCAATACCAGGTCTTTATCAGGCCAGCGCTGGCTAATAAAGGCAGGGCCTCTTATCCACCATCTGGAAGACACACACACACACACACACACAGCGATAACCGCCCTGATAACTTTAGCAAGAAAAACACATTCTACCAGTAACAGGACCTCTGTTCTCTCCATAACACCCTCCTGCTGCTGCTCGGCCAGGGTGTATTAATACGAAGCGTCGGCACTTTATTGAGGAAGACTCGAGCATCTGTTCTCTCTTTCTTTCTCTGTTGTGGTGTTTCTTCTTCTTCTTCTTCTTCTTCTTCTTTTTCCCGTCTCTCTTTTCTCAGAATTGCTGTACAGTTGCAGCAGCAGCGGCAACCTGCAGAGAAAAGGTTCCTCTTTTCATAACAATCATTTTTATACATCACAGGAAGCCTGATAAAAATCCACTTCTGGCCGATAAGTCGACGCGTCACCTCCTTCTGACCTCTAATTGTCGGGTCTTCGTTTGGGCCAATCAGAGAGAATATTTTGTAAAGTTTCTTTTTTTTTTCTTCTTTTCATCAGAATCTGATTAGCGCTGATAGCGAAAGAAGTGTGTGTGATGCATAAACGGACAAATGACAGAGGCGCTAATCTCCTCAGGTTTCATCATGATGAACAGTCATAAGCTGTACAGTGTTAATTCAAGATTAGCAGAAAATGTACAGCCTTTCCTGTGTGTTTTTTTTGCTTTTGTAGGTCTCTATAATTGAACATATTACTATTTAGACTGTCAGTTGGACAGGTTACAGACACTTTTAGCTCAGGGTATTTTTTTAGTAGTGATATAAGGAAGATCTGCATTGTTTATTTCTGAATATTGAATTGTGCATATTAGCTATGATTGTTCCTACATCCTCCTGCTTTAATGGTTGCAGTGCTTACTGGCCATACCATAAATAACTATTAATTGATTCATTGCCATTAATAATTTAATCGATTCATCATCAAAAAGGCTGAATACGAGGGACATACATGCCAGAAAATGTATTGGATTAAAGTAATTAGCTGTACTACTGGGTTGTTAGTGTTTGTTGAGACGTAAAACTGCAGTTTGTGTGCTGTGTTCGACTCGAGGAGGCGGTCGCACGGACTACAGGTTCTGTGTTTACAACAGAGACCATTGTTGGGATTTAGCAAACAACGGGCACCATGACAAAGACTTCTGTGGTGATTCATGGTTTCCGGCTACTAGTGGGGGTTTAGTTAGCAACAGGCACCATGACAAACACTTTTGTGGTGGTTAATGGTTTCCAACTATAGCTTGTGAGGCTTTAGCTAGCAACGGGCACCATGACAGAGACTTCTGTGGCGGTTAATGGTTTCCGACTACAGCTTGTGGGGCTTTATTTAGCACTTGGCACCATGACAAAGACTTCTGTGGTGAATAATGGTTTCCGGCTGAAGCTTGTGGGGGTTTAGCTAGCAACGGGCACCATGACAAAGACTTTTGTGGTGGTTAATGGTGTCCAACTGCAGCTAGTTGGGGTTAAGCTAGCAACGGGCACCATGACAAAGACTTCTGTGGTGGTTAATGGTTTCCGGCTGCAGCTTTTCGGGGTTTAGCTAGCAACGGGCACCAAGACAAAGCCTTCTGTGGTCGTTAATGGTTTCCGGCTACAGTTAGTGGGGCTTTAGTTAGCACTGGGCACCATGACAAAGGCTTCTGTGGTAGCCTTTGTCATGGCTACCACAGAAGCCATGACAAAGGCAGTCAATGGTTAATGGTAGTTAATGGTTTCTGGCTGAAGCTTGTGGGGCTTTATTTAGCACTGGGCACCATGACAAAGACTTCTGTGGTGGTTAATGGTTTCCGGCTGCAGCTTGTCGGGGTTTAGCTAGCAACGGGCACCAAGACAAAGCCTTCTGTGGTCGTTAATGGTTTCCGGCTACAGTTAGTGAGGCTTTAGTTAGCACTGGGCACCATGACAAAGGCTTCTATGGTGGTTAATGGTTTCCAGCTACAGTTAGTGGGGCTTTAGTTAGCACTGGGCACCATGACAAAGGCTTCTATGGTGGTTAATGGTTTCCGGCTACAGTTAGTGGGGCTTTAGTTAGCACTGGGCACCATGACAAAGGCTTCTGTGGTGGTTAATGGTTTCCAGCTACAGTTAGTGAGGCTTTAGTTAGCACTGGGCACCATGACAAAGGCTTCTATGGTGGTTAATGGTTTCCAGCTACAGTTAGTGGGGCTTTAGTTAGCACTGGGCACCATGACAAAGGCTTCTGTGGTGGTTAATGGTTTCCGGCTACAGTTAGTGGGGCTTTCGTTAGCAACGGGCACCATGACAAAGCCTTCTGTGGCGGTTAATGCCTTCCGGCTGTAGTTTACTGAACTAGCATTCCTGTTAGCGAGTGGCTAATGTAATCCGTAATCTCACGTTTGTGGTTTAAGACTTGCGTTATCGTCACATGGAAAATTGTCCGTTGCACTTGATTTATTTCACTGATTAATCACTTATCGGCACGCTATCGACTTCTTTAACGTGGTATCAGTTTGTGTGGCATCGACTCTGAGTAACTGTGAATGGAATATTTTATTTTCTTTGTTTACGAGTGAATAAAGTATTTATTAGGGTGTTAAAAGATGTTTTATGGCGCCAGTTACTTTATAAACAGATAAAGAAAAGTCACAAGGTTCAACCCAATTAGACTGTCATCATGACTTTTACAGTAAAATGAGCAGGTTCCGTATTGAGAAGCCAACATGCCAAACTATTATCACATTTTACAGTTATTAATATTGGATATAAGCACAAAAACAGCAGGAATTAAATATTGGTTTATTGTTTAGTTTCATTTTCACTCGTGCTTTCAGTTTCCACTCACTGGTTTGCTTTAAGGCACCACATTTGCTTGGTTAGGTTTAGGAAAATATCACTTCATGGGTTAAAATACCAACTTTTCTCTACATGTTTGAAGATTCTCCTTTATTTTCTGAGTTACCAGAGCATCTCCCAAACATTACGGTCCCATACAACGAAGGTGAAGATGGAGGTTTAAGTCAGTGACAGGTCTGGACCAGAGTTTCCATCCCATGTGGGACCTTTACTCCCACTATCAGTTTATTTTTATTCATTGTTTGGTTAGAAAATCTGTAAAATTACACTAAGTTGTTCAAGTGTAACAGTTAAATCTGTTTAAAAGGAAAAATGTGGAGGATTTCCCCAAATATATATGTATATTTTTTCATTTGGCTACATAGAAAATTATCTGTATTACTATTCTGAGATCTCCTTTACAATTAAACTGCTTTTTCAGTTCTGTTAGAGGTAGAAAAGTGTCACAGTTTTGGTTAAATTACGACAATTTCACTACATATTTTAAGCTTGTCTTTCATTTTTCCGGGTTACCAGGGTGACAAATCCCACCCCATCTAAAATACGATTGGTTGATTCAAAAGGAGCGACAGTAAAACAATAAAATAAATGATAAATACGTTGATTTAAAACGTTTTTACACAAGCGTAACCCCTCAGAACATAATTGAGAATGCCGTTCAGCTTTATAGGGATGTAATCTCCCGGCGTTTAATTGTTTTTAATGTGAGGCGTTTTGATTTTAATTGTTTCTGTTTGATTTTACAGAGAAAGCTACATATATATGAGAAACTGAAGAACATTCCTAGCTCTGTTGAAGCTCAGTTTCCAGCTGCTGATAGCTAGAATAGGTGGTTAACTTTGCTGATTCTCCATGTGTGATGTTCCTGCTAATTCCTCCTCTGTGGATCATTGATTGTGTGCTGAGCTCTGAGGCGTCTGGACGGGTTCTGCCGCCGCCACCGCTTCATCTCTGACCAACACATGAATTATAACAAAAGCCTCATCGCAGCACCAGGCAGCGGCGTCAAAATGAAACCGGGAGAGCCTGAGAACGGCTCAGAGGGCTGCAGAAGTTAGGAGGCGAGAGATTGTTGGGTGACTTTGCCCTGCAGGTGTGACAGGGGAAGTTCAGCTTATCAGATTGATGGAGACTGTCTCGCTATGGGGGAGGCGTGGGAGGGGAGGCGGGAGAGAGGAGGAGGAGGAGGAGGAGGAGGAGGGGGTTTGGCAGAAAAGTGTCTGTCGACTCCTCCTGATACCTGCCTCCCTGTCTGAGATGATATGGGAGATAATATTGATAATATTAAACGCAATAACTGTGTCTCCAGCTCCCCTCCCTGCTGCAGCCCCTGCAGGATAAAATCAATGTGCCATTCAATGTGATTTATAGCTGAAAATAATGGCACTGTTTAGTCGGGGGGGGTGGTGGTGTGTGTGTGTGTGTGTTAGTGTGTACGGTATGTTGGTAGAAAAAGGTGGACGTGACGTGAAACTGGATGTTTTATTTGATGATGCGGCCGACGCTCAGCCGCTCCGTTGATGGCAACAGTAATGGCGGACTGCGAGGGCGTCACGTGGTCGGCGGGCGTTTTATGACCCAAATCGATCGGGCGCTATCGCTGTTTATCGGAGCGGGAATGCAAGGGTAAACACGGCCTTTGTGCAGCCGGCCGAGGTGTTATCGGGGTGGAGGCTGGGCGGGATTTGGGGAAGGGGGGGAGACGAGGAAGAAGTTAGGAGGAGGACGAGGGTTCGGACAAAGGACAGCAGATACGGAGGGAGAAAGTGGATGAACTGCTTTCAGATAGATGAGCGTTTAAATCAGGCCTGGAATTCTTTTAGCTTCTCGTTATCGATTAATCTGCGGACATTTTTCTTTCAGTTTCGTCGTCTTGTTTTGTCTCGCAGACCAAAACCCGAACACATTTAGTCACGTATGACATAGAAGAGCATCAAATCTAAGAAGGTAGAAGCTAAAAAGACGAATAAATGATGAATTTTCTGTTGACTGACCGAACATTGAAAACCCTAACAGCAACAAGATCACATGACAGGTAATGCATATGGAGCCGTGACATGTTCATCATTTATTCTTTTACGCCTCCATTATCTAATGATCTGCTGCCAGTTTTTCAATTTTGCCTCTAAAATGATAGAAAACAATGAAGAATTGCCAAAACCCAACACCGATTCACTCTTCTATGACATAAAAAAGCATCAAATCTGAGAAGCTACAAGCTAAAAAGTGATTTAAAATGTTCACAGACTCCTATTTTTGTTGACGGTAGCAATGTACATTGTGCCATTTGGTGGATGATTTCAACCAGGAACACGTTGGTTTGGGAGTGACTTTTACCCTCTAAAACTCCTGAAAACAAAACAGACACCAAGGAACAAGAAAAGACTACTCATCTATCAATTAATCTGATGACGTTTTTGTCAATTTTGCCTTTAAAATAATAGAAAACAATAAAAACTAGCACCATATCCCAAAGCGACATCTTTTTTGTCTCATAAAAAGTCCAAACCCAAACAGATTTAGTCACGTATGACACAAATAAACATCAAATCTGAGAAATTAGAGGCTAAAAAATGGTTAAAAAATACCTGCAGGTTAACTTGCTATTGACTGTCTGATCATTGCAACTCTAACAGCAGCATACATGTATGTTTGCTAACGTATGTAGTGTCATTTTGTGGATGGTTTCGACCAGGAACATGTTAAACTCTCAGCTATTCTTGAAAAATGTAAACCTAAAACCCAAACGGACAGCTGTGAAGAATCTCGGGCTCCATGTCGTCATTAAAGGCTATTTTTCTATCAGTTACGCTGACGACACCGTTTCAATTGTGTCTAAAAATGGACAGAAAAAAACCAAAGATGCTCAGTTTCCTCAGTCACTATTGACACGTTTCCTATCGAAATATCTATTGAAAGTTTTACAGATTAATCAACAAGCAACGGGCACCATGACAAAGACTAATGTGGTGGTTAATGGTTACCGGCTACAGCTAGTAGGGGTTTAGTTAGCACTGGGCACCATGACAACGACTTCTGTGGTGGTTAATGGTGTCAGGCTACAGCTAGTAGGGGTTTAGTTAGCACTGGGCACCATGACAAAGACTTCTGTGGTGGTTAATGGTTACCGGCTACAGCTAATAGGGTTTTAGTTAGCAATGGGCACCATGACAAAGACTTCTGTGGTGGTTAATGGTTTCCGGCTACAGCTAGTAGGGGTTTAGTTAGCAATGGGCACCATGACAAAGACTTCTGTGGTGGTTGATGGTTACCGACTACAGCTAGTGGGGGTTTAGTTAGCAATGGGCACCATGACAAAGACTTCTATGGTGAGTAATGGTGTCCGGCTGTAATCTCAATGATCTTCCAAAAAGCCTAGTAGGCTCCTTCATTTAGGTGCATTTTATTTTTGAGTTTTGAGCGTTAAAATGATGTCAAGCCGTTACAAGGACCGAACTAGAGCTGCACAATATCGGAAAAAGTGGCATCGGGTTTTCAGATACACGTTCCGAAATAGTTTCTTGCTTCAGTCGGCATTCAGATCCGGTTTTGGCTTGTCTTGTTGTGCACATGTGGAGCCTTCATGTCAACCAAGAATCCCAAAACCGGACTAAATGTTCCATCAGAATCGTTCAGGTTTCAAGTTGTTAGTCGGCTGTTTACCGGACTGAAAATAAATTAAAAAACAGCCTTGGACTTTAATCATAGCTGTACCAGAACGCGCCACAATCTGCTACCTCCGAAAAACAGCAGCAGTGGGTGGTTGTTGCTGTTGAAATCTGTTTTGCAACACCAACCACATTGATAAGCAATCGTAGAATTAACTGATCAATTTTTTTTTCCGATTTTTGTCCAGATTAGCTGAGCAGTTTAAGAACCGGTTCGCCTCCTCTGCAGCACGATCACTGTATGTGAACTCTTGAGTACATAAAACAAAGGCAGTTACTTCCGTTGGGTACTAACCACAGGTTTCTAAGTCGCGCAGTTTCCCACCGTCATGGTTCTGATATTACCAGATTAAAAACTATCTCCTCTACACATTTATGAAAAGATGTCTTCGCTATAACATAAAATATTCATTTACTCTGATTTAAATGCTAGAATTAAAGAAGTATTCTCATATAAAATGGAGGAAACAAGTCCCAACATGTCTGGATAAACCTCATAATGACCAAGATAAGGGTGTTAAAATGAAGATAGTGGCATTAGAACCCATAACCCAGGATCAGTCTGAAGGTTTTTTAAATCTGTCGCTCACGTATGACCTTAAAATGTTGGGTTTCATAGATCCGCGTGGTTTTATTCGCAGTCAAATTGATTCTAAAAGTGAGAAGTTCGTAGTCTGGTTCCATGCAGGCAGTTTTTGAGTCACCCTTGTCCTGCTGATGATGTAAGACCGAGAGATGCTGGGGTCAGATAGTCGCTCTGATGCAACTATTAATCTAATCTCGCTAATCACGAGTGCTAATAGGGAGGGACGAGCAGCGCGATCAAACAGCCGATAGCGGCCGCTCAGCCAAAGTTCAGGGTTCACAGATCTCCTGGATGCGTTCAGATTGAAGCTCACGCAGGTCCGTCCACGTGCGCCGCGGCTTTGATCAGCCAGCAGCGGCCCCGGCAATCAGCTTGATCAATGGCAGGAATATCAGCTCTGATTAGAGAACACAGGCAGCCTCGGAGCGGCGGTTCGGTCGGCTGCAGGCGGCAGATGCAGCGATAGAGGAGGGGCGCTCAGAGGATCCGGATCTGGAGCAGAAGGATCCAGAAAGGAGGTGGAGACGTCTGGTTCTGATGAAAATCAAAGCGTCGATCAGACACACATTTACACTGTAAAAGATGACGTTTGGGGGCTTGTGGACCCTTTAAAAGACCTGGATTTAACCTTTAAACCTGCAGACAAATCAGCATAACTCACTCAGTGCAATGAACATGTTTACTGTTTACTTGTGTGTTGGTTTTTGTATGTATACGCATGTTGCTTGCAAGGAAACAAGGAAAAGAAATGAGCAGTTTGCATCAATGTTTGTGAGTTACTTCTACTAAAATGTTCACCCAACAAACTTAATTTAGTTTAAATTATTCCAGTGCGACTCACCTGATGTTGGCTGCAGGTAAAATCCTGCTGTGTGTCATTTATTCCTGCTGTCTGTGTGTTATAGTTTTCAAAATCTGCTTTACTACAAGAAACAACAACAAGCTGCTCACCGGTTCCATCATAACACGATGTTATATTGAATTTTTAAACGACGATAAGGTGCCAAAGTCAACCACGGAGCGATTTTGATTCGATTCAGGAGCCTGCGATCGACATAAATGATGCTACATAAATTAATTAATTTTAAAAATTCAATTAAATTTGTAATTTCAACTTGGAAAAAGCTGCTTAATTTGTTTTCATCGTATTTATTCCTGAACTCTGGAAAAACAACAAAATTAAACCGTGAATAATAAATGAAAAATGAAAAACAGTCTTTAAAAAAATGATTTAAAAAGCCCCTTTTCTCATCTTTAATTGTAAATTATCATTATTTGTTGACCTTTCATTGCACAAAATAGAATATAAAACAGAACTGAGACCGTTTCCATGACAGCAGAGCAAGTTGAAGGAGTATCTGCCATCTGATTTCTGACGACTAACAAGGTCACGACTGAAACTAAACTTAAAGGCGCAAATGCAGGAATATTGAGAATCCACATTAAAAGGACAATTTCAGAGCACAGAACTGGCAAACACTTGTTGTTTCATAGCGTAGCGCTGCTAGCTAGCTAATGTTAGCACTGTTAGCAAGGGGAATTAGCTTTTCCTCAACAGTCCAAATCATTTTTTCTAAGTTTGTCCAGGTATGTTGGGATAAATAAGTAAAAAAATACAAATTATTAAGCAGATTTAATCAACTGAGCTCAACTTGAATTTAGTTTTAGACACAATATGAAGCTGATGCAACATTATTATGTCGACACAACTCAACAAAATAAGGTTTTCGACTGTATTTAAATCAGTAAATTAGATTTATTCTTTAATTCACAACAGGCTGAGCAGGTTTCCACCGGTGGGTTTGTTTTAAACGTGGTTCTGTGTTTTGTTGTTTGCAGAGCCGAGGACTCAGGACTCTGGAGGAGGAGGAGGAGGAGGTCCGGAGGATGAAGACGGCGAAGGGGAGGAGCAGCCTGCAGCTCACAGCGGTGGGGAGGAAGAGGAGGAAGGAGAGGAAGAGGAGGAGGCGTTGCAGTGGAGAGGTCCAGGTCAGTGGTGGTAAAAACTGAAAGCTCCTTATTTAGGCCCAAATTAACGGCGGCTGTTGGTATGGAAGTTGCCTGGGTCGCACTTTTTAAGCTTCTCTAGCAAATTTTGAGTTTAATTAGTTGAGAGAACGTAGAAGAAATCCACATTCTTTCATCACTACATGCTGAATTTCTCCGTCTCTGGTCGCCACATCGCTGCTTCTATGTTTACGTCCTTTAACTGGGCTCCACAGTGACTTCCTCACTGGGAGCACTGGTTCTTTTTCAGTATTACTCAACCTTGCACGCTGATCCGCAGCTGTCCTAATCCAGTAGTTTTGCACTGATCTTAATCATTTAAATCAGACATTATATGAGTTTCGTCTCCAGATATCGGCCCCCACGAGCTGAAAACCCTCTAAACCCCTCGGCTGCTGAACGCCAGGCAGGTGTGTGACCTCAAATTACGGTGACACGAAATGTTCTAATGTCAGATTTACTCAACGTGAAACCAAGTTATCTTATCTACAGAGGCTGTTGTCTGTGTGAAGGCTTTTGCTACAAGTGGAGCGGGGTCACGGTTTGGTTTAGTTTCAGAGCAGCAGAGAAAGGAACGTGAAAGTGACGTTATGTCGTCGTTTATTTTAAAAAATCTAAGTCTTACTTTTATATTTAATACCCTGAAATGCTGCATTCTGTTTGAAAAATAGTCTGAGCTGTTATCATTCACTTTAAAATAAAAAAAAAGCCTATTAAGACACGTCGAACATGTTTCTAATGCAGCATTAGAGCGAGCAGAGCGGCTTCGGCCATCTTGTTTGAATAACCTTTATTGAGCTGTCGGAGGAACAGGAGAATTGTGGCAGTAATAATAGTAATAATAATATCTTTATTTATACAGACAAACAACTCAGGAAGGAGATTTTCATACAGAAAGCCAGTCAGGCCAAAGAGACGGAAAAAAACGACGGTAAAAGATGCAGAATTTCAAAATAAAAGCACAGAAAATGGGATAATACACTAAGAAGTAATGTGTGGAATCAGATCAGAAGAAAAAAAATAGAAGCATAGATGTGTCGGTAAAATTTTAAAAAAGGATTAAAAGAGAGTAAAAGAATGTGAGAACAGAAGCTGCGGATTTAAATGCTAACACTGCTAGCCTAGCATGCTAATAGCCAGCAACTGGTGCGCTGCTAAAGCTTCCCTGGTGGAACTAGCAGCTGTAGAGTTTCTGCTCCACGACACGTCAACCTCAACCTTGCTGGTCTCATCCGTGCTCGCATACGTGACGAGGCCTTCTCAGTCGACCTGACGTCCACGTGTCGGCCGTTTGAGGCGTGGTGCAGCTCGTCACGTGTTCTCAAGTGGATGGTTTCAGGCCGGTTTGGTGCGTCCAGACGTTTCCTCCGAGCGTCTTTCCGGGTCCGTCGTGCTGTCCTGCAGGAGATGTGAGCCTGACAGGCCGGGAGAGAAAATTTATTCAAGTCCTAGCAACAAAAAAAACCCCCACAACACACACACGGCTAAGAGAAGATAACAAGTAAATCGCCATAATTTTATTATTTATTTCCTCTCTTATCGAGGTTTGTTTGGTTTATTTATTTCTCTCTGTCTGTTGTCTTCAATGAGTTAAACAATGCAAGAAGATTACCGCACTATCTCGCATTATTTTCCTTTTCAAGCTGCGCACGTTTTATGTGTGTGTGTGTGTGTGTTTGTGTGTTTTAATTCGTGCGCCGGGGAAAGAGAGGATGTGTTCATTATCGTCCTGTCCCAGCCTTGTCCCTTTAACAGTAATTGGAGCGATATTAATTGCTGCGCGGTGGCTGGTTGATGGTAGCACCATGATGCTGCACTGATACCGTCCCTTTTTTTCCCTCCTCTCCTCCTCTCTCCTCCTCGCAAACTAACTGCCGGGTGAGTGATGGGGGGAGGAGGACGGGGGAGGAAGGGGGTGAGAGAGTAAGGGAGAGAGATAGCCCCTCTATCAGCTCCGGAGCAGGCGCTGTCTTTATCAGGAGCACGATTGGCAAAAAGGAAACTTTGACCGGTCTGAATTTTTCTCTTATCGTCGAGCTCCCCCTTTCCTCCCCCCGTCCTCCCTCCTCCTCACCCCTCCCTCCATCCACCTTCTCCTCCTCTGGTCTCTCCATCACCGCTAACAACCACCACCACCGCCACCGCTAGCCCTCCTCCGCTACGTCTTCTCATTGTTTCGTCTCGGTGTCACAGCAGGGCCGAGCCGGAGTCGCCGGCTAGCGTCGCTCCTGTTTTTCGACGTGGAAATAAACATGGAGTTTATCACCCCTGGCAGCGTTGGCATTCCTCTCACTCTTGTTGCCTTTTTGGAGTTTCGGAGCTTTTAATCTGTGTGAGGTTTGCAGTTTGGTCGCTTTGAGGCCCGAGTATTCACTTATTCACCTCAAGAAACCGATTGTTTTTCATAATTTACCCCAAAATCACACATTTTCATGTATTCCAGACTCACTGTATGTAAAATTAAATGTTTTTTCTTCTTTTTTTGTCTTAATTTTGATGATTTTTCGCTCAGAGCTAATGAAAACTGAAAAATTAGCATTCCAAAGTATTAGAACACTTCCTAAAATCCATCAGAAGTTGTCAGTACATTCATTTATTCACTCCTTTCCTATGAGTTAATACATCAGTGGCATGGAAGCGATCATCCCGGGGCGTTATTCACTTTCAGTTTCAGTTTATTTGCCGTTTGCAGTTAAAAATACCACATTGGAAAAGACGTGCAAGCAGCTCAAGTGCCCTGTCGAATCATTCGTACAAAACACAGACTCACAAACAGCTGCCGGATAAAAGTCACAGTAAAAATGCTAATATGTGACAAATATGGAGCAAAAGGGGAAACGCCCTGTCAAGATGCATTATTTAAAGACACCACAGCTTAGGGGGGAAAAACTTTTCCTGTGGCGAGACGAACCACATCTAATGGCACGATGGTAGAAGCTCAAACAAGTCCTTAGCCAGGTGTAGCGGGTCAGGTTGGTCCACTTAGGTTGTATTGAAGCTCAGGTTGCTTTGATAGCGGCCTTGAGCTCGTCTGTATTTTCCTTCCTCTTGACAATAACCTCCAACGGGGTTCAGGTGAGTCAGCTGGCCAGTCAAGCCCAGTAAAACCATCTGGTTGTGGTTCTGGCTTTGTGTTTTTATGGTGATTTATGCATCTGGACCTCCAGAGACTTCAGTTCCGGCCTTAGAACTGAAGAGGCTCCTTGGATGAGCAGCGTTAAGTGTGAGCAAACCAAGCAGAGAGCATTGTGGGGGTTTAGCCGGCGACGGGCACCATGACAAGGCTTCTGTGTCGCTTAATGACCTCCGACCAGGACTCGTGAACCAAACAAGGATCGACGTGTTTGTAACAGCAGCACTCATCATTTAAAGAGCCAGTCGTCCCTGTGCTCTGTTTGTGTTAATAATAATTGAGTACAGATTAATATTGCTGTGAGTATTGATTAAGAAGATTGATTACGGGGAGGTTTTTTGTTCCTTCCTGTTGTTTTGAAGTGTTTGTTTCGGATTTGTTGGGTTCTCCGTGTCAAATTTGTAAGATCTTCACCTTACTATGCGAATGAGATGACTTTTATTGTAAGTTTGTGCTATATAAACACCACTGACTTGAATTAAATAGAGAATTATTTGAAATTTGGAAAATCTAACCTACTGGATCAGTAGAATAAATGCAGCATGGCTCAGAAACAGTGAACAGAGGAGACAGTAGTTGGAGATACATCCAGCATGGAGGAACATCTATGGAAAAATGTTGAATCCATGTTTTTTTTTTTCCAGTGGTTTTCATGGTTGTTCTGTTTCCATAGAGGTGCAGGACTTTATATTGCAGTGACAAATTAGTCCAGAAATAGAAATAATCGTCCCAGGATTGTTTTATCTACATTATCAGACTCCTTGACCCAGAAAACAAACCCTTAGCATCTGGATTCACATTGATATCATCATTAGTTCAATAGTTATTCACCAGAATCTCTTTCTGGGTAATGGTGGTTTCTTCTGGATCCAGCTCCATAGCTGTTGATTCTACAACAGATCTGTTGGATCCTCCTGATTCAGCAGAGTCTCAGCTACATGTTGGTGTTGGCTGCATGTCTGGATCTTCATCTGTTACCTTACACCAGTGGTTCTCAACTGGTCCAGCCTCAGGACCCACTATGTCTCTATTAATGACAGTTGTGACCCAAATAGTTGAAGTTTGCTGTTCCTGTTAACAAATTAAGGTTTATTTGGGTGTAGTCTCAACACATTTTGATACAGATTGGGAAAATTTTGGCTTATTTTTTGCTCATTTTGGTATATTTGGACACTTTTGCCAAGCATATTTTGGCCCATTTTGACAGATTCTGAGCACATTTTTGGTTCATTTTTTACACGTTTTAGCATAAATTTCTCCAATAAGCTGTCAGAACCAAATCTAGAGGTTAATATTGGGCAACTACTGGTGTCACCACCACTAAATATCCTGCTATTGAAAGCAAACTATGTCATAAGAAACACTTCCTTTAAAATAAAAGACTTTATACCACTACCTTTTTTTGGTGGGGGGACATGCTTCTGCGACCCTCTGAAAATGGCTTTGCGATCCACTTTTGGGTCCCGACCCACCAGTTGAGAACCGCTGCTTTACAGTGATGACCATTCCACAGGCCCTCTAGGTTTTCCTGTTCTGGATCCTAGTATCTGGAGTTTTTCCTTGATCCGGATCAAATGTTGACATGTTGTAGAAATTAGCGGGAACTTATCCTGTATTTTTTACCAAGCAGCCTGGACATTTATTGTGGAGTTACATGCACATATCCGTGCACGTCGCCCTATCTCCCAATGCTAAAGGATCCTGCACCAAGATCTAATCACCTGTTCTTCGTCCCATCATCCACCTTTCCTGAACGTTTCATCAAAACCCGTTCAGAACTTTTACCGTAAAGTTGCTAATAGACAGACAAACAGATAAACGCCGGTAAAAATGTGACGGGAGGTAAAAGACACCCAGGAACTCTGCTCAGACGGTGAAATAAGACAATGAGCAGCTGCTGATTTTACACGGTTGCATCTTAAACGAGTGATGTTTGCTTCCTGCAGCCACTTCTCATCTTCCTCGTCTTCTTTCGCCTCACCTGCGTCGCTTCTTGACCGAACTCAGGATCCCTCCTCCATCATGAAAACACTCCCCGTGTCTAAGTTTGCAGACCGCATTATATCCGCACACACAAACTTCTCGCAGCCTCGCGTCTAAATTCATTAAATATTAATCTGCTAATTACATTTCAGAGGCTAAAAAATACGAATTGTCTGAAATACAGTAATTCCTAGATATGAAAATTTTAATTTCCCTTCCTGGGCACAGTTTGTGTTCTAACCTCGCGATAGGAATCTCCTAATTTATTCAAATATTTTATTCAGATCGGCCTTTGTTGCCGTCATTACGGGCTGATATTCACATGAAACGGAGGGAAAAACAACAACAGAGCGTTTTAATTCATCCTCCGCCTGGCTTGGAGATAATGCAATTCATTACTGGACACAACGTTTTCCCACTCGCACGTCTGACACAGCGCGTAATGAGTTGTTTACATGTCAATCCGAGTAAGTTCCTCAGTCGTAGATGATAGTCGAGGCGATTCTTTTGGTTTGTTTTTAGCCTTTTTTTTTTCCCCTTCCAACAGCGGCTTTGATGGCCGCTGTTGGAAGGAAAAAAAAAGGCTAAAAACAAACCAAAAGAATCGCCTCGACTTGTGGCTCCCATTGATACGAGAAAAACATTCAAATTAAAGCGGCGATAACTGCCAGTGGATTAGAGGCTTCAGCAGTTTTCACTTCCTTGCCGTTTTTTAAAACAATCAAGATGCCGCCCCGTGTGTCGGTGCCGACGAAGGAGGTGGAGGAGAAGCCTAGGTGGGAGCCGCTCCCTATCAGGGATGGCATGATATGCTAAAGCCGCCTTTTTAATCTGCACTGTGTCCATACCGCGTGATATGCAAAATAAATTATGAAGAGAAGAAGGAAGAATCTTCTGAATGACCTTGCAGGCTGGAGGGTTCGATATTTTCTCCCTCGCTGCTTAAAATTCTTGATATGCAAATGGGTGTCACAGTAATCCCTTGTCATTCGCTGGCTGGCGATCCCTCCACACTCCCCGCCGCACAACTGTGTAAATCCATTGTCGGCGGCCCGGAGTGTGTGAAACATCCACCATCATCACCATAGAACAGCCTTTACATTTGCAGGAGAGCGTGACTGGAGTTGCTGGGATGACGGCGGCGCTCACAGGCCACGTGAATGTGATTTCAGACTCCTGTGTTAAAGCTAGGTTCATTATTCGATCGATTATTGACTTGACGGCAAATTTATCTGCAGCTGTTTTGATAATCAATAAAACGTCCAGTCCATTTTCAAGGAGAAACACCGAAAAAATAGTCAGTAATGCTTCATTTCATGGTGCCTTCAATGCAAAACATGCAGCTTTTACCTTCTAAATAAGCAAAATACCAAAGTAAAAGCAATTTATATCAACAACATTAAAATAAAAGAAGGTTGAAATAATATTATTTGCTAGAAAAAGGGCTTCGATAACCGTCCAGCTGGATCAAAAGGCATGTTATCTTAAAAAATCATCAAATTACATCCATTAATTGTGCCAAAGACTGAAAAAACAGAAAATTTCAGTCCATTTTCAAGGAAAAACACCAAAAAATAGTCAGAAATGCTTCATTTTATTGTGCTTTTAATGCAAAACATGCAGCTTTTACCTTCTAAATAAGCAAAATACCAAAGTAAAAGAATTTAAATGTAAATAATAAGGTTAAAATAATATTATATAGCAGGTGAGGGCTTGGATAACCGGCCTGTGGGTTCAAAAGGCATGCTATCTTTAAAAATCGTCAAAATTACATCCATTAAATTTGCCAGAGACTGAAAAAATAGAAACTTGAGTCCATTTTTAAGGAAAAACACCAGAAAGAATAGTCAATAATGCTTAATTTAATGGTGCCTTTAATGCAAAACATGCAGCTTTAACCTTCTAAATAAGCAAAATTCTAAAGTAAAAGCATTTAAATGTAAATAATAAGGTAGAAATAACATTATATAGTAGGTGAGGGCTTGGATAACTGGCCTGTGGCTTCAATAGACGTGTTGTCTTTAAAAATCGTCAAAATTACATCCATTAAATTTGCCAAAAAAACTAAAAAAACATTAACATTGAGTCCATTTTTAAGGAAAAACACCCCAAAATTGGCAACAATACTTATTTTTATAGGACTTTTAATGCAAACATGGAGCTTCATCATTAAAAAGGAATAAAATATAAATGAAAAATGCAAGAAGGTTAAAATAACAACTATATAGTAGATGATGTGGGTTTGAAAGGCTTATTACCTTTAAAAAATGTCAAAATTCATTTTAAAGAGACAGAAACTGGCAGAAAGAATCATCAAGCGTTTTGCTTTCCACAGTCCTTGAAATGTTTAATCCATTTTCAAGGAAAACACCCCCAAAAAATGGCAATAATACTTTGTTTTTATGGGACCTTTAATGCAAAAACATGCAGCTTCGACATGAAAAATACATAAAATACAACAACAAAAGCAATAAAGTTAAATAATCAAATGCAAGAAGGTGAAAATGGAGTTACATGATTTATAAAAGGTATTTCATCTTTACAAAAATCACTTAAACTACATAATTTATCAGAGCTAGAAGATGTGAAAACTGAACAATTCCTCTTATTGTCAGGTTTCCCACAGTCCTTGAATGCATCATGTGAGACATTTGGTTCAGTGTGAACAATTGAACCAAACTTAGCCTGAAATTCTGTTTTTATCCTTCAATATTAGTTTATTCTACGTGTCTCATTTAAAATAAATATATATAAATAAATTAAAAAACAACAGATGCTCCTTGGCACAACCGTGAAGCCGTGACCGACTCAGCTTTGGGTGTTTTCGGCTGAACTGCAGGCAGTGTTTCCACCGAGCAGAGAGGAGACAAGCATGGACGGCCGTCATTTTCCAAACATGACATCTGTGAACCCTTGTAATCTTGTAATCCTTGGCGACGAGGCGTATTTGAACCCCAAACGAGATCCTTTTGGTGCCTGAATTAAACCAAGCACTAAGTGAAAAGACTCCAGAGTGAAATCTGCAGCAGAAACTTGACATTTCCAAGAGGTGAGAGGGGTTTTTATTTGTCACGTGCTCGTCCGGTGTCGGCAGGGAAAGGCAAAGAGACAAAACAATCCTTCAAAATAAAAGAGAGTAATGAGGGTTACGTTGCTCCAGTGTTGCTGTTGAGGCGCTGCAGTTTCTCTGGGCTCGTCTAGTTTGACTGACCGACCCTGTCAGTGAGATTGAGGGTAATTTTTAGAGCAAATCTATCTCGAAACAAATCCCAAATATCTTTATAAATAATCAGATTTCACGCTAGAAACATTTCAGGCCAACCAGAGGCGCTCGGGAAGAGATCTGCCTGAAAACCGTGGTGATTTTTCAGGTGAGTTCTCGGCAGTAAACGGAGAAGCCCTCCCTCATAGGTTCCTCTGACAGCTGAGGAGTGGAGTGCTTTCCTGCTGGCCCAGCACTCCTTATCCCTCCCTGCAGAGTTATTTAAATTACCTCCAATAAAGCATTATAATGGCAGGCGTAATAATGGTTATTATTATTTACCAGCCGCTCGCTCTCTCTGTGTGTGTGTGTGTGTGTGTGTGTGTGTGTGGTGGGTTATCATACTGTAGTTAATTATAACGGAGCATGGAGGCGCACTATATGCATATTATCACCGCTGAGAGTCTCATTTGTTTGGGCCGAGGAAACGGGAGTCGCATTTGCATACGGAGAAACCGGCAGCCTTTAAGGTGCAGCGTCATCACTTGTTTCTCGATCCGAGGTGTTTGCGGAGGAGCTTCCAGGTTTCCGCGGCGCCATTCATCCGAATCCAGGAAGCCGCGGGAGCCGTCCAGGAAAAACGGGACAAACAAGAGGCCGCCTTTCATTTTCTGGGTTTTAATTACGGCCTGGCCTGCAGTCTCACGTCTGAAACAAACCTTTGCTGGCTTCCCTGCCCTTAAATGCGCTGCGATCCAGTGTGTCTGCGCCTTATCTGTTATCTGGTTAAGCAGCAGCGGAGACGGTTAACTCCCAGCGACGGGCCGAGATGTCATCTGCAGGGTCAAAAGGGGTGAGCTGAGGATGGAGGGAGGAAGGCTTCAAGAGCAGAGGAAGAGGAGGTAGAATGAACGCCCAGGTGAGAGGAATATAGAAGTGGAATATTGAGTCGAGGGAGCAGAGATAACTAATGAAGGGTGACAGCGGGGTTAAGGTTTAGGGATCAATGAGAGATTTTAAGAGGTGCCATCCAGATAGTGAAATTAGAGGTGAGGGGCTGAGATAGACGGATGAGGGAGATATCGCACCGAGAGATGACAGTCGGCTCTGAGGGCTAACAGCTGGCAGAGGAACCTCCCCACAGATGTTTACGTGGAGGTGTGATGCGTTCAGGGCCCCCAGAGGTTGAACCCAGCAGACTGTGGTGAGCAGCTCCTCCACCAGGCCCATGTTGGTGCTTCACAGTCGACCGTCTTCACATGGAATGAAACCAAATGTTATTGCAGATATTAAAGGAGAGAAGAGAGGCAGCTTGTCTGATGATAAAATAAAATAAAAATAAATAAAAATAATATTATCATCATCAGTCAAAGACAAAATAAATACAATGAGAAAATAAAATAAAATAAACAAAAATAATAAAATCACCATCAGTCATAGACAAAAAGTAGAATGAAAAGATAAAATAGATAAAAATAATAAAATCATGAAAAAATTAAAATAAAATAGATAAAAATAATAAAATTATGAAAAAATTAAAATAAAATAGATAAAAATAATGTAATCATCATCAGTCATAGACAAAAGAAATATTACGAGAAAATAAAATAAAATAGACAAAAATAATAAAATGACCGTCAGTCATAGACAAAAGAAGTATGAGAAGATAAAATAAAATAAAATAGATAAAAATAATAAAATCATGAAAAATTACAATTAAAAAAGATAAAAATAATAAAATGGCCATCAGTCGTAGACAAAAGAAAATATAATGAGAAAATAAAATAAAATAGACAAAAATAATAAAATCACCATCAGTCATAGACAAAAAGTATAATGAAAAAATAAAATAAAATAGATAAAAATAATAAAATCATGAAAAAATTAAAATAAAATAGATAAAAATAATAAAATCACCACCAGTCATAGACAAAAGAAACATAACGATAAATTAAATAAAATAGACAAAAATAATAAAATCGTCATCAGTCGTAGACAAAAGAAATATAAGAAAATTGAATCAAATTAAATAAATGAAGTAAAATAAAATCACATAGTGCTGTTTAAGAAAAAATCTAGTGTCTTCAGAGAGCACTGTAAAAAAATTTGAAAATACCAGCCAAGGTATGATAAAAAATAAGCTGTAATGTTAAAAAAACTGTTTAAAAAATAACAGTAAATATCTGCAAAAAAAAACTAAATTTTTTACCAGATTTGATACAGTAAAACTATAATTTTACAGCCACACATTGTGAAGCAACAAATTACTATTTTTAATTTATATTTACTTTTTATAGATCAGGCCATGTTTTTTGTTTGTTTGTTTTTAGAGTCAACTTTTAAGTTAATTAATTTTTTTCTGTGATTTTACGAGATTACTTGCAAAATCTGTAACATAACAATTAAATTTAATTTTTCTGTTTTTATTTTTCTGTTTTTATTTGTCTGTTTTGTTTTACGGTCAACTGGTAAGTTAATACATTTATTCTGTCATCTCACTAGATATTCTTTTTATTTTAACAAAATAAAAAAGTCGGTACAATAACGGTTAAAATATATTTTTAACCATTTTCCCAACCTTTTTAAATTACAGAAAATATCATTATTGTTTTTTATTTATTTATTTTTTGCTAATTTAAATGCAGTGGAAAAAGAGCATACAATTACATTAAAAAATGTTTCAAAATAATGGATTTCTAATAAAAATACACATTTTCTTTGCCTTTTTAAAAATCGTTAACAAGTAAGTTGAAGCTTTCGATGCATTTATTTTTTACAGTGCAGACAATTTAGTCGGCAGTATTATCAATTAATAATCGTTGAAACAAATGAAGTGCTGTGGACATTATTGTAAATGCTAACAGCTGTTTTTAAGTCTCCCCTTAGTGCTTATCTACTATACATGGCTGGAAACCATTAACCTCCACAGAAGTCTTAGTCATGGTGCCCCTTGATGGCTAAATATAAGGACTGAAGAGGCGTCAGGAGGCTTTGATAGGAGAGGAGGGGGAGGTGAAGCGTTTAGAAGCTAAGTCTGATGATAAACCTGGACCACACTGACCCTCCAGACGTTAATAACAACATAAATAAATATAATATTGGCCACAGTATCGGCTCGGTTAGGTTCCAGGTTGCCGTTCCGCTGACCCACATCCACCCATCTCTCCCGGTACTGTACTCGAGTCGGTAACCTTCCTCCATATCTGCAGCCGGCAGCCTCAGGAGGAGGGCGTCCCTGCAGCATCCTGTCAGCCCCGGCTGTCAATCAAAGGCCTCGGCCGTCGTGATTGGCTGTCATGTGTCCAGAGGGCTCGTCTCGTCTCCGAGTTTCAGAGTTCAGTTTGAGGAGAAGTCAGGTTTTATTGGTCGGGGAAAGTTTTCTATGTGGGTCAGACTTCATGGATCTATACCTGTAAACTCAGTAAAGTGGACTAAATGCATTTCCATAATTTCAGCCATCGTGTCTTTTATATCAGATATGAAGAGCTGCAACAACTGATCATCTATTAAATCAGTCAACAGCTGTTTTGACGATCTTTTAATTGATTTTAGTATTTTTTTTAAAGAAAATAGTCTAAATTGTCTGATTCCAGCTCCGTAAATAGGAATATTTTCTGATTTCTTTCCTCCTCTATGAGAATAAACTGAGCATCTTTGGATTGTGGACAAATCTTTCTGACATTTTATCCATCAAACAACTAAATGATTATTCAAGAAATCAAACGAGTGGTTGATCAGCAGTAAAATAACTGTTCAACTGACCCAGGCCCGTTTGGGAGATGCTCCAGGTAGTGACCAGTGCTGATGCTACCACTTAGCTAACTGCTAACTGCTAATGCTAACTGCTAATTCAAACAGCAAGGCCATGTTAAACTGACTCAGGCCCGTTTAGGAGATGCTCCAGGTAATGACCAGTGCCGATGCTACCATTTAGCTATCTGCTAAATGCTAATTTAACCAGCACTGCCACATTCAACTGACCCGGGGAGATGCTCCAGGTAGCAACCAGCGCCGAGCTACCACTTTGCTAGCTGCTTAATGCTAATGCTAACTGCTAATTCAAACAGCACTGCCACGTTCAACTGACCCAGGCCCGTTTGGGAGATGCTCCAGGTAGCGACCAGTGCTGATGCTACCATTTAGCTAGTGAATATGCTACATGCATATTTACTAGCTGACTGCTAAAGTACTTCAATACTACTAACAAACTCACCACCCACAAAGAAACTATACAGCTGGATTCGCCTATAATGCTAGAAACTAGCTGCTAAATGCCAATGCTAACTGCTAAGATACTACCATAGTACTACAGTTTTAGCTATTGTTAGCTGCTACAATGCTACTATAGGCCGAGATGCCACACATAGCTGCTAAGTGTTAAGTAATAATGCAATACATAATTTAAATACATCAGTACATTTGTTTTTTTTTTGTTATTTTGTGATATCTTTAATTTTTTGTCTGGTAACAAAGAGCAGCTTTAAAGCAACTCTTCAGTCCGTTGTGTCCAAACTCAACAGGTGAACCAGTGCAGTAAAAGTTATATTCAGTGAAGTTGAAGCGGCTCCTCTCGGCCTCCATCTCCTCCACATACAGCCACTGTCAGCCTCTCGGCCCTCTGCAGCTGAAGTGTGTCCTGATGATTGATCGGCAGCAGGTCTAATCTAAAGGAACATTTCTCCGCGCTGTCCGGCTGCTATCAGCCCGGCAGCTGCATGGTGGCAGGACAGGACATTACTGGAATATCAGATTCCTGCATCCTGCACACCTTCCTCTCACACCCGGCACACTCGTGCACATTCAGCATACAGCGATAAAGCTCTTAAATGTGAAAATGCAGCTGCTGAGTAGCTTTCCGCCGTCGAATCTGCAGCGTTAAACTGCAGTAAAGCGCTGCAGCAGTGTGTGTTCGCCTCTTACTGGCATTCAAATGAAAGTATTTTATGAATATTCAGCCCAGTCGTCAAGCTATCTGTGGAGCCTCTGTACAGATATACAGATAAACCCACTGTTAGGTCGATACAACAGAACATATGTGAAATTAACCTGTTTAAATTTACACCTGTTCATGGGTTTTTCGACTATTTGGCTAAACCCAAACTAAAAATTCAAAGGTTATATCTTCTATTATCTACTGTCATCCATATACACTATATAGCCAAAAGTATTGGGACGCCCCTCCAGATAACTGAATCCAGGTGTTCCAATCACTTCCGTGGCCACAGGTGTATAAAATCCAACATCTAGTCGTGCAAACTGCTTCTACAAGGAACTCTTAATGCTTCAGCAGACCAAGGCATTCTGGAAAATTTGATGCTCCCAATTTTGTGGGAACAGTTTGGGGATGGCCCCTCCCTGTTCCAACATGGCTGCCACCAGAGCACAAAGCAAGTCAACAAAGACATGGATGATCCAGTTTGACGTGGAGGAACTGGACTGGCCTGCACAGAGTCCTGACCTCAACCCAGTAGAACACCTTTGGGATGAATTAGAGTGGAGACTGAAATATACCGAGCAGTTAAACGCGAGAGTCTAACAGCATGTAGCGTCCATAAAAACTAAACCTTAAACCTTTATATCTTTATTACCGGTACTGGTGGGTGTTTATGGAGGAGAACTGTGAGCAAATGTGGTGTATAAATGCAATATTCCAGTATGTTTACATGCAAGAATACAAACATTACGCTCACTTTAACCCTCTGAACTCAGTTTGTGGATGTTTTTGATCGCTGTTGGTTCATTTTTCACTGCGATATAAAGTAGATAAAAGGCAACAGAATGAAGAAGCAGAGAGAACTCGGATGTCTTCTTTGCAGAATAACACAGTTTGAATGATGCAAATCACACAAAAGCTGAATTTCTTTGATGTTTTTCGTACAAAAAAATGGCAAAAGCGTAAAATCAGCATGTACAACAGGTTTAACCATTACTGGAGAGAAATGACGACTTTACTACACAGATTTTACAACCTTCATGCTATATTTTTGGTGATTTAAAAAAAAATAAACGTGGCTAGGGGTGTAACGGTCCACAAAAATCACGTGACCGATTTAAGATGACGTAGCATCAAGACGCCTCGCTGAGTCTCCGTTTAAACTCGTGCCCAAAGTGTGGATTTCTAACTATCTACCAGTCTTTGAATCGTGTTGATCGGCCAAGTAAAACCAGAGTTATGACAGATAATAAACACCATACTTTCTCCACGTTTGGAGCTCCTTACAGCTTTGGTCTGGTCCACTTGTTTTACTCCTTTTTCATACTTTACCACGAAACCCAAGTGATCCCAGACGGGTGGTTTTAACCACGGCGGAGCGTCTTCCAGCTGTTAGCATTAGCATCCCATTAGCATTAGCCATACGACACAGAAGCACCAGCAGGAGAAGAAACGGTCCGACTGGAAACTCCTACTTGATTTTAGTTCCTCAATACTGTTCAACTGTGAGACGGAGAAGGTCGAGGTTCACAATTAAAACAGTTCTGTGTATATCGGTCATTCTTAATAGTCTTAAAACTTTCGTACCGTGGTACACCTCTTTACCAAATAGTTCGGTATATTGTTACAACCCTAATCGTGGCTTCATGGTTGCACCAAGAAGCACTGAGTTCTTTGTTTTTGACCAATATGATTAAACCAACCTGCTCATTTTTGGCAGATTTTTAATTGAGACGTGTGGAATGAGATGATTATGATGAAATATCCTGATTTTAAACTGATAATTGGTTCCGTTCCTGATAGAAACGCACCGATAAATCATTCGAAGCCTGCCGGAAAGTCGAAAATCAACCGATTCTCACTGTTTTTAATCGTTTCTTGCTGGTAAATGGTGCACTTTTGGCTTTTATTTTAAATGAACATGCCTTCGGGTCAAACTCTGCTTACTTCTTCTTCTTCCAGAGCCACAGATGTTCACATCTTCACCTTAAATTCAAGCCCTGATCCACGTCAGAGCAAACACAGAAGCAGAAGAGCGTCTTCGTACCGACGCACTTCCAGATCTCTGCTCGTTTTCCCTCCATCCTCTCGGTATCTTTCTTATCACGCTCCGTCTCTCTGTCCTCCACGGTATCGCCCGGCCACCAGTTTCCTTCCTTCATTAGACGACAATCACTTGTTTTCCTAAGAGCTCAGGGTTTCTGAAGAACACTGCGGAAAAAAATATCATGTAACAACGGTGTAGTTTTGATCCTGAGTGAACCTTCTGGCAGGACAAGCGCTTTATAAAATGAACGGAGAAAAGTAACTATAGTGCACCTAAGAAGTCTGGGGTTGCAGCAGGTGTGTATAGAAAGAAGCTATAAAGGTAGAAACTTGATTAATTTTGCTGCTTTAAGGAGATGCAGGGTTGTTTTCTTTACTACGTTCATCAGCAGGGAATTTAAACCTTCTTATGTGCTTGTTATTTCTATTTTTACACTGTTCTTAGACTTTTTAATACATTTTTATTGTAAATACCAGCAATTATACACTCTTTTGTTCACTGGTTTCCTTATTCTTCTTATTTTACCGTGTTTGAGCTGCTGGATAGCGGATAAATGAAGCATCTTTCCATCTACCTGAAGATAAGCAGGTCATAAGTGCAGCATCGTCCCTCCGACGCTGCTGCTTCCCTTCGTGTCCGAACGTCGCCGCTCTCCTCTCGCTCTTGTCGGTTTAATTGCCGAACCTCCAAATGACCCTGAGTGTGTCGAGCAAGTCTATCGCTCTTTAACTTTTCCACGTCTCCCTCCGCGGCCCGAGCTGCCGATACCGGCCTGATTGAAATGTCCTTTTTTTTTTTTCTTTCTTTCTTTCCGCGGGAGCCAGAAGGAGTTGTTAAAGCAGACATGAATTAATGATTGAATTAATTATCGGAGTCACATACCGTACAATTAATTTTGTGGCTTTGCCTTCAGTCTTTTTTCCTCTTCCCCCATCTGTGCGTAGAGAATGTCAAGAAACATTTTCTAATTAATTTATGTGTGATTATCAGGGATAGTTTCTGGAAGGTCTCTACTTTCAATTTGTGACAGGCTGCAGCGGAGGGGGGAGGCGGAGGTGGGATGTGCAGAAGGGAAAAGGCTATTCTGTGATCTACATTCACTTCTCTGAGGTGCTCCGACAGCTTCTCTACTTCCAAGATGTCCGTCTTCCTCGCGGAGTCGTGACTCTGCAGGCGGCGCCGGCTTCCCGGACAGATTCTTCTCCTTACTGGATCTGAAACGGCCTCATTCATTTGCAACAAAAGAGACACCAGGACGTAGACGGACCCGACCTGAGCAGACCCCAGCAGAGGCAGAACACCGACGGCAGCTATCAGTTAATTTGATCCATTAACCGGCAGCAGCAGTAGGAAAAAGGCAGCAAAAATAATGAGAATAATGTTGGAAGAGTTAATGTGAAATGATTAGTTTACAGGAAATTTGTTTAAAGAAAGATTGACCCACGTTACTCGATGTGACCGAATGTATGGAGTAAGTTGCTGCATCGTCTCAGAGTCAGTTCACAGTTTGCTTACTTGTTATTTGGGGCCCAAAACTAAGTTCTGTAAAATACATGAGAATTTCATATGTGTTCAGACCCAGGATTTTACCCTCAAAAACACACATCCTACCTGAGAAGCCTTTTTAAGGATCCTACATCTCCAGACATAAATCTCCCACAGACAGGACGTTTGGTGTGGCCATCGATAGGATAGTTTCTAGCAGATCGTAATGATCGAATGGCTCCAGCAGAGGACGTATTTTTAATTATTGGCCTTAAAAAATGGAAATAAAAGCAAAGTTTCCAATCAGGCTGGTATTGTGGCCCCATAAAGTTCCTGTAAGTGTGTATATATATATGGATGGATCCATATTTCCTACTAAAGATACAGTCTTTGGTCAATATTCCACCAACCTTTGAGGCTCTAACATCAGTAGAATTTGACGTGTAGCAAATATGACAAGACAAGGTTCCATTGTTTTTGCTATTTTGACTTAAAACCGGCCAAAATGACTCAAAATTGATCGAAAATATTTGTCCAAAATAAGTTAAAGACTGCCCAAAGTAACTTGAAACGGGCCCAGAATGACTTAAATTTGTCCAAAATGACAAAAATTGCTAATTATTGATCCTTCAAAATAGAAAAATATGCAAAATCTTCAAACAAGGGTGATATTGTGGCTTCAGAAATGTCTTGTAAGTGTATATATATATGGATGGATCCATATTTCCTACTAAAATACAGTCTTTGTTCCACATTTCATCAACTTTTGAGGCTTTAACATCAGTAGAACTTGACGAGTGGAAAATTTGACAAGACAAGGGTCCAGTTTTTTGCAATTTTTTTGAATTTGTGTGATTTTACCCTTGAAAAAGAAGCGTTTTTACCTGAGCAGCCATTTTAGGCTTCTATACCTGCAGAAATATAATTCTGGCAGCCATAAACTTTGGTGAGGACAGAGACAGAATAGTTTCCTGTAGTTTATAATGATTGAATGGCTCCAGCTGATGCCACATTTTTAATTACTGGCCCTAGAAAATGGGAAAAATTGCTAAATTTCCAATGAGGCTGGTAATGTGTCCCCATAAGGTTCCTGTAAGTATATAAATATATGGATAAATCCATATTTCGTACTATAAATACAGTCTTTGGTCGATGTTCACCAACTGTTGAGGCTCTGACATCAGTAGAACTTCATGTGTGGCAAATATGACAAGACAAGGTTCCAGTTATTAGATATTTTGACTAAATGTTGATGTGGATTCATTGGTAGGAAACATAAACTGGTGTTCATAGGCGTCTATATGTTGGTGTTATGTGTGCAAAGTTACAAGCTGCTTACATGTTGTCTTCATGTTTAAATTTAACAACATATGAGGCTGATTTACCTTAAATAATGCTCCCATACAGATACTGGAAATGATGTCAACTACACCGATGTCTGCTGTCAAGAGTCTTCAAATCTAACTTTACCGCAAAAACTAGACGTCAGAACGGAAACGGAAACTCAGCATGTAGCTAGTTTCAAGTTCAAGGAGTCGTCAGTCTGAGTTATCCAGATCAAGAAGGAAGATTTGTCTTCTGTGGTGTGACAATGACGAAACATTAATCTGCTAACATTCATGGATGTTATAGTAGAGAGAGTCACCACTTAAAGGATCCTGACCAGGAAACATCTGCACTGCAAATCTACAAATCACTTTCAGAAAATAAAATGAAAGTGGGCCCGAGCTCCTTCCATGTGGGACTCCGCACACGTTGTTTTTCAAGGCAGCAAAGATCGACATTGTTTCGAAACATTCTCGTATATTCTGAAAATAGTTGACCATTGCATATTTAAAATACAATGGTAACCAACATGTACCATTATACAGACGATGGCTGATGTTGACAAACTGACGAGAAATATCAGAAACAACCTTGTGCGGAAAAGTAAATTAAGCAAGTTCAAGGAGTCGTCAGCCTGAGTTATCCAGATCAAGAGGGAAGCTTTGTCTTCTTTGATGTGATAATAACGAAACACTGATCTGCTAACATTTGAAAGTTCATGGATGTTATAATGGAGGGAGTCGTGTCTAGGAAACATCCAGCCAATCTTATCATTTGGCTGCTTTATAAAACCTCCTCGGGACTATCTCTGCACAGAAACCAACATCTCTCTGCTCTGTTTCTGCTCCGGTTGATGAAACCGTTGACCAGTCGGAGGTTTTTCAGAACCGTGCAGCTGCGTGCATGCTTCGATTGCTGGGGCAAAACGTTCACTAAAGAACAACAAGCAGCACCAATTGTGGGCGAGCAGAGTGGCGGGATAGTCCCAGCAGCTCGGTGGCCCCTGGAGGCCCCTGTGGTTAACCACACCACCAGCCATGCATGAGTTTATTAACATAACATGGGTGGATCCTCTTTGTGATCTTCGTGATGCTTGTCAGAGTCGAGGTTGACCTCAGGGTGACGCAATAAATAGTCCTGAATCTTCCAGGTTCGTCCTCTGGGAAGCATGAACGCCCTCAACGGCACTGATTGAGATTTTCTCGTAAATAAATGAGACGCTTTAGGCTTTAAAGGCCAAACTTAGCTGCAGAAACAGAACAGCTTCCCTTCATGTGTCTTGCGGCTGCTGGAGATCTTCTATCAGGAATAAAAAAAGAGGTGATTGAACTCCAAATTGAAGATTTTTGCATGTGAATGTCAGTATTCTTTGCATTTATTTGTCTCCGGCGAGGATGAGGAGGAGGAGGAAGGCTCGCCTCATCAACAGTAGCCCTGTCACTTGTTCTGTTTTCACCCCCTTCGTCCTCTGAACAGAAAAAAAAAGCTCTTTTTTTCCCCTCTCCCTTCCTCAGTTTATCTTTCTTCGCATATTTGTGAATTTGCATGTTTGCTTCTTGCTCTTTTCTGGTGGTGTATGTATTTTGTAGATAAAAGTTCAGCAGTGCAGTTAAGAGAAATTAGTTGGGTAAACAGTGGTAAATGTCAATGATAAAGTTCTGTTGAAGCTCATCTGATTAGCGGGGCTACGCAGGTGTCTTATCTTGCCTGTGCAACAGAGGGTAAAATGGAAATGATTGCGTGGTCCTGAGCAGTAGATGCCTATCCCAGAAATGTCTATCTGCCGCTGAGCCGAGCCTGCCGGACTCCAGGGACCCAGGGGTGCTGCATGGAAGATCATGGGGAGAGAGAAAAGGGAGGCGAAGCCGGGTCGAGCCTGTTGTTAGATTGAGGCCTTTTTATCAGGCAGGCGTTTATAAATGACAGCAGTGGACGTTAATGAGAAAAGCTGGGTGGAAATTCACGAGGGCAGGTCTGAGACTTCAACAGAGCAAATCACAGGTGGCGCATTTTCTGAAGGAAATCAAAAGTTAAGGCTGCTTTAATCAGGGTTTTTTTTTTTTTTTTACATTAAAGTAACCGTGTGTGATATGAGAGGAGTCGCACGTCATCTACAGCCGGGAAAAATACAGAAATCTATTCATGTAGGATCCCAAAGCAAGAAGCTCCTGAGAAAATTAGTTCATTAAGAGGGATTCACTGGAGAATAATCTAAGAAAACAGGTCTGTGACGGAATTAAAACCTCTGACAAACGACGTGAAAGCCACTGATTATCTGGTTACAGAGGCTCCTGTTATTGAAGCTGATGTGTTTGTGTGCAGAGTGAGAATCTCAGAGACTCTGGTCGGAACATCTGCAGAACAGAAGGTGGTATGGAGTGTTTCTGGTGTTCAAGGAAGCCAGAGAATCACTGGTTCATGAGTTAAGAGACATTAGAAGCTGCAAACCACTAAAAGCTCCTGTAATTACCTTCGCCAAGGAGGTTATGTGATGGCCGCCGTTGGTCTGTTTGTTTGTTTGTTTGTTTGTGTGCAAAATAACTCGAAAACTCATGGACGGATTTGGATGAAATTTTCAGGAAATGTGTGAAATGGGACAAAGAACAAATGATGAAGTTTTGGGACTTATCTGGATCACCGTCTGGATCCAGGAATGTTTTTGTGGACAATTAAATGTTTACTCTAAAAGCCACCAGGGGGCACTCTTGTTTTTGGGGTAACCCCCTCTGACCACATGACATTTTGGGTCTCCACGCGACAGACAGCGACAGTGACGGAGTTCTCTTTCCTTCCTGAGCGACATACGCACGGTTGGGCCGGCATTCTTATCTCCGGTTGTCTAAGAAGCTGGGAGGCTGTTAGGAGCTGCCGCGCTAGAGGCCGCGCCTGTTCATTAGGTCGGATGGGGTGAAGGCCACATTGTTGGTAGGTCATTTGAACTGTATGTAATTACATTTGTATCTGTAACGTTCCATAGAAAATATGTGAACTGGGAGATTGTGTTGGGGGTGGACTGAAGCTCCTTGGTGGAGGTATGAACTCTCTGAGTGCTTTTCTAGTTAGCATCAGCGATGAAAGAAGGTTTCCTGGTTTACTTTTCCATCATGTGGACGGTCGGGTTCATTGTTTATCTGAAGACACCAACCGTCTCTCCAAAGAATTACATTCCCGTACAACTCTACTGCATTTTCATTTATGTTTTGAAAGAAGCATAAAACTGTGATGTAGCAGAAACAGCTTATAGTTTGGAAAAGGCCATGTTAGGAGCAGCAGGACTTTCAACCAGGAAACATCCTGAATGGGGTCATTGGTCTTTCGCTTACAGTAGTTTCCAGTTTGAGTTGTTGTTTAGTTTCAGTTTTTAGGCCAAAATTAGGAGGTTAATTAGACAGTATGGAGTTTAGCTGTATAGGAACACAGTTTTTGGGGAGAAAGGCCTGTTGACACGTAGCACCTACCTCAACACTGTTTTCACAGCTGATAAGTGGCAGCCTTATCACTCAGCAGCTGAGTAATCAACAACACCAAATAAACTCAGTGGACGTCATTCCATGTCTTGTTGTAGCTGCTTTGAGCGCAGTCATGTAAG
The DNA here is from genome assembly GCA_024666655.1 of Dascyllus trimaculatus. Taxonomy (NCBI): domain Eukaryota; kingdom Metazoa; phylum Chordata; class Actinopteri; family Pomacentridae; genus Dascyllus; species Dascyllus trimaculatus. The sequence continues at coordinate 5,452,414 of CM045448.1, read as the reverse complement.
GTAGACCATTCCAGTGGGCCTGTGGTAGGCATTAGCTACCACAGAAGTCTTTGTCATGGTGCCCATTGCTAGCTAAACTCCCATAATGCTCTCTGCTTGACAACATAAACTGTTCATTTTTTATTGGTAAACTGTGAACGGCAAACTCCTTCACGGCCTCTTTCACTGGGATAATGCTCTCTCTCACACTGCAAACAATCTTTGGGGGAGGCTCGAGGAACACGGCCAAGAGGTCAAGGTGTCGACTCGGCCTCCAGATTCCCCAAATCTCAGTCCAATCAATCAGCTGTTGGAAGTTCTTGAACATTGATAAAAGTTCAATCCATTCTTCTAGAACTTCAAGAATCTGCTGCTTTCATTTTGGTGCCTGAAACATGACATGACTGCTGAATATGAGGGAGGTGGTTTTAATGTTATGTGTGTTTCTTACGTTTGCCAGTACAGAACACGGCTGTCGCGCTCTTTGCGTTGTCGTTGTGTTGTCAAGCCTTTCGCATGCTCGGCGGATTGAATAACGAGAGTGCAAACAGAGCGCAGAGCCCCGTTTTCCTCCTCGCATTAACCAAACGGCGGTATTTGCAGCGCTTCCCCTGAGAGGGAGAACGGAGGAGGCAGGGGAGGCGTTGGGATTTGTCATTCAGCAGAGGTTAAACCCCACCTATTAGCGCGAGGTCGGAGCAGCACGCAGATAAAGATTTCCTGTTGTGCGGTGTCAAAAAATCAATGGCTCCGCCGCGATGTGCTCATTTGATATCAACAATAGTCTTTTTAAAAATCAATTAGGCCGGATAGAGAAGAACATCAGTGTTGGGTTACACCTTTTCTCTTCCCCCCCCCTACTTATTCTTCGCTGGTATTCAATCGGGCAGACTTTTTGTCAAAGATGCTCATTCCAATTAGATCACTTGTTACGTGTTTGGTTTCTGCATGTATGAATCCTTCAACCCGGTGTTACACAACATTAGACAGCTGCTGGCATCTGTATCTTCACTGTGTTAAATATAAAATGGGAATTACTTGCTCATGAACAGATGAGGCCTCCTGTATGTTAATATATATGCAACCAGTTCCCAAATTAAAAACTAATATCACTGGTTTTGCCTGTTTTGTGTCACACTTTAGAATCAAAACATGCTAAATTATGGTAAAAATTGCCTGATTTCCGAGGCTTAAACCAGCAAATATTAGAATTGTCATCTGTACATGAGTGATTATTACTGCTAATGATTAATTCACTAGAGTGGAACCTATATATTTTACATTTTACAGATATTTGTCTGGTTTTGGCATGCAAACACTTTGAATTCCTTTTATTTCTTAAATGGGCACCACAACATCACTAAACCTAAAGTTTATACTGCAAAAACTCCACATCTTACCAAGTTTATTTGTCTTATTTTTAGTCAAATTGTCTCAACCCACTTGATTTAAGATAAATTCACTTTACAGGTAACATTTCAGCAGATGGAGGGACGTGTTTTAAGACGACGCATCTTAAATATCTTGTTAAGTCAAACAATCTTGAAATGATCTTGTTTTAGTCGTATTTTACCAGAAACGAGGTTCATTTCATTTCATACATGTTTCAAGCTGAGCTGTTGTTTGTATCAGATAAATAATCTGGATTTAAGAAATAAAGTAAATGCATTTTATTGGAAAATCACCAATTCATATCAGAAAACAGCTGCATGTGGAAAATGTGTAAAAAAAAAACAAAGCAAATGTCTGCTTTTGAGTTAAAACACCTCCTTTTGGGCGTAGCTGGCTTCACCTAAAACACAACACCTTCAAATGCTGTCAAACACCACTAAATATTAGGATTTCTAGCCAACTGTGAGAAGACATTATATCTCAGAATGCTTCAATTAATCTGTGTGATCTGATTTCAAGTACAAGATGGTCTTAAATCTAGAGAAGAGCCACGATAATACAACTAAAATAAGTTGAACACATCTCAAATTAAGAAGCTGACATTAAACTTATTAAAGCAAACATCTATTTAATTCTTTATCATGTCTGGTTTATTCTAAGACACCTCAGCTTGACAATGCTGCTAAAATACAGCTTAAAATAAGTTTTCCCTGCTAATTTTAAGACCTCAATATTCTAAATATCATGTCTTATTTCAAGAAATCTGACCAAGCAAATTTTCACTTGTTCTATTGGCAGATTTTTACACTTATTTCAAGGTAAAAGTGTCTTGAAGTAAGTTTTTTTTTCTTGTTTTAGGAGGGGCATTTTTTCCAGTGTATCATTCAAGTTTTTTTTTTTATTATTTTCCTTTTCTGGCCTTGTTTGATTTCTTTTTTTTTTCTTTTTGTCTTTAGTGTAAATATATTTTGTCATTTATTGCTAGGTTTTGGCCTCTTATGTTGCTGTAGTTGCAACAAAACATTAAAAAGAAGGCACTAGTAGTCTTTGTTGTTTAATCATACAGGAAATATAACATCACGAGAAAAGACTGCAAGTCGCTCTCAGAACATAAAATGAAATGAAGGTGGGCCCGAGCTCCTTCCATGTGGGACTCCGCACCGCATTGTTTTTCAAGGCAGCAAAGATCGACACTGTTTTGAAACTCTCCCTTATATTCTGAAAATAGTTGAGCACTGCATTGAACTGCTGCTTGGACATTTTAAATTACCAACATGTACCATTATGTAAACAATAGCTAATGTGGACAAACTGACGAGAAACATGGGAATCAACCTTGTGCAGATTCTTAATAAACTCCTGACAGCCGGGAGATTCGGATATCTTGCTGCCATCTTTGGGTGCTTGAGTTTTGTTTTGGATTCCTCCCAGAGTTGTGGACAGTTTGACTAAGTAAGCATTTATTAACAACGTGACATATCAGTGAAGATAACAGCCCACCTGCAGCTTTAATTAATTTTCCTTCCAAGTCGACTCCACCTGCACGTGTATCACCAATTAAAGAACCTGATTAAGAGTAAAATAACACATTTGTCCCTCAGATTATTTCCAGTTAGACTTGAATGTTTTGTCTTTTGTGTTCTGCTTTTTAAACTTGACCTTTTTTAACACATCAAAGTTAAACTCATCATTGAGCCATTAGACGGTGTTGCATTCACTGACCTTTACAGACTCGAGCAAGTTCAGCCAATAACCTCATCAAGGCATCAGTAAACATTCACAGATGAATCTGCTTTAAGTCTTTCACAATAATTGGTCAACACTATCAGGCTACATCCACACGGACATGTTCTCATTTTAAAACTGATAACTTTTGCTGCTTTTACGCCTGTTGGCCACTGTGTTGGAGTTTTAGGATCTCTAAAACTTTCGGGGAGACTTTTCGGAAAGATTATTGGGTTGTTTTTTAGTAGGGATGCAAGATAATATCGGCGTCCGATAATTATCTGTTAATTTTGGCAATTATGCGGTCATTCAGATAATAAAAAAATGAGCCGATAAAATGACCTGATAATAATAAAGACTTGGAATCTTGGTTTTAGCTGTTGGTCTGTGTGTTGTGGTTTGTCCTCATGCCTGGCTCCTCAACCCCTCCCCTCCCCGACGGTACTGTCGCACGTGTGTGATGTCATCAGACTGCGCGGGGAGAGAAAAAACAAGCAGCATGGCGTGGCACTGAGCAGTGTGGACTTTCTTTGCCTTGTCAGAAGAAGACACTTCACTAGGGCTGGTCCCGAATATTGGAATATCCGAATATCCAAATATTCGTTCGTTGTGGTGGTATTCAGATAATAATTTTGATGTTGGAATAGACGTGTGTGCCGCTGCCGGGTGCCGATGCTAGGGGGCGTTGCCAAGCTTTGCCGAGCGTCGCCAAGCGCTGCCGAGTGTCGCCGAGCGCTGCCGAGTGCTGCCGAGGTTCTAGAACGTTGCCATGGTTGGAGTATGCGGACCTGCCAACTTCGGTGTCACCCCCGCTCCCTCATGGTCCCGCTCCCCCAACCCCCACCCCCCGGCCGACACACGGCGAGAACCCAATCAGTTGACATTATCACTTATCGGCTGCAAGAAGTATAAAGTTATCGATCATCAGCATCGGTTGAAATTGGCATCAACGTACATCCCTGTTTTTCAGTCTTGATGGTCAGAAACTGAGGCTTCAGCTTTGGCTACCAGTGGTTAATCTAACATTAGGCTCCTCTCCAATGCAGGAACTCGGAGCAATCGCAATAAAGACGTTTACAGGAGCAGCCTTGTATCGACCCCTTTACTGTGGTGTAGTTCGTTCAGTTGCACAAAAGATCCTTGCAAGTTCCTGCACTGGAAAATGGCCTTTTGGATAAGGAACTCCAGGTACTGCTGACCTTGTTGTCTCCAACAGCAGCTGGAGTGTAGTTAGTGCAGTCATTTTTTGTGGATGTAGCCTCAAGCATTTTGGCATATAATGGCATATAACCCATAGGTCGGGGATGGACTGTCCTATGCGTAACTTTAAGTGGGTGAGTTACCTACGAATTCACTACTTTTCTGTTGTCGTGAACGTGGATGTTAGCTATGGAGCCCAAAACTGTTTCCTGTACCAGGCTGTAAACATGTTTATTCCTGCTGTGAAGTTGCTCATTTTAACATGGGCCTCTATGGGGACTGACTCACTTTTTGAGGCGGCCTCAAGTGGACATTCGAGGAACTGCAGCTGCATGCTAGTTCACCTCTAGCTGCTACTTTTCCTCTTATATTCCAACATTATTGAAGTCGACATTAGGCAGCGTTATCTCTTTTATGGTTTAAGCAGCTTTGTGTTCTGAATTTACTGTAATAACTTTGATTTCCGCAGACAGAACTCGCTAATGGAGCCGTCACGGCAGCACAAGGAGCAGGACAGATCCATAAATCCTCTAACGACATCATCATCAACACAAACTGCTGGTCCGCTGTAGCTGCTGCTGCTGCCACCTTCAGCTCTCTGTTATTCTCTCCGTCCTCCCCCCCTTCCCTCCCCCGTCCTCCCCCCCCCGCCCTTCACTCATCGGTTAATTGCGTTAGTCATTTCATTAATGACGGACTGATTGTTTTATTGTGTTGGCTCGTCAAAGAGGCCTGGACGCCCCAGTGGCTGCTGAAGCGTCCGTATTGATAAGGCTTTGTGTGTGTGTGTGTGTGATTGTGTAGCTGGTGACAGGGGTTGCACAGTGTGTTTGTGTACCTGCGTTTGTGTGTGTTGAGCTAAATGAGCGAGGCAGTGTTGGATACCGAGGAGCTGGTTGATATTGATAACAGAGCCCGTCCAGCCTTGTGTTTTTTAGGGGAATGGGTCATCCAGCAGTGGCGGTACAGATGTGTGTGTGTGTGTGCACTACAGTGATGGGGGTGGTATCATACAGAGCGGCGGCCATATTGATAAGGGGGTTATTATGCAGGTCTGTGGTGGGCAGGAGGGGTAATTAACAGGGATTAGGATTGTTGGAGGCCTCGCGTTACCCCGGTGAACACTGCTAACCTGCTGGGATTAGCAGGCGGCTCTCATTAGCGGAGGTGCACCGATAGCACTTTTTTTCCCCGCCAGTACGAGACGGCAGCGTTTTATTAAACCGAGTGGCCGCTGACGCCGCCGTTAATTAACAACTCCGTCGCCTGCATTTGCGCACATCAGGAGCTCCGACTCACGACTGCTTCGTCAGGAAACGCTTCAGTCTCGTTTTTATTTACTTGCAGCATAAAAATCTGCAAACCTCAGAAACACTCGTCCTGAATCTGCTGAATTTTGTCTCATAACATGAAAGGGTTTATTCTAACCCGAACCAGTGACCTTTTTTACTCCCATCGAGTCTTCAGGAGAGGGTTTTTAATGCCGCATCAATCATGATAACATTCGGACGTTCGGCTCGGCCTCGACAGCGGGAATCCTCCGTGTTGCAACAGGTCACCGAGGTAACGGGACAACACACGTCGGGCCCTAATACCCGACAAACCAGAGCTCGTGTCGGCCTTGTTTATAAGTTAATATCTGCGCCGGCTCACTGAGGTCAAATCCTCCACGCCGTTTCACAATGAGGGTCAACGGAGCCGGTCAGGCTGATAAGCGGGCCGTGTGACCGGGATCAGCCAATGGCAGCGCGGCAGACTGGACATTGATGGAGTGCAGCGATAAGGAGGGTCAGAGTGGCCAAACCGAGGCCCGATAGGAGATAGGATACCGGCTGGACGGACGCTGGACTTCAGACTGTCTGGGGAGTCATGTTTGAAATCTGACGCTGACCCGACTCCAGCCGGGAACGTCAGAGTCCAAACGCTCCAAACTATCACATCTGTGCAGCTCGGACCACAAATAAACAGGAGTGTGTCCTCTCTGGTGTCCCGTTTTCTGACTTTAAGTGAAACAAACGGGTCAGATATTAGTGAAACCGAGCTGCACTCAAAACCCGAGTCAGCCGATAAAAAATTCAGCCCAACCTGACCCGAGCTCGGCGGGTCGGTCAGCTCCTGTTGCGTCTGGCATCAGTGTCAGGCTGAGTGGAAGAGCAGAGCTGGTTACTGTGAGGTTACCAGGTCTGGGTAGCTGACCTCGATAGACTCGGTGTTTTCCAGCTGATCCTGATAAAACGGGTCCATCGGTCCTGTAAGACGTGATCTCTGTGACACCGACGGACTTCCAGTTTGATTTCTAATCTAATGTTTTGAGGTTCAGTGTGATATTTGCTGTGTAATAGATTTAAAACGTGATGAAGCGTCACATCTAAAAACACACAAGCAGCGGTTTCTTCATTTTTCCTCACTGTGGTTCATTTTTCACTGCAACCTAAAGTCCTGCACCTCTATGAAAACAGACGAAGAAGCAGAGAGAACTCAGAAATGGTCCCACAAACTGTAGATATTTCTCTATTTACATTTTTACAACCTCTACAAACTCTGTTTCATCAGCTTTTTTTCATATTTCAGGAAGTAGTCGGTGGCCCAAACTGTTCACCCGCCTTTTCTTTATTCTGTAGCGTCTCATATTTACCGTTTTCCTGAATTTGAAACATAAATTAATCCTCTGAACAGGTTTGGAAGCGATATTTTCTTTTTAAAAAAAAAACAAAAAGTGACATAATTTAGTCGGAAACTGAAGTAAAAGCTGAAAAATGAACCAAATCTAAGCTTAAATCTGTGATAATTCAGCAAAATGTCTTTATCCTACGTGTCTTATCTAGGAATTAATGAAAAGCAGCTGTTTCTAGTAACCATATTACAATTTGGTACTCCCTGACACAAACGTGAAGACTGATGAAAAAATCAGAGAGTTTCCAGGTTGAACTGCAGGCAGTGTTTCCACAGAGAGACTGAGAGGAAAATCCAACCTACTGGAACAGTAGAATAAATGCAGCATGGCTCAGAAACAGTGAACAGAGGAGACAGTAGTTGGAGATACATCCAGCATGGAGGAACATCTTTATAGAGATGATGAGCAGAGTAGAGAGGAGAAGACTGAAACATGGAGATAGTTAAATATCGATAGAATGTGGAGACAAAACGACAACAAAGAGACACTAAATGACACAAATGCCATGCTGCATTTATTTATTGATCCAGTAGGTTTGATTTTCCTCTCAGTCTCTCTGTGGAAACACTGCCTGCAGTTCAACCTGAACACTCTCTGATATTTTTGTCACATTAATGTTGGACTCTTTGAATTTTTATCATGAGACGGTTGGTCACAGATGAGTCAGTCTTGGATTCTCAGTTGCGATTAAGAGCTCAGAATTTTTTAGTATTTTTTTTTTTTTTTTTAGTTTGGGTTTTGCAAATTTTAAAACAATTTTCATGCTTTTTTTTCCTAACAGATCTGCAAGGTACAAATGATGCGTTTACGGACCGCGTCAAAGTTGGAAATCCCACACTTTTTTCGTTTCTGGCATTTTTTTTAAAGATAACATGTAGAATAAAGCCATTTTTTTAGTGGAATATTATAATTTTAAACTTAAATTTGTTTGTTTTTTCCCCAAAGGAACTGTAGGTTTCACGCGATGAGTTCAAGGACCGTTGGAAAGTAGAAAATGCAAGGAATTTTTTCTGTTTCTGCAGTTTCTGGCTGATAAAAGGTGTCATTGTGGTGATTTTTTTAAAACGAGAACATGCTTTTTAAATCTATTAAATACGCTGTTCACCCTCAGACGCAGCCTTTTTCTGATGTCGCTGTTTGAATGGACGAATCGTTGCTGCAGCAGCTCCGAGTTCACAGAAACTCACCGCTTCCTGACAGCGAAACAACACGTTGAACCGCCTGTTCGGCTTCTTTATTAACGTCTCCTCCTCACGTTCTCCCCTCAAACCGCCCTCCTTCCTGTTCCTTCCCCTCCATAACCCCAACCCCACCCCCCCGGCTGTGGGAAAGCCATTTTATCAGCGTCTGTCCGTTGTTCTCTGGTGGGGATAGATACAGAGAAGATAGATGAGTGTTTTGACATGGAGAGTGTTAGACAAACACTCTTATCAGGCCCGCCACTTTAGACCGACCCCCCGAAACAGTCTCCTGAACCAGGGATGGACGAGATGAGAGGGGAGGAGGGGGAGGGAGGGAGGCAGATTTTAGTGTTTTGATCAGACGGTCGTAGCGAGGAAGCTGGTCCGGCAGCAGCGCCCGGGGCGGCTGGTGGAGCTGCTGCTAATCCCATCCAGTTCAACTCCAACTCGTTCATTTATCCTCAGATGTGCGGCGACTCGTCTAAACTCCAGCCTGCTGCACTCGGAGCTGTCTCAAGTTTTAAAATAGATGGATCAGTCCTGCTGCCTGCCGGCTATCTGGCTCTATCTGGGCTGCAGCAGGCTCAGACCACAGCCGTCACTGCCATCCCTCTGCACTTATCTCTCCACTTTGAGGAAGTACACAAGAAGTTTCCCCTGTTTGAACCGGCCGGGACGCCGAGCGCTCGGCTTGCATCAGACTCCCCCTGCTGTCGGGCCGCCGCCGGTGTCCGCCGCTCGGCCCGGGCTCCTCCGAGGGTTCAGGTCAAGTTCAAGCCGCATGCTGATTTGGCTGATTCCTTTAAAGCCGTCATGCGGTCGGAGCTGCGGGTCGTGTTTCAGCCAGCAGGGGCTGAGGAAGGCTCGGGCTGGTTTTCTAGAGTACACCCCATGTTTTCTAGCAGCATCTTTGATTAAAACTCTTCTTAAAAGCTTCAAAGTTGCTTTAGACATGGCTTCTTCTTCATATTTGTAGGGACACTGCAAAAAAATTTACAATAACTGCATCAATTATCAGCACAAATAGAAAAAACTGGTGGATTTTCAACTTTCAGACGGTCCTTGAACTACTCATCTCTTGTGTTCTGTACAGAATCTGGTGCAAATGTTTAATTTTTGGCATAAAAAGGAAAAAAACAGACAGAATTAAACGATTTTTTAAAATTGAATATCACAACTGTCTGTGCATAATTTATGATTAGTTCAAGGACAGTCGGAAAGATTTTACGGTTTTAAATAGTGTGATTTTGGCTCTGACAGATTACACTTTTTATAAGAGCCAGAAACTGCAAAAACATAAAAGAAGTATTGGCTTTTCAACTTTCAGACGGTCCTTGAACTACTCATCTGTTGTGTTCTTTCCAGAATCTGGTGCATTAAAAAAAATAATAATCCGATAGAACAAAGCAACTTTTTATTATTATTGTTGATTATCACAATTGTTTATACAGAAGTTATGATTAGTTCAAGGAAACGTTTTTGGCCCGGACTAATTACGCCATTTATCGGAGCCAGAAACTGCAAAAACAGAAAAAACAAATGTTGGATTTTCAACTTTCAGAAGGTCCTTGAACTACTCATTTGTTGTTTCTCGTTCTCTACAGAATGTGGTGCAAACGTTTTATTAGTGACAGTTGTTTTTTTCAATGAGATGTAATATGATTAGTTCAAGGACAGTCGGGTTGTAAATAGCGTCATTGTCGGAGCCAGAAACGGCAAAAACAGAAAAAAATGTTGGATTTTCAACTTTCAGACGGTCCTTGAACTACCCATCTGCTGTTTGGTTTACATTTTTAAAAAATCAGACAGAATGAAGTGATTTAAAAAAATGTAATGTCACAATTGTCTGTGGATAATTCATGATTAGTTCAAGGACAGTCAGAAAGATTTTTGGTTTATAAATAGCGTCATTATCAGAACCAGAAGATTCAGAGTGTTATTGTCGTGTGTCCAGTAAAGACACTCTTTTCCCTGTACAATGACATTCTTACTTTGCTGTCCACTCAGATTACCAGAAGTAAATATAAAAATAGTATATACAAACAAAATAAAATAAAAATAAAAACAATGTAGATATGAACAGAAGCTGCAAAAACAGAAAAAAATCCTGGATTCTCAACTTTCTGACGGTCCTTGAACTACTCGTCTGTCACATGAGGTTCAGTCGGGAAAATTCACCAAGTCTACGCTTTAAAATTGTGATATTTGATCAGAAGTGCTTTATTTTACATCATTTAAAAAATAAAAAAAGATCAAAAGCGTTTCCACGAACCAGATTCTGTAAAAAACTATAATTTCTGAGACCCTAAACGCAACCATAAGGCTATGACGACTGAGACCATCTAGTATAGAGAGAAACTGTAAAAACAGAAGCATCAGATTTATTTATTTTTATTTATTCTAATGTCTCATTTAAAAATTTGAAAAAAGTATACTGGTTGGTTTAACCAGATTCTGTAAAAAACTAAAAAATCCTGAGCTCCTGAACGCAACCATGAAACCATGAAGGACTCAGCTGATAAAGAATGAAGAGTTTTCAGGTGAAGAATCAAAGAAACTCAACTTCAGTTTTGTGTTTTTTAATGTTTCTGTCCTCCTGTTTGTTCCCGTGGAGGTGCAGGGCTTTACACTGCAGTGAAAAATGAACCTACAGTGAGGAAAAATGTGTTCGAAGCAGGAAAACGCTGAGGGTCAACGTGTCGGTTCTCCCACGCTGATGCTGATCTTCCTCTTCCTCTTCCTCACAGATGAGCTGGAGCTGAGCGACGAGGGCGGAGACAGCGGCGTGGTGGCCGTCAGAGATCTCCATCCAGACACAGTGTGGGGCCCCTACCCGGGAATCGTCCAATCAGAGGGCAGCGCAGACGACCAGGAAGTGGAGGTAAGAGGCTGAGCGGCCGGGACTCTCATCAGGAAGGAGACTAAATGTTGGTCACAGCTCTGATCATCCTTCAACTCATTTATAAAGAAAACCCTTTTGTTTATTGATGTTTTACACGTTTAATTAAAAGAGAACAACATTCATCCCGTAGGGTTGAACGGCTTTTACTCGTGATGTGCAGCCAATCGGATGCTGAGACCACGGAGTGACTACGATTTTTAAAAAGTACTGATCATAAAATCAGAAATCAGAAAGATGCTGCTTGTTAAATCCAATATTCAGCCTGGTCAGTAAGCAGTTGATTCCTATTTGGAACCATTTATTGTGCATTAACGTCAAAACATTCTCCATTTCCAGCTTTTAAATGTGAAACCAAATAGAATATTTTGGCCTTTTCGACTGTAGATTGATAAATTAATCAACCTGGAAACACCATCTGACATTTTATGGACAGAAAATTTATTTAAATAATCAAAAATATCTATATTTGTCATCTGAGCAGTGTTTGTCCAGCATTATTCAGGCTGTCCACAGGTGTTACCAGTATTTTAAGGCTCTACCTTATTTACCATTTACAGTAGTTTATATGTTTCGTCTCCTGTGTGCTCTGAGGAAACACTGCCTGCAGTTCAACCTGTAAACTCTTAATCCTTTGTCACGTGACTGCTGGTCACAGCTGAGTCCTTCATGGCTTCATGGTTGCGTTCAGGAGCTCAGAATTTATAGTTTTTTACAAAATCTGGTTACAGCGACCAGTGTGTGTTTGGTACTCATAAATAAGACGTGTGGAATAAAGCGATTTGTAGGGTTTTGAGCTCAGACTTGGATAAAATTTACAGTTTCTTTCTATACTAGATGGTTTCAGTCATCACATTTGAGTTGGTCACAGCCTTATGGTTGTGTTTAGGGTCTCAGAAATTACAGTTTTTTTACAGAATCTGGTTCGTGGAAACGCTTTTGATCTGTTTTTATATTTTTAAATGATGTAGAATAAAGTGATTCTGATCAAATATCACAATTTTAAAGCGTAGATTTGGTTAATTTTCCCAACTGAACCTCATGTGACAGATGAGTAGTTCAAGGACCGTCTGAAAGTTGAAAATCCAGTGTTTTTTTCTGTTTTTGCAGTTTCTGGCTCTGATAAATTGTGTAATCTGTCAGAGCCAAAATGACACTATTTATCACCTAAAAATCTTTCCAACTGTCCCTGAACTAATCATGAATTATCTAAAGACAGTTGTGGTGTTTAGTTTTTAAAAATCGCTTCATTCTGTCTGATTTTTTCTTTTTTTTAATTCCAAAAATTAAATATTTCCACCAGATTCTGTAAAGAACACGACAGAACAGATGAGTAGTTCAAGGACCGTCTGGAAATCCAAGGTTTTTATGTTTTTGCAGTTTCTGATTCTGATGAATTGTGTCAGAGCCAAAATGACACTTTTTAACACCCAAAAATCTTTCCGACTGTCCTTGAACTGATCATGAATTACGTGGAGGCAATTGTGATTTTCTGTAAACAACACGAACCAATGGATGAGTAGTTCAAGGACCGTCTGAAAGTTGTAAATCAAATATTTTTTTCTGTTTTAGGAGTTTCTGACTGTGATAATGATGCTATTTACAGCCCAACTGTCCATTCCGACTGTCCTTGAACTAATCATGAACTATCTACAGACAGTTGTGATATTTAGTTTTTAAAAATCGCTTAATTCTGTCTGATTTATTTAAATTATTATTTTATGTAAACAAAACAGCAGATGAGTAGTTCAGGGACCGTCTGAAAGTTGAAAATCGAACCATTTTTTCTATTTTTGCCGTTTCCGGCTCCGATAAACGGAGTCATTTTGGTGATTTTGTTTTTCCTTTTTAAAGAACCTGCAGGTGGGTTTTGCAGAGGATCAAGTGCTTTTAGGGTTTGATTGGTTATCCTGACGGAACACAACGTCACAGGTGATGTATTTATTGACTGTCGGGCTGCTGTTTTCAGTTTTTCAGCCGTGTTGGCAGTTTTTCTGAAGCAGACACCCCTCTAAAATCTGCTGGTGGATTTGGAGGACGGATGTTTGTTGTTGTGGAGATTTATTTTGGAGGAATTATGATTTAATAGTGAATCAATGCGGCGTTCCAGTTTGAACTGTGCAGCTCTGAGGTGAACACAGACCCCTGGGTTCTGACTGGACGGGCTGAAGGTCGGGGGTCAGATGGTCGGATAGCGGGGAGACAATGCGGCTCATCATGTGTCGGTGAAATGAAAACGGCATCTCGGTGCGTGTTCTTGGGAGGAGCGGCGCCGGATGGAGGCCCGTCACGCGCGAGTCCGTCCAATCACATGATGCCGACGCTTCCTGCTGCACCTCTGCATCCAGACCGGTTCACTCAGAGTCCAGTTCTGGTAATCTGCTGCACATCCAGGCCTTCCTCCATCCTCTCCTCTCCCGTTCCCTCCTCCTCCTCCTCCTCCTCCTCCCCCGCCTCCCCCATCTCCTCCCTGCCCTCCCCAGACGTCCGCCTGCCTTTTATCTCCACATGGCGCCATCCTCCTGGACAACAAACCCCAGTGATTGATTCCTGCGTGATAGGCTCTAATTTCTAAGATTTCGTTTATTATCAGTGTGCGTCTGGGAGTGTGCGGATACACGAGTGTTTGTGTGTTTGTGTGCCTCCCTGCCTCACCCGTCACCTTCTATTCCTCCCCCATGCCGCCGTCCTCTTCTCCCTCCTCCAAACTGTAAAGTCTGTCTGCGTTCGTATGTTAAGCATCTCCGCTCTTAAAAAACCCATTTTCCGTCTCTTCTTCCTCATTTTCCGTCCTCACCCCTCTTCCTCCCCCCTCCTCCCCCCTCCTATCTGAAGGAGTGAGGAGACGGACCTTCGGTATCTGCTGGAGATAGTGGCTGTAATCTCACATTCCTCCTGTGTTTCTCCCCCCTGTCACTCCACATCCTCCATCCCTGCCTCCCCTCCATCCCTCCCTGCCTCACCCGCCGCCTCCCCCGCTGGGTCAGCAGGGGTCACGGCGATCCTCCTCGGAGTGTCGGGGAGGAGAAATCAGCTCATCAGCTCAGGATTTTTACTCAGAAATCACGGCGGATGTCGAGGAAGAACTCTCCTCGTGTAGCTTTTATTTGAATTTAAGTGGTAAAAATCAGTTTTTAATGCAGTAAAATGAGATTATTGTGATTTAAATCTGCAGTTGAGGGAAAAATCTGAATGTAGGATGCAGTAAAAATACAATTCTGCTCAAATAAACTGCATTTCAAGTATATTTTGGAGGGAATTTAGCTTCCACAAACTGTCATTACGTCTCAAGTCATCTCATTTCTGATTTTTATAGCATAAAATACGGATATTTACTAAGACACCTGTGAAATTTGAGCTTGATATACTGAATACTTTCCGAGATAAGTATGTTTTTAAGTTTTGAATTATATTTCATCATGTTATCGATTCAGAATCTGCAAAATTTGACAAGTAGATCCAATAATCAAGTATTTTTTTATCGTCTAATTTTCCTTTTATTTATTTTATGGTTCATTTGATTCTCTGTTACCCTTTTATTTTATTTGTTTACTATTCCTGCTATTATTATTATTATTATTATTATTATTATTATTTTAGCCTTGTATCTCTGGTTTTACTCCATTTTGTTCTTCTTGGATGTGATACTTTTGGTTTTTTTATTATTTTATCTGGTGCTGCTCGATTGATTTATTTTGAAAATCTTTTACCAAGTTTTAAACAAGAATAGATGAAGCCGTCATAAAAGGTCCCACCTGTGAGCAGATTCACAAAAAAAATCAATGACCCAGAATCAGCAGGTGATACTTTCTGAACCATATGTAGTTTCGTGTCACAATAATACAAAACTAAACATTATTGTTTTTAAACCGCCTCAAAAATGTGAGAAGAAGCTGCTAAAAGTGGGTCGTCCCTCGACATGCCGCGGTTCACTTTTCACGCATTAAAAAGAATATTAGTTGTAAACTAGAAAAGCACTCAGAGAGCTCAAACCTCCTCCAAGGAGCTTCAGTCCACCCCCAACACAATCTCCCTATTCACATATTTTGTATGGAACGTTACAGATACAAATGTAATTACATACAGTTCAAATGTCCTACCAACAATGCGGCCTTCACCCCATCCGACCTAATGAACAGGCGCGGCCTCTAGCGCGGCAGCTCCTAACAGCCTCCCAGCTTCTTAGACAACCGGAGATAAGAATGCCGGCCCAACCGTGCGTATGTCGCTCAGGAAGGAAAGAGAACTCCGCCACTGTCGCTGTCTGTCGGGTGGAGACCCAAAATGTCATGTGGTCAGAGGGGTTACCCCAAAAACAAGAGTGCCCTCTGGTGGCTTTTAGAGTAAACCACATTTAATTGTCCACCTGGTTACACTTAGATTAAGAAAAATCCTGAATCCAGACGGTGATCCGGATCAGTCCCAAAATATCATCATTTGTTCTTTGTCCCATTTCACACATTTCCTGAAAATTTCAAATCCGTTCATGAGTTTTTGAGTTATTTTGCACACAAACAAACAAACAAACAAACAAACAAACGTCGGCCATCACATAACCTCCTTGGCGGAGGTAGTAAAATAGCACATTTGTAAACAAAGACTCTTACCTATGGAAAACGCACCTACGGCCGCTTCCTCTTGAGCTAGTTTGCCCACGTGAGATGCTACACGGCACGCTATTGGCTGACGGATGGGAGGCAACCAACCAGATCACTGTGTTCTGCATCCTGGGCTCTGATTGGCTCAGCGACCGTAGCATCAGTCTCCTGTGTACAGCAGCGTTCAGCATCTGGCCTTGTCCAAGCCCTACGATGTCGCCCAAACGTTCTGCGCCAAGCATGAGGAGAGTTTATAAAGCCTCAATATATGTATAAATAATAAAATAAATATAAGGTCGCTACTTCGCGGGGTGGTTCTGGAACTTAACCCCCACGATAGACGAGGGACCTCTATATATATATGTATATCCACAAGTATTTAATATATCAATGACAACGGACAGCATTTTAAATATCCATGGTTTATAATTATGAAAAATGTAGTTTGTTGATTCAGTAAATTGTTTAAAATAAGATAAAAAATGAGGCACTAGACGGCTGGAGACTGTTTATGAGTCACTGTTATTTTGTGCACAAGCCCCTAAAATGAAATCAAAAGATAATTTAAACTGAATTATTAAGACAGCCAGAGAGATTTCAATCAAGAAAGCAACATTTATTACGTGCTCCATCAAGAAATGCAGACTAAAAAGCAGAAAACGCCATTTCCAAAGCTGTTTTCTAGATTTAGACTCTCTGATCACCATCCAAGCTTTTGTTTGTTTGTTTGTTTTATCATTTTAATGCTTAATTTACAACCTTTAGGTGTTCAAACTACACCATTTTTTTGTGTAAATTGAAAATACACGTAAAAATTAGCTGCTGCAAAGCGACTTGATGATGTTTGATTCCTTTGGTTGAAGGACTAAAACTCAGTTCTTCCTCATTTCAGCTGTTTTGCATGTTAACCTGCAAACTCACTGTGGTTCAGACTGTACATGTCGTCCGGAGGTACAGTCGGTGAAGTACAGTTATGCAAATGTGAACTTCTGCTGTGACTTTTCTCACATCGGATTTCTAAAGTGAAAGAGTTCCAGAAGAAGTTCCTCTGACTTCTGGTTTCCTTCTATCAGCCCATCAGGCGCTCGCTGAAGCTGCCGTGAGACTGAAAACTGACATTTATTTAGGTTTTTATGTTGTTTTTTTTGATTTATCAGGAAGTAGACGAGGCCTAAACTGTCTCATATTTATCGTTTTTCTGTATATGAAACAGAAATTAACCCTCTGAACAGGTTTGAAAGCGATGTTTTCTTTGTAAAAATCCACAAAGTGACATAATTTAATCAGAAACTGGAGTAAAAAATGAAAAATGAACCAAGTCTAAGCTTAAATGAGATGTCCTGAGAGCGCAGGTTGTATTTTCTACACATGTAAACAAAAATATGTAAACAGAAGTCCAAGAACAGAAACAGACGTGAAGCCATGAGTGACTAAAATATCAGAGAGTTTCCAGGTTGAACTGCAGGCAGTGTTTCCACAGAGAGACTGAGAGGAGAATCAAACCTACTGGATCAATAAATAAATGCAGCATGACTCAGAAACAGTAAACAGAGGAGACAGTAGTTGGAGATACATCCAGCATGGAGGAACATCTTTATAGAGATGATGAGCAGAGTAGAGAGGAAAAGACTGGAGAGGCTGGAAACATGGAAATAGTTAAATATCTGTAGTATGTGGAGATGAAACGACCACAAAGAGACACAAAACAAGACAAAAACTTCCAAAAACAGACATAAAACAACCCAAACTAGACACAAAATTACACAAAAAGGCAAAAAAACAAGACAAAGGGACAGAAATGAGACACAAAATGACAAAAACAAGTAGCAAAACAACAAAAAACGAGAAATAAAAAATGCCAAAAAAAGACACAAACCTGAGACGACGAGAGACTGAGAGGAAAATCAAACATAGTTGAAACACAGGAGTTAAAAACAACATAGTAAAGGACAAAAATGAGGTTCAAGAACAACATAAATGAGACAAAATGACAGAAACCAACAGGAACAAGACACAAAATGAGAAAAAGGGGCTAAATAACAACAAAAACGAGACGCAAAAATTACCACAAAGAGACAAAAAATGCAAAAATACCACCTTAAACTAAATGCAGCATGGCTCAGAAACAGTGAACAGAGGAGACAGTAGTTGGAGATACATCCAGCATGGAGGAACATCTTTATAGAGATGATGAGCAGAGTAGAGAGGAGAAGACTGGAGAGGATGGAAACATGGAGATAGTTAAATATTGATAGTATGTGGAGACAAAACGACCACAAAGAGACACTAAATGACATGAATGAGACACAAAAAACCAAAACAAGATGCAAAATGACAAAAGCGTGAAACAAAGGAACAAAAATCAAGAAATAAAACGACACAAATCAGACAAAAAATGACATTTATTTCACAAAACTTCCAAAAAACCGACCTCGGGTGAACCTATAGAAGATTTTTCCACCAGCTGTAGGAAGATGTTCCTCCATGCTGGATGTATCTCCAACTACTGTCTCCTCTGTTCACTGTTTCTGAGCCATGCTGCATTTATTCTATTGATCCAGTGGGTTGGATTTTCCTCTCAGTCTCTCTGTGGAAACACTGCCTGCAGTTCAACCTGAAAACTCTCATGTCATCGTTGGTCACAGCTGAGTCGGTCGTGGCTTCTCAGTTGCCGTTTTCAGTTTTTTACACAATCTGATCCGTGGAAATAGTTTGTCTTTGGTGAATCTTTTAAAAGAGACGTGTAGAATAACTAGATTTTGATGAAATATCACAAGTTGAAGCTTAGATTTGACTAAACTGTCCTTCAAAGACGAGCAGTTCACAGACTGTAGGAAAGTTGGAAGTTCAGCAGTCCTTCCTGTGATTTTTAACGCACCTTTGAAAGCTTGCGGCAGGTCTTTGGATTCAGAGGTTTCATGTGTGTCTTTGCTGCGTGTTTTTGTTTGAGTTTGTCAGTCGTGAGAAGTCGATGAGATCCAGCGCCCGCTCTCCCTCCAACAGATCTCCTTCATTAGATTAGCGGCGTGTTAACTGGCCTGTGTCATATGGAAATCCTGCCATTTGCATCTCTTGAGAAAGAGGCGTAAAGCCATTTATCTATTTAAATATATTCTGGCTGATATGGCTGTTGGACTTTAGAACAGCCTGTAATAATGTTTACTGATCAACCGATCGGCTGGCTGCTGATTCCTCACAGTTTTTGGTTGAGTGAGCAACCAGGTCCTCCTCGGCGAGCCTCCCATGGCAACCCAGGAGCGCCGCCGCCGCCGCCGATTGGATCGCACAAAACAAATCTGATATTATATCTTGCCCTGCTTCTGATTGGATCCTGCTTTAATTAACTGATAGTGCGAGTGCGTGCGATTGGACCCAAGTTGTAGGACGGAAATTTTAGACGGAGGGTGAAGCGACGGTGCCGGGAGAGTTTGTTGCATCTGTTGCATCCTCCCGGAGGACGGCGGTGGAAGTGGCTGCCATTGTTGCGGCTCCTCCAGCAGCAGCAGCAGCAGCAGCTCGCCCCACCCGACGCTGTGTTTCGTGGAAAGGCAGCCCGAAGGCACGATCCTAGAAGGAGCAGAGTAGGGGAGTTCAAAGCGTTATCACGAGCCGAACGTCTTTTCATCATGTTTTAGAAACAAGCGTTCGCACTAATCCCCCAATAATCTCTCCAGGAGAACTGGGGCGATAAGGCGCCGCCACCCACGGCTTTTCAAACACTTTTTGGGTAGTCTCTCCTCACTCTCTCCCCTCCATCCTCCACCTCCTTCTCCTTCTCCTCCTTCTCCCCTGGAAGGACGAGTGAAGGTGATCCTCCTCCTCCTCCTCCTCCTCGTTCTCTCTCCAGCTCCTTCTTCTTTTATTTTTTGTGCATTGAGTCGGTTTGTTTACACCCTGATTCCGATCTCCACAGTTTATCTGGACTCATCAACAGTGTTTCTCTGCCTCTCTGTTTCTTTCTCCCTCCTCCGCCCATCAAATTAGAATGTTAATTAAAATGCTGCTCCTTCAGAAGATGACAAATCGATGATTACGGTGAGTGTGGAGGCACCTTCCGCGATGCGCCCCGGAAGAACGCGACCAGCAGTTCTTAAGAAGAGTTTCAAGCCCGCCGTATCCTCGGCGTCACCTGCGTTTTTTTTTTTAAAGTGCACCGGCGTCCCCCCCCCCCGCTATCTTCCTCTAACATGTTCAAATGTTTCCGATAACTCCTCCTGCAGCCCGGGGCCTGAACAGAACCTGTGATAGGAGCCCGGGCTTATCTCTGCTGGCTCATGGGCTGTGGCAGCGAGCAGAGGTGGGTCGGAGGCGAGCGTTTGAGCATCGTTTGGCAAAAAAAAACTCTTGTTTACGGCTGCCGTTTAATTCCCCCTGTTTGAAGGATGCGCAGGAGGGAGCGGTTAAATCAGTTCGACAAAGTGTTCCTGCACCTCAGTCCCAACGCCGACTAGAACATCTTTAATTCTGAATAAAAGTGACTCGGATCAGATTTTAATGGGTTCTCCCGCCTTTTCGCCGAGTTTCGTGAAATTCGGCCTTGTTGTTTTTGTGTCGTCTAGCTGACAAACAAACAAACAGCACTAAAAAGGAGGAATTAGTTTGCACAAATCATTTTACATCCATTAAACAGAGCTGGACCTTTGCTTCCGTCCTTGTAGGGCAGCTACATGTGGATACGTGACCTTTATTTACTTGATCAAAAACGAAGCTGGAGACAAAAATCTACAAGAAGCAACACGTCCGACGTTTATCCAAGCCTCCACAGGTGTTACTAAATAAATGGAGGCTCCACAGGCGACGGATAGTTGTTCCTGTTCTGCATGTAAACCCTAGAAAAGATGTTTCACCATGCTGGATGTATCCTCCAACAACTCGCTCTTCTGTTCGCTGCTTTTATTCTATCGATCCAGTAGGTTTGATTTCCCTCTCGGTCTCTCTGTGGAAACACTGCCTGCAGTTCAACCGAGAAGCCCCTGACTGCAGTGTGCAGTTCGGGGGCGGAGCTCAACGTTTGACTCCACCCACCTCACATTCCATAAACCAATCGGTCTTATTACGTACAACTTCACTTCACTTTGCAACAGTTTGGTGGCGATCTAACCCTCACCTGCACCCTTCTCCTAACCATGACCCTTCAGGAACGTCTGAGTGGAACCACATGCAGGGCCAAATCCAGGTTTTTGACAATGCTAGGAGCATAAGGCGACGCTCGTTTTACATGCAGGCAGCGTCCCCGTGGGCGGAGTCAAATGTTAGATTCAGCCAATAGCATGCCGGCGTTGAGCAGCGTTGAGCTCCGCCCCCAAACTGCACACTGCAGTCAGGGCTACTTGGTTCAACCTGAAAACTCTTTTAAATCAGACTCGTAAAAGAATCAAACGGAACGTCACAGTTTTTTAGCGTCGCATTCGGTTAATTTTACCGACACCTGAAAATGCAACGCTGCTTTCTGTTTTACTGTTTCCAGCCGGGTAGTTCTATGAAAAGTCAATCAGTACCTCCACCTGACCTCCTCGGAATCGGCTTCTTTTTCATGCACAGTAACTTTAATATGTGTAAAGAAGCCGTGCAAAGTTTCACCTTCATACTATGAATAATATCAGAGTTCCAGACCCTTGAAGTCCATAGAGGTGGGTTCACATTTATCACCTTTGAATGGACTTCTTCCTTCATTTCTGAGCCTCGTGACTTCATCAGTATGACACATAATTTTCTCCATAACCAGCTTTGAGTATCAGTATTATGGGATGTTTCGAGAGACAAAACTGCCCCAAAGAGGCGTAAAACGATCAAAACGTCCCAACAGATGACAAAAACGAGACACGAAACGAGAAAAACGAGAAGCAAAATGGCAAAAACGACAAAAGAAAACGACCACAACGCGAAAAAAACGTCCTAAAGACTCACAAAACAGCAAAAACCAGACACGAAACCACAAACCAGATCAGTTTTACATCCATCCAGGCGTCACGGTCTGAACCAGTGGTTCTCAACTGGTGGGTCGGGACCCAAAAGTGGGTCACAAAGCCATTTTCAGAGGGTCGCAAAGCATGGCCCCCTAAAAAAGTAGTAGTATAAAGTCTTTTATTTTGAAGGATGTCTTTCGTATTGCTTTCAATAGCAGGATATTTAGTGGTGGTGACACCAGTAGTTGCCCACTATTAACCTCTAGATTTGACTCTGACAGCTTATTGGAGGAATTTATGCTAAAACGTGTCAAAAATATGCAAAAATGTGCTCAGAATCTGTCAAAATGGGACAAAATATGCTCACAAACTTGGCAAAAACCTCCAAATCTATCAAAATGAGCAAAAACAAAAGCCAAAATGTTCCTAAATTGTATCAAAATGCGTTGAGACTTCACCCAAATAAACCTTAATTTGTTAACAGGAACAGCAAACTTCAACAATTTGGGTCGTGACCATTAATAATAGAGACATAGTGGATCCTGAGGCTGGACCAGATGAGAACCACTGGTCTAAACACTAAACCTGGCTTCTGTCCAAGCGTTTGACTTCTACGTCCGCTCCAGTCGCCACAATCCGAACTCAGAATCTCTAAAACCCAAGCGGTCGTATTAACTGAACCTTCGTTTGAACTCGCTGTACTTTGAGGTACGAAGGCCTCGTTTCCAGTGTGGTTGAGTATAAATATTCCAAAGTAAAGCTGATAATATTGTAGTTTAAACAGCAAAACCTAGCATGGCGTCATTAAAACATGGAATCAGGTCATTCTGAGGCGTCAGGTGGGAACTTCTTTAACATCTGGTTGATTTTTATGGTGTTATTTTAAAGATAACTCGGCTTTCAAACCCAAAATGGATGCAAGAACGTCCTGTTAGCGTATCGTAAACGTTGACCCGAGCCGTCGGCCACGTCTGATTTCTCACGTCTGTCCAGAGGGGATGAGATCCACCAGAAAGGAGAGGATAAAATACCGATAGGGAGGAAGAGGAGCTGAGCAGCAGAGACAAAAGGAAATGTGAGGTATGAAGAGGTGAGGAGGAGGAGGAGGAGGGAGGAGTTCATCACTCAGAGGCAGTGACTGGCTGGTATCTGCATCTGGCTGTCATCTGCAGGCTGGAGGAGGAGGAGGAGGAGGAGGAGGAGGAGGAGGAGGAAGAGGGAAAACCTCTATCCTCTGTATCTCTGAGCCTCATCTCCGGCAGTTCAGGAGCCCGCTTTCCAAGAGTGCCTCATTTTCAAATCTCTTATCTCGGCCCCCGTTTTAAGTATCGCAGTTTTATATTTTTACATGTCATTTGCATGCAGCTCATCAAACCTGCCTCCCTCAGTTTTTTTTTTTTTTTT